>JAPQNM010000044.1:7207378-7287378 GCA_029783475.1 Metacarcinus magister
CTCTCTCTTTTTTGTTCTCTCTCTCTCTCTCTCTCTCTCTCTCTCTCTCTCGCTCTCGCTCTCTCTCTCTCTCTCTCTCTCTCTCTCTCTCTCTCTCTCTCTCTCTCTCTCTCTCTCTCTCTCTCTCTCTCTCTCTCTCTCTCTCTCTCTCTCTCTCTCTCTCTCTCTCTCCTCTCTCTCTCTCTCTCTCTCTCTCTCTCTCTCTCTCTCTCTCTCTCTCTCTCTCTCTCTCTCTCTCTCTCTCTCTCTCTCTCTCTCTCTCTCTCTCTCTCTCTCTCTCTCTCTCTCTCTCTCTCTCTCTCTCTCTCTCTCTCTCTCTCTCTCTCTCTGGCATCTTTCGCCATTTCCTGTTTCCTTCAGGTCGCATTTTTAATGTGAGACGGACTGCCAAGAGTAGAAAGGAAGACGATACAGACGTGGCGGTAACGCCTTGACAGCCTGGTAGTAAGGATGGCGACTGGGGCTGGAAAGTTGGAGAGAGACGGAAGTTGAAACAGAAGTTTATCGGGGCGACTGGGAAACATGCACTCAAGGGATGTGTGCGTATTTGTGTGTTATTCACTATGATCTGAAGGAGAGCGCTCTGGACTCGTCGTCGTCAGCCATTAGCCTCCCTGAAAGAACTCATAGAGACGGATCTATGGGTAAAGCTGAGACCTCTCACACATCACACCACCATCCCCTTGCTCAAGGGGGACAGTATCTGCTCCCTGTCAGTGAAAAATCCTTAGCAACCTGAGCTGTGTTCGAACCCACACCTTGCCTGGTGAAAGGCGGGAAGGTTAACCACTGATCCAGGGGAGCGGTGTGTGTGTGTGTGTGTGTGTGTGTGTGTGTGTGTGTGTGTGTGTGTGTGTGTGTGTGTGTGTGTGTGTGTCACGCAAATACAAACTAATGTATAATTTAAAGTCAAGAAGCTTGACTCACCATTAATCTGGTCTAGTTGAGGAGAATATGTGTGGTTATTTATTAGAGTAGCTACAGTGGTTGATTCGTGAAGCAGCTCGTGTGTGCTGACGAAGGCTTCTGACCCTGGCCAGCTTTAGGGAGCAAAGAGTTGACTCATATTACTTCCCTTCAGGCTTCCCGTCCTCACTCAATTTTTTTTTTGCCACGAAATTTACTTAACGTTCTGCTGCCTTACCCGATTATTGAATGACGGGAAGATGTCTCGGCGGCCGTCAGTCTGGGTGTGTAGTGACGGGCTTCCCGCGGCGAGTAATTATCAGAGCTGCGTTATGGATATTTCCTCATTCCCGGCGGCCGTAAAGCTTCAGCTCCGGGAGATTACGGCCGCGCCTTCTCGGCCCTAAGGCTTTTGCTCGGTGATGATAGCTTGGATCAGTGAAATTATTCTCTTGGGATATGATTTGGTTCGCATTCCATCCTCTTGAGGAGACTGGGATAGTTTTTGTCGAGCAGAGAGGAAAGTTTGTGTTGGCGGAGCACTGAAGAGAAGTGGAAAAATTAAGCCATGAGTTTGTGAGTTTCTCTCAAGACACCAAGTCACCGAGTCAATAGAACAGTTTTCAGAATTTCCTGCCGAGGACAAAAGCTTTGGAGCACTCGCTTCCCGCTGTGTCCGCCCGAGGGGTGACTCTTGCTGTGAGATGGCAACCAGCAAAACCTCACGTCCTAATGGTGCAAGGCGTGATCAGGGTGGTTGGCGGGGAACAGGAAGAGGCAGCTCTAGCCCTCACCCACACCTACACGGCCTCTGCCTGTCACATCACTTCACCCATAGCAACCCATCAAGTTCATCTTTCCCCAACAAGAACACAAGTATACCTCGTAACACCCTCCTGTCGCCTTCGCCGTCACTGCCACTTACACACAACCATCCCCATCAACCCCAACACTATATTAGAACGAGGCACACACCACTCTCACTTCCTGTCATCTAATCAAAGAGTTATCAGCTTGCTCGCTGTGTATATACAACATTAATGGAGTTACAACAATGATATTTCCTGCATTCCACCGCCCTCCAACCCTCGCCATCACCCTCTGCTCCCCTACTTCTCACATTCTTCCGTCCTCCTTCCCTTACCGCCGCCCCTTCCATCCCTGCTCTTCCTTTCTTCCCTCCATTCAGTATAACGGAAAATATTTAATCGTTTCATTACGTTTATGGATATGTTATTGTTGTCGCTGGTCCTGTTATTATTATTTATTTATTTATTTACTTATTTATTTTTTTATTTTATTTATTTATTTATTTGTTTTTTATTATTATTATTATTCCATAACGAACATACTGTATGAGTGTTCCTCCCTCATTCCCCTATCCCTTTTCCACACCCCATCACCCCACACCACCGCGCCCCTTGTCCCATCAGCCCACACCCCCCATCCCCGCCACGCCTGTACCCTCACCCCAAGCCATGAATGCTGCAAAATAATTTTCTCAAATATTCCAGACGCCATTAAGGGACATCCCAAGGGCGACATTGTACATTGCGAGGTCCATTTTGGTGATTCGAAAGAGAGAGAGAGAGAGAGAGAGAGAGAGAGAGAGAGAGAGAGAGAGAGAGAGAGAGAGAGAGAGAGAGAGAGAGAGAGAGAGAGAGAGAGAGAGAGAGAGAGAGAAGAGAGAGAGAGAGATGTTCAAACTTTATTTAAGGGGTGAATTTTCAAGGAAGGCCGCGAGGGAATGAGGAAAGTAAGAAAGGAAAGATAGGGGAATGAAAACAGATAGACAGAGATTAACACAGACACAATGACAGGTTATAATGGTGAATATTATTTTTGGGTTGAATTCTTAACCATAAGGAAAAAGTTAGGTGAAGATGATCAAACTATTCACTGCTGCTGCTACTGTTGCAGAGTTTTTGTTTTTACTTAAATGAGTAGTAATAGTAGTAGTGCATGAAGTAGAAGTTGTAGTAGTAGTAGTAGTAGTAGTAGTAGTAGTAGTAGTAGTAGTAGTAGTAGTAGTGGTAATAGTAGTAGTGGTAATAGTAGTAGTGGTAGTGGTAGTAGTAGTAGTAGTAGTAGTAGTAGTAGTAGTAGTAGTAGTAGTAGTATAGTAGTAGTAGTAGTATAGTAGTAGTAGTAGTAGTAGTAGTAATAGTAGTAGTAGTAGTAGTAGTCTTGTGTTTTGGTGCGCCGCCTCACCCACCTGTTCACGCTTTTATAGTAAATATATGAAATTATAATAGTCATATACTTGATTTTTAAAATTTTATCTGTTGTATTCAAGGCTGAAGAATACAGATACATTTCGTTTTGTTTTGAAGTAGTAAAAAAAATGAGAGAGAGAGAGAGAGAGAGAGAGAGAGAGAGAGAGAGAGAGAGAGAGAGAGAGAGAGAGAGAGAGAGAGAGAGAGAGAGAGATGCACAGTACATATGAAAACAAACATAAACAGATGGGAGCATAAGAAAACAAACAAACTGAACTGAAGAACTTGTAGAAAGGAAAAGGGGAAGAGAGTAAACATGGAGTTGTAAGGCATGAGAAAGAAAGTTGGAAGCGGCATAGGATAATAAATAGAATGAAAAATGGAGAGTGAAATGTAAAGCAGAATTAGATTACACAAAAAAAAAGGAGCAGTGATCTGAACCATTTGTCTTTACTGTGTCACGGTGTCGGGTAGGAGGAGGGAGAGGGGGAAACACCCACAGAGAGAGAGAGAGAGAGAGAGAGAGAGAGAGAGAGAGAGAGAGAGAGAGAGAGAGAGAGAGAGAGAGAGAGAGAGAGAGAGAGAGAGAGAGAGAGAGAAGAGAGAGAGAGAGAGAGAGAGAGAGAGAGAGAGAGAGAGAGAGAGAGAGAGAGAGATGAGGGTTGCCAGTGAAAGGGAGGGAAGGGAAGGCTGAAGGACCTATTTTTCCATTCAAACTATCTGAGGAAATTCTAAGTGTTGGAGGAACTTTAAATGTTTTAGAGAATATTCGTATTCACATTATCATCTCTCTCCCTGTTCCCCACATCTCTCTCTCTCTCTCTCTCTCTCTCTCTCTCTCTCTCTCTCTCTCTCTCTCTCTCTCTCTCTCTCTCTCTCTCTCTCTCTCTCTTTTTCCTTCCAAACTTATTATTCCATTTTCATCATAAACTTTCCTCTCTTACAAAGGTCTCATGTTTCTCCTTTTATTGCTTCCCATATGTCAGGGCCGAGGTGACTACCAATTAATATTATCTTTTTATAGAGTTGTGGGGAAGAAAAATCATGGAGTATGATACCCCGAATATATTTACACACACACAAATAGCAAACAATAGGCTAGAAGCCAAAATAAATCACCAACGACGAACGAGGGTCGAATGGTGTAGGTACAGTTGAAGGGCACACTGGAAGGGAGCTCAAGTCTCCAGAAATGCCTTCGGAATGTTGAGAAACCAGCAGCAGGTGGTGAGGTGTTGTCAGGTGTGAGAGCTGGGGCGTTCTGCCCTTCTCCAAGCCGGTGGCGTGGAGCTTGGCTCGGTTAGACTACCCCCCTACCCCTGGACAAGGGGGTGGGGTAGTGGCGGGGAAGCCGGTGAACAAGCGCCAGCAGACGAGAGTGGTAGTTCAACCACTAATTAGGGGAAGACGAGGCAGGTGCAGTTCCTCACACATGCCCCCACTAAAACATCTGCAGCACAGCTGATGTCGAAGAACTGCAGCTGACCAGGAGACATAAACGAACTTATAATACTTGAGTGCAGGAAACAAAACTTGTAAAAGACTGGAGTGCAGGAAAACAAAATAAAGAAAAGCTATTGCCGGCTGAGAAGGTCGGCTCTAATGTTGTCTGTCCCGGCAACATGAACAACCCTAAATTTATAGGGTTGAAGACCTAAAGCCCATCGTAGTACTCTATCATTTTTACCTTTGAATTTCTGAAGGAGGCTTGTGGTCTACTTCAAGGATAAATTCCTTACCTCGAAGATAGAAGTCAAACCTATGAATGCCGAATACGATGGCCAGGCATTCCCTCTCGATGGTAGAGTATCGTCGTTCCCGATCAAGTAGTTTCCGGCTGGCGTAAGAGATGGGATGTGGACGATCATCATGGTACTGTAGGAGTACAGCACCTAATCCATAGTTTGAAGCATCGGTACGTAGGACGAAGGTCTGGCTGGGGTCCGGAAGATGCAGAATAGGTCCCGAAGTCAAGGCTTGCTTCAGCAGCTTGAACCGTTCAAGCAGATCTTCAGTCCACTGGAGGGGATCCCGTACCGGCTTCTTCAACAAGTCAGAGAGGGGGCCGGTAAGCTCAGAGGTCTGAGGAATGAAAGCTTTATAAAATTATATCAAACCTAGGAAACTCCGGAGTAACTTCTTGGTGGTAGGAGGAGTCATGGAGGTGATGGCAGTCAACTTGCTAACTTGTGGTTGAAGATGGTCGCGGGACAAAACAAATCCCAGATAGTTGATGGACTCTGCTCCAAACCGGCACTTTTTAAGTTTGACAGTCAGACCGTTTTGTTGTAGTCTATCTAAAACAGACTTGAGGGCAGAGATGTGAGTGGGCCAATCAGATGAATACACAAAAATATTATCAAAATAAAAAGAAACATTGGCCAAGCCAGCAAGCACAATCCTCATTAAGCGAATATAAGTGGCACAGGCCGTAACAAGACCAAAAGGCATCCGAGTAAATTCCATCAGGCCCTTGTGAGTGGGAAACGCAGTGAAGCGTCGAGCTTTGGCAGAAAGTGGAACCTGGTAATATGCCTTACTCAAATCTAGCTCTGAGAAGAACTCAGCACCAACGAACTTATGCAGCTCTGTCTCAATACTGCAGGATGGTTCAGCATGGAAAATAGTAACTGAGTTGAGTAACCTGTAATCAATGGCCATCCGATACGTACCGTCGGACTTCCTGACCATGATAACCGGAGAGCAGTGTGGAGAGGTTGAAGGTTGGATGATTCCTTGACTCAATAGTTGCTCAACCTCTTCCTGGTAGTAGTGCTGGAGATGGATTGGCACCGGGTAGATCTTCGCTTGTATTCTCTCCGTTGTAGTGAGGGTGATGTCGTGCTCGACAGTCTTGGTGCAGCCAGGTTGATCCGAAAAAGTAGACTGGTATGTGAGAAACAGGTCTTCAACCTGAGCAGACTGGTTCCAAGTGAGAGCAGGACTAATGACAGGTTCTTCAGCATTAGTTGGACCATCAGGTGTTAAAGCCAGCTCAGGTAAATCATCAATACCCTCACTAAAATAGGATGACTTACCCTTTTCCTCGGGCTCGCTTAAAGGTGAAATCTCGTCGAGGACTTGTAGCTGGTTAACTTGGGCCCGCCGGTGGTACTTCTTGAGGATATTGGCGTGGTAAAGTTTAGGTCCTCTTGGCATCTCGATCAAGTAGTCCACCTTACCCCGTTTTTCCAAAACTTTGTGAGGGCTACTCCAAGCAACCAACAACTTGCTGGAGTCACTAGGCAGTAGTAATAATACCTCATCGCCTGGCTGGAATTGACGGTCTTGAGATCTTACGTCAAAGTAAGACTTATACCGGGCGATACTCACATCCGCGTGTTTGGCAGCAAGCTGGGCGCATTCGGTCAGTTTCTCCCGTAGCTCGATGACGTAACGGAAGGTTGATCTCTCATCTTCTGGGATCCTACGGTTTTCCCAAAGGTCACGGAGCACCAAGAGGGGACCCCGCACTGACCTGCCATAGAGGAGTTCAAATGGAGAGAATCCAGTCCGGTCGTTAGGGATCTCTCTGAGGGCAAACAAAGTAGGGATTAAATATCGATGCCACTCCTTGGGCTTATCAGAGCACAGCTTCCGAAGGGCAGACTTCAGGGTACCGTGCAGCCGCTCAACTCGCCCGTTTCCGCTGGGGTGGAAAGGTGTGGTGAAGATGGGTTTTACTCCCAGTAGTTTGTGTAGCTCTGCCATAAGCTGGGAAGTAAATTGAGTCCCACGGTCGGAAAGTATTTCCCTGGGGATTCCCACTCTGGTGAAGATGGTTAGCAGAGCTTCAGATACAGATATGGTGTCAATATCTTTAAAAGGCATGGCTTCTGGAAACCCAGTGGAGAAATCAATTAGAGTGACAATGTAACGGTGTCCTTCAGAAGATGGTGGAGACAAGGGACCTACCAAGTCAATGGCAACTCTGGAGAAGGGTTCAGTTACGACAGGTAACGGTTGAAGAGGTACTGGACGTACCCTACCCTTAGCCAACATACGTTGACACTTGTCGCAGGAACGGCAGTAATCCCGGATGTCTGCACACATCCCTGGCCAATAAAAGTCTTGCAAGACCTTCATCTGGGTCTTCCGGTGGGAGAAATGTCCAGCCAAAGGACCTTCGTGAGCAACACGTAGGATGACAGGACGGCAATCGCTGGGAACAACCAAGGATAAACCATTTACCTTTTGAAGGTGATCCGATGAGAGACATTTTCGGTACAGGAGGCCTTCCTCATGTATGAACTGGTATGTGGCACCATCCCGTGCTTTCTCAACTTCTTGAGTGGTAGCCTTTGATTGTAAACCCGTCAAGGAAGGACAGGATTCCTGAAGTTGACAAAACTCATCAGGGGTTACAGTCAAAGGATGGAGCTTAGGCAGAACTAGAGGGTGGACCCGTTTAGATCGACCAGCTCTGGTCTCCACAGCACACACTTGAGTAGTGGAGGACTCAACTGGTGGTAGATGCTGACATCCAGAAGGGCGGTTGTCCTTTTCTTGAGAGGAGAGGGAAGTTCCGGGTGAAGGCGAGTCATCAGGAGGCAACAGAGGATCTTGTAGGGAAGAAACGTCAGTGGTGGCTTGGTCATGGTCACTATGGAGAAGATGGTTGTCATTACTGAGTAGAGAATCAGGACTATCAGGATCTTGTACTCCGGGAATATTCCCAACTAGAGCACTAGCAAATTTAATTGGGGCCCTTACAGCATCTGTCCAACCAGTGTAAAATGGGCACCGTAAGTAACACTTAACGACAGGAAATTCGTCGATGCGTCCCAAATAGTCAGCAACTTGTACTTTGGGGCAGAGTGATGGGTCAATGTCTGGCAAGGCTTCCTCAGAAATTACAACTCCAGAGCATCCAGTATCCCTAATTATAGAGGAAGACCATGACCCATTAATAGTCCCCGTAACTGAGAAGTTAGGCACTTTATGGTCCTCTAAACAAAATCCAACCTTATAGGGGGGCGTGGTAGTAGTTCCATCCTTGAATGCTCGAGGATTCCTGGGACAGCGTGGTCGTATATGTCCTGCTTCCCCACAATTGTGACAAGTCACGGTTGAGGGAGTCTGACTCCCAGGAGAAGGTAGAGGCTGGAGTGGAGTAGCAAGTAGAGGGGAGATTTTCTTAGCGTTGTTGTTGGAAGAGACCTTAGGATAGGCGTTGTGGGCGGATGCCCAGTCATCCGCTAGTTGTATTGCTTCCTTCAGCTTGGTAGGCCTTCTTTCCTTGATGAATAGATGTATTTCTGCTGATAAAGAGGACAGAAATTGGTCAAAGATAATAAACTCCCTTAAATCAGCATAAACATTGGCCACAGAGGAAGACTCAACCCAAGAATCAAACATCCTCGATAACTGGGTAACAAACTGATGGTAGTTCTGTCCTACTCTAATCTTGTTTGACCTGAAATCCACCCGGTAGCCATCTGGAGTTTTACTGAAGCCTGTTAACAAGGCTTGCTTCAGTAACTCGTAATCCTCAGTGGTGGATGACGGAAGGGACGTGTAGAGTTCGGCAGCTTTACCAGTAAGGAGGCAACCCAGACGAACGGCAAAGGTATCTCTGGGTAAAACCAGCATCTCGGCCACACGCTCAAACCTAGTTAAATAGGTGGCAATGTCCTCTTCATCCTTGTATGGTGGTAGACTAGGTCTGGAAACAGGATCATGTGATGGTAGGACTGAGGGCTTACCTTTAGCTGCAATTTCTGCCAGCTTGATCTCTTTCTCCCTCTCAGCTTGTCTTTCTTCTCTTTCTCTTTCCGCTTGTCTTTCTTCTCTTTCTCTTTCCGCTTGTCTTTCTTCTCTTTCTCTTTCCTCTTGTCTTTCTTCTCTCTCCGCTTGTCTTTCTTCCCTTTCGTTTTTCTGTTGTTCAAGGATCCACTGGCCAATTTCCTTGCCCTGCAGACCGAGGGTTTCACCCTGCTCCTTCAGTTCTTGAAAGGAAGACATGGAGAAGACCACACAGAGAACACAATACAAAAACAAAAAATTGGACGACACCTCACGTGCAAAAATCTGGCAAAAGCAAGAGTTTGACGGCAATCAAAACACTCATAACATTACTCCCGGGCCTCAGGCAGCAATGGCGCGCAGCAGCGACTTACAGATAACAACCCACAATCTGTAAAATGATAATAAATAATTGGTAGTTCTTATCCTGGCGAGGTCGCCAATATGTCAGGGCCGAGGTGACTACCAATTAATATTATCTTTTTATAGAGTTGTGGGGAAGAAAAATCATGGAGTATGATACCCCAAATATATTTACACACACACAAATAGCAAACAATAGGCTAGAAGCCAAAATAAATCACCAACGACGAACTGCTCGTAAACAATTACCAGAGCAGGGGTATGACACCCAAATAATTCCCTGTACAGCTGTTTTGAGGGTGAGATGCGTGACAGCAAAACTCAGCAACATAGATTGCTCCTCAGACAGCAGGGAGGGTCGAATGGTGTAGGTACAGTTGAAGGGCACACTGGAAGGGAGCCCAAGTCTCCAGAAATGCCTTCGGAATGTTGAGAAACCAGCAGCAGGT
Source organism: Metacarcinus magister (assembly GCA_029783475.1). Lineage (NCBI taxonomy): Eukaryota > Metazoa > Arthropoda > Malacostraca > Decapoda > Cancridae > Metacarcinus > Metacarcinus magister. The sequence goes on from JAPQNM010000044.1 coordinate 7,217,058, forward strand.
GGTGAGGTGTTGTCAGGTGTGAGAGCTGGGGCGTTCTGCCCTTCTCCAAGCCGGTGGCGTGGAGCTTGGCTCGGTTAGACTACCCCCCTACCCCTGGACAAGGGGGTGGGGTAGTGGTGGGGAAGCCGGTGAACAAGCGCCGGCAGACGAGAGTGGTAGTTCAACCACTAATTAGGGGAAGACGAGGCAGGTGCAGTTCCTCACACCATATTTGCGAAATTTTAGTCTGTACAAAATGTTGTCTATGAAACTAAAAATCCTCTTTATCCCACTAACTAAACTCTTTAAAGTACCTTAATCACAGGAGGTAATAGTAGGAAGTAGTATTTTCATATAGTTTGTTTTATCTCCCCTTTTTTTTTTTCTTGAAACATTTCTGTTGCCTATTGGAACTTGTTATTGCTCAATAACTCTACACATATTACACTTTTTTTTCTACATGTCTATAATAAAGATGCACAAGTTACATAACATTTATATTCAGCGACATCTTACTACTTCCAAGATTTTGATTTTACCTAGAATGTAGCACACAGTGTCAATATAGATAATCAAGAAGTTAGGATTGTTAAACACAGCAGCTGTGTAACACTAGCCAAAAAGAAAGTGCTTATCAAAGACCTTTTTTTGTTTACAGTGAAATTGAGTCCAGAGACGAGATTCTGTCTGAGTTCCAGCTGATGTGTAGCAGTAGCAGCAACAATAATAAAAATACCATCAATAACAAAAACGAAGAAGAGATTGCCAATACCAACAACAAATCTAGCCTGAAGTGTGCCCCAGTGAGTGTAGCAGCGCCCTCCCCTGTGTTGCAAGGCCTTCCCACTCCACCTTACTCACCAGCATCCAAGACCAACACACCCGAGAAGGTGATATTTTCAACTTTGGTCTGCTCTCTAATCCATGATGCTCTCTTCCTATCTCCATTTTATGCCAAGCATTATTCTCTCCACTCCCCCTTTGAGCACTTAAATTTTTCGTTCCAGGACTTTCAAAATACTCCAGGTTACAGACCCATATGTTAGAACGGATAGAATGCACTTATCACATACCTTTCTCTGTAATGATAGTAGATTACTTTTCATAACATTGTGTTATCTACCAAAAGCACTCCATCCCATCCCTACTCGTCTTTTGATTCCTTTTTTATGATCTGGATTTGGAGCAATTTTCTGTCCTAAATAAATGTATTCCTAGACACAATCTGTTACTTCATCATTTATTTTAATTTCATGGTCAAGTATTGAATTATTGAACATCACTTTAGTTTTCTTCATATTCATATTGTAGTTCATCCATCAATTCGCTCATTAGAACAATATCATAAGCAAATCTAAGATTATTTAGATATTCTCCTTTTACCTGAGTTCTTGCCTCTTCCCATTCCAAGTTCTTAAAAACTTCCTGTAAAACAGTTGTGAACCGTTTGGGAGAAATAGTGTCGCCTTGTCTGACCCCTTACTATATTGGTATTTTGTCACTGACCTTATGTAGCTTTTATGTAGCCTTCCTTATAGATGTCTTCTAATATCTTCACATATGTTATACATACTCATGCTAAATTTATGTTTGGATCAGGTGGGTGAAGGTGTCAATCCTCGGGGTACCCCGGCTCAGCTTCCGCCACCACCTTCTGTTGCCAGTACCTTCAAGATCTTTGTGCCACGCACAAAGGATATGAACAAAGGCTTCCTCACATTTAGTGACAATGACCCACACTTCACAGGTAACACAAAACATTTGTTAAGAACTTTTGTTATGAATATTAACTTTACCTTTTTTTGTTACCTATATATTTAATTTATTAGATTATCTTTATTTTTGTTTTTTTATTGGATAACACTGAATTTTGGTTTCATTCTTCATCACTTTGACAAGATTGAAAATTTTCTTAGCAATACATAGTACTCACTCCAGAATTTGTATAACATCTGTATTTCAGTACAGAAAATTCAATTGGCTTGAGGTTATTTTAACATGTTTTTGTTAAGCATAACACTAATTACATTGATAAAAGTTTGTGACAAATATTTTTCAATACTGGAACCACGGGTTAAGTCTTTGTCAGGGAAGAGTATTATCATACTCTTTGTTCTAAGAAATTCTTGTGACACCAATGAAAACTCAAATATCAACATGTAAAACAAGCTGATACAATCTTTTCAGTAATTAACTGGTCCCATTATCTAAAAGTTTTATCATGAATGAATGCCAGTACTGTTAACCCCAGACACTTGTGGAATTCTCTTTAATCTTGTCAAAGGATAGGATAACAAACACCGTTAGACCTATTAATCCTTGCTAGGCTCTGCCATTATTATAGTCTTCTATTATTAAGCATAAGTTGATGTTAAGTTTTGGTCATTTTAAAGGGATGCAACAGAAATCTTATGGATTATGGTATTTCAGTATTGCTGTTCGTATACATCAAACATTTTTTCTCTTCAAAATAAAGACTCATATCAGTGAAATTTACTGAAATAGAAATATGAAGTAAGTTGTTCACTATGATTTGATTATGATATTTTGTGTTGTTATAGTGCTAAAGGACGAGCCAGAGGACCTGACTCACCTTGCTCCTTCGGGTGGTGATACCTGTGTACCACTCCCTACACTGATACCTGACCTGGAAGAGGACTCATGTATGTCCCAAGATGTCTCATCATACATACCAATCATAGACGATATGTTAACTTTCGATTACCCAGTGCCAGTTGTAAATACTGATGCTGTAATACAAAGCCCAAGTACAGATAGCACTGAAGATCAAGACTTGAAGCCCAAGTACTTGTATGAAGAAAACCCGGTACAAGAAGGAGTAAAGTGTTTGAATAGGTGAGTTAGTGGAATAGTAATTACCTGGGCCAGTATTGTTCTTGAGAAATGAGGAAGTTCAAAGGATAACTGTTGTTGCAAGAGTGTTGGCTGATTGAGTAAAGCAGTGTTATAGAGGTTTGGTAATGTGCAGAGAATGGAGGAGGAACAATTGGTGAAAAAGATAATTGGATCTGATGTGAAAGGTGTGAGGTTAAGAGAATACCATGAATGGGATGGATGAACAGTGTGAAGAGAACATTAGATGTAAGAGGAATGTGTGGAGCAAGGAAGAATGGTTGTGCTTGATAGAGATGAACTGGGAGCAGTTGTTAATACATAAATGAAGATGTGGCCTCAACAGGCTTACAGAAGGTTCACTGGCATCGGGTCAGATGCAGAGAAGGGGATGGGTCTATTATGGTGTGGCAGGAGTAAACCAACTTTGCTATGGAATTTACCGTTTGTGCTACAAGACTCACCCTCACGCAATATGGTACGGTGAAGATCAGCCCCTTCTCCCCTAGAGGCCTGGAGGCAAAGATATGAGGAAGTGTGTGTGAATGCATTTAAGTGAATGATTGGTCTTGGCTACCTGATATATATATATATATATATATATATATATATATATATATATATATATATATATATATATATATATAGAGAGAGAGAGAGAGAGAGAGAGAGAGAGAGAGAAAATATTGTTTTCATTAGTTGAAAGATCATATATATATTAATATTTATTTATTATTATTGTTGCTATTATTATTGATATCATTATTACTATAATTACTATTGTTTTCGACAGTTTAGTATATCATTATTATACTTTGTTCATGTTGCCTATGCCTTTGGCCGAAATATAACTAATTATTATTATTATTATTATTATTATTATATATTGGCTGAATTTACATGAGTGACAGGTTATTTTTTTTATTTTCTTGGTGCTTTAGAGTATATGTCAAATTGTAAACTCACTAATTTGAAGAAAAAAAATTATGAAGATTTCACTTGATTTATAGCATTATTATCCTTTATATGTTACATATAAATTTGTAATTATATTTTCCTCTTGATTTACTTTCTGGGTGTGAATACAGCTTTAGTGGTGGAAGACTATTGTTGAACAGGAGTCGGTGCAACACTCCATCACCAGACTGTAGAAGTTTACATTCTGGTGGATTGGGGACACCAGAACCTCCCAAACCCTTGCTGAGTGAAGCTGCTCTTCAACCCATCAAAAAACAATCTCCGGTATGTTATACTCCTTTACAGAAGATTTATTCATTTGATGCTATTAATTGAGTCGCTACCTTTCTGAGTATACCTAGTTTTTCAGACACCATGATTTTCTTATACTACATGTTATTTGCATCTTCTTGTTTAAAGATATTGTTTGCAAGCAGTCATCCCAGAACTACCACAGAGTCTCTCTTCATGCCACTAGATGAAAGAAATTCCGGAGGCTCCTCAGAGCTGTTTAGTAAATTGGATCTTAAGGTAAGTGTAAAACAAAAAACTACTTGGCTGAAAAGTTGTGTGTGGTTAATTTATAAAATTACCAACGTTGTTTTTCCTTGATATACCATAGGAAATTCTTGTCCTTGTAATAACACCTTTATTCACTAGTGAAAGAGTATGTAATGTAATAACAAAACATTTTTTTCGTCAAAAAAATTAATTGATCAAATATTTTTTATCAAAGACATTTTACCCTCTACTTTCAGTTTGAGAACCACAGCATGGACTCTGATGAATTTGAGATGAGAGCACCGTACATTCCTCCAAGCAATGAGTTGTTGTTATTTCTGGACCATGAAGATTTCTTATCAGGGGCTGAGCCAGAAATAGCCATCTCTCCTAAATACCTCAGGTGAGTAATGTATATCTAGTTTCTATTTTTGTTCTTTGGTTTGTGTTTTTGTCATAGTTTTATGTAGTGGAAGTATTATAACCAGAAAGGATAGAGAGCCACTGTAATTGAAGAGATATGGAATTAGCATGGAGTACCTTGGCTTGCATCAACAGTTTGTGCTACACATATTCTACCCTGATGTTTTTTAGCAAACTTTTTTATACCCCAGACTCAATGGCTATGGTGATGTTACTCGTCTTTGTCTCATAACTCCATATTTTAACTTTCAGCTCTTCTTGTTTAACACTCATAAACTTTTGAAGAAAAAAAAATTTGTCCTATAGTAACTACACACATTCCACCATTTCCATCCTATCTTGTTATGTGCTTCCTCCAGATCCATGAATACAGCATTTGCTTTCCTCTCATTTGTCACCCCAGGACTGAAGATATGATCTACACTTTCAATTACCATTTTACCACACACTATCAGCTATACTCAACAAAATAATACAAATTCCGCTATAATTACTCCATTTCTTCTTATTTCCTTTAACTTTGTAGATTGGGATAATATTTGCCTTTGTCCAGTCTCAAGGCACGGTTTCTTCCTTCCAGTCTAGGTTGTAATTCACATGCATCCAATCAACTGCAGTTTCACCATATTTTGAACATCAGCCCTTTTATTTATAATACTTTCTAAAATTCAGCTTTCCTCCTAACTCTTTTTGGGCCTCGAACGGAGGGTTTGGAGGTGGGGGAGAACATTTACTTTGCTATTCTTTTTCTCATTCTCCTGTATATAGAAAAATAGAAAATAAAATTACCCCTATGTCTCCGGTATAGACCAAAAGGTATTTGAGACAGACACACACACACACACACACACACACACACACACACACACACACACACACACACACACACACACACACACACACACACTCACACACTCACACACACACACTCTCTCTCTCTCTCTCTCTCTCTCTCTCTCTCTCTCTCTCTCTCTCTCTCTCTCTCTCTCTCTCTCTCTCTCTCTCTCTCTCTCTCTCTCTCTCTCTCCTTTTTTTTTATTTATTCTATTTTTTTTTTTTTTATACTTGGTACATTGGTTATTGTAGAGTTTAAATGCTAAAGTTCTCACTTACAAAGGTCTTATGTTTCTCCTTCCGTGTTTTCCTTATTTGCAATATTTTAGCCTGTATTAAATGCTACCTATGAAATTATAACCTCTCTAACTAGACTCTTTAAAGTACCTCAATCACGTAAGAAGTATTATTTTTATATTGTATTTTTCCCCGTTTTTTGCAGGGATGTAAAGTCATCAATCAGTAGTGATAAAGAGGACTCTAGTTTGGCTCAGTTGCTGCAAGACACAGACCCCAACATTGCTGGAAACAGTCCTGGAAGAAATATCCAACTTGATCACTCTCCTGGGACCCAAAGAAGCCAATATCAACAAAGCAAATTCTTGGATGGTGGTGGAAATTTTGTTGACCCAAATAAAGTGCTGCCAGGACACTTCGCTGGGAAAGGCACGTTGAGAACATTTTCACTTCTTAAAATGTGACAGTAATCCAATAAATTCCCACCAAGTTATAGTTAATAGATATTCAACAACCCTTATTTGTAGAGTATTGCAGCTTATCACCATTCAAAAGGATTTGATAAAGCAGTATTTTCATGATAAGCATCCATTTTCATTAAATACTAGCATAACTTGATTCTGTATAAATAGCAGTTAATCCATCTTTCTGCCTCTTTTTATTTATCAATATAATCCGATTTGTCTTTACATCATGTCAACCTCACACCTCTCATATCAGACTTATTAATCAACCAAAAATTATTAAGTAGCATGAGCATATCTTTAATAGTTTTTAGCTTTGAGGAATCTAGGAAGTCTTACTCATGTTCTTAATTGTATGTGATCAGATGAGCTGGACAGCATTGGAAGTGACTCCCAGCTAGTAGACCCACCACCAGTACTGGTGCAGGAGCCGGTGGAGCCACCCCCGCCCCTGTTGGGCACAGACTTGCATCACCCATCAGGGCAGGTCAAGAGAGGTCACTCGCCACTCTCTTCACCTACACTCCACCACAAAAAACTGTGTTCACCCAAATATCAACAGCTACAACAGAAGTTCCATGAACGATGTCAAGATGCAGTGAGCCTGCAACAAAATGAGCAGCATGGAGGACTGCGCCTATTTACTCCACATGCACCGACCATGCAACAGTTATTGATCAGCAAGGACCCAATCACTGTTCGTGGAGGCCGTCCCCCTGCTGGAGGTACCTCATCCTCCAGGAATGTACTCACTGACAAGAGTCACTCAGTACTTCGGAACCTACTGGTGAGTGGACGTGACGAGTCTGCTGGCTACTCTGTGTCTGCCCCGGCAAGTCCTGCTGGGACTCCTTCGGCAAGCTGCGCCACGTCCCCCGGCCCACACCCCCTGCGGGAGGAGGCCAAGGGGGTAAAGGTACAGGGATCACTGCACTGCCTTTCAAATTCAAGCCTAGTGTTTGTCATAAGTGGTTTGATTTGAGTATTATGTAGAACATTTAGCAAAATACATTTTGGGCTTTGTTTTGTTGACCTTAGAATTATGAAGTAAATAGGTTTGCATCATTAAAGGTGTTTTATACTTCATTGCATGTATTTCTAGAGTCAGAAACCATGTCAAAAAAACACTTAATTTAAGCATGGCCATAGCATGTTTCTAATTGTAATTAATTCAATTCAAAAGAGCCACACTGACAGATCAGTGTTTGTTGTGTTCCCTAAAGAGAATGATGATGCTAAATGTTCTTCATTTACGATTTGTTTAATTTGTCACATTTGTGTTAATAGGTGAGAGTAGCTGTAATGCTTGCTAATGATGGTGAGGCTACCTCCACTCTCAGGACAGCAAATCATATGAGTTGGTGCTTGCAGTGACCCTGTATTTTTTGTGTGCATTATGCTTTTTCTTTTTCTTTTTCTTCTTAGTCGATCATATTATTGAGCACATCCTTGAAATTTGTCCTAGTATGCTTTTCCTAAAGTTTAGTGTTTTATTCTTAATACATTTATTTATTTTTTTTTAATTTTATGTATTTATGTTTTGTGTGTGTGTGTGTGTGTCTTCTTGGCTTTGTGATGTAGTGGTGTTTATATATATATATATATATATATATATATATATATATATATATATATATAAATATATTTATAGAAAATTTACGAGTGTGTGGGTGAAGGAATTTGAGTGTGAATGAGAATAAGAGTAAAGTAATTAAATGCACAAGGGGTTTGATGGTGGAAAGATGAATGTTGCATTGAATGGTGAATGCTTGAGTAGGAGGAATGCTGTAAATATTTAAGGTTCAAGACAGGTGAAGTCTAGGATCAATGATGTAGGAAGAGATGTATAGAGAGAATGGAGAAGGACCGGTTGGGAGGAAGGCCACGAATGGGATGGATGGATGGTATGAAAAGAGTGCTGAATGAAAGAGGAATATCTGTGGAACAATGAAGGATGCTTGTGCGTGATATAAGTGAATGGAAAGCAGTGGTGTATGCATGAGTAATGACATAGCCTTGACCATCTTTGGAGGAGGTTCTCGCACATCTGATGTGACCCTTGGGTCATATCAGATACAGGGAGGGAGAGGGCATCAGTTGAATATGAAGTAGCAGGGATACACCCTGGGACCCAGTTGTGGATACAACCATGGGAATAAGATGGGAGGGTGAGAGCAATGAAAGCGTGTATGAAAGATGTGGCATGAGACCTTGTGGAAATGGAGTAAAGTGCTGTTTAGTGGAATGGATGGAAAGAAATATGCTGAGGTGGTTTGGTCAAATGGAAAGAAAGAAGAGTGAAGAGTTTGTGAAGAAAATGTATGTGAGTGAAATTGAGGGTGCTAGGAAAGGAAGGCCAGTGGTAAGATGGAAGGATTACATGCATGAAAGAGTTGCTGATAGAAGGGGAGTGATTGAACTAGCAAGGATAGAGTGTGGATAGGGAGAGGCTCTTCTGCCGTGGCCATCTCCTTGGGGGACGTTCTTGGAGGGAACGAGGCATCAGAGACTATAGATAGATAGAATTGGCCCCCCTCCAAAATTGGTTTAGCTTTGTCAATGTCATTTTATGTTTAATGAATTCCAGATATGTTTCACTAATTGACGCCACCATTACTAGCTCTGAGATACCTGTGCAACACTACGATTGGAAAAAAACTTGTATTCATTGATTGTTGCCTTGTGGTACCTAGCAAAGGGCTGGCATAATTGTTAAACCATGAACAGATGATTCAGCCTATCACTATCACATTATTTGCAGCAGTGATAAGTGCTGTACCTACCTTAGATAGTAAGAAGTCATAGCAAATCTTGGTGATGTATCAGCTATCTTTCATCCTCTCAAAACGGATGTCAAGTAGTGAAATACGTTGGAATTTAATTTACCTTGAAAGTGATTCTAACAGGTAAAACCAGCACATGCTTATTTTAATTTGTAGTATTAACAAAATATTTTAGAAAGTACAACTTCACTTGACTCAGGAGAATTTTGTTGAAGGATTATAGTAATATTGCGAGTTCATAAATATATTGACTTGATTGGAAAGGAAATAATAGAAGGAATAATCTTTCTCAACATCCACCAGACTCTTTAGGCACCCTGCAGAAGGCCTTTGACAAATCAACTAACACAACATACAATTTTTTTTCTTCCTACATATTGTGTAAAAAAGAAGAAATATTAAAAGAAAATGGATTGATACATTTCTTGAAACCTGTTTTCATTTACATGTTTTAACAAGCCATAAACACTTAACTTTTTAGATCTGAGTGAGGGCAATCTAGGAACCAGCAAAGGGTAGTTATTGTTATTTAATTTCCTTTTTTAGTAATTTGTGAACAACCTATCATATGACATACTTTAATTTGTTTAATCACTTCAGTAAAATAATGCATACTAAAGCATGTGAAAGCATATCAGTTCTATAATTCATTAATAACATCATAATAATAATAATAATGTATGAACTACCTGCCATGTGATATGCTTGATTATATTCAACTTTGATAAATGATTCTACATAGTATTGAAAATTCCCAGTCAACATTATGTGGTCATTCTTAGTTTGTGACGGCTTCTCAGACCACTAGCATTGTTTTATAGTGTTATGCATTTACTGGTATATCAAATGAAGCTGTTCTGTTACAATCCATAGTTATGTAGATGTGTGGCTTGTTTCCAGTATTTTTTATGCTTTCATATTCATAGACTTTCGTGTCTAGCCAAGGAGTATACACCAATGTCTTACCTTGTGAGAAAGATTACTGGGCGATAATGGGATCTTATTTACCATTGCAGTATATTTATGGATGGTTTGAATTGTTGTTAATAAATGTTTTGTTGTTCTTGTTACAGAATCCAAATGAAACTAATAGCACATTACTGAAAGAGGTCCATGGAGGTGGTCTCCCAACAACCCATACAGCATTTCGTCTTCCCAAAGATAGGATGGCCACAATGCTACTGACTAGCACTGGGGGGAAGTCAGGCACCTCTTTGCCATATCCTACCCTTAGGTTAGTGACAGGAAGTCCTACCAGTCTGAAGCAAGCATTCAAACTGACTACAAATTCAAACAGTCATTCTGAAGGATGTGGCAGTAGGTTGGGCCAGCGCCAGGACCCCTATTTGTTAATGAGCTCAGATACCATCCCCACCCTGCTGGAGCTCACCCAGCAGGACTATGAGGTCAATGCACCAGCCAACAACAGCCTCCTCCAAGGGGCAGAACTCCTCATGGCACTGGACCAAAGCAGTGAAGCAGCATTGCTTGATGGGAAGTAATGATTACAGAAAATTAACCTCAGCAAAATATATATGGATGAAGTGAAATCAAAATATTTTTTTATCTCGTGTGCTCCTCATCCACACCACTGCCACTGTCTGTGTCTCAGTGTCAGAGAACAAGCAAATACTCTTGTGGTTTACTTTTCCTCATAATTATGTCTTGCAAGATGATGTTCTTCCTTTTACCATCATCACAGGTTACCCTTCAACCTCAAAATCTGTTTGGGGTTTTATATTCACAGTAAATTATATTTTATTACTAACACAGTTCTGAACATACAGAATGGTGACATCAATGAAGAATTGAACTGAGGACTATATTTTGTAATAAGTCTTCAGTATTGTTTTCATGGATTCCAGCTCATTTTAGATTTTTAACTAGCTTATGTACATATGCATTTCAATCTAAGTATGAATGTTGATGTAATTGAAAGGACTGTGTTCAACATTATCCTACTGAACTTCTTCAGCACAAATTCCAAAAAAAATTCACATTATAAGAGAGATTGCAAATATTTCAAGTACAGGAGTGTAAACTGTAAGCTCTGTGAATGTACAGAAAAGTTTGAAATATAAAAAATATATTCATTAGTCATTAATTTCTATCATTTGCTGTACACATTGGTCGTTTTGTTCTGCATTATAGAGTAGATCAGGATTGCTTCAGATAGGTGCAGTTAAAAAATATTGAAAAAGAAAATGTGAATCAATCTACCAGCATATTCTACATAGTAATACCTCAATTAGCACTCAATGATAAGGAACTTTGAGAACAAAAAGAGGGCAAAGGTAGAAAATTGCCCTTTAGAATTCTTGTCTCTCGCTCTCGCACGCACACGCACACACACAGAGAGAGAGACACACACACACACACACACACACACACACACACACACACACACACACACACCTGCAGACACACACACACACACACACACACACACACACACACACACACACACACACACACACACACACACACACACACAGAGTGTGGTACAGTGGTCTAGCGCTCGGGTGAGCGAGCCTAGGGTCCCAGGTTCGAATCCCCGATATTCGCTGACCACTTTTCATTCTTTGATATCACCGCAAAGTGGCCAAAGACTACCCAAATTGCTGGACTTACAACATTATATGCATCTGAGGCTGTAGCAGCGATTAGCCTCACATGTTCTCAACATATTCAAGAGAGAACGTAAACATTTGAGGCGTCACTATAAAAAATCTGATAACCTACGCCAAATAACAGGCGAGGCAAGTCCATCTGTGCCTCCTCAAGCCTACTGGCGCCAATGGTTAATGATATAGAAAAAAAAATAAAATAAAAAATAACAGTTTGGAACAAACTCGATGATGAGATTGTGTGTGCAAAAACAATACATGAATTTAAGACAAAATTGGATGAAAGGATGTATAGAGACGGGACAGCACGAGCCTAAGTTTGGCTCTTTTCCTGTATATTACAACTAGGTAAATACACACACACACACGCACGCATGCACACACACACACACACACACACACACACACACACACACACACACACACACACACACACACACACACCATACATTATGACACAATCTCCCACTGTTCTTCATTTAATTTGTTCTTGCAACTCGGAAACTGACATCAAATGTTGGTAATAGCAATGTGCCATAAATATGTAGGAGAACACAAGTGGATGAAACATGTGAATTTGCTGAGATATGTACAAGGTAGCAAGTCTGGTGCTGCACTGCTCTCTCTCTCCATGTGTAGCAAAGATTTGATCATGTAAAGTAACATAATACAATAAGAGCATTATAGTTAAAGCAAGATTGCACACATTTATGGTGGAAGCCAACCTTCCGTCTGGCTGCCTTATAGTCATTGTTACCATGCAAATCTTCACATAACTGACACAATGACATCATGCACTGCCATGTATTGTAAGGGATTAACTTCTGTGAATGTAAAATAATTTAAGATTTGCTATTTAATTTTTCATTTAATCCTAGAAAAAAGCTATGTTGTAGTAATACTCCGATGTAGACCTCGTAACATAGTTAATGATACTGGGAACATATTTGTACCTAAGAAAATGCTCTGATATTGTAAAATTGAATGCTAAAACTTTGGTTCAATTAGTGTAACTGCTAAGTAAGATATGCTGGTGCATTGATTTTTACAGATATGTGTTCATAAGATGGTATGTGTATTAGCTGAAAGCTAGAGGTATTCATTTGAATATAACCTGAAGGTATGCAAGCTAGGGAGACCTACTATCAAAATGTCCTTCTTGCACAGTAAAGAAAAATGAGAAGGATCAGAGGGTAGTAACTAGGTACTGTCACTACTGTGATGGAAAGAGGTCTTGATCTCGTGTCATGTTCACTAGGGAACAGATTTAGAACTTTAGGAGCTTTAGAAGAAACTATCAATGTTCAGGTTATTATTCCAAAAAGGATATTATTTTCTGCTGGCATCACTTAGAAAAGTCTATTTTTGTGTGCAGACTTTTGGCTCATAGCACAATGGGCACCTTCACATGCAACTTCAAAAACATTGAAATCTCATCTATTCATCAACTGCATGATCAAGGTCATAACTAAGTTTTTTTCTCATTTCTGGTGTCCACAATTGCATCACCACGAAAATGTCAAATCAATCAAAAGAATTGCTAATGCATTTTTTTTTTTTAAATGCTGTAACATAATATATTCTTTGTGATGTCTATATTTATTCTAATTTTTATTTTGATAAATTAAAAAATTACTTAGATCTAGAATCCAGACCAAGTTATGGCCATGTTTATGACAGTCACTAGCAATATAGTGCATACAGTTTCTCTTCACTAGATTTTGATGTTAAATTAAAGAAAAAGGTTACATGTTCACATGGTGAAAAAAAAATTCTCCGTCGATGATTTTCTGAAGCTTAGATATCATTGAGACCAAGAGTGAGTTTCTTGTATATTTTTCATGGTAAGGTTAAAGAAATAGTTTTTATTTCTGAAAGTAGATCAGATATTATTCATATAAATTTATATATTTTCTTCTTTTTATGTAGCATTATATGGTAGCTTTGGTGAAAATCTGATGGTAGAATGAACATTTATCATTACATTAATGTAAACTCTTAAGGCCAGTGGATAGATGGGATTACTCTGTAGTACCAAAAAGCCTTTGTTTCAAACTCGTCATCCCATCACAGAGCTTATTACCTAGTACTGTAGCCGTAAGTAGCAACAATGCAGTATTTTACTGTATGCTGCATGTCAAATACATTAACAGGTACAAAGAGCCCTAAACCAAGGAGTATTTATATTATCTTTTTTTCTTCTTAAAGCAAACTTTTATAATTTTTGTAAAGCTCCTTGTTACTACACTGCATATGCCTTCAATTTCAAGCACTGGTTTAATCCTACAATACAATTTCTGTTAATTAATTGTAGCTTCATATATATATATATATATATATATATATATATATATATATATATATATATATATATATATATATATATATATATTACTGCTAGCTTCTTTTTATAAATTTCCAACACTGGAAACTAAATTTGTCATAGTTGTCTGCCATAATTGGCTTTTCTTTGTCTATTTAAATTTTTTCAATGCATCATCTTTCATTACATATGAATTCCTGTTAAAATTTTAATTTATTTCAGTGGTGGCTGGTGATGTGACACAATGCCAGAACTGCAGAAATTTCAAATATTATCTGCTGAAAAGTGAAGCTAACATTGTTTGCTGGATTTAATGCAGTTTAGGATTTGATGCATAAGAAATTTAACAGAATGTTGATTTGAATATGTTGCACCTTTTTATGGTGAAAATAGTTCATTCAGCTGAATCACTTGCTCATCCATCCATTATGAAATTCTTGATGCAATGTAGCTTCACGTATTGATATATGGTAACAAGGCAGCTCCAAGGCATGAGCCGCCACTGTTCTTGTTGGTTAGTAATTTGATTAATGTTCTTGGAATTTTTCAATATGAAATTAAGTTAAATTATTTGACTTGGACTTTGTGTTATGGCACCTGTATTATTTTATATTTAAATTGTTCGTCTAAATAATGTACGTAGTCCCAAATCATCAGATGCCTAATCATAAGATAGGGATAAGCCTGCAGCCTTTGATAGCCTATATATATATGTACATACATACTGACATATTTTTTAATAACTACTCCATCACATTTCTCTCAGTTTCAGTATATTTTAGTTTTGCATATCTTATATAAAACTCAAGAGAAAAGAAAATTATTAAAGGAAACCTGTGTGTACCACAGTAGTGCAAGAAAGCGAAACCCGTTTTCTTTCATAAGAAAACCAATATGTTAATGATGCATAAGTCACAAAATGAAGGCAGACACTGAAGAATTGTGTCTGTTTTTTTATGATAATGATAACCTTCAGGATGCCGTCCCAACCACACCACGAATGTTAGGTACTCAGTTGTATATGTCTAGAAAAGTCATGCTCTAGCACCAATGATGGTCATAAAAAAACAAAGGAAATGCTCATGGAGCCCTACTTACATATATGGCTCCAGGAATTATTTACCTACCATGACAAAGGATTGAAATGTAACAAAAGTGAAAATGAAAGTAGTATTCAAATATCATAATTTTGCGCCTCTCCTAGCTTTGTGAACAAGACAGTTGAGAGACTGGCGCTTACCTTTTTTCACCTAACTCACTCAAGACAGGTGAGGACCATAGTTCATAAAGAAAGTTGATCATTTTTATTTTGTATCAACACAACCTCATAAAAGAAAAAAATTTGTAAGAGCATGCAAGTGTCAGTAACATTATGTAAGAGTGCTTCACTTTCATTTACAATAACTATATAGATATCTTATTGTAATTGTGTTTGGTCACTCTACATTACCAGGTACAACGTTGGTTATTATTATAACTATTATATATATATATATATATATATATATATATATATATATATATATATGTATGTATGTATGTATGTATATATGTATATATATATGTATATATATATATATATATATATATATATATATATATATATATATATATATATATATATAACCATTGATTTTCAAATATGGCCTGAGTAAAACAGTTCAAAAATATTAATTGGTCATATTTTACATGTTTTGGGGATTAATGCACATTTTGTAGGGAATTTGGCAGAATAAGTATATATATATATATATATATATATATATATATATATATATATATATATATATATATATATAAATATAGTGTTATTATTTAGCTTCTGATTATTGTAGTATTGTTTTAGTAAAAAAAAAAAAAAACAGCAAACTACACCTAGTAGGGCAGGCAACAGAATAGGCTCCTCAAGACTAAATTTAACCTATAGGACTTTAGGCCAATTTTATTTCATCACGATTTGATTTGCATGCCTACAGAATATATATATATATATATATATATATATATATATATATATATGTATATATATATATATATATATATGTATGTGTGTGTGTGTGTGTGTATATATATATATATATATATATATATATATATATATATATATATATATATATATATATATATATATATATATATATATATATATTCTTAATACATTTTTATTTTTCATATGTTCTTGCCAGTGCACACGCATATGTTTTAACATGAATTATACATCTTTGTCCATCAGATTCCTTCTATTTGTAATTTCCCAACCTTTACTCTGAGTACTATAGGTTAAGTATTTTAATTTGATGGTTATGTAGGAGCAAAAGAACACTGTAGCCTCCCAATTGACTGTGTTGAAGGTGGCGGATCTTTATGTGCTAGTGTTAATAAGATCAGTAATGCATGGTATTTTTATTTCCCAGTGTTTTTATTCATTCTTGTCCTACAACCTCTTAGAAGATGCCAATCTTAACTCCTGAATTCATTGTTAATTGCTACATTATGTGTATTCTCAATCTGAAATGCCAGAATAACCTGGGTTTTTTTTCAAGGATCAGATTCCAAAACATAGATTTGTAATTGTTACGTTCATGAACATTAATGAAATTAACATTCCGCTAAAGACACTTCATGTTTCATAGCAAGGAAGCATTGGCTTCAAATCGTGTAAAAGTATGATACTTCACTTTATATTATCAATTAGTGCCGTTATTCTTTTTTTATCCTAAGTATTTAAACACTGATATGAAATGGGAAATTAAAGTCCTGTTTTGACTGCAAGGAAGGAAGGAAGTGTACACCACACTCAAGTAAATAATTGTTTATGGTACATCCAAGAGTTTTAATAACGAGAGGAGGCAGATGTAAAAAGAGGAATAACATTAATATGAGATATATACTAGAGCTGCAAATGATTGGTAAATATATATATATATATATATATATATATATATATATATATATATATATATATATATATATATTGAGGCTGCTATTCTCTTAAAGGGATGGCAAGCAATTAATATTAGCGATATGTGTTCGAAACAAGTAATACTTGATAACTTATTGTGCAAATCCCATAATTGACCACAAAAGTCTTATGGAAAGATAGAGGATAATATAAAACGTGGAAACACTCGTAATTTTTGGCTCACTGGCAATAGATGCATGAGGCGCCAGAGGACGTGAAGCAGAAAAGTAAAATAATTGCCAATGTCCTCCTGAATAATATCTCAAGGCCACGAGGGAGAATTGGGTTGATGTGTGACGCATCGTCCAAACTCATCACTATGCACACAGAGGAAAATTGTAAAATAGCAAATCACTTGACGAATTTATCAATTTGAACACTTTATGGTTAACACGATTACAGGAAATGGTTAAAAGATCTCGAGTTCCTTAATGACACTGTTTCGGTTCGGACAACTTCGGAGTTCGGAGAGCTTAGTGCAGCAGGGGGCGTTGAGGTAGTAAGTTATGCGTGTTAGCCATACTGCCATTTTGATTCCAGGACTCTCCATCTATAATCTGACTCCTCGACAACCCTGTGCAATGCATAAGAGCTGCTGAATAGTGTATCACATCGTCTAATATGTAAGTACTGGCGGTGGAATTTAAGTAGGTACTATAAGCGTTGACGTGTGACTTAACAGTGGATCAATTCTTGACTGAAATTTGTGTCTAGGAATGATAGGTCAATCCCCACATCCTCTATTTCATCTAACCATTTCACTATAATGAACCATTCTTTCCCCACATAGTTTGCCTAGCCGATATCTCTTTGTTCTGCCGTCTGCCTTTTAGTTTAAAGCGCCATATGACCTTTGATGCCTGGCGCTTACTCATATTTGCATCAACTCACTCACTCCCCACTTTATTTATGAAAGGGTTGACATGCTACTATACTTAAGTAGTACTGCATAAAACTAGATAAATGAATGCTGTAGGGAGTACAAGGACAACATTGAAGCCTTGTTAGTGTAAAATAGTGTTAATAAACCGTAGAAGTGGAAGAAAAATATTGGAAAACTTTGGTGAGTATTTCTGCATAACTACTGCTCGGATGATATCGATATAAATATAAAGTCCTACACATTATACAAAGTGTACTCAACACATATGTGAAGGTTTCAGGCGGCGTTCGTCATTATTTACCTTGTAAAGCGCCTTTGAAGTGAGGTGCCTCGAAAAGTTTTCAAAGCCCACAAGAGCTTACAGAATCTGACAGAATCTAGCCTAACTCTTCCCTTTCACGTTGTTGTTGTGTTGTTGTTGTTGTTGTTTTTGTGTGTGTCTGTGTGTGTGTGCGCGCTAGGTTATACGTCACTATGACGTAGTCCTTTCAGAATTCCTAGCTAATGAGAATCAATCACGTGGCTTTCTTGAACAGAGACGTAGGTGACATGTCATATCTACAGTTCGTTCAGAGCCGCCATGATGGACACTTGCACTGATACGGGATTTTCGGCAAGCCACCTACACTTAGCTAGAAGGGGTATGTGTGGTGGGGCTTACCCACCATGTAAAAGGTTATTATGTGATTCAATTATGATTATTACGTGATAGGTTAAGGGGTCTGGGCGGGCTTGCTCCCCCAGCTAAGAGTTTATTACCTGAGTTCAGTTTAGGTTGGGGGAAGCTTGCCCCCTCAGTTGAGAGGTTATTACGTGAGTTCAGTTCAGGTTAGGTTTTTTGGGAGTCTGGTGGCCTTGCTCCCCCAGTAAATAAGTTATTACGTGAGTTCAGTTCAGGTTAGGTTAGGTTGGGGGAAGCTTGCCCCCTCAGTTGAGAGGTTATTACGTGAGTTCAGTTCAGGTTAGGTTTTTTGGGAGTCTGGTGGCCTTGCTCCCCCAGTAAATAAGTTATTACGTGAGTTCAGTTCAGGTTAGGTTAGGTTGGAGGGGTCTGGGGGGCCGTATACCCCCCGTGTGAATTTAGTTTAGGTTAGGGTTATGTCGTTGGGGGTATCTGGTTCGGTTGTATAAGCTTTTTATTTTTTTCCCTCCAAAAAAATTGTTTTTTCGCCTTAGATTTTTTCCGCTCTCCCAAAGTGTCATCAAGCTTGTTGGCTATAGAAAATAGAAGAAGAAAATAGGAGACGAGCAGTAGTTATGCAGATTTACCCTTTGGTGATATATAAAGTATTGCATCTGTTCACGGGTATTTATGGTAACATACAGTACAATACACCCTTTTATGATAAGCTCCTAAGTTGCTGTAGTGTTGACAAGCTCTTCTTACAACCCACAATATTGGTTTGAAATTTATCTTATGAAATATCATTGGAGCCATGTAAAATTTACTATTAAACAGCATCCCACTATATTCTACAGGTATTGAAAGTTATGAAACCTAATTTTAGAAATACTAAATGCAAGTACAATAAGTATTCAGAAAATATTAATCTTCCTTCATCACTGGAGCTCCATGAGATAGAAAGTTTGGTATTATTTTACATCTTCACCTGAATGCTTTAGAGAATTGAGGGTTATAATTTTGCATTACCTGATGCATTCTGGGGTTTTCTTAATTATATTTCCGTTGCAAATTCCTAGTTTTTGAGATATTCAATATTTTCTATGAGACCTTCTATTCGAAAGGTAAAATTTTGTTTGGTTTGAACAAGGTTCTGTTACTTGTCAATACAGGTTAAGGTTTGGTTAATTTATGTTATGTTAATTTAGAAGCTTTCAAATGTTTTCTATTATAAAGAGTGGTGCAGACGCCATTTTCTTTCGTAGCCATCATGCATCATGTAATAGAAATATGGATTTTTGTCGCCCATAGACATAACCTTACATTTATCTGTATTAAAAGACATTTCCCATTTCTCGCTTTAATCGATTAGTTTATTTAGGCCCTCCTGAATTTAATCGCAGTCTTCAGAGCATATTACTTTATCGCCAAGTTTTGTATTGTATTTAAAGGATAGCTATGAAGTGGAATGGCTGAGGATCAAACCCTTGACAGGACACTTAAGGTAGTAGCTACACATCTTACCAATCCAGCCATAATGATCACCATGACTTGTGGACTTTGGTTGACCTAGACTGTTCTACCTGTATACTTGCTTTACATTTACGCAATTAATCTTTTACATATGTTTAGTGTCTACACAAAATGTATGTGGTTTACACGAACATAAGCCATGATTGACATTCAAAATACTGACGTGTTGATGTGAATATGCATTAATTTTTTTGATGATGTTACAGCTTTCAGTAGGGCCATAAAGCCACTTTCATACTGTCTGGCCTTACATGGCATGGCACTGTGATCTCCATTCAACTGAAGATTCATATGCTATAGTCATGGTGAATCTAGTGTTATGGCATTCCACTGAATCTTTGATTCCATGGTTAACCATAGTTGTAGTCAACTGAACATATTTATAGCAGTCTTCACATCACATGGCAATTTGCCATGTCATCAGTGGCAGCTTGTACCTAGAACCTACAGAGCTACAGCCCCCCATACTACCTCATACATTTACTGCCACCCATATTGTATGTCAGGCAGTAATCATACAGGCTATATGATTCCTTCAGAATATACATAATAGTACACTATCAGCAACTTACAAATATATCATAATAAAGATCATTGTTTTTCTTAATGTGATACAAGTAAATTTTCATTAAAACCAGACCAAATTGAAGTTACTTTCAAGGTTGCTGTACCATTCATAGCTGGAACTGCAGTCTGTGCAGCTCAGTGACTCAGTCCGTCTCATGTTTGTCATATAGATTATAGAGGATGAAAATATAGAGATTTTCAAACTTAATGTGGTTAGTTTGGGACAGCAGACAACAGTATTGAAATAATGGTGATAAATGATAAGGCAACTAGAACTGACAGTGCCAGACTTTTTTTATACTAATGAATGGTAGTAGGTGACAGACAAATGTATTCCAGAACTTACATTCTACACACAGCATTGTCATATTATTTGTTAATAACAACATTTTTATAGATAGTTGTCAGACTTTTTATTTACATATTTTCTCATTTAATTTTTCCCTAAAGTAACCAAGTAAGGGTAAGTGAATGATAATGCAAGCTATGGTCATCTTTATTTGTCCATCGTCCATACTTTTCACTCAAATTTCACCCCGCATGTACATAATATGTATAATGCAAAGGTTTGATTGACACCATACTACCTTTAGATTGATGTAAGAACCTTCAATATCTTTTTCACAAAATCCAGTAAGAGGATTATTTCAAACTATTTAAATTACTGGCACTTATAATATATATCATATATGCAGTCATTTGGGTATACAAGACATCCTTGATATTTAAGACCATTTAGTTTGGTTGAGCTCATGCTAATAGATTAATTTGTGAATATCAATTTTTTTAAACCCCATAGTTACACCACCAGTTATGCAATGCAAAATTTTGAAATGCTGGTTCTCGTTTTGATATATTCTTCACATATTTTTCATACTTTTGTGGTTATATAGTTAATAATAACATGCTGTGAAGAATTTTGATGAAAAAGACAGAAAAAGAGGCAAAAGTCACTAATAATAACTTCGTGATTTTTCCATTTCCATCATAATTTTGCAATTCAATAAATTGGTGGATAACCAAAATTTTTGTGAAGTGAATTCATAAATATCGAGAAAGTCGTGTATTTCATATTAACAGAATATAACTCCCTTCCATTTTGTTTTGACACATTTGTGCAATGTGTAGACAACCAATTTCCTCCCTAAAGTAGGCAATACTGCCACTAATTAAGATTCTCCCCTTGTACAAAATTACAAATTTTTCCAGCAGTACTGATAGTGCATATACAGCATTTACCATTTATCTTCTAACAAGACAAATAAAGAAATACATAGGTTAAGTTATCAGAAAAAATATACAATGACCTTAAAAATATTTCCTCTAGTTGTGAGGCAATTTCCTGCTAGTTAATAGCAGTTGACAATGAGGTGAAATATTAAGTTATGAAAATTAGTTCTCATGAGATGTTGGAAGAAGCATTTTAAATATTTTCACGTCTGGAAATTAAGTATAAACAAAAAGAAAAATTGTGCTAGATTAAATGTTTCATATGAAGATAGATAGACAAAAATATTAAATTAGGTAAAAATAATACCTGTTACTGTTTTATATGCACTGAGCTGCCATTGACGCCAATAGGAAAAAGACAGAAATAGAAAGACTGTAACTGATTTTAAAACAAAACTGGTTCCAACTTGTTTCCAGCAATTTTCTGGAATGTTGAATTTTGGAGTTAATAACAGTCTCTCTCTCTCTCTCTCTCTCCAATTATATTATTTATGAGAAAAAAAATCAGATGAGAAAAATGCACATGCTTTGAAAATTCAGCATGGCACAATTGAGGCAATATATTTTTTGCAAAACAAAGCCATATAAGAAATTAATAATAAATTTTACAAAAGCTTTCATCCATGACAACACAGTGTAATTCTGGCGAATCCATTGAGTTATCTTGCTGTTATTTTTGTTGATGTTTAGTCACCACCAGTAGCACCTCCAGGACATGGACCTGGGGAAGAGCAAGAAGCAAATATTAATAATTCAATGCAAAGAATATTTAAGAATTTAAAGCCAGGCTGGATAACAGTAGATATGGAGATGGGACAGTACAAGCATACCACTTTTCCTGTATGTTACAACTAGGTAAAAACAGACATACACATACCTCTCCCATCACAAGCCACAATCTTGAGTTTATCGACCTGCACAAAGTCCTGGACTTCTTTAAATTCCACATCACTCATAAGAAAAGTCCACACGTTGTCACAGAACCTGTATGTGTTGAGCTTGTTGGCCTGAATGGGAAATATGAATGGATTTATTAAAATATGAGAAAATATGAGATGGTTGTGATAGCAAAGAAATCGGAGTGAATGGAGGAGAGAGAGAGAGAGAGAGAGAGAGAGAGAGAGAGAGAGAGAGAGAGAGAGAGAGAGAGAGAGAGAGAGAGAGAGAGAGAGAGAGAGAGGTGACTTACCTTAAAACTAATTCGTGATCGCACTTTACCAGCCAAAGCAGTATTGATAGCTCGGTCAAATTGAAGCAGGACTTTCAGTGCAGTATTCGGTGAGATTTGCTGAAACTAAAACCAAATAGCATTAGTCACTATCATTAGCCCTTCGTGTGCCAATATTAAATGGCAAATGCATCCATAATTTTTACAATAAAAATTTAGTACAAATTCGGGTAAAGATTCGTAAGACGACCCATTTGATATCTCCTTACCTTTATAATGCATTGCAAATTTAACCTCAGATACTTGTTCAGATCACCTCAAACAGTTATGCTGCTGAATTACAGAAAAAATAATTTTTTTTTTTTCTTAGGTTACGTTAGGTTTAGTTAGGGGCACAGCTTACAGGTACGGCAGCCGTATCTTCATAGTGCTCAGTTATAGATACAGCACGTGCCTAACTTTTGGGTAATAAAATATAAAAAGCTTATATAACCGAACCAAACCATACCTAACCAAACCTAACATAACCCAATCTAACCATAACCTAACGTAAGCCATGTCCTCCTAGTGCTCAGTTAAAGATACAGAACGTGCCTAACTTTTGGGTAATAAAATATAAAAAGCTTATATAACTGAACCAAACTAAACCTAACATAACCCAATCTCACCATAACCTAATGTAAGCTGTATCCTCATAGTGCTCGGTTATAGATACGGCACGTGCCTAACTTTTGGCTAAAAAGCTTATATAACCAAACCTAACTGAACCAAACCTAACATAACTTGAAAGATGCTTTACCAGGTAAACAATAAGGCACAGGCCGATGACAACGCGTTACGACTGCCGTATCTCTAAGCATTTGGTTAGTTAGGTTTGGTTAGGTTTAGTTAGGTTGTTATGTTAATTTAGAAGCTATCAAATATTTTCTATGACTAAAAGTAAGGTGTTGTGCGAGGTGCAGACGCCATTTTCTATCATAGCCACACGCCATTCTGGTGATGTAAAAATTTACCAAAAAAATAGCTTTGTTATAATAATCTTCCCAGAGCTGCAGTTAACCCAACCAAACCTAACTAAACGTAGCAAAACCTACCAAAACCTAACACAACCTAAAAAAAAAAAGAAAATCGTATTTTTTTTGTAATTCAGCGGCATAACTGTTTGAGGTGATCTGAACAAGTATCTGAGGTTGAATTTGCAGTGCATTATAAAGGTAAAGCGATATCGAATAGGTCGTCTTACGAATCTTTACCCAAATTCGCAGTTAGTAAAAAAAATTTTTTAATTAAATAAATTATCCAGAATAATCCGAATGTCACCACTTCCACGTATTCTAAGAAAAGCTTCAAAACTTAACAAACTATTGACTACCTTACACATTGCTAATATACCGATATACGCCACTGATCACCTGAATGAGTTCGTCGAGCGTCTCCTGCAGCGTGTTTCCAAGAGTCGTGTTTCTATACAGTTGGTAAGTCATCTTGAAGCTCCTTAATGAATAGTCCTGAAATTTATTTTCTAATTCTGGTCTTCCCTAGTGGTCCTGGGGTTACTTTCTGCCCTTTGAGTGGTCTGTGTTATCTTGTTTTGCAGTCCTGAGTGGCCGGGAGTCTTTCTTCTTCTTCTTCTTGGGAATTTGTGTCTTTCCTTTCTTCAGGTTTGTTTACGTCACTGTGTCCGTTTCCCCTTGGATGGCTTTTTACGGTTTTACTTGCTGTTATACTTATCTTTCCTTATTCTTTTTTTTTTTTTTTTACAATATAGATGATAAAATTAAAGATGAAAAGTTAAATGCAATAACTAACCATCATAGAAGAGGAAAAGGGGGAAAATAGACCATTAAAAGGGTTATCGTTTCAAAGGTTGATTCATATTTTCCTGGTTTTTTTTTACCTAAGGTTTTTAAATATAATAAATTTATGCAAGAAACAACATTGATGTATAAGAGTCCTTAATATTTGCTTCGTATTGGCGCCGAAGATGAAAATGAGATTGTACTAGATGACGTGGTAGTCCTTAGTGAAAACTACAATGATTTGCAAGAGATGTTGAATGCAGTAACAGATTATGGCAGAGATTTTGATGTAAATTTCAGTAAAGAGAAGAGCCAGGTATTAGTGGTGAATGGGGATGACTCTGATAGCGGTAGGACCTGGAAGTTAGGTGGGAATGAAATAAGGAGGACGAAAGGATATTAGTATTTGGGTATTTGGTTGGATGAGAAAGGATATGAGAGGACGAAACATGAGAGGATAGCAAGGGCAAACCAGTGGGTTGGAAGGCTAGGCAGTGTGGCAAGGTTTAGGGCCAACAAGTATGAAGTGGTGAGAGGGCTATGGAAGGGTATGGCTGTCCCTAGCATTATGTATGGTCTGGAAACCACTGTATGGACAAGAAATGAACTAGAAAGAATGGAAGTGGTGCAGAACAAAGCAGGCAGGATAGCACTAGGCGCCAATAGGTATGTGGCAGTGGAAGGCATCAGGGGGGATATTGGATGGAGTACCTTCAGGGAGGATGGCAAAGGCAGGGCTGAGGTAAAGAGCCAGACTGCAGGGAATGGATGAGAACAGATGGGCAAAAAAGGTATATGAATGGAATATGTATGGAAAGTGGATGAAAGATTCAATAAAAGTGGAAATGTGGGCGGGTGAACTGGAAATGTTTGTGAGAGGTGTTATGAGACATGGGAGTATGGAAGTATGCTAAAGGGAAATAAATCGGTGTGTGGAAGAAAAGGGGAATGAATTAAAAATCAACACTGGAATGGTATAGAGGGAAGGACCAGCCAAGGTATGAAAGTTTCTATGATGGCAGCTTTGGGGAGGATTTACTCTTCAGGGCTCGGGCAAAGTCATTATAAGTAAAGAATCGGGTTAGCAGATGGAAGAATGATGGATGCAAGAGGTGTATGATGTGTGAGAAAGGGGTGGATGAAACAGTGGAACACTTGATGCTGGAAATGCAAGAAGTATGAGTATGCAAGAAGTAAGATGTTAGAGGTAGTGGTAGAGGAGATAGGAGTGCAAGAATGGAGTGAGATGAGAGAGAGGAGTGGTAGTAGGCAAATGGAGTACCTGCTGGGGTTGAGTGCGAAATGGAGGAGTAATAGTAGAGTGTTAGAATGTGAAAGAGTTTTTAGACAAGTCATGGAGGACAAGAATGAGAGAGAATGGGAGGCAGGTGGCCTCCTTATAGTTATAGGGGACCAAATATGAATATAATGCTGGCAGAGGTAGGAAGGAGTAAATACTTCTAGTTTTTTGCCCGTTTTTCTTGTTTCTTCCAGCAGGTGTGTGGGAGAAAGCCGTGTGTGAAATCAGCCCTTGCTACACCGACAGTCTACACTGGGTGACTCCTAACCCAAGTCCAAGTCCAAGACCGGCGGGTTGTGTCAAATGTGTCTACGAATGGAAGAGGGAAAAAAAAGCCAATGGAAGCTCCGCAACGAGAAGAATAAACATCAAGGAGTGCCCATGTAAGGACTCAACTCACTATATATTCATAGGTAAGATGAAGCCAAGGTGTTTCAATGGTCCTACACAACCAGACACCTCAGAACACCTTCACCTCGCCATCACTCTCACTCCATTGCATCCCTCCACTCACTGTCCTCTCCTCACCTGCCCCAGATCAACAGTAACTGACCTCTTACGTGGCTCCCAGTACCCTGCCTGGCCTTCAAAGTCTTCAAACACACTAGGACCTTCCTCCAGATGACAGATCAACTCCACAGGATCTGTTCCACTTACCCATCTGCACTAGAGGCTGTGTTATCTAGCCTGCACAGCCCATCAAACTCCCCAAAAGAAGAAGACATCCTGGCAAAATGTCCTATACTACCTATTCTACCTATAATTTATTTACCAGGTATGTAGTGCGTAGTGTAATATGTTAATTAGTTTTGTGTTATTGCTATCCTCTTTCTTTCCAAATATTGCGTTAAACTTTTTAATTTATTGATAATCCAAATCTGATTTTTTTTTAACTTCACCATAATGCACCTGGATATAAATAAAAACACTTAATATAAATGTTGATACATTTCGAATGATTTTGACGTTGAACAAATGAGAAGATAGAAAGGGAAGCAATAGTGTCAAAAATGGATGTGAAAGTGGATGGAAAGCATGTGATTGTGCAGAAAGGAAGTAAAGAAAGCAATTAATAACTTAAGTGTGATAAAGCTGCAGATCTGGATGGAATATCTGCAGAAATGTTAAAATGTGGAGGAGAAAGAGTAATGGAATGGATATGTATGATATGTGTGACCTTGCATGTAGACAGAAAAATACCAGATGAATGGAAGAAGGCAATTATTGTGCCCTGCATAAAGGTAAAGATAGTAAAGATGAGTGTAATGATTATAGCAGGATAAGTTTGCTTAGTTTGTTAGGAAAGTGTATGGGAGATTCCTGATGGAGAGATTGAAAGAAGTAACCAGGTAACACCTACCACCAAGGAATTTAATGGAGTGAAACTCACAACTTGTGATGTGTCAGAAGATGTAAAAGAGCATCTCATGAACTCATGAAATGAGTTATCTGAGAGGAGCATGTGGATGACAAGATGGGAGGGTGAGAGCAATAAAAGCATGGATGAAAGATGTGACATGGGAACTATGTATAGTGCAAATGGAGTGAAGTGTGATGTAAGGAGATTCAGTGCAAATCGCAATGGTACTTGACACACTTAAAAAACAGGACTTACAGGGAGTGTTCCAATTGTGGCAGAAGCACTGGGAGTGGTGTTTCACTGCATAAGGTCACTACATTGAAGGAATTGGTGAGAAACTTTTAATCAGGTATGGTTTTTTCTTCTTATAGATACAGTCTTAGAACTTTTGGATTGCACCTCACACTTTTTTTGTTTCATCAGAAATGCATAATATCTAGGAAAAGATCCTTCTGCCTTATATTTTTAAGTAACCTTTTATGACATACAATGAATACAGAGAATCTTATTGCTCTCTAACTTCCATAAATTTGTTTACACATGTGAAAATTAAACAAAGCTCATCACCACCAGGGGTGTAGGGGGAACCAGGAGGTGTAGTACCTTTGACTTGAGAGCAGTCACTTCCCTCTTTTGGGAAGGCTCCTGAGGCACTGGTCGTCACTGGTTCCCCAACTCTCACTTGTGGCTCCAAGCGCCACACTATCTCGACTGATAGACTGAACCAAGTGAGGGGCTCACGCCACTGTGGGTTAGTGAAGTTTTAAATTAGTAGTAAAATTGGGCGCCATATGACCACGTTGTTGCGACGCCATGGTTTCAATTATTTAATCATCAATCAATCATCACCACCACCAAGTATTTAGAGTTAAAGTAAGGTTAAAAGGAAGACAAGAAATTTCCATGCATTGCATTTATTATCTTGTAAAAAAAAGTTCAATTACAGTTATATTTCAGCGGCTGTTTGTATATATATATATATTTGTATATATACCCTTCGCTATAGTACTAATAAAAAAATACAAGCAGTTTCGGTAGTATCAAAGGTGCTGTAATTAAGAAAGATTATCGTAACTATACACCAACTATTCATGAAATAATTCGATTTCATCTGGGCACACTAAATACCTTTTGGTTGTTAAATACTGTAATTATATGATGATGAAAATAATACTTTCCACAACTAAGTCCATGATACAGTATGTGAAAAAGGATCACTCAGTGCTGTCCACTGCTCACTAATCTCATAGATATGTAACACTGCAACCACTCACTCAAATTGGCCCCCAATTCTACACACACGACCATATCTTGAAAAGTGTAAATACTTACCACAATACTTGTGTTTAACCCAAACATTGGCCCCTTATTGCTGAAATTAATTTTAACATATACATTGACTTTGGTAAATGAAAAGGTAAACCTAGGAATTTACATAGGCATTGAGCAAATAATTACCACTGTATGACCATACTTGTAAGAACAGCAACTATGCCACTCGCGGGCAATAAGAAGCATACCTACAAAATGAATACCCTGAACTCAACAAAGGTCAACCTGAAATGTCAGGCATACCACACTCACTACAACTGAAAAAGCTGGACAAATTTTCCCTGACAAACATTTTTCTATATTGTTATGCAAGCCTAGAATATTTGTTGGTCAGTACATTAAAACAAATTGTTCACATTTTTTATGAATCTAAAACTTCATCTCAATGACAATGACATTATGGCTAAATCTGGTGTTCTTATTCCAACTTCTGTATCAGTAACCTACTTGAGTACCAAGTTATGAGCTTGGCTTAACTATACGTACATTACAATTATACATGAGAATGGCAAGTAAATTCATACACAGAACTTAGTAATCTAGAATGCAATATTTTCTTTGACCAAATATAGGAATTACACACAATTATCCATGGATACATACGCACATTAATTAGAAGCTTAATTGAACAATATAATATGTTTGGTTTTGTCTTCTGAGCAATTACAGTGAACCCTTGACTTGCAGATATTGATATAATGAACCTGAGCATGACAAAGAAATTATACGATAATTTTACAGAACCCTAGTGGTACATTAGAGGCCTAATTAAAATTTAAGTCTCATTGAATAACATAACCTTAATTAGTGCGCTATGTTATTAGCCATAAATGCCATATCCAGGAACTGACTTTGGCTATTACTGCTTCACGAATGCACTCTTTTATGTAATTTACTGTCTTATAAAGTATTAAGCACATTACACACATTGATCCACACTTCTTGTCAACAAGAAAAGATGGTACAGTGTGGTCCTAGCTGGGGGGGGTTTTGGGGGGGGGGTTTATTTATTTATTTTTTTTATTATTATTATTATTTTTTATAATGATACAAAATGTGAACATATATTTGAAAAGCACAAGTTGAAGGTTGTGGTTTTACTTTTATATTTGATGTAAAGCAATATTAAACCAGTCAAAATATACAAAACATAATTATCTCTGACTATAAAATTCATATTTTAGGATGATTGGTGGTGAAAGGCAATATTGTGCAACAAATGTCCTTGCTAATCAGACGGATACCACTAGTGTATTATTATTATTCCATGAGTGACTATGGAATCTCTTCCACCATGTATTCAAATTTGTATAAAAATTTCACAAGACAAAAATAATAAATGCAACCTGTTAAGACAAGGGTTTACTGTATTTCCAGTTACTAATATTGACAAATTAACATAGTTAAATAAATGTAGCTCTCCCACTGGATGTAAGAAATTAGAGATGTTTATTTTTTTTAAATCCTTCAACATTCGGTCTGCACTCTTATCTATTAGTACGTACACTGTTCGGTCAATATTACCTATTCAGTCCATAGCAAAGTAAAATGTTTCCAGATTTAATTTATGAAAAGAAGTCGTCAAGCTTGATATAAAAAAATATACATGATAATAATAATAATAATAATAATAGTAATAATAATAATATAAAAAATAATAATAAAAATATTAATAATTGAAACCTGTGATGCCACAAGACGGAAAAAAAAAGGCACGCTATAAGGCACTTCTAGAGGAAAGTAAATGCTGCGATCAGAATCCACATAATAGTCTTGCCTTTACAGGTCATAATCAAAACGTTAATATAAAATTACTGGACATATTGGTTACATAACTATATGTAATGTAAAACTGCGTTTACATTGCACCACACTTTTCAACTTCAACAGACACCCTGTGAACATTGACTGCTGCTGCCTTTTTGGCTACATCTAACCCATCAACAACCTTGCCAAACACAAGGCTATAGGAAAATTTCTTAAAATCTCTGTCTCCGCACCATATCATGAACTGTGATCCAACCATTCCCCTTCCCTTATCACTGGTGCCTATACCTTTAAATCGCACCATACCAACCTCATCTTTTAGAGGGCAGAGATCAGCCTCAAAGGTGCGTTTCTCAAAGGCTGAATATCCCCCAGTCCCATCATCATTCTCTACATCACCCCCAGCAAGAAAACCTTCCCCACTCTTGAAGAAGTGTGTCCCCTTATAGCCATAACCACTTCTACCGGTACATAGCGCAATAAAATTCTCACACATTTTAGGAGCTTTATCAGGACGAAGCTCAAAAACTATGCGACCTGCTGGTTCACCATCAAATGAGAGCTCCATCCAACAATGCGGAAATTTGGCAGGTCTTAATGATGCAGTGCAAAGCTTCTCTAAGTGCATTTTAGGGAGACCTTCAGGAGGACTCTGTGATGGCTTTGCTGGCTTTTTTGCAGCATCAAGGTAAGATACAGGAATGGGTTCTCTTCTATCTCCTAGGCTTTCCAATTCATCTTTTCCATTTTCAGATGCCTCGGCAGCAATAAGTGAAAGGTTAGTCAATCCTAAAGACAATGCTACCGATGAAACTGAGTTTGGGCCAGCAACATTTGCCCCTGCAGACATACCTCCCATGCCATCACTTCTTCCTAATAGAGAACCAGTTTCTATTGCCTCCGTCATTTGTAGAATATGTTCATTTATGTTATTCATTTCGTGACTTTTGAGCTCATTCATTTTCTCTACTTCGTGACTTTTTAATTCATTCATTTTATTTGAAGGAAGACCCAAGCTGTGCCCAATGCTTCCGTCATCAACAGCATTTGTTGACACAGGTGTGTGGGGCATGTGTGATTGGAGAGGACTTGGCGCTGAGAGAGGAGGCTGTTGGCTAGGACTAAGCGGACTTACACCTTTTAGTTGTAACATTCTCGTTGATAATAAATCTGATAACATATACAAAAGGAGGACATTGGCGTTGTTTCCATATAAGGCATGTTCTTCAAGCGAGGAATTCATAGAAAATGCTTCTTCATTACTAAAACCTATGGAAGATAGCACTGGTTCTAGTGCAGATTGCTTTAACTTAATAACGATAGCTTCTGTTGCATTGTTGATTGCTGTTATTGCAGCACATTGATTGAATTGCGAAGTTATTATGGCAATGTAATTCTGAACCTGGAAAAAAAAATGTAAATTAATAAAATTGTTATAAAACTTAAAAGTATATTATAGGAAGGCACCATTTTATATTAAATATAGCAAAACACTGAATTAGCAAATTACATGTAAAACCTAACCATGTAAACCATTTTACTTATCACAATAACAAAACATCCTGATCATAACGAACCATTTAATAATTATTTAATTAATACAATGAACAAGGCACTGCAATGTTGGTAATGGCTATTAGTAATACCACATAAACATGAATAGTATTACTAATTAGTATAATAAGATATCCTTAATCCAGACTTGCAGAGGGGAAAGCCAGTCCATATTAACCAATTTTCTGAATAAACCGAGTTATAAAGAAAGCAGAGTCAAATTCCTTTTGTCCTGAGTGCATGGTATATGAATGCAGTTTGAATCACCTCTGTGTTATCCAGCCTTCCTTCTTAAAGGTCAGATGGATGCCTGTTTGTTTTTTGTTGCATACATAATTGCTGCTTTGCAAGGCTTTTATATTAAAGTCAAGTAAATCAAAAGCAAACACTTTCTCAGAAGGTACGATGGTCTGCAAAACCTCCTAAAGCAGTTGTGAGTAGTGGCAACTTTACACTTAGGTATAATATAGTACGTACTGTAGTGTATGAACTGAATATTGATTATATATTCATTGTCATTTCTTTTTCATGTCAAATACACTGATGTAACTGAGTGCAGGTAACAAAATGGTACCAGTTGATCTACACATCATGAAGTTAAAAGAAAGGGTAAAATTGCTATGTTAATGAAACCTGGACATGATACATGCTACTGTTGGCTGTTTACTTGGGAAAAGTGGTGAGAACAGTAAGGGACTTTTCATGAGTGGGATCTAAATCACCTAACTGTTTACTGCTTTGGTGGCGGATTTAGGAGAAACTGTGTTAGCTGGTGAGAGTTTGGACAAGTGGGAAAATTAAGAGAGCAAGTGTTTGGTATCTATCTATATTCCAGTCTGTTATCCCCCTAAAGGGGGTAGTCAAGACAAGGCACACATACATATACACTTCCCTATGTTTCAAAGCCTATTGCCACAGTGGAGGGGCTTCAGGACTAGAGATTGTGGTCCGATGCTGTGATGGAGACCTTTTGGTCTCACAGCATCAACACTTCAGTCTCTGGTCCAACCAAATTTTGCTTGGACTTCTTTTTTTCTAGTTTTATTTCTTGTTTCATCTGTCTTCTCTTTCTTATCTCCCACTATCCCCTTTCCTTTTTGTAAAGTGTATAAAGCTGTGCTGAGATGATGAGACGCTAACTACGAGTCAAATCATAAACGGCCTGAGGGTGCCATGGGCACACCATACCCTCCCTCTTTCATTGCCCTTACTCTACATGAGGATTATAGGGAGCACACCAGTTATATACCCAATTTACATTTGGCTCAGTTATGAAAACTCAAAATTAATAGGTATATTGGGGAATGCACCTAAAAAATTCATCCCTCAGACTTTCCTGACTTTGACAAGGAAATGCCTCCGACCTCAGTTCTGATAACTCCCTTAACCGCCCACCTGTCAACCCCCTCGTGTCTTTCAACTCCTCTTCTACCTGCTTCTTTAACACCAACACCAACCCCTTCTACTTTTAAAACCACTTTAGAACCATATATATATATGTCCCCAAAACTTAATACTACTCACCAACCCTCTAAACAGACCTCTGCCCTTCCTTATAAGTGCCCTGATTGGTACTGCAGATTCTTGCCATTTTATTTATGTCAATGCATTTTTTTGCTACATTTCAGATGGAAGTCAATATGTTCATCCAGAAAATTATTTCATATAATTGCCCTTCTCCCCAGTTAGTCCAGATCAGAAAGGTCTTGCTGTTTGTGTATTACTATGCATAATTCATCAACATACTCTTATAAGCAAAGTAATACATACCTGATTAAACGATTCTACCAACTGCGAAATAGAAGAGCCTTCAGCCAGTGCCTCACTGGCCCTGGTGAGATCTGCTAGGTGCTCCCGCAACACAGCTTCCTCTAGCTGCTCACCTTCAACCTGGTCATGATTGAAAAGTAGACAATTAGGAGTGGCCATGGGGAATATAGGATACACAATCATCAGCTGGAATTATGTACTGAGAGAGAAATGATGGACAACTAGAATAACAAAATGGCAACCAAGGGTAAAAGAAGGCAGGGTTGATGGAGAGCTGGATGTAGATGATAGGGATGCTTGGCTGGCCTGGAATCATTACACTAACATGGTATGTATTCAATACTATGTATATAATTGTATGGTCTCATATATATATATATATATATATATATATACACACACACACAATAAAAGATATCCAGAATATTTTCTTTGATTTATGAGAAGAGAATATAAACCAGAGCCTCATTATATGTGAGGGATGCATTCCATGATGTCAACATAAAGTGTGAAAAGTGTATAAATGATTATTTAAATGGAAAAAATAAGGATGTATTCTGCTGGGCTTTCTAAATGTGTATTTATAATTAATTCACATTCACATATTAATAAGTTTCCTCAATATGAACTCACCTTTCGCTTTAGCTCCTCCAGAAACTTCTCTACACTTAGGACGGTACGCTCCAGTCGCTCCTTCATGGTTGCTCTTAAAGTCATTGTTTGTCGCAATCTCTTAAGGGTTATCTCAAGGGAGGCCTGGAGGTCCCTTTGGATGATATCTCGGGCCTGGTCCTCGGGTATAAGTTGATGTCCGTTACTACCGCAGGACTCTGCAGCAGGAATCTTTGGGCAGCTGCAGCACACCATTGGTGATGGACTGGTGCTTAGTCTTGAAAATAATCAGGGGATCGTATAATTTTGCATTTATTATCAAAGTTAAGCTTAGCCTATCATGAAAATTTTAATCATCTATCTACAAGGTGTAATATGAGTTTCTGCAAATATTACTTGGTGAAAGAACATGTTATTCTAAGTAGAAAATATTCTGTACACATATGCATTTTGAGGCTTCCTTTAGACGCTACATGAAATGAGAATCATGGTAGGCAGCATTGTCTCAGAGCGGGCAGGCGGAGTATGGAGGCTTGCATTCATTGTGACTATTTGTTAGTTTCCAAAAGTCTAAGCTTTAAACTCAGGTGCAGCCATCCACCAAGTCTGATTTTTCCTATAGATTAATACATCCAAAATATTTCTATTCTAAATAGTGGTGGCTGGGTGGATCTGTCATACAGTGTTCGGCTCGTGGTCAAAAGGTTGCAAGTTCAATCCTGGCTCACAGTAGCTTCTTGGTGGGAGGGTTAGCGTTTTTGTTAACCCTAGCAGAACTACATGGCCTATAGCTACCTAGTTCAGGAAGATTATTTAATTACCTTTATTTTGAATAGTGTGAGCTCATGTATTGACCAAATTATTGCACAGTTAGGGGTCTATGGTATATTAACAGCCCTGTAAAAGATATGACCTTGTATCACTATTATATCAGTTTCTGTTGTCTTATGTTCAACAAACTATTCTTTCACATTGCTATTAAATCCTGCTAAAATTTTTAGAATACAAAAAAGGGTGATATTTCAAGATGCTTTGTATACACACCTCTGTGCACCATTCTGGAGTATGTAGCCTGAAGACATGCCAGACAAGGACGGGGAGATGCTGGTATTTACAAGCTTTTTGAATGGCACTGTATAATTTGTAGTTAAACCTGGGGAAAAATCATAGCTATCAGAAACAATAAAATTAATAACAAATTTTTTTTTATTAAACTGACAATTACCCAAACATGTGAGGTGGTATTTAAGAGGAAAGAAAAATGCAGGAATCCAATTCATTACAAAAGAAATTAGATGCATATCTTCAAAAATCCAATTAACTGGCCAACTTATAACTAATCTTATAGTATTTCTTTATAATCATATTTTACATATGAAGTATATTCTCCTTTTGCTCATCTTTGCCTTGCTATTATCTCTTTGCTCTGCTGTCTGCATTTCAGCTTAACAAAGCGCCATATGACCTTTGATGTTTGGTGCTTACTTTATTCACATTAACTCACATTTACACATCCTGCCAAATTTTTTTTTTAAACTTATAATTTCCCCAGCTTCCTATCTTACACGTACTGAGCACTTATATTTTGAGTATCTCTATATTCCCTTCAGGTGATAGGTGACCAAACAGGACAAGAAGAGAGGATTGAGAAGCCTTCCATCAGTTCTTCTATTTATATGAACAGAGAATAGCATATAAGAATAAAAAGATATGTAATGCACAATACATTGTATACTGTGTAAATACTTTATTCTTAATAAATATAACATGACTTAACAAATTTAAGTAATGAATTGTTTATTGCTACGCATATTTTGTTACAGGATGTAACTGCACTACAACTGTCTGTCTAATAAGATCAAATGTCATGTTGTTCCCTCTTGGTTTGTTTCATGCAGTATGTACAATTCACACATATTGTACATTTACTACACTACAATATTGTATGCTGGACTCATCAACAAATGGACTTATGAACAACCGCTTGGAACTGAACCTTTTCGTATGTTGGGGACATTTAGTACAATCATAATGCTAAATCTAGTACACATAAATAACACTTACCAGATATACCAGCCTCGGTGAGTGCTGTGGTGTAGGGGCACCCTGAGGGACACTTCACCTCTATATCTTGAGCTATACATATTAAGCAGTTACAACAAAATGTGTGGCCACAGCTGAGAATTTTTGGTTTGTGCTGCCACTCGTCAAAAACTGAGCCACATAAATTGCAACATGCTGAGACTGTCTGTAAGAAAAGGTGAGCATTAAATTATATTTTTCTTGTCACTGAAACACAGGAATTAATAATGTATGTTACTGTATTCTCTGTATGTTGTGAAAGGTAAATAAACTACAGGGGAAGAATATGTGGAATCCTTCCCAAGTAGTTGTATGCTTCCTGAAACAGGAAAGAAGCAAAATATTGGGTTGAATGGATATAATCAGTGAAGAGAAGTGTAAAATATGGAAAATCATGGATGAAAAAGACTAAGATGGACAAGATATTTGCAATTCAAAACTGAAAGGCATGTGAAAGAAATGGTTTGATGATTTTAAGGGATTAACTTCAAAGGGAGCTTAGATGTGTGCAAGATTATGAAGCTGTTACCATGAAGATGAGCTTTATTATTGTAACCAAAATGGTAGAAAAAAAATAAAGGTCATAAGTTAAATGAATGGTTAACCAAAAGAAAACGAGAGGAAAATTCAATTATACAAGGTAGAAGTTTATGAACAGAATTAAATGGAGATCCTTTAGCCATGACTGTTCTCTTGAGAGAGTTCCAAGACAGTAATATAGGTATGTAGACACTTAACTTACCTCTAGCCTTTCGGAATTGTGCTCGTGTATTGGATTGGAATTGGCATCTACAGGTTGCATTTTTAACATAGGAGATTCTCTTCCTTGGAGAGGATCCATTGTTTTCAAGGATGCTAAATCCGGCCTGGGTGAGGTTCGAGACATAGGGGGTGGTGTGTGGCCAATAGGGGAAGGCTGGTTGCTGCTGGCCGACGTTGGGAAGGCAGGATGGTAGAAGTAGTTTGGGTGAGGCGGAGGATTGGCAGGTCTGATGGAAGATTCCCCTACCTGTTTGTTATAGGAAGTGAAGGATTCTGGGGGTGGACGTCTCTCTCTTCCTTCAGCTGACTTAGATTTGGGCTGCAAATAAAGTATATAAAGATATATATTTTTTTTAATAACTTGCCATCTCCAAAACACGTAGAGTGACACTCAAGGAAAAAATCTATAATATAGAACAAAAGCATAAAACAAAAGGAATACGATGCATAACTTCTGTATTCTAGCACACTGCTTAGTGCACTTAATTTAAAATTTTTATTTTATAAACTTTAAAATTTAAGCAAAATTTATAATTTTATATCTAAAAAGTACCTTAAAATAATAATCTTATACATACACATTCCTTTCACACACAAAAAGAGTGGGGGGGGAAATAAAAAAAATAAAAAATATATATATATATATATATATATATATATATATATATATATATATATATATATATATATATATATATATATATATATATATATAGCTGGCTTATATTCCCCTTAACGTGGGTAGCCAAGACGAGGTGTTTTTCAGGGGAGAATACAGAGGAGAAGCTTCCTAAGCCCTTCACTCCATTCCTAGTGTTACGTCTTGGAAGAAAAACGTAAGTGCCACAAGAGGAATGAAGAGAATAATGCTTAACATAACATGATGAAACAGGAAGAGAGCATCATGAATTAGGAAGCAGGCCAATGTTGAAGCCATCTTTACTAAAATTAATAGAAAGAAAGTGGACTTGGACAGGATACGTCATGTGCCGACAGATAATAAATGGACAACTAGAAAAACAAAATGGCATCCAAGGGATGGTAAAAGAAGGCAGGACAGAGAGAAAACTAGATGGAAAGATGGGATAGGAAGTTTCAGTGCAGTGGCCTAGAATAAATGGGCAGCTGATAAAGGTGAATGGAGACAGTTAAGAGAGGCCTCTGTCCTGCAGTGGAATCAGAGGAAGATGATAATGATGATGATGCTGTTCACAAATTGACTGCAGTGTGGTGGTCAATATTAAAGTCTATTGAAAGTATGGGCAGCCTGCTTAAACAAGAGTATTGAACATAATGTTTCACTCTGAGTTGTTGCACCTCATAAGAAATCCTGAAATTGGCTGCAGAGGTACTCCTAACCAATAATTTTACTGCTAATAGAGATAAGCAGACAGTTACTGTAAAATTGAATTCATCATAGTATGTAATAAAATAATCAATAACCAAAAAATAAGAGAAGTACCTTACCGAACTATAGTCATTAAAATCATCTAGTGTCGTTATTCCTTTCCCTATGATATTCTGCTTATAAAGAGGAGTTGCTTTTTTGGAATTGATTGAAGCTTCAACTGCCATAGCTGTAAAAGAATAATGTTACCATATTAAAGAACGACAAAGTTGTATAACTGTCAGCATATTTCTTCTCTGCACAGTTATGCATCATAGATTTTCATAACATTTTTATATTCATAGAGCTAAGAACCCAACTCAAAGCAAATGTAGATTCAATTCTGACTTTATAAGACACAATGTACAAGAGTGAGATATGAGATACATAACTTTGTTATGTTTACCAGTTTCATATTAAAAACATAAATTTAACTGGTGTTAAATACTGGATTAAAGAGAGAAAAGTAAATAAATAAATAAAAAAATAAATAAATAAAATATATATATATATATATATATATATATATATATATATATATATATATATATATATATATATATATATATATATATATACACACACACACATAATACATAACTGATTATCAATTAAAATTATAGATTGAAATACATCTCTAAACAACCCTTCACTGTTGGCACTGAAATTCTCCACTTAGAAAATATTGACATATATATTATTAAACACACAGGTTTAGATGGTGTTAAAACAGAGAATGTTTTAAGGGCCAGAAAATATTTGTAATACGTACAATACTTAAGAATAAAAATAATAAAAATAAAAATATTAATATGAATAATTGAAATTTTAATATGCTAATAAAATAGCTTGATGATTCTTACAACAATGTTCATAACTGTGTGTAGAATACTATTGCAGCTCAAAGTGACATACCCTTGCCATGGAGATTGTAACCACGGAGTTCACATATCGCCTTCCATCCATCCTCTTCATATGCCATGTGCTGCAAGCAAATAAGATCATAAATTAGGTACTAGGTAAGTTAATAAATACTCATCTATCTATATACCAGGCTGCCATCCCCATAAATAGTGAATAACATAGGCAAGATGCACAGGCACACATACACTCTCACTAAATCCCTAGAGGAGAAAAGACATAGCACAGAGAGGGAGGCAAGAGTAATGTCTCCCCAAACTCTAAGTGCCTTGTATTGACTATCTACCTTTAAGGAGGATATAAGCCAGGTACATAGATAGATAGACTTCACAAGTGACAGCCACTAGAAGCATATTCACACCCAGATCACCCACCGCTCCATCCAATCACATAGGACAACACTCAATTGTTTGCACGCCCCCCAGATATACACTCTTCCAAATCCTTCCTTCCCTGCAAGGATAGAGTCCACCTGGCTTTTCTGACCCATCTGAAGAGACTGGTGCTATTCAGCCAGGCAGCCTCAGGAACAACAACAACAACAACCCTCTCGTTCCTGCAGATACACTTCAATCACAAAACATTCTTGTCACCCTTCTTCACTCACTCCACTCTGTCTGCACTCTTCTTCACTTCACCTCTCTACCACACTCTACAAAAATGTAAAAGTTAAAAATACTTTATTGTCGTGGACCAAATCCCAACATGCACTGTTAGAAAGATTTCATCCTACTTACCACAAATCCATAAAATTTGCCCACCATGACGACGGCCTCAACAACAGGTCCATAACGCGAGAAGAGATAGTAAAGGTCATCCTTAGATGCAGCTCCAGCTAGATTGCCGCAGAATATCTTGAAGGTCTTCTGCACCTCCCCCCCAGGCATTCTGCAACACAAGTCTCACTTAATAATATTCATACACACACTATAAAAAAATTGGTGAGAATTTGTTGCTGCAATACTTAACATAGAAAACTTTCCACTAAACTGAGCATTGTTTGTCTGTTTGTCTGTCATCCACATGCTGCCATAACACTATCCTCAACAGGACTGCAAAGCTATATGCTCGAGGAGCTTCTGCTGGCAGCATGAGCCTCTCAATAAGAAACAAGGCGTCACTTAAAAAATCTAACCAGCGCTACTAATGGGCGGAGGCCGACCATCTAAGGCCTCCATTAACCCTATCGGCGCCACGGGTAAAGAATAAAATAAAAAAAATATATATATATATTATATATATATATATATATATATATATATATATATATATATATATATATATATATATATATATATATATATATATATCATGTGGCCTGTGTCCCTCCAGCTGAGCAAGGCGTTACCTTTGCTAGCTGCCAGTGGCCCCATAGTGGGGAGGACAAAAATTACAATGGACAGAGAGGGACCTCCACTTTGCCCTGGGAGGGAGAATGCATGTTTGAGAGTGGGATCGGTTAATGTAAATGGACTGAACATATATATGAAAGGGTCTGTGTAAATACAAGAAGCGTAAGGAGGATAGAGATGAGAAAGTTCTGGAATGCTGTGAATGAGTGTCTGATGGAGATTGGGAGAGCGAGTATAATAGTGTTGATTGGAGAAATTAAAGGTAATTACACGCGACCTCAACTCTTCATACTTGTCTTTTGATGCATTTACTAGTGATTAATATAAGTAGAATTTATGATTGAAGTGTTGTAAGTTAGCTAGGTCAGTTCAGGTTACAAAAGGATCTGCTTTATTAACTTTAAATCTAATACAAAATAAAAAATAAATGGGCTTTTAGATATGAGCAGCTGACTGTAGCTAGATTGCAAGCCAGTGCGGTGGCTCCATGCAAAACCCCAACGATGTCCAAAAATTTTAATTTATCCGAGTCTAATACCATTAGGTTTGATACATTATCTTAAGAACGAAAATAGCTTTTTCTGATAGGTTTTGATATGTTTAGAATTATTCCTGGTTGACTTGGTACCCAGGCATCCTATTCATTAGTTCCATCTGGGCCAGTATGGAGCTGGAAGTCCTGCATCTGGCAGTGTAGCTCAGCACTGGAAGTTCATCTGGCACTGCCCCAACGAGTTTTAGATGTTTAGTGGGTAGCCAGTAATGCCCCTCACTTCCTTAGGGAGTGAATTCAAGATTTTTGTCCCGGCCAGCAGGGTCTTGACTCTCTCTGGGGCACTTAGTTGGAAAGATTTTCCTGCCACAGTTTTTTTCACTGGTGTAGGGCTGTAGTGCAAAGGGTGTGGGGTCAGGCACCAGTTTCTCCAAGATCTTCCACATGTAGATGGCTTATAATTTTTTCAAGATAAATTGTTGACAAGACGTTTCCTCCACTCATAAAATAATTATTTTGCCGAGAAATATGAATTGAAAATACGTATAAATATATCAGAAAAATTTTTGTCTTGAAAATACATGACAACAAAAATGTATCCTAGTGAGTTCCTTTTGATATTGGCCTTTGAAGATATGTCTATCTATAACTATTACAGAGCAAAGAAAGTTAACCAGGTAGGTTACATTTCATATAAACAATATCCACAAAATAGTCACATAATTATAAGTAGTGGTTGTAAATGGCAAAATATACATGCCAGCTGCTACAACAATAATACCATTACTAACATAGGACACTGAGCACATATTGAGTGAGTCACATCCTTCATTCTATACATTGAGAGTGGCCCTGCACCGCACAATCCACTACACTTGACCCAGCACGCACCACACAGCCTAAGCCAAGGCTAGGCTCGGGACTCAGGCCATCTTGGAGCCGCCTGTAAACGTGCTCTTTGTTATCATTCGTATCAACAACGCAATACACTGCTTCCTAACCCTTACTTAAAACTCATACTTAACTGCACACGGCTTTCTGAATGTTATGATACAGGTGGGAACCATAACAAGTCGAAACTTAGGGATTTGTTGACAAAAATGAGTGTTCTTTTTCCACGCCTCCTTTCAAACACTTCCCTCACCTTGAGCTTCATTAATCATCATACATAATTTCCACACAACTTACTTTCGTCCCTTTCCGGAGTAAGCTGCGTAATTCATTTATCCATTCAGTTTTAAATTCAAAAAAACATCAAGACACACTATGATCCTCAGCTGAACATCACAATCAGCACCACCACCACCACCACCGCCTAGCAGGGACACCTTCTATAAAGTTTTGGTTCTTTATATATTTTCCTAATGAAACAAGACTCATAAACATATATTAATTTATACTGTATTTTTATTTATACTAAATAGCTACCGAATGATACATGGCTGTTACAATAATAAAATATGTTAGCTATATGTTATGACAAATGCTAGTAGTCTAACCATAACATAAAAATACAGTATTAAATGTATTGGAAAACAAGTAATAATTTAAAAAAAGAAAATGTAAGTTATCACCTACACGTGTACTTTAATGTGACTTTTTTCAGCAGAGTAGATAACGCAAGACCCGTGATACGTAGGCAACAGCAGCTTGTTAACTTTTCTATCTCGGCCACCAGTTTTATGATTCCCTTGCAAATAAAAACAAAATTTCATCAACTCAAGAAATAGCTTGATTATAAATTGGATATTCATCATGCTAATAGGATTGCCAGAAATCTAAATAAAAAAAAAAAGCTACCTCGACCCAGCTGAGAGCACTCGTTTTGTACATTATTAGCTCCTATAGGCAATCCTTAGGGGAGGCGGTGGTAAAGTGGTCTAGCGCTCGGGTATGCGTGCCTAGGGTCCCGGGTTCGAAACCCCGTTATTCGCTGACCACTTTACATTCTTTGATATCACCGTCGAGTGGCCAAAGACTACCCAAATTGCTGCCATACTGTCCTCAGACGGGACTTTCAATGTTATATGCATCTGAGGCTGTAATAGCAGTTAGCCTCGCACGTTCTCAGAACTCCTATTTGTCTTCTAATATTTTCATACTTCGTTTCTTGAGTGTTTTCGTAACTGTAGAGTGAAGGGTTTTGTCTTCTAATATTTTCATATATATTTTCTCTA
This sequence comes from Metacarcinus magister, assembly GCA_029783475.1. Taxonomy (NCBI): domain Eukaryota; kingdom Metazoa; phylum Arthropoda; class Malacostraca; order Decapoda; family Cancridae; genus Metacarcinus; species Metacarcinus magister. The sequence goes on from JAPQNM010000044.1 coordinate 7,260,672, forward strand.
CTTCGTTTCTTGAGTGTTTTCGTAACTGTAGAGTCAAAGATTTTTTCATGGTGTAAGAAACCCATGTACTATAGTGATTAAGTGAATTCTGCACATTTTTACCCCATTTTGAGGGGTGTTTTCGTTGTCTATACATTTCGATCGAATTTTGCCGCTACTTTGATTACATCATATGTATTGTTTGTGATCTTACCTTGTCCAACTTTCAAACCATTTCTGTCTTTGCTAAGTATTCATAGTGTTATCTTTATACTCGTACCATTGTTTATTTTTCATTCTTTTTTTTCAAGAATTCTTTTTGGTCTGTTGTTTTTGTTACTATTCAGCACGTTGTTTCATATCCTAACAGTCAAAGAAAAGTCGGATGAATTTAGGATTAAAATTCGAAACAAGTACTCACAACTATTGCATGCGATATATATAAAGTTTAACTGACAATCTAATATATTCTTAGAGTCGGTAGTAGAAATAGATGGAAAGGCAACAAAGGAAACCAATGGGAAACTTTCAACAGCCACTCAAAGACATTATTGTGAGGTCGGAAGAACTGGAGTGGAGAAAAAATCTTAGATTTAAAGAATGGTCACATATGTTGTTACACATAAAAAAATAATTGAGTAGGCTTTCGAGTGAACACATAACTATCAGAAAACATTTGGAATTTAATAGATAAAGTTCTGGAGCAAAGATCTGATCGCCGTTGCCAACTGTACCATCCCTACAAAGACTGGGGGGCCATTATGGATTAATAGGAGTGGGTGATGGTCAAGCCAGATATCACACCACGCTGGCCTATGGCGTCTTCATGAGGAAGGAGAAAAGTTTTCCCTCCGCCATACTATAAGAAAAAATATAGAGATAGATAGGTAGGTTCCCTGTGATCACAATTGACCACCTGCCTGATTTTCAAAATATCATAACTCTGTCAAAACGCAGCACAATTTTGGATAACCACACCAACAGGACTCCCTTACCTAAGTATCCATTCCATTATTTCTTTAAAGGTTAATGTTGGGGGTCAAGGTCAGAAAAGAAGAAAAAAAATCACGAATATAAGCGGCGACTGCGGAAGTACTTGCGCTCTACTGGTTGCACCTCTTGACTCCTTGAGTCTAGTTTGAAACTAATCAGAATGTGTGTGCGAAATAAACTGATGAATATTCTCAGACTCGTTGGATACATTTCGTAGTGCTTCTATTATAATGTTTACTTCCTATGGCAAAACGTTCCTGCTGGTGACGCATATATTTCCTCATAACATTATTGATATATCTCGCAAACATATATCCACAGTTTGCAGAATTGTAACATATTTGTACCCATTTAAGGATAAATAATAAATGATTTAGGGATATACTACCCAGGTGAATGTATAGAATTCTATCTATATACAAGTTAAATCTTTTCAAGTTGCATTTTCACTATTATACAAGTGATATTTAGTGACGTATTCAGCTCGTGTACGGTGAAGGGGATGATTTAGGTTGCAAACTTAATGTTGATTTTTACGCAGAAGAGTTAATTTTAGCTCAATTCCTTGGTTGTTGCTAGGTTATAATCCATATTAGCAATGTACTGAGTATATTACGGATGTGTTAGCAAGGAAATGGGGTGTTGATGGCGGCGTCCATAAGAACCGTGTGAGGCAGTGTGACACATCTGCATACACACATCATCTCTACATTCTCTCAGCCTGTAGAAGCAAGCTGGTGAGCTATGTCATGTATTGTTTAGTGATTTAATGTAGCTTGACTATGGGAATGCTGGAAATAATGATGAGCACGGGGGGTGGAAGCCTCAGACCGTGCGTGTGTAGGCCATGTTTCAGTGGTAAATCCAATCAAGGTTACCATACACCGTGTACCTTTCTGACATGTTTTAATGAGTTTCTAATTATTCTTACACTCATTTCAATGGCAAAGTTATGGTGTATGATAGTTTTGAGTCCCTTTGTGGAGGCGTGTGGATTGCACGGAACAGCCCCATTCTTTCTAGGGTTTCTGTTTTCTTCCATACCCTTACAGGTTCTTCCAAATGTTGACTATTGCGTGTTTTTATGTCTTCGTTGTGTGGAGATAAGTTTAGTTTATGGAACCTTTCCCTGTAATTAAGATAGTAAAAGTGTAGCAAAACTCCGCTGTCATTTTCAGAGACGCTGATTACTTTTTCCTGGCCAATTACTATTATTTTTCTTCTTTGAGTAGAGATAGTGTTATGCTCCGGAAAACTAGACAAATGTAATTGATAATTTTCACCAATAAATTCTAAGATCGTCCTTTTTCACCGATAATAATGTATGAAAAAAATAAATCATAACTTAGCTAGGAAAAAACAGTCAGTGTCTTAGATACCAGGAAATAAAGGGAGGCAAACTCATTAATGTATTAAATATGTGGAGTACAGAGAGTAAAACTTGAGTATATAAGGAAGACAACAATACACAAGAGAAAAAGGAGTAACTTTTAAAATAATTAACGAAAATAATGAAAATAATGCACCATACATTGTAGGTCCAGAGAAAATTCAAGAATACCTAGAACTAGCATTCAAAATATAAAAAAAAACACATGTATTTAACCACACATCATAAAAGAAGCTGTACGAGTTTAAATAAACTGAAGAATAAGAAAGCAGCAGGACCAATTAAAAGGAAATTAACAAAAGCACTTTCAGACAATGATAAATTTATTGAAATATGTACTGAAAACTGCCTCAACATATTGATAAAGGAAGAACTTGATGGAGGACCTTGTCAAAAGCTTTGTCATAGTCAAACAGCACAAGATCATCAGTCTGTCCCTGGTTACAACATTATGATTATAACAACATTATGAAGTGCTCAAAGCTGTTTGCAAGCTTGTTGAATAGTATTGTTCCCACAAAATCTCAAAGAATTGCAAAACAATTAGATATTTTCCTATATAGTGTATGCAATTCAGAGGAGTGATTGATTTAAAAATTATTGTTAAAACAGGCAAGCAGGAAGAATGCATATAACAGTGATAAGAACTCAAATACTTGTACAGTATTGATGGTTATCAGTGTTTCATGTTCAAGACAGCATAAATGTAACTTAGCTCAGCTAAAACTGATCCTTTGTATGGAAACTTAATTTGTCTTGCATTGCATTGCATTTATTGTGTAAAAAAATTAAAATAAAACTTATCAAACACAAGGAAATGAGAACACTAACCAGTGTGTTAATTACTAATCTCATTGCCAGACTGGTAGTAGTTTTATTTTGCATGTTATGATAGTTTCCATATTTCAAAAAGAATGCTAAAGCAATTTATTAACATTTCAGATAATAGACTAGCAAGATGTCACTCTCAAAACGTGAATATGAGGAGTACAAGGTGGCCGTGGACAAGTTGGTCTACAAATATGTGTCACGGGATCGTTCAAGTGTGGTCTCAGCCATCACCCATGCTGTGGACTCAGGGTTGGACAAGAGAAAAGTTGAAGACAAGCTCATGGGATATGTTGACAAGGGCCTGGCATATAAATTGGCTGAGAAGGTAAGACATTTAGAATTGTGATGGAAAAAATTGCAACATTATAATATTAGCTTTATGAAATCACTGTAAAACTAGAGGGTTTCACTAATGCATTTGATAAATTCATGCATAAAGTTGTTCTTTTTGAAGTGGGGAATATTTTTTGACATGTATAATGTATAATGGTTTAATTTGATGCCTCTTGTACAGTTACATGCAAAAGAAAATGATTTTCTATGTAATACTATCATCCTTATCTAAATCTATTAGTTTGAAGTCACTTGGCAAACCAAAGACCTGTATACTGGAAAAATGGCATGGAACTGCAGAATCACTTGTTTATATGGTAGTAATACTCGTATATGGGAAGAAAAGGTGGCTAAAGTGATAAGCGCTGTTACCTGTTGGCCTTCAGTTTACGTTATGTATTATATATGTTTATAAAATTTTCTACCTTTTTACACCATGGCATCTTTCAGGCTTTTGGAATCTTGGATGACATTGGGGCCAAGGTCAAAACTTCATCTCGGAAACGCACACACAAGGATGAAAATGAACGTGAGAAAGAGAGCAAGAGGGCAAGAGTCAAGGAGGAGAAAGAGCAGCCTCCTGTAGAGAGTAAGCCTCCTCCACCTCCTCCATCTGGGCCCAACAATACAGTCAGTCCAGGCCAGATACAAGCACAGCAGGTAAACATGGAGGGAGTGACTAGATAGAGCTTTGCATGGAAGAAAAATAGAGATCATCAGAGAGGGCACTTCAAGATAGCTGGCTAGTTAATTAATTATCATAGAGGTTGCCTGATGTATGTATGGAACGGATGGTAAAGTTAATGAAGTGTACATAGAAGGCTTGCTATGCATAGGAAAGGAAAAATAATTAATTGTGAATTAATGGAAGGAGATGGTGGAATGTAATGTAATGACTTTTCTGGAATGGAGCGACGGGTCTGGGAAGCCGCTCTGTATACTCTCCTACGAAAAGACAAGGCACAGAGCGGGAGAGGAGAGTTATGTCTCCTTGAATAATGGCATGCTTTGTCTTGGCTACCTCCCTTTAGGGGGATAACAGCTTGGTGTATAGATATAGATAGACATAAATTGATAGTAATATTAACTTAAAACTAGCATGACTATTTTTTAAAAACATAGTGACAACTGTGCCATTGTTGCAGATCAAGGACATCATGGCCAAAGCTCAAGCTGTCATTGAAGAGAGAAAGAAGGCTATGGCCAGCCTACACCCACCTGAGCCCAAGCCACCAGCAACAAATGGTGCACGTAAGGCTGGAATTAATTTAAGTGGCAAAACTTTGCCACCTGTTGCAGTGTTGGTCTATTCAGAATATCTCTGCACTCACCTCTCACTTTGCTTCATTATTACTAACCATTACTGAACCATAATCCCTGATTCTAGTGTTCATCTTCACTACTCTATGTATGAGAATATTAAACAGTTAAAAGAGCATTGCACATTCCTGAACAAAATTTACTGGAAATTATTCCACTTCTTTCCTAATTCTCTACCAACTCCTACACTCAGAAATATGTTTTAATAAGACAAACCTGTTTTTTAACAAAGGCAGATAGTATCCATAAGTAACTGAAATAAAAAAAAAAAATTTCTGTTCCTGTTTTATGGGAATATTAAGTTTCATTGAGATGCTTCCTAGCTCTTTGACATTAATCCTGTCAGTTGTGGTCTACATTATACAGGGAATACAGATATGTATTCTAAATCCATTTTTGCAGGGAGGTAAGTAGATTTATAAATACATTTTCTATGCAGCACTTCCCTTGATGCCTGGGCCACCACCCTCCCTGCTAGAGGCACTTGGGGGTGGAGGAGGAGGAGATATGAATTCTCGTATTGCTGAGCTACAGGCCCGCATCCAGGCCCAGCTGGTAAGCAACCCCAACCTTGGGCTCCAAGGGCTGCAAGTGGGAGTGCCCGTTGGTGCACCGCCTCCCCCAGCGGCTGCTGCGGCCAAGACAGTAGGGGAGCAGAGCAAGCCAACACCACTCATCCTTGATGCTGAAGGGCGGACGGTGGATCAAAGTGGAAAAGAGGTTCATCTGACACAGCGGATCCCTACTTTAAAGGTGAGAGGAAGATAAAGTATATTTTCATTAAATATTTTGCCCTTTGGAAAGTGTGTTTGTACCAAAAAGAAATGTTTGAAATTGAAAGTGTTTGTGACTCATTTTATCTTATGTAATTTTCTGCTATTTTTGAGTTATGAGCTATGATAAAGTATAGGAATGGAAGAAAGTTGAGGAAAAGGATATTAAGAGAATGAGTTTTATAAAATAGAATAGAGACTATTTTCCTATGAGTTTACACATGTTGATAATGACACAATCATTATATATAGCGAGATCAAAGTTTTAAGTAGTGTACAGAAGAGTATGACTCATTTAATCAAACATGTAATAATCATAAAATGAATAGTTGTTCCCCTTCATGAATTTATAACTTTTTTTGTATCCTATTGAGTTGTAATGGAAAATGATGATGATAATGATGATTACCACCAGGCCAACATCCGAGCCAAGAAGCGTGAGGAATTCAAACAGCAGCTACAGGAGAAGCCTCCAGAGGACACTCTTGAGAGTAATTTCTTTGATGGTCGAATTGGTGGGCGGTTGCCAGTTCGGGTGAAGAGGATGTTTAAGTTCCATGACCAGGGAAAGTTCATACAGCTTGCACAGAGGGAAAGAGCTAAGGTATTTCCCCAGTCTACTGTACATAGGTATATCTTTTATGTTTTGTTTATAGACATTTTCAAGATGAGGAGCTATAAACACTGTGAGTGATGCAAATGTGAGTGCAGGTGAAAGGTGGGTTAGGAAGGTGACAGAACATTTCGAGGAGAATAAGAAAATGTTTTGGAAGGAGGTAAAGAAGCTATAGAAGGGATGTTAACCACTGAACCATGGGAGTGGTGTATGTTATTCACATTGGTCTGGAGAATCACGTGCTGTACTCGTGATGTATGTGTGTGTGTGTGTGTGTGTGTGTGTGTGTGTGTGTGTGTGTGAGAGAGATAGAGAGACAAGTGTTTCTATGGAAGACCAGAATTGATCTATGGTGTCTATACAATTGGAAGGAGGGCATATTTAAGGTATTAATCCGTAGTTTATCATGAAACACTCATATTCCTCATGTACCAGAGTTTATCACTATAACACTCATATTCTTTCTGTTTCAATCATTCGCTCTGAGACTGACAACAATTTCTGCATCCCATAGTCCCGCCTGGAGAAGCTGCAGTTTGAAATATCACAGGTGGCCAAGAAAACAGGCATCTCCTCTGCAGCAAAACTTGCCCAGTTGGAGCAGCGAGAGTTGAAGAGTATCCCATATGGTTTGCCAGATGTGGAGTGGTGGGATGCTGTAATACTAGAGGGGAACAGGTGAGCACAGTTGACAGGGTTCTGTGATACTTGAAGAAAGCAAATGAGCACAGTATATAACTAATCTTTTATATATACAACTGGCTATTTCCTGATTATATAGGGTAGCATCTGAGAACAATCAGAACACTGAAATACATATGCATAGGACATTAAATGCCACAATTAAAAAAAATAATTGAATGAACTACCTAATATAGTATGCCTAATGTACACTTACATTTATTCTTATGTATAAACTTTCCTTTCACTCACCTTCACTGAGAGAACAGTATATGTGTGAATAGTATATACAGTGGGGTCAACCCGAACACATCTTTTCCTTGTGTGATTCACAGTTCTCAATGAAGAAATATTGCATACCTTTATAATAAGAAATAAATAAGTACATATATGTAAAATTTGGTAAAAGCACTACTATGTATCCCCTCCCCCTCTCTCCTTTCCCTGGAGGTATGCCGCTGTCTTTGTGTTAACGTCACTAGTTGTGATCAGATGTGTATTTTGTCTACAAGTGTAAAGGTTATGGTATTATTATCTTTATTTGAGAAGTTTCAACAGTTTTTCAGTAAATAATATATAATGCTGTGAAAAGTGGTACCGCATATCCCTACCATCACCCCCTCTCCTTTGCATTCACCTACAACACAGTTATTCTTTTAGAAATAAAACAGTTTAATTCTGTATAACATTTGAAAACCATGTAAATCCTCATAATGTACTCTGTGCAATACAGTGATATATAATAGTTGCAGACATTTCATATGTTATCTTCTATCTATCTCTATACCAGGGTGACTTCCTCCTAAAGGGGAGTAGCCGAGACAAGACGAGCATTCACACACCCATGCACACATACACTCCTCTCACTTAGCCCTTAGGCCTCTAGAAGAGATATGGACACCTCATCCAACACAGTTTGTTATCTTAATTCTATTAAAAGAATTGTTTTCTAAATGAGTTTTCTCCTGCAGATATCCTGAGGAGGGGGAGCCTGTAAAGGTAAAGGATGACTTCATAACTAGACTAATAGAACACCCACTTGAGGTTAAGTGCCCTTCAGACCCTTCCAAACCTGTGAGTCTGCAGGTGTTCCTCACTAAGAGGGAACGGAAGAAGCTGCGTCGCATGAACAGACGAGAGACATGGAAGGAGAAACAGGAAAAGATTCGCTTAGGCTTAGAACCACCCCCAGAGCCAAAGGTTTGTATACATGCATATTTTATGAGTGTCCTCTTCTGTTATCTAAGCTTATCGTGTTGTGCTATTTTGAGGTATTTTGGGAGAATTGGATGTTTGCATGTGTTTGCTAACATCACTCTCTGGTTTGGTTTTAGTACATACATCTCATGTTTGTAGATTCTACTTTTTTTATTATTATGTTTATTGTGGGGTGGGAGATGCACCCTAATTCTGGAAAGAAATTTCTAAGAAAATATAAAAAACAGACCACCAAAACTGTTGCCTGATATGCAGTCATTTTCACACAAGAACACACTCACTATTCATTATCTTCATTCAGCACTGCTCATCAGCCATTATTTTCATTATGGGTATACAAAGAATTGTAAAAGATGTTAACGTAGCAGACGATACATTAGCACTATTTTTTTTCTCACAACATATTAACAATATTAGTCTATATTTGAATGTCTTAGGTTAGGATATTCAAAATAATTCTAACAGGTAAGTACTGAGGTTACATCATATAAGAGGTTGAATAGCTACCTAAGCTAACTAACATTCGTCTTGGAAGCCGCATGAATATTTTTCATGGTAATTTTTAGGGGAAAAAGTGCATCTTATAAGCCAAAAAAACGGTAATCAATTAATTTATTTGTTTTATATTTATTTATGTATAAAATGTCATGTGATGGTATGATGTTTTAGGTACGCATGGCCAACCTGATGAGGGTGTTAGGGACAGAAGCTGTGCTTGACCCCACCAAGATGGAGAAGCATGTGCGGGAACAGATGGCTAAGAGGCTCAAGGCTCATCAGGATGCCAACGCTGCCAGAAAACTTACACCTGAGCAGCAGAGAGACAAAAAGGTCCGCAAGATTAAAGAGGACACCACCACTGGAGTTCATGTTACTGTGTACAAGTAAGCTTTCTGTTTTTACTCTATTTTAGTATTGTAAAATGTGTGTGTGTGTGTGTGTGTGTGTGTGTGTGTGTGTGTGTGTGTGTGTGTGTGTGTGTGTGTGTGTGTGTGTGTGTGTATCACTAAGTACTGAAAGTGCATGGCCATGCATAATCTGCAGAATGAGTGTGGGTCTTAATTCTATTTTATATAGGGGTGTTAAACATAAACAGCAGTCCACATAAAGCATAAACACCAGTCTATATCGATTAAAGGAAAGTGGAAATTGAAGAAAATTTTTGGTAACTTGGAAGATATGATTTATGCCACTATATTACAGTCAAGTGGTGTAATATATGTATCTCAACTGAAATATGAAACTGGAAATATTAAAAACGAAATATGAGGACAATTAGAATGAATTGAAACAAAGTTATCTCGGCCCTTTCTCAAAACATAATCAAATGCCACTTAATAACCTCCTAACCTCTTAGTAGAGACTGTGTATGATCTGGAAACTAAACTATAAAAGTAAATTATTGTGATTTAAACCTATGTTAAACCTTAGTGCAGTGGCGGCACAATGGTTTCAATAATGTCTAAGTAATGGAGTTTTCAGGTAGCTTAGTCAGTGGCGGTCCGGGCATTTCTGGCGCCCTAGGCGAGAATATACAAAGGTGCCCCCCCCCACCCTCAGTGGATTTTCGCTACATTTAGTAACAAAACCGTTGTTACCTAACATTGTTTGCTAAGCCTTGTCAGTGCTAGCAGCGGATTTGTTAGGTTTTATGAGACACTTTTTGCTAGCGTCTGTTAATAAACATTGTTTGTTAAGGCCTTAATATAGAGTTACTGATTGTCGTATTACAGCTGACTGACCATGCTGTGTCGCCCCTTGCCACAACTGGCATCCTAGGCGGCTGCCTATACCGCCTATGCCCAGGACCGCCACTGACTATACTTACATTCAAATTCCATTCTACTAAAGCTCCATAGAATGCACGTCTATTACTCTTTCTTGACTATTCTATACATTTTTTACGTAAACCTCATACTTTTGGAGTTATTGAAAAAATATGATTTCAGCCAAGGGATGGGAAAACGTATTTTAGTTAGATTAGCTTAGGTTAAGCTTTTGTTAATATAACAACACAACTCATGAAAATTGGTACCAAGGGGTTCTCGGGCATGCTGATCACGAATCTGGAATTAGATTTGTCATTACCATAATATTTTGTATTTTCCTTTTTGTGGCCCGTAAATTCAACCAGAATTGAGGTCGAAGGAGTTCTTTCTCATTTTACTACGTAAATATTAGTCCTACAGGAAAATTGCATTTATATAAAGTTATGGAGTTTGATAATGTCTATCTCATGCTGTCATCATCTTTCCAATAACTCTAATACTTATGAAGAAAATTAAAATGATGTAAAAGATATTATTGCATAGTACTTTACACTGCTACATCTTTAATTACTTCCCAATTTCAATTTCCTATAGCTTAATAGAACGAGCGTCTTCTGTTCTTTCTTTTACATTCTATAAGTTTTTTACGTAAACCCCATACATTTCGAGTTATTTCAAAATATATGATTTATGTAAAAAACTCTCAGGGTGTACCCTACAAAATTTCATGCAAATTTCCATACCTCCGAATCTCATGTAAATTGGTACAATGAGGTTTTCGGTCATGCTGAACACGAATCTGGTCTTATTTTCCTGATTACTATAATATCAAACTGTATTTCATCCTTACTTGCCTAATAACAATAATGAAATAACCATTATTTAACTTTACTGGCTAATGCTGGTCTCATATGACAAAAATACATAGAAATGACCTATCCTAATTCTACACAATTTAACGTATAGGTGTTATTTGGTTTCCATATCTTGAACTATTAGCGAATTAAAACTGATTAAAACCGATTAAAAGTTATTAAAAGTACTTTTTACATTCCTTCAACTATACTCAGTGGCGGTCCTGGCATTTCTGGCGCCCTGGGCGAGAACATACAAAGCTCAGTGGATTTTTGCTACATTCAGTAACAAAACCGTTGTTACCTAACATTGTTTGCTAAGCCTTGTCAGTGCTAGCAGCAGATTTGTTAGGTTTTATGAGACACTTTTTGCTAGCGTCTGTTAATAAACATTACTTGTTAAGGCCTTAATAAAAAGTTACTGATTGTCGTATTACAGCTGACTGACCATGCTGCCTATGCCCAGGACTGCCACTGAGCTTAGTTATGGGGCAGACTCCATTCTTCCATGAACTTAATGTAGAATTTCCTTGTATAAAGTGTGTGGAGAAAAGCATGGAGGAGCTAGCTCGCTAAGTGTTTGGATGAATCAACTCGTTTGGCAAGGCTTTAGAACCAAGGGTTGAGAAATTTAGGTTTGTTGTAATGTTACAGTATGAGTTTGATATTATAATGAGAAAAAATCAAGGTAACAAAATCTTTTACAGAGTGACTGACTTCTCCAACGGATCTCACAAGTTCAAGGTGGAGACCAATGCCAAGCAGCTCTTCATGACTGGCACAGTGGTATTATTTAGGGATATCAATGTTGTGGTTGTGGAAGGAGGACCAAAGCAACATAAGAAGTATAAAAGGTAAGCAAAATGCAGGCCAGTCATCCAGACATATTAGAGAAGTCAAAAGAGTGAGAATACAAAAAGTGATGTTTAGAAGTAAAATTGTTAGTATAAGCCAGGTATATAGATAGACCTCAACCCCCGCCCTCATTTACGTGACTGACCTCACATGCAGTGTTTGGGCGGGTGTGTACTTCTCTCCTATGGGGGCCTAGGGGCTAAGTGAGAGGAGTGTATATGTATGTGTGCATGGGTATGTATGCGTGCCTTGCCTTGGCTACCCCCTTTTGGAGGACAACTGATATCCCCTTTAAAGGAGGCTAGCTGAGGTAAGACATTTACGTATACACTACCAAATGAATTCCCTCATATCTTTGCCTCTATGCCTCTTCGGGGAGAAGGGACTGATCCTCCCATACTACACTTTGTGAGGGTCAGTCTCTGCATAGTCAGTAATGTCTGTGTTAGGGCTGGAGAGCAGAATTGGTTTACCCATCCCACATAAGATTAAATCCATCCCCTTTGCACCTGACTCAAATGACTGATCAGACCAGATGCAGTAGAACCTCTTGTTAAGTCCGTCAAGGCTATCTCTATTCATGCATTCACTACCACTCCCAGTTCAACTATCATGCATAAGTATTCTTTCTTACTTCACAGACATCCTTCTTGGATCTAACGTGCTTCCACACTGTTAATCCATCCCATTTGTAGTCTCCTCCTTACACCTATCACCTATCACATGAAATCTATTTGCTTTTTTTCACCAGTTGTTCCTCATCCATTCTCTCCACATTCCCAAATCATCACAGCACTCCCTGCTCTGCTCAACCAGCAACTCTCACACTACACCTGTTCTCCTTTGCACTTCCTCATTTTCACTCGATCCATACATGTTATTCCACACATACTCCTCAAACATCCTATCTCCAGTATACTTTATACATTCTAGATCTCACCTCTACATCTGTTCCTTCATATACAGCAACATGCAACCTCTCCTCTGTGTACTCTCCTAGGAAGAGACAGGGTACAGAGGAGGATGGGAGAGTAATGTCTCCGAACCTAAACGCCTTCACTTGGCTACCCCTCTTTAAAGGGATATAATCTGGGTATATAGGTAGATCGATCATCAGCAGAAGTATAGCTTAATTTCCTGCTGTAATTGGATGGGAAAAAGTATGAAACTTCAGAATCCTGAAATTTTAATTTGAAATGAGTAACTCGTTTATATTATGTATCTATAGGCTAACATAAGTGTGTGTTACACTTGAGAGGATGTTTGATAATTCTAAGATGAGTGATCATGAAATATACGTAGCTATATAGTTAATCCAATATTTTGTTTTATTCACAGGTTAATGATGGAACGGATTAAGTGGGCAGAAGAGTCACGCTCAAAAGATGCAGATCTTGAGTCCAAATGCCAGTTAATTTGGGAAGGTGTGGTCTCGGAGAGAAGTTTTGGAGAGGTGAGGAGACACATCTTTCATATTCAATAATTTGCTATGGATGTGTTGAAATTGCATGACTGTTTACTTTGATATGTTACCATCCATCAAGAACAGTGCTTTTGCTACTACTGAAAGGATGAAAGGTGATAAAAAATGTCCCATTAAGACCAGAAGACTACAGACCTATGCTAGGGTTGACGAGAGAGTACGTACCATTATCTCATGAGACAGTCACTGTGGGTGATGTACAAACTTGTGACTGATGACCATGAGCCAAGTACTTTGCTGCTGAGTAGAATTATCCATCCCCCTAAATAATATTTACTTATTTATTTATTCATTTATTTATTTATTTATTTGATTAATTATTATTATTAGTTTTTTCTTGGCCAAACTGCACTCGGTAGGTTCTGACCCCTTCCACCTAATTGGCCGAATGAAATGTATCTGAACATTCAAATGAGTTATATTGGATGAATATGATCTGGATTATTTAATGAGTTAAATGTTATTCAAATAAAGAATGCATTATAATTAAGTTATTAGACAGTAGATTGCCTAACAATTATTTAGTTATATTCAAGAAATTAAGTATTATTTACATTGAAGTCAACAGTGCAGTGTAGACCCAAAATAAGTAATGAAAGCAGACTTATTTCACAGGTGTTCATTGTTTCCTCGATTATTCCTTGCATAGATGTAGCCAAAAGTCATAAAACAATTTCTACGTTCACTTTATACTGAGATACATTTGATATTTGTAATAAATATTTTACATCTTATGAAGACATGGATTCAAATGCATTATTGTGTATGATTGATATATATGAATATTATGCAGCTTCATAATTCATATATCATTAATATTATTTTTTGAAATTTATTTATTTATTTATTTTTTCTGTGCTCTGTGGTAGGGGCTACAATAATTCTACCATCGTAATTCCTGTGGTTCATAGAAGGCGACAACAAAAGGGACAGAGTAAGGGAAGCCTATCCTCTGTATACTCTCGTACGAAAAGACAAGGCACAGAGGAGGAGGGGAGAGTAATGTCTCACTGAACCCATGTGTGCTTTGTCTTGGCTACCTCCCTTTAGGGGATAACAGCCTGGTATATAGATAGATAGATTAATTTTCTAAGCTTTCACTGCAATGCTATATTTAGGCCTACAATTCTTTTAGATGTGTAGGAATGGGTATCAAGCAAAACTCTTGGGACAGATTGATTCGTGTAGCTATTCAGAAATGTATGAATCTTGTTGATTTTTAATGTGATGCATACAAGATACTTTCTTTGTGTTTACAGATGCAATTCAAGGCCTGCCCAACTGAATCTTTTGCCAGAGATCATTTCAAAAAGCATGGAGTAGAACAGTACTGGGACCTGGCATATGGGAAGAAAATCCTGGAAGAAGCTGATAGTGGCATTTAGGAATGGAAGGCTCAAAACATGTAGGTATAGAGCTGTGAAGTAAATGAAAATTGTCTTTATGCTCATTTAGTTTCATATAATCTTTTAATTAATGTGGATAATTTCTTGAAAATTCCTTCACCAATGATGGTCAAGTGTATGATTTTCTTTTCCAAGGAATGATGGCTGAATGCACATTCCTAAGCCTTAGAGAACAACTCATTATCTCTTGCCATTGATTCAAAATAGTTAATTGTACATAAGCCTAAAGAGGGCATGGCATGATGGTTGTAGATCAGGCTATGAAACTCACTTGAAATAGTATTGAAAAAATTGTAATTATGATGTCCAAAGTTACTTTACTGAATAGTTGTGCTGATAGAATTTTTTAATACACATATGACATCTACTTTTTGTATAGATTACAGTGGTCCCCCTTCAGATAAATAAATGGTTGAAGGTCAGCTTTGTTGAGTTATATACATGTACAGTAAAAGTCTATTAATGTGGTCACCGATAACCGAAAAGCCCAATTGTTTGTCTTTTGGGGCCCTACCGGAGATAATCTGGTGGCTCAATGTTTGATGCCTTGGGTGGCGGATGGGTGAATACATGGAAAGAAGGGTCTCCCTGTCTTTCCTGCCAATACAGTGTTTAAAGGTGGGCAGGTACCATTAATTTCAGTACCTTGAGTATTGAAACTTGAAGATGATGGTACTGGGAGTACTGGTACCATTACTGACAGGAGGCCAGAAGCAGAGGCACATGTCAACGATGTCAATAATGTAGGAAATGTAATAAAGTTTCAAGGAAGCATATAATTTTGACAAAAATAGATACAAGTGAAGTCATGAAGTCGCTCTCTGCTCAGCTAATCACAGATCAAAGGTGCCTCATTTATTATTTCCTCATGTACAAGCAGTTCTTCAGTATTTGTACTTCCTGTGCAGCATAATGCCACTCCTCCATGGTATATTACAGTTTTTTACTCAAATGAATGCTTAAAGAAGTATCCTGCAAGTTGTATAAGGAAGTAACACGTGCATAGAAGTAGGGATGGAACAGAGGTTGTTGTGTCTTCCTGGAAGTAATGAATGGCATCACTTAACTTCATTAATATTTCATCGTTTATCGTCTTTTGGTGAAAGTTTTGCACCATATATTGACCAGTTGATATGACTATAAGAATTAAATAAGAAATTGGAATAAAAGTATATTTATTTTGCCTTACCAGTGGTAGCCACCATTTATTAGGCCATATTTTTGAAGCACTGTTGTGCACCAGCTATTATATGTTCTCATATTCTTATATATCAAAATATTTTTGGAGAAAATATATCCATTTATGTTCTTGTTGTTTATTCGTAACATTAAAAGTGCACAATACATAAAAGCAATGTTGAAGGAATCAAAACTAATTGGGCTATTTCTCAGTAGGTTGGTTTACTTTTGTTTGGCCTCATTACTACAACATTATAGCAGAGTAGCTTACATATTTGTTGTGAGGCAAGCTTAATTAATTTTAATTCAGTCATATGTCGTGTGTCTATTCTTTTGGTGCTCACCATTTGCATCATATTGAGATTGCTGTCATAACTAGAGGTATCAAGACAAATTGGAGTAATTTTCAGCAAATTGCTGTTACCTTCAGTACCCTTAACATTGTGCTAGAACACCTTTCATATTTGTTATGAGACAAGTTGAATGCATTTGATTTGAATCTTATTTGTCATGTTTACTCCTGCGATGTTAATTTACGTCACATCGACATTGTCCTTGTATCTCAGTTACAGTTTCAACTATTGGTATCGAGACAGAATCGGCTACTTCTAGGCTGCTTTTAAACTGTGTGTGCACCTGCAAAACCAGTTGCTTGAAAAGTTACTATGCCTTAGGGTTGGCATGATAACTTTTTGCATAAATTATAACTCCTTAAATCAGCAATTGTTTTCAGATGATAATGCTTTAATGAAAATTAAGAGTTGAAATTGTGTCAGCTAGTGGAAGAGTGTGGATGAATGTGAAGGAGGAATTTGAGAATGAATGGGAATAAGAGTAAAGTAATAAAATGCACAAGGAAGGTTGGTGGTAGAAGGGTGAATGTTAAACTGCTCGAGGAGGTGGAATGTATTAAATATTTAAAGTCTAAGATTACTGTAAATGGAGGAATCAAGGTGAAGTCAAAGATCAATGATGTAGGAGAGATGTTAAGAGGAATGAAGGTGTTTAGTTGTAGATTGATGGAAATAGATGTAAAGAGAAGTCGTATGAAGGAGTAAGTGTGCCAACTGCATTATATGGTGCTGAAACATGGAGTATGATAGTAGCTGAGAAGAAGAGATTATAAGTAATGGAGATCAGGTGCCAGGAGTATATGTGAGAAATGAGATGTGAAGGAGAACTGGTATTACAAGAGAGTTTGCTGGTCGAGCAGAGCAGAGTATGTTGAGGTGGTTTGAACATATGGAGAGCATGGAGAAAAACTGATTGATGAAGAGAATAATAGAATTTGATGTGAGAGTTGTGAGGTTGAGAGAAAGGCCACGAATGGGATGGATGGATGGATGGTGTGAAAAGAGCATTAAGTGAAAGAAATGTCTGTGGAGCAAGAAAGGATAATTGTGTATGATAGAGGTGAATGGAGAGCAGTGGTGAATGCGTGAGTAATAATGCAACTTTGATGACCCATGGAGGAGGTTCCCATGCATCTTTCGTACTCGTGGATCAAATCAGATACAGGAGGCAGATGGCAGGAATAAACCTACAGACTCTGTCTTGGATTAGACCCCTGCCCTCAACCCCATTTGCGTGACTTGCCTGAAGTCCTGTGTTGGATGGGGTGTCCTTCTCTTCTCTAGCGGCCTAGTGGCTAAGGGAAATGAGTGTATGTGTATGTATGTATGGGTATTTGTATGTGTGCCTTGTCTCTGCTATCCACCTTGAGGGAGATGTCAACCAGGTATATAGATAGATGGATAACTCTTCTTGGACAGGCTAACAATGTTAAGTTCAGAGATTGTCATGCATTTGACAGTGAGATATACCCTCATCTTTTACCCAGACTATATGGTGTCAGCATTAGTATTCTATCAGTCACCAAGAAGGGTATATGTATAAGGCAAACTTTCTCTCTTTCTACTTTCTGGTCTCATATTGCACTTTTGTTTTTAGTATTATAGTCTAATAGAAATGGGTGGAAAGTGCACTTATATATGAAAACTATTGAGTCTATCTTAGGTCTACATTCAGTAGGTGTTAGTAATAAGGAAATTTATATTCAGAAGGGCTTGAAGCTACATACTGTCTAAATGATACAAAAAATCATAGTTGGTGGCAGCAAAGGCTTATCCCTTCTGGGAACAAAAGCCATATGGAAGGCTATGTAAGATTAGTGGCGTAACTGAGTCTTTATTTGAACAGTTACAGCAGTTCCTTCATCAATGATGCATTATATCAGGAAATTAGGCATTTTCAGGAGGGCAGCAATTATTGGCATTTTTTTTTTATTTATTTATTTATTTTTTATATAAATGCAGGTCTGTTACTTAACCCTCGTATATAATAAAGGCCCACTGTACCATCCAAATTTCTGGTGTTTCATATAATCCAGTATGAAGTTAGTCCACAGCAAACAGATCACTGGACTTTTACTGAAATGTGAGAAGATGACACCACTTTTTTGGAGCTTCCTGTTCTTTATTTTTCCCAGATATATTTTGTAATAGGAAAACTATCTGTCTATCTATATACTTGGCTTACATTCCCATTTAAAGGTGGTAGCCAAGACAAGGCATTTAGGGTTCAGGGGGACTTTATTCTCCTCTCCCACTCTGCACCCTGATATTTCATAGGAGAGAGAGGCTTCGCAGACCCCTTGCTCCGTCCCCTTTTGTCGAATACAGTGGTAGTATTCTTGCAGTCCC
Organism: Metacarcinus magister; assembly: GCA_029783475.1. Taxonomy (NCBI): domain Eukaryota; kingdom Metazoa; phylum Arthropoda; class Malacostraca; order Decapoda; family Cancridae; genus Metacarcinus; species Metacarcinus magister. The sequence goes on from JAPQNM010000044.1 coordinate 7,279,054, forward strand.
ACCACAGGACTAAATAGCAAAACTGTAAACAAATTACTTTTAAAACTGTAGATTGCAAATAAATGTAGATATTATATTTACTGTGCCATGATTTGATAAAAAGGCATGATTAATTGAAATGTGTATGCAGTGTGAATTAGTTTGAAAGAAGATCCGATAATTTTAGCAATTTATTTTTTATTACCACCACCACCACCACCACCAGGTGAGTTGACAAGCAGCTAGAGGGCAAGATGCTCTGCGAGGTGTTCTGGGTTGACATACACCTGCTGAGGTGGTACTTAAGAGCTAATCTCAGCAGGATTGATAGAGATGCTGACACCAAGCCCTCAGGAGGCCTTGAAGAGTAGAATGTTACAGCTGGAGCCTTTTCTGTTCCTGGTATTCTTGACCATTGTGGGGAGTATGACCCTACAGAACAGTCGCCAATCTCGTGTGGGATTGGCTGGCCTGTACTCACCATGTATTATAGTTGTGCCATGTGGCTAACTACAACTTATGAACCCTGGATCTGGATGAAGCATGTGCACCAACAGGCTCAGACGTGTGAGAGGTGCAAGGACTAGTGGGGGTGCATGGTTTGCAGGGGTTCCGTGCCACTTTATACAATCGCTCCTGTATCGTCCTTCCTCAGTGCTTAATGGCCATAAAGGACAGGTGAGTCCATGGTATTGTTATTTTCTGCTACCCAATTTAATAGTACACATAAGAGAAAATGTTCAGAATTTTGCCCTTCTCCCTCAGGTGGATGAAGCATTTTTTTCTGGTAAGTTTTGTTATGATTGTTGTATGTCATCACCATCGCAGTTCTTTTTTTTACCTAACTGTCACATACAATTTTCTATCTGCCTTGTACAGTCTTCTAACAAATTCTTTCAAAGTCAAATCCAATTGTACCTGCAAGAGAAATAAAATCCAAGCACCCTTATCTTACCCAAAATGTGTCTGAAAGTACACTACAGCGTCTTCAAAAGAATTTCAAGATGCTATCACAATGGACATTTACTGTGGAGAAGGAAAGGGCAGGTTTGCACTTCCTCCCAAAAAAAGTTGCAATGAATGAAAAATTCATAGCTGCTCCCATTACATGCATTGTGGTACCTCATGTCACAAGATAGTTACAAAGTGGCTCAAGCAGAAGAAAATTAAAGTGATTGCATGGCCAGGCATTTCTCTGGATCTAAATCCAATTGAGAATGTGTGGGATCACCACACTTTTCCTAAGTTAGTATTATCTTCTGCTTTCAACAATCCTGCATCCAATATTTCCTTTGACTATCTTGTTATAACTTAGAACAACTCTACCGCTCCTTTTACCGTGTTACCTTTCCATATATCATCATGTGATTCTCCTTGCCTTGCTGTTGACTCATTCTACCAATGTTATATGACCTCTGATGTCAGGCACTGTTTGTTTCAATTAACTCAACTCACTGGATTATACTAAAAGTATGCAGATTTGTTTTTGCAACTGGCCATAACAGTAATCTGGAATTCTTGTTTGATGAGTAATGGAACATTGATAAAAATTCATCCCAGCAAGATCAGGTTAAATCATCATTACTTTCAGAGTTGTGAGCAGTTGTGTGAATAGAATGATACATATTTTAGGGTTTTGGATGCCATTTTCATACATCGGCATAAGAGAAATCACCATTGTCTAGTAAGTAAATCAACACTAATCTTGGAATACTAAGATAATTATACAATAAAAAATGTGGTATTGGTGACATTTATTTTATATAAGTTATTATTAAATCTTGTAAAACATTGTTATAAAATGTAATAGTATATCATTTACATTCTTCCCTTTTAATTATATGCTTCCTGTTATAGCACTTTACTTTCCTTTACTTTGAACTCTACAATTAAAACAAAGGTATATTGACAGATAGATGGACTTTCCTTTACTTTGAACTTTACTATTAAAACAAAAGTAATCAAGCTTAATCTATTTCACAAATGATTGGACATGAATTTTGTGAATAAAATGTACCCAAGATGAAAAATATGCTAAACATTAATACTAATATATTCCAGGAAAAGTCCTACGTTTAAACATTCCCTTTCATAGAGCATCATTGCCAAACATATTCCTTACCAAATGGTACATTCCTGTAGTTACTCTCACATGTGATGGATTTATGTGATGCTGCAAGATGATTTTTGCACTTTCTCAACTACTTTTGGCTTTCCATCACCTTCAACAGCAATCACAGACTCAGCAATCTCTTCAAAGTCAGGGAAAGCTTTACGATCAAGCTTGGAGAAGATGAGGGTGTCATTGACAGTAACCTCAAAAGAGCCTGAAATTAGATGAAGAACATTGGTACAAATTTTTAAAAAATTTGAATTACATCCAAAGCTTGCTCTGAAGAATGTTGGCTCATAAGAAACTCTTGGGTTTGTATGGCTCTAAAATTAAACATATATTCAAGAAAATAATTAAAATATGATTGAGGAAAATTCATATTTAATGAGGAGTGATACATACACTTAATCTACAAGCTTTCCCTTACAAACAGAATTGGTCCCTTGTGTTCTTTTGTAACTTAAAATGTTCATAAGTACAATGTTACTGTAGTCCATACCAATTTCTTTTTTCTTTTAATGTTTGGTTAATCTTCCAAAATGGTAGTGTTCAGAATTTGGATTTAGTCAGGTTTGTTCATATCTCTGAAAGTTTGTAACTTGAATGTTCATAAGTAATGGAGTGCCTGTACTCGAAAATTATAGAGCACAATAAACTACGATACATCTAATATTGCATACATTTTACTGTATTAAATTTAGACTTGCTATATTCAATTTTGGATTTTATCCAAGACTAAAGTCATATCTAATTCAAATGTTCTTCTACAGACCTCTGCTCCATTGATGAATGTTCATAGAAAGCTTACTAATTGTTGTCCCATAATAATATCAGATTAAAATCCTGAAAGACCACAATCAGTTTGGTTCCGGAGATCTCTTTATACTCCCCCCTTAAAGGGCCTGAAAACAGATTAAGACAGGAATACGTGGTTCAGTTGACTGAAAGGAAGGAGGGAGTGAATACGGACAAAAGTATGTAGATGGTCCCTATGGAATAGAACCAAGGGAGAGAGAAGGCATGCGGTTAGCAAATTGAAAAGAGCAGTAATTACCAAAACATTAAATATATGGCAGACTGCCTCAGAATGTACATCAGTCACCATCTATGGACAGAACCACTATAACATTACATCAACATATTACACATTGGATGAACATGCTGGCACTATCATCAATTGAAAATTAAAATTAATTATAGGCACAATCTGCTTAATGCTCAGTAATACTGTCAGGTGTGGGCACAACTAACAAAATTTGGAATCATGTAGATTACTTTTGAAGTGACAAAGGAGTCTAGGCTTGGGTATTCCAATCATCTTTGTAATCCTCTTCCACTTGATTATACATCATTAAATACAAAATTTACTTTAACATTTTCATCCTTCCAATTCTTCCTGTCTCAACGCCCTTCTATTCTTGTGTCACATGACATGGACACCACATCTTTTATGCACACCGCATTCCTAACACTGCACCTAGCAGATATTTCCTGATTTGTTGTTTTTTGCTGCTCATTCCCATCATAATTCCTTTCTCTTGCTGTCTTCAGGTTCTTCAAAATTCCAACAACATTCCTAGGACCCGTGTCAATCTGTCCGGTGCATCTAAATTCTGCCAACGTCTAAATTGGTTCCTCTCCCTTTCCCTAAAATGACTTAACTTTCTTCTTAATGCAAGGAACATGAGTGTTTATTTTACTTAATGCAATTACATAAACATACACAGCCAAAGCACATGCATTAACAAATTACCCTTTTCAAAGAAAAAAGTGGCCCAGAGATACACAAGCAATGATGACAATTCCTCAGTTCATAACCTCATGCTCTCTTAACTGTACCTTCCAAAATCCATAATTGTGTATAACTTTATGTAAACAGGAAAAGTGTAAAAAAAATAGTAAAAAATTAAATAATAATAATATCCCACTCTGATGTCAACATGCACGTGCAATATCAATGCAAAAATAAACAACTTACTTGTATGTAAAGTATACTCTACAGCAAAGATATTTATCTCTAGCTTTACACTATGAATAAGCAATACATTCTTACAATCATGGTCATTCCATGCTCATTACATAATTACATTACATGCTAGTCATAAAAGCAAGCAAAGTCCTAGTTTTAACTTGAAAGACAGGAGACAAGTCACCTGCTCTACATGACTTGGCAGCCAATAGATTCAGTTTTAGAAACCACCCGCACAGGGTTTCCTTCGAAGACATCACCCGTAATTTCAGCCAACTCATCAAAGTCAGGGAAGGCCATAGTCCGTACCTTGGAGTGTACTTCTATGTCATCTATACAAACTTCAAAAGAAGCTTGTTTGAAAGTTAGAAAGTGAAATTAATAGTAAAGACGTTAATGCAATCTGTAAAATGTTAAAACTTCCACCTTAAAGCAATCTTACTATTATTTACCACCATCCCAATGAATGCAATGTGAAAAGCCCTTCACCGTAATTGCAGTATATGTACAGCTTGACAACTTAAAGAAAGCTTGACTACAAATCATGATCTTGACAAGGATCCACATAACTTGGTACACAGGCATCATAACATACTGAAATAGATATGTGCACTTGTATTTATCTAGTTGTAATAGACTGGAAGTGAGCTATGTTCATAGGGTTCTGTCTCCATGTCCCAAGTTATCAAGTTTGGTTTTAAATCCGTGAATATTTTTGGCCTAGACTATCTCCTCCTCGAGGCCTTTCCAGGTGTCAATACACCAATAGGGGAAGCTGTACTTCCTGACATCTCTCAGGCACCCAGTCTTCCTTAGTTACTTGCCGTGACCTCTTGTCTCATCTGAGCTCCACACAAATAAGTCAACCAGGTCAACTTTATCCATTTAGTTTATCACTTGTACACAATTATCAAATTTCATCCTCCTCTTCTTTCTCGTAAAGATTGTAGACCCCATTTTTATAATCTTTCTTCACTAAGGCTCGCCAACATCAACTTTAATAATACTTTTCTTCCTATGTTGGCACCATGCTATTGCAACATATTCCAACCTGGGTTTTATCATTGCCACAATCGGTTTCTTCATATCTTCGTCAATATAATGGAATGCCACTTTGATAATTGTTCAAAGTTTGTGGGTCTCTTGTAATTTTGTCTATATTTTTCTCAAGACAAATTGTTTTAGATCATCATGTGCAAGTCTTTTACTTCTTCATCTTTCATAATTGGATCACTCCCCATTTTATAATTACCTTTTAGTCTTGTAGGTTTTTTTTTCCCATTTCTATAGCTTTATATTTCTTTGCATTAAATTTTATTTCCCACGTGTGTGTATTTACCTAATTGTAGTATACAGGGCCTGAGCTACACTCGTGTGGTCCTGTCTCTGTATCTATATTTGTCCAGTTTTTCCTTCAGTTGATGTACATTCTTTATCATTATCACCTCTTCCTTCAGTCCATTCCAAGTATCTATACTTCTTTAGGGAAAACTGTACTTTTTTTGTATCATTAGAGCAAATTCCTTTTTGCAATTTTTTCTTGTGTTCCCTCAAATTTCGTGCTACTTTTTTCTCACCTTAAAAGAAATATTACTTTTATTTAGATAAGCACAAGTACAATGTGGAAAAGCATCCATCATAAGAATGAACTGAATGGTAGACATTAAGAAAAGCCTTTCTATAAATCCATATCAAGAAAAGAAAACCAAACCACTTAAGTGTGTGGTTGAAGTGGCCTATCAACATTAATATGGTTGTTTCTGAACCTCACAATACATAACTTAGGATGTTGCAACTCCATGCAATTGATAGCTCTAAACTTTGGGTTGGCATAACATCTGAAAACGTTTTGAAAAATCATGTAAAAATAAAAACCCACATCCAATAAATATTAGGCTGCTTGTATGATGCGTGGAAGTGAAGGGGTCACACCCTTTCCAACTTCATTAAAAGTTCGCTTTGGAAATTAGGCTACCATGTATAAACCACTATAAAACCTAATCTCTTGGATGACTCACGATTCCTGCAACAAAGCCCCATTGAAAGACACAATATAAAGATAAGCTTTTTATCTGATACTCCGATATACAATACAGGATTAAGAGTAAAAACATCGGTATCACCTGGTCTGCATATGATTACTTATCTATGTCCAAGTTTGACACATATGTCAGTGTTGACAGGAGAAAACTGTTCCTCAATCCTCTCTACCACCATGAATACATTCCTTCCTCTCATAATACTTGGAAATGACTATGACACACCTGCCTTTTACAGCCCTCTCTCATTTTTTCTTTCATCTCTCCATGTTTGCATAGCACTGTGAATTACATATCTACATTGAAACACACAAATATGTCTAACACTCACTTATTAATAAACACTTTCATGATTATCCTCTACTAAGTAAAGCCTTGTTTGAGTGAACACACACACACACACACACACACACACACACCAATTAATAAGAATAGATGAATAAATAAATTAATAGAAAATAAATAAGAATAAATGAATGAATAAAAGAATATAATATGCACTCTCCCACCAACAATATATTACAGGTGGTATAATTAGTGTTTAATAATGGAATGGCAAAAACAATGTTCCCAAGAAGCTGTGCAGCAGCCAGCAGCTACTTACTTGAGCGACCGACGAAGCCGGTGACCTCCGCCTGAGGAACCTTAGCCTTGATGATTCTGGCCAGTTCCTCATAGCGGGGTTTGTACCCTCATCCCCCACTGAGGGAAGAAAAGGTCAGGTTAGCTTTTATCTCTACAACAACCTGAATTAGACATCTTGCAAATGGCTGGATAATGTCTGCTTGTGGTAAGTTGAAACTGGCCTCTTCTAGAGGTAACCTGCTACCTCTAATAAGAACTTCTCATAATGATTCACGTAATGCCAATCAAATCAGACTGCAAAGTTATGCTGTATTTCCTTTCTTACTCCTAGTATCCACAACGGTGTATCTGTATGTCAGGAATTAAGAAGGCTTTCACCATAGTGGGTGCATGCAGGTAGATAAACCAATAACTTGGCACCAATCTTGGTGTAAAGTAGAAGAGAAACAACCGCTAGTGAGTGGTGGTCACAAAGAGAGGATTCATGAAACCCTACATAAAGCAGGCAACACACAGCTGCATTCCACCATGATCACACGATCAAGGATCTGGCAAGTAACATCGAGGTTATGACCTTGAGATTTACCTACTACCTACAGTATAAATAATATAAACAATGGCGTTCTGTATGGGTAGGTCTGTGTGTGAAAAATCTGAAAATAATGGCATCCAGTTAATTTCCATTCTACTATAACATACCTAATAAGTAAAGTGTGAATAGCCAAGCTACACAATTGTCATCTTGCTATCACCCCTGACTGGCAACTCACCTGATAGTCATGACAGGCTACCACTCTTCTACAATACCTTACATTTATTTTCCCTAACCTAAGTTAACCTAACGTAATCTTCTAAGTGCGATGTCATTGCATGGGTGTGGGTTTTTCACCCAAATATTTATTTGCATTGATGTACTTCCATTAGCATGTTTTTCAGTAATACTTAAAATGAGGTGAAAGGTCTTCAGAATGACAAGACAAAATACCACTTCCTTTAAGACAAAGTAGTATACACCCACAATCTTCATTACTATATAGCAAAAATGTGATTAATCAAGGTGTAAATTCATTACCGAGTGATGATACTTTACACCTATTAATGCGCAAGTAATTAACTTTATCGTTTATCAATTACTATACAATACATTTCATAGTTTGTTAGCAAACACAAACATCATTCAAGCTGCCACCCATGGCAATGCTCTCTCCTAGGACTGCCTAGTCATGTTGAAGGTAAACAGGTGCATCACCTGCTCACCGCCACACCTATGGCGCATCAATGCAACTGCGATCAAGTTCATGTTTTACCATGTGAAAACCAGATGCATCAATAAACCATCTAATAATAACATATATGATTACGTTTAATATATCTTCAGACTAAAGTTAGTAATAAATCTAAACAGAATTTTCCGTAAATTTTCATTATCGTTCTCCCGCTATTTTCAGGACGAAACCATTGTTTTCTGATGATTTCGAATGTAATAATTCAGAATGTATCATGTGAAGAATGTCTGATTACGAAATAATACCAAATGTTCTACGTTAAGTATGGTGTCTGGTTACTATGGTAGTATTAGTTTTGACGCAACATTTTAATAGTACTGAGGATGTATGGCGACTCCTAAACCATTACACAAA
>JAPQNM010000044.1:7292378-7314878 GCA_029783475.1 Metacarcinus magister
CGAGATTGTCACATGGGGCATCGAAAGCAGCAGACAAATTTTATGCCATAATTTGACCACAATGTTGATGTGAAAACCGTACGAAAACTTATAACAATGCAATTATGATTTATTAAGTTCGCATTCATGACAAGTGTGCTGCTGACCTGTCAATGAGGGTGGCCAAGTCCTTCTGGTAGACCTTGACCTGGTTCATGTTGTGCTCGTTGATGTATTGACCAACCAGCGCCATCACCTCGTCCTTCACCTCGCCCCAGTAGTCAAAGTCTTCCTGGTTGAGCGCCTCTAGGATGACGGTGAGCAGCTGTTGTACTGTCTCGTCGGGGATGAGACCAATCAGCTGGTGCACGATGGCCAGGGCGATGGTGGTCTCTGGCGCGGCGAGGGAGAACAGAGGAGGGAGGGTCAAAAAGAGGGAAGTGCAGCGCTGAGTTAACATCTTGACTTGTAATATTGATGGTCATGTCCCGTGGCAGATTGATGCTTCCTTTCAACTATTGTCTAGGAGCCTTTTAGAAAATGTGTTCACACCGAAACTGAAGGTTCGAGTAGAAGATCTGCTTTCGATTTTTCTTTCAAAATTAATGTGATTTGAAAAAAAATTACAGACATAAATAATGACATAAATTGATAGCATAGGAGTTCATATATTTGCAGAGAGAAATGAGGAGGTTCACTGATCGATCAGAGACATCCGTCAACATTAACCTGTTTCAAATGAGGGGGGAAGGATTCAAGGTAAATAATCATTCCTGAAGTCATCCTATGTTGATATTCTTTTAAGCAGTAGTGATGGTACACTGAGTCATTGTACATGTGTTCTAAGTGGGAGGGAGGAAAGGACATATGTTTTGGCTTTCTTGGAACACTGCGTTTTTATTTCCCGTTTTGCTTGCCTAATAGACAGCTATAATTACCTGTGACTAGTTTTTTCTTAAGACAGACAAAGGAACATGACGACATGGGTGAACTCACTGCGGCCATCTATGGTTTCAGTGGCGAGGGGGTTGAGGGGCTTGGGCGCCGCTGCTCCCAGGGACGCGGCCGCCACCACCACCGCCACCACCACGCCACACAGCACCGTCACGCGCATTGCTCTGGGGACAGCAGAGTCATGCAGGTGAGTGAGTACAATCAGTAAAAAGGAATGACACGATGCTCTTTGTCATATTTTTTGAATATATGAATTGATGTGGTATTTGCATGCAACGTGAGGTGAATCAAGTTCGTTTGGTTAGCGTTATTCCTTTACATATAGTCAAAGACATAAAAACAAACAAACAATCACTTGTTCCGCCATAACCTACCTGTTCGGTGTTTAACTGGTAATCTATTGCGCTCAAAGCCTCGTCTCAAAAGGACCGGCAGGCGAGCAGGACTGACAACTATCCAAGGAAGGCAGGGGTGTTCGTGGGGTGTGTTCCGCCAATTGCTGATTGGCTGGCAGTGGAGAAGGAGTGGTCGGTGGTGCACTGGAAGACGTGCATGCTGTACGTAGTTGTCAGGAGGTGATAAGGGTGGGAGTTTCGCTGGCCGCGGCGTGAGAACATCTGGCCAAGTCTCAAGGTGTGACGATAGGCATTACAAGTGTATTTATTGTCTTCATTAAAATGATCCAGTTGTATTCTTCGAATGAAACATATGATTCTGCATGTGCATAGCTTTTGATAATAATATTTTAAAATTTCAAGAAATACTTGGAGAAATTGTAGTTTCCATTTCAAATGACGCAACTTGTTTACCAAAGATACGAAGGGGTACTGGTGCTCCCCTACCTCTCCTGCTTACCTATACTGTGCCACCTGCAGCTGTAGATTTTTTCTCCTTAGCCCGAACCAAATGTGAAGTTCTCAGGAGCGTCGGTCTCTCACCCCTTCACCCCCTCTTTCGCTGTTCGTCTGCTGGGCCAACCATCGCTCACTGTTCCCCGAGGCCGCCCAACGCTCAGATCCTCCTGCCTCGTCCCCGGCTCGCCTCCTACACTCGTGATTGGAAACGGTTAGAGAGTTTTCAGGAGGATAGTTTTAGAGAAAGTTATATAGTTTCGGGGGTATGTTTTCACTCACACAGAACTCTCTCTACTCTCCCTCCTTTCACGTACCCTAACTAGAATTAGATTCACCTTTCCTTGGCCAACACAGCCTTCAATATAACTTGTTGAGGTCAATTAATTTATTTCTTATCAGATTATGTGATTCATGTTGTAATTATGTGATGAGGTTCAAGTACACTGGACTAACTGGTAGTGTAGTGTAATGTCACTCGTAATGTCTATGAATTAAAGGGGAAAATACCTTTTTTTTTTTACCCCCTCGGGGATGTTTGTAGTAACACTCACTTGATATCATAAAAAAACGATAAGTATAACATTAGAAGAATTATCATGAGGAAAAATGTTACTTTGTTACACATGTTTTGAAATTGAGTGCAACATCGAAACATTTTAGGTGACAAATATATATATATATATATATATGTTCTCTCTCTCTCTCTCTCCTCTCTCTCTCTCCTCTCTCTCTCTCTCTCTCTCTCTCTCTCTCTCTCTCTCTCTCTCTCTCTCTCTCTCTCTCTCTCCATTAAACATATGCCTATCAGTTACAGTATACGTGTGGTCCTTATCAAACTACAAAGGTATACTCTTTGAACTTAATTGGATTTAAGTGTGGTGCATATATCAGTGTTCAGGTAATGGCGACACGCTCAATCAGCCTTTCCAGTAATTAAAACGCTGACGACCCCCCTCCCCTCGCCTTGCTGAGCTGTGGTATGCTTGCAGGAACCAGAATGCAGGCCAGATGGTTGTGGGGCGCGGCGGTCGTCGTGATGGTGGGTGTGGTCGTTCATCTTCCATCCTCCACAGCTTACGTCACCTCCTTCCCTGATGAGCCAGACATCGATGGTATAAGTGAGTATAATATAAATGACAAAAAATATCACAGGAGGAGGGTGTGTAAGGCGTCACATTTTGCCTGACCTGACCTGACCGTTAATTGGTATTTGTGTTCAGTACTCCTAAGCCTTTAAGTTTCCGTTTGCTTGTCGTGTATTGAATTATTGTTGAATGGTAACTAAGGCGATGCGAGCTAAACTTACATACATAAGAACAAACAACACATACATAATAACATACATAACAAAAAAAAGCGAGGGAAAGAAAAAAAAATTGAAAAAAAGAGGAAAAAACATCAAATATAAAAACGAGGTTGATACGCAATTAGTTAATGACAGATAAGCAACATTACCTATACAGTGAAGTAACACATGATAAAACACAAATGCACAGGATAGCAATTAGGTATTCTTCTTATAACCCTTACAATGAAATACAAAGAGGTGAAAATGTCTCTCTCTCTCCCCCCCCTTAACCTGCCCCACCTCCTGCTATAGTGACGACGGTGGGCATCGCTGTGGCCAAGTTCTTAGCGGGCCTGGTGCCTTACCCTACTGTGTCCGCCTTGCTGCTGGCCATCATCAACGCCTGGAAGCCCAAGCCTGAGGACAACTACTGGGAGCATGTGAAAGACAACGTGGAACAGGTGTGTGGAGAGTTCATCAACGAGCACAACCTACAGCAGGTGGAGGTTTACAAAAAGGACCTCGTGAGCCTCCTGCAGAAGTAAGTTTTAGTGGGTGACGATTTTTTTTCTTTTATTTTGTTCCCTGTTGATATTTTCTGCAAATCTTCACGCGTTACACTGAGCCTCACCTCGCCCTCATGATGTAGATATGAGCGAGCTGAAGTGACTAGTGATGGCACCTACCCTGATAAGAACACTGTTGGGGACGCCATCACCACCTCCATCATCACCAACCGCTTCCTGGTGGAGGCCGCCCTCATGCCCTGGTCCATGACCATCCACTTCACAGACATCGCCAGCGTGCACATCCTCATTCTCAAGGTCGGTGGAGATAGTAATAGACTCATCTTGTATTTATTTTACATAACATCACCTTATTTTCTTTTCAGTTACATTTCCTTGTTTAATGTCTCCATTTTTTACTCGTTACATCACATACTTGCCTCCACAGACCCATGTGTTGTTAAATTCATTGTGTTTATACCTTTTAACACTTCTCTGTGGTGTCGGACATCACTCCTTCCTCACAGCTTTCATCGTTTTATATAATCACGTATCTTATCCTGTGTTCCTGTTCGCTCCTCACTTTCCACTGGTCTCCTGCTACCCACAGGACGCCGCAGATTCTTACTCAGTGGCGGGCGATGTGTCCCAGTGGTGGATGGACCTGGCGAACGAGCTGAAGCATTACATCGAGTATGGCGTCTGGCTGGAGAAGGAAACCATGAGGTGGAGGAACACCCAGATCGACTGCTTCATTGACAAGGCTGACGGAGCGTGTCTAGCCTTCGAGTGGATGGGCCTTACCTGCTACGATAAGTATGTGGTAAGTATGATGTGGTTTTTATCTACAGGAAAGGAAAACTGGTGAAGGAAGAAAGTAAGGAGAATTAAAGGTTGATGACATCTGGATATGGACTTCTGGCTGCAAAACAGTTAGTAGAAATAAAATACAGGCCGATTACTCTTATTCGTCAGATACAAGTAAGTTCCAGGAAACAATACACGAATGTAAAGCAAACCTGTAACTCACAATTTGAAAACTTGTTCCTTGTTTTATAGTCAACTGCATTTTGAAGCACACATGTGACATTGGTGCTAAAAATGAAAGAATGAATACACAAATAATTCAATAGATAAATTAATAAGTTAATTAATTAATGAATAGGAAAATGAATAGAACACCCAAAGGTCAGCTTCAGCCTGGACACTCACAACACCTCACTTGCCCTGACAGATCACTGACCACGTGCGGAAATACAACGAGAATTGCCTCCAACTGCATCCAGAGGGCGGTGAGGAAGGGACTTGCAACGCCTTCTGTGAACTGTACGAGACTCAGGTGAACCGTGACGACATCCGCTGGAGTCGCGACTACCTGGGCTCCGTGGTAGGGGAGTGGGAGGACCTCAAGCTGTACGCAGACAACATGGCGAAGCACGTCTCAAAGTGGGTCCTAGTGTCTCTTGATTGTTTGTTTTCTATCTTTTAATATTTTTTTGTCTTTTCGTTTGTTTTTATGTTTATAGTTCTTGCCTTTCCCTTCCCTCTTTCTGCACTGTCGTTACCTATCTGCTCATGTTACTTTGAATGTAGTATTTAAACATTTTCTCTCTCCATTCGTCCCGTGTATGTTGTGCGTCTTTAGTTTCTTCGATTATTTTCACAAGGAAGTGTGAACGTGCACTGATATTTCACAAACGTGGTCGTCTGTAGAATGGCAGTAGATCTAAGGTTGACTAAATTTTTCACGCCCGTGTGCGGAGTGGACACTTTACAACACATGAAGAGACATTTACTAGATACACAGAATAACAAGAAAACTGATCATACCAACCCCTCATTATTGCTTGTGTCCGTATGAACTTTTATTTCTTCATCAGATAAAAGTTCATTCCCTGTTCTGTGGTCCCAAATTCAACCAATATATTTATTCTTTAGTCTCTCAGAGGCTGCTTCACGCTTCTCATGCTTCCTTTCATCAAGCAACAGGAGTAGCAATAAGAGAGTTTGTAAGAATATTGTAGCAAATATAAGAGATGACAATAACCCCTTTGCTAGTAATGAGTGTGTCCACACACATTAGCGTCCTCAGGACATACTAATAAGTAATAAATACGTACATGATAGGTACAGTATATTTTTGGCCTCACATAAAGTGATGTGCGATACTGATGATTATTTAGTCACCAAACAGCTCCAGATTCTAAGTGATGGATGTAATATTTTGAAGTTTCTGACCTGGAACACATCTCACCCTCGTGCAGGTACTACAACCCGTTCACGAAGGACTTGTGAGTGCAGCGTGAGCTACTGAATGCCTGGCCCAGGCCACCGATGGGTAATAAGTAAGCTTATGTGGGTAATTAAACAACGGTAAAGTGTTTGGTGTTGTCATTACTGTTCCCCATGTGTGGGTTGTGTGCACCAACACAGCGTGACTGGATGACTCCACCACCGACACACCCAACACAAAACTCGGTCAACTAAACATGCTTGAAGTTTGAAAGCTAGTACCTAGTTTGAACATACATGTATCATTATGATTTTTTGCGTTTGTCACATATATGTATTCACTAGAATATTTTTTTAAAAATTCCTACATGAGTGTGGAATGTAGGAGCAGTCATACTGGTGTGGTCCTCCTATAAAAAAAATGGCACCATTTTCTCTTTCACAGTGTGACTAATACCATCAGTAGAGAATGGCTTCATTTTAAGTGTGTATCTTTCCTTGTTATCACTCGTGTCGTGCTACAAAGAGGTTCAGACAACCAATAAGGGATTATGTTGCATGTGGCAAACAATGAATACAGAAAACAATCATGTAACAGAGACAGACGTAATAGAACACTATATCCTTATCAGTCCGAGTTGAGGCAGCTGCTTCACAGAGAACGTGTTCAGGAGAATTCTTCAAGCGGATACTATGTAGATGATGTTGAAACCGTTCTATTTTCTAATTTGATTGGTAATGGCATAGGTAAGTTATCAGAAACCAGATGATTGTTTAGCTGTGGTGTGGCGGGCGTGTGGCCATTGAGGAGCGAGAGCGAGAGCGAGCGAGAGAGAGAACGAGAGAGAGAGAACGAGAGAGAGAGAACGAGAGAGAGAGAACGAGAGAGAGAGAACGAGAGAGAGAGAACGAGAGAGAGAGAACGAGAGAGAGAACGAGAGAGAGAGAACGAGAGATTCAGATTCATAACTTTTATTCACAATATGAATACATCATACATGTGAAAGAGACATGTATTGCCTAATAAAGGCATGTCTCATCACTTAGAATAGTTAGAGTAATATTAATATTATATATATATGATTATGGGTACATGTATTATATATGGGTTTTTATTTAGTTACATCGCAAAACTTGGGAAAGTTACTTAGTGTTTTAGGGAGGACATTTAAAAAGTGTTTGGCTAGAGAGAGAGAGAGAGAGAGAGAGAGAGAACGAGAGAGAGCGAGAGAGCGAGAGAGCGAGAGAGCGAGAGAGCGAGAGAGCGAGAGAGCGAGAGAGCGAGAGAGCGAGAGAGCGAGAGAGCGAGAGAGCGAGAGAGAACGCGAGAGAACGAGAACATACTTTTTTGGTTCTTGTTCAGCCACTGAGGAAGAACCAACACTATAATCCAAAAGTTTAATCAACACGTAAGTACTACATACAAATCTGCTGTTAATAAGTACCTATAAAAAAAAAGCTGTACACCTAATCAAATAATAATTTATCATAAAGAAAAGAAAAAAAATAGGTGTCCAGGATTGTATATACATTTCAACCTTTCATTATTATTATTATTATTATTATTATTATTATTGTGGGTTGTGGAAAGAGAAACACAGTGTATACTGAGGTTTTTTATTCCTGACCGGTTTCGCTCACAGCTTCTTCAGAGGACTGACAGTCAGTCCTCTGAAGAAGCTGTGAGCGAAACCGGTCAGGAATAAAAAACCTCAGTATACTCTGTGTTTCTCTTTCCACAACCCACAACTGTCAAGATGTCTATACATTATTATTATTATACTTTCCATTTTACTCACGATATCGTCAAAATAATAACAAACCTTGATTTCTTTAACCCTTCAGAAAGCACTTAAGTATATGCGTGACCTTTCATTTGTTTTTCTCTCCTCCCTTAAGAAAGAAAGGTCACTGTTTATGGAAGTCCCAGGAGGAGATAAAAGGTGGAGGGAGACAAGGAGAGAAAAGATAGAGGTCAAGTGTTTGTACATACATACATACACTCGTAATCTTCTAACCTCACATCTTTCTCTTCTTCTTTTTTTTCTTTTTTTATTATCCTCCTCCTCCTCATCATCATCTCCTCCTAAATCTCCTTTCCTGTTTCTGCTATTCTCTTTTAATTCGTCCTTCACCGGCCGTCCTCTTTTCCTCCTCTCCTCCTCTCTCTCCTCCATTCCCTTGCTCTTCTTCTCTTGTTTATCCTTGCGTCCTTCACTTATCCCCGTCCTCCTTTCCTTCCCTCTGTCCCTCCTTCCCCTACCCTTCTCCCTCGTTTACCTTCCTGTCCTTCACTTCTTCCCGTCCTCCTCCTGCTCCTCCTTCTCTTGCCTCATCTTTTTTGTGCTCTCTTCATCCACCTCCCCTTATAACCTTCATCCCTGCATTTCATTCCACCTTTTTCACGTCTCTTTTCTTTCATCTATAGTTACGTCAATCCTTTCTCCTTCTTTAATCTGTCCTCCTCCTCCTCCTCCTCCTCCTCCTCCTCCTCCTCCTCCTCCTCCTCTCTCACCACTCTTTCACTTCCTTTATCAATATCAGTGTAGAGATGATTGTTCTTCACTGTCGTCGTATTATTTCCTCCCTTCCCCTTCCCTCCTCCCCTCCCCTCCCCTCCATAAATCTTCTTTGTCCACAAGTTCCCCCTTCCTATCCTTACTAAAGTGCTCCTCCTTCCTCCCTCTTCCTCTCTTTCATTTTTTTTCCTTCTTCTTTCTCTATTCATATCCTTCCCGTCCTCCTCCTCCTCCTCCTCGTCTTCCTCCTCCTCCTCCCGTGGCCTTGAAAGCAACAGACAAGGGCCAGACCACGCTTGAACCACCATCACGTTCTCGCACCACCACCACCACCACCATCACCACCATCATTAACTCCATGACTGCTATCACCATATGCTACTTCCCCAAAACCACCACCACTAAATGATACAATAGAAAAAAAAGCAGCAACACGAACTACAAGTGTTTTTTTCTTCCATGTGTGTGTGTGTGTGTGTGTGTGTGTGTGTGTGTGTGTGTTGCTACAGCTACGATCCTTCTGCCCCTTATAGTCTCTCTCATTCTCTCATTCTCTCTCTCTCTCTCTCTCTCTCTCTCTCTCTCTCTCTCTCTCTCTCTCTCTCTCTCTCTCTCTCTCTCTCTCTCCACCATCTGCGTACTGACTGACCACTTTGAACTCACTTGCTTCATGATTGGGTTCCCAGACTGTGATAGATATTGTCCCTCCTCCCCCAACCCACCCCACCATCACCCCCACCACCACCACCACTACCACCACCCCCAAATCTTCCACCTTCCACATCCTCCCCAACCTCCTCCTCCTCCTCCACTACATCTCCCCTACACGCGCGCCTCCCTCCCTTCCCCTCTCATGAACTCCACCCAACTTTGCTCCTCACTCACCCTCACCACAGTCTTTTATCGAAAAACTCATCTCTCTCTCTCTCTCTCCGTTCTCTCTCTCTCTCTCTCTCTCTCTCTCTCTCTCTCTCTCTCTCTCTCTCTCTCTCTCTCTCACGGCCCCTCAACACCTCCCACACCTAATTCTTTGCCTTCCAACCCCACATCTATCTATCATATCATCCTCCACTTACTATCCACTTCATCCACTCGCTGCTTTCTTCCTACCTCATGCACCAACCACATCTATCGAACTGCCTAACTACCTCACTATCTAGCTGCCTGACTACCTGACTATCTAACTATATAACTTCCTTACTACCTAGCTATCTAACTAGCCAACTACCTAACTATCTAACTACCGATCTCACAAGCATCACTCGTAACAATGGCTTCAAGATCATTGGTAAACGACTTAGTTCGAACGAAGCGAAGCCCTTTTTCTCTAATAGAATCGTGAACATTTGGAATTCTTTATCAGCACAAATAGTTAACATTAATACGATTGAAATGTTTAAGAATAAACTAGATAAGCACTTGACATCAGTTCTCCAAATCGAGTATTTCATCCGTGCGTAGAATAATTGCAATTTATTTTAGTGGTAGTAATAGCGTAGATAACGCCTGTTTTCTCACTTATTATACAAATTCTATGATAATTTTTCCATATTACATGGTTTTGACCTCCTCTTCCGGCCAGCTTCGGCTGGAGGGAGGGGTGGGTGGGGAGGTGGCTTCCACTTTGCTGTCCTTTTGTCTGTAACAAATAAATATTATAGTAGTAGAGTGTTGTCACAAGGACAGCCTCGTTATGTCCAAAAGGGACTGTTTCTGTCTGTTCTTCCTTTGTGCTCCTTTGTACTTTGTACAAAATTAATGGTCTTCCACCCACTGACGCCACCTCCTCCTGCCTGTCTCTCCTCACCACCACATGCTTGCCTGACCCCCGGCAACACTATCTGTCTTGTCCACCTCCTCATCACCACCACCAACACCACCACGAGCGACAACAGACGGTGGTGGTGGTGGTGGCAGTGGTGGTGGTGGCGGTGGTGATGACGGAGGTATTCCCGGACTCACATACAAAAGAACATTACTAAATTGCAATTCATGTTCAAACATTACCAAGTTTGTTTTTCGTCTCCTCGTTTTCTTTCGATGTTTTGATGATACAGAAAAATTCGTGCTTGCTTTTTTTTTCAGTAAAAGTTTGAGTGTTGTCGTGAGCTTGGCCCACCCTGACACACGCTATCTCAAGGCCTGTCATGCTACTCATTCCCTCTGTTCTCTCTCTCTCTCTCTCTCTCTCTCTCTCTCTCTCTCTCTCTCTCTCTCTCTCTCTCTCTCTCTCTCTCTCTCTCTCTCTCTCATCTACCACCACCATCTAATCTTCCTCCATTTACCTCTCCCCTCCCAGCCTCACTCCCAAATAACTACCGTCGCCTTCGGAATTATATTATTGAAAGAGAAGAACAAAAACAGAACAACATACAAGTTTTTGAAAGATTGAAGAGAAACAGCGAAGAGAGAAACTGGATAAAGATAAAAAGGAAAACGAAAGAGAGGGGGGTAAGAAAAAAAATAGATGGAGGAGAGGAACGTGTAGGAGAAGGAAGGGAAGGAGAGAGAAAGAGAGAGAGAGAGAGAGAGAGAGAGAGAGAGAGAGAGAGAGAGAGAGAGAGAGAGAGAGAGAGAGAGAGAGAGAGAGAGAGAGAGAGAGACTGGGGAGGGGTTAGGAGATTTCACTTGTTTATTTAATTAAGTCTTTCCACTGATCCCACCCCAAACATGAACAGGGAAGAGGGTGGAAGGGAGGCCTCTGGGACGATGACGGCTCGGGTGATGATGGTGGCGATGGTGGTGGTGATGGTGGTGATGGTGGTGGTGATGGTGTAGCAGGGGAAGAAGGGTTAAAAGAGATGTGGTGGTAGATACGGTAGAAGACTAAAAATAAAAATAAAAGCAAATATGATGGACATTCCCCCCTCAGAACAGAGAGAGAAAAAGTTATTCAGATCTGTAACAGGAGGGGAGGCAACAGGGTGTGGGGAGACCAGTCTTATAAAAGGAATGGCAGTACTGGTTTGGGAGTAGCAATGACGAGGGAGAATTGGCTCTGACAGGGGAGGTGGTAGCGGTACTTATAGAAATATTCATGGTATGTGTTATTCTTCTGCGGGAGATGCAGGGTTGAGGCGGGACCAGGCAGGGGTTGAAGGTGGAGGATGACAAAGGGGTGTAAAGGGCAGGGAGTGTTGGCAAGGGTGTTAGCTACAAGGAAAAGGTGTTGTGTGTAAGGGGTTAGGTCTTTAGGAGGAATGTAAGAGACAGAAAATAGAGCTTTGTGGACAAGACGGGAATGCTGAAGTAAGTGTCATTATACAAGGGCACGGGGGTAGAGGTAAGGGGAAGCAGGTGTGGCAGCTACAGGAAGGTGTTAGGATGGGCCATAAAGGGTGGAAAAAAAAACATCTGCTAGGTAGGGTTGGTGTGAACGGCGCAGAAGATGTATTGGTAACGAGCATACAAGAAGCAGGAATAGGGTGTGTGAGAGGTAATGTTGACAAGTGAAAGTGATAAGGAAGAGATGAAGGAAGCAGGTGTTAAGTATAGCCAGACAGTGGACAGCAGACAAGATGTATGTGTAAAAGCAACAAGCATGAAGTAATTAACGCGTGGCAGAAAATATAGTAAAGACATGTCAGATTGAAACTCCACTCTTGGGGGTGTTTCAAGTGTGTAAAAGTTTCCTTGTTCCTGTTCCCGCTGCGCCTTTCGCTCTTTCACCTCACTTCTGGTTTACCTAACTTCACTTTTAGGGGAAAATATGTTATGTGAGACGAGTTAGAAGGAATTAGAATGAAAACTATTATACTAGACAAAAGAAGATAAATCATAACAATAAGCTGTTGACTCGAGGAGGAAACTATAACTGGGAAATAAACTGATGATTAGAGCTATTTTTGTCTACAAGATCAGAGCCACGTAATCATGTTTTTCAGAGCCGAGTTCACTGCCGGAGCCGAAAGTGTCTGAAGTGCAGCGAGGGAGGGAACAAATATTTTACCTCCTCCTCCTCCTCCTCCCCCTCCTCCCCCTCCTCCTCCTCCTCCTCCTGAATAAGACTTGGGGCGCAGGTGGGGCACAACAGAAGGGTTGCTGTTTTTATTATTGTTGTTGTTATCATCGTTATTGTTATTGTTATGGTTGCAAATACTGCCGTTGTCCTCACAATACACTCACATTCACTCACCCATCTTACCCACTCTCTTACCTACCCATATCCTTACCCACCCGCCCCTGCCCCCCAATCCACCCACCCCCACACACAGGTGACGTGTTTATACAGGTGTGAGGACTTCCCCCAACAGGCTTTAGAGGAAGGCTTAGATAATACAGAGATAGAACAGAGAGTAAGGGGAAGCGGGGAAGCAAGGAAGGGAAAAACACACACAATTAGACAAGGGAAGGGGGAAGGGAGAGCGAAGGTGAGGGGCACGTGGAGAATCAGAGGAGACAGAGGGGAAGGAAGAAAAACAAGATACAGGGATTGAGGAGAAAGGTAAAGAGGGAATGGGGGAGGGTGAAAGGTCGTGAAAATGGGGAGACACGTGGAGAGTCAAAGGGAGGAGAGGGAGGAGAGGGAGTGAGGGAAAGAGAAGAGGGAGAAAGATAGAGCGGCACGTGGCGATGTAGAAGGATGGTGAGGGGAAAGAGGGGAAATAGGAAGAGGAACGCAATTTAGTTTTATTTTGTGTGTGCGTTTTTGAAATGCCTGAAAAGAAAGTAGAAATAGAAAGTTGAGGGAAAAAATTCAGAAAAAAAGTTATAATAATTGTATGAGAATTTAATCATTCATGTTCAGTTTTATTGTTATTACTATTACAATTATTATTATTATTATTATTATTATTATTATTATTACTATTGCTATTATTAATGTTATTACTATTATTGTTATCATTATTATTATTATCATTATTATCATCTATTTATTATAATTCCACTAAGTTTTCATTAAATAATTCAAGTGAAAAAAGAAAAACTTGAGAAAATAAGTTTGACAGTGTGTGTGTGTGTGTGTGTGTGTGTGTGTGTGTGTGTGTGTGTGTGTGTGTGTGTGTGTGTGTGTGTGTGTGTGTGTGTGTGTGTGTGTGTGTGTGTGTGTGTGTGTGTTACAAATGCACTGAGATACTCATGTACACACTGCCTGGATAAATACTTGAGGGCCATCCAACATGCACATTATCTTGTGAAAATGAATAAACGTGTGGCCGAGCGGGTGGTCGGGCGGCGGGGATCAAACAGGGAACACACTCCACGCCGCCCTGACTGGTGTGTGTGTGTGTGTGTGTGTGTGTGTGGTGTGTGTGTGTTTGTCCGTTCGCCCTTCACACGTGTGGTAAAGCACAAATTACGAGGCAAAAAGAAAAAGAAAAAAAAAATCACCTTAGCTATTAGGGCGCACACACACACACACACACACACACACACACACACACACACACACACACACACACACACACACACACACACACACACTTACGCCAGGAATGTGCCCTACTTCTATAAGTATTACTAGAAGTGGATATATGTGTGTGTAGCCCTATGTGTGTGTGTGTGTGTGTGTGTGTGTGTGTGTGTGTGTGTGTGTGTGTGTGTGTGTGTGTGTGTGTGTGTGTGTGTGTGTGTGTGTGTGTATTTCAGGAACGGACCAGCCTGTCAGACACCAGCCGGGGACCTTTTGTGAGAGAAAATGTGTTGTGCGTGTTTGTAATTATTGCTCTCTGCTTAGTCCATCTCGGTCTCATCAGTGTGTGTGTGTGTGTGTGTGTGTGTGTGTGTGTGTGTGTGTGTGTGTGTGTGTGCGCGTGTGTGTGTGTGTGTGTGCCTTCTCTGTCTCTGTCTCTGTCTCTGTCTGTCTCTCTCCCAGTCTCGCTCAAAGCCTTACCCTTGTCTCTGCCTCGGCCTTAGACTTGGGCGCGGTCCTTCCCTCCCTCAGCCTGAAGCGACGTGAGAAAAAATAGCATACAAAAAAAAAAAAAATCTGAAGGTGGTTATCCCCTTGAGACTTATGACGTGTGACCCTGAGTTGTGTGTGTGTGTGTGTGTGAGAGAGAGAGAGAGAGAGAGAGAGAGAGAGAGAGAGAGAGAGAGAGAGAGAGAGAGAGAGAGAGAGAGAGAGAGAGAGAGAGAGAGAGAGAGAGAGAGAGAGAGAGTTTTTCTCTCTATGGAAACAAAACATTCCAATATCTTCCTCTATTCTTCTTACTTTCCTCCCTCCCTCCCTCCCTTCCTTCCTTCCTCCCTCCCTCCGTCTCTCCCTCCCTCCATCACTCCATCTCCCACCCACTCATACATCAATACTCCCATATCTTTTACTCTCTGACGTCACTTTGGGGATAAAACAAAAGAAATTGACACTTTAACAAACAAAAAACAAAGATATGAATAGACAGACATACAAATAGACAGACAGACAGACAGACATACAGACATATGGTGCGGTCGGATGTCTCAATGTGACTCGAGCCGGCATGAATCAGCAAACGCATCGGTTCCGAGGCCTCTAACCCGCGACAGGAAACCACAACACACACAAACTCACACACTCACACGGCTCTTCCCAATCAGTTACTTCCTCTCTCATCCGTTGTGCTGCACCTTTCTACCTGACCAGTCCTCTTCCGTCCATTTATTCCCCAAGGTGAGATACATTACGAATAATTAAAGGTAATCTGCGTAATTGCTAATGTTATAAATAGTGAAATGATTATAAAAATGATGATGTAAATGACTTAGTTCTTAGTTCATTGTTAGTGATGTTTTGTATTTACTATATTTTTTGTTTTTTGTTTTTTGGTTTTTCTTATTTTTGTTCCGTTGGCATGTGTAGCGAAACGTTTCCTTTCATGTTTGAGTCTCATTAGTGAGCGTCTGTCACAGTGTTTGTTTTATGAATCTGCAGAATATTCGCTGTAGTTTAGTTCCTCTCTCCCTCCGATCCTCTTTCTACTTGAGTGCAAACATAAATGTGTCTCTCTCTCTCTCTCTCTCTCTCTCTCTCTCTCTCTCTCTCTCTCTCTCTCTCTCTCTCTCTCTCTCTCTCTCTCTCTCTCTCGCACACAACTTGGTATTCGTGATTCCCTGCAACACTTTCTCTGCTCCGAACTTTTCTCTGCCTTCCACCTCGTGCCTCTTAGATCTACAACCCGACCCGAACAATACTCTCAGTGTGATCCTGCCGAAGGAGATGAATAGCTCTCGACCTCAATGTGTCATCCCCCACACCACAGTTTTGCAATTTTTCAAAACTTTTTCACATTATATATATTTTTTTTCTATCTGTGAACGGGTTTTATATAGTGGCTTGTCGGAATGAAGTTTGCTAGTCTGAATGTATTTATGAATGTATGTATGTTTGTTTATTTTCATGTAAATATGATGGTAGCCTGAAGTAAATTAAGGTGATGTTCAGCTATTACGTAGTTGACCATGAAATTTAAATTGATGGTGAAGTAATATAATGTGTCCAAAAATACATTTACTTAGGACAGAAAATTGGTGCATGTCCAGATCATGAACATATAATCAAAAGAAGAATAAAGATGGGATGGAATGCTTTTGGTAAACAACAAAATGTTATGAAAAGTAATCTCCCATTATCACTTAAAAGAAAGGTATATAATCAGTGCATTCTATTAGTTCAAGCATATGGATCTGAAACGTTTTAGTCTGACAAAAGTCCTGCCCAAATGGGAATGGAGAGAATAATGTTTGGCATAACACAGAGGGATAAGAAGAGAGCATCATGGACTAGGGAGCAAACCAAAGTTAAACACATCCTGACCACAATTAAAGAACAAAAGTGGACATGGTCAGGACATGTCATGCGACGAAGAGATGGTAGATGGATTGTTAGAGTAACAGAATGGCAACCCAGGGATGGTAAAGGAAAGCAGGGGCAGACAGAAAACTAAATGGAGAGATGAGATAAAATCTTTTGCTGGAGTAACCTGGAACAGACTGACAGCTGATAGAGATGCGTGGAGTAGGTTTGTCCTGAAGTGGACTGATAGAGGCTTATAATGATAATGATGATGATGATGATGATGTGGTAGTCGATAAATTCAAGTACATTTTTCACTCCATATCTATGACTTCTTACTCAGTGTTCCATTCAATGCTTAGTTTTGTGTGTCATGATGTGAACCATGGCCGCAGCTTCACCCGCGCCATCTGTGGTCAGTACGCGGAGCCTCGTGGTCTGGAGGTCAGTGGGTCGGCGTGGCACCACCCGTCCCATTGAGTGAGTGAGTGGAGGAGCAGTGGCCTTGGTATGGGTGCTGACCACTCACCTCCCTCCTCCATCCCTTCCTCCTTGGTCTTCCCTCGGTGAGAAGGAGGCTCTTAGCGCCGCCACGCCCATGCCCAAGATTTAGGTGCTTTCCTCATTCTTTTAACTGCGCCATACTGAGACTTTACGGCCGCCATAAACCCAGATCAGTGGTGGATCCCCGTCACCTGCCGTGCCCCCGCTCACTTTATCCAAGGGACAACACGCACCTCAGGCCCGTGACCCTCATTCAGCTGGACTGTAATGCATTAAATTGTTGTAACATTCTTGGCATTCCACGTGAGAGGTTTACATGTGCGATGTGTCTTAATTAAGTCAATAAAACTGATAATTTTCATTTCATGCATGTCAATTACTTAACATCTTCATAAATCTCTTCCTTCAATCACTGCTGTAATATTGATCAGAATTGCTTGGATGATACGGTGTTTACATGGGTGTGGAGGGCATTGGTATTACTTTCCTGACGTGAGCGTGAGCGTGTGTACAAAGGTGCTACAGAAAACCACTTCGCAGGGTCTCGCGGGAGGAGTGACTAAAGTGGGTCGAGGCGATAAGCGGAGGTTCAGGTGATGGGGAGGAAGGTGCCCTTGAGGGTGTACTGCGTCACGTCAGGAGGTTATCTGGCAGGTGCAGCCTCGTGCCCTCCACCAACAACACCCCCACTGATGGCCAACGAGGGCGGGGTGCGAGGGAGAGTGGGTGAGTGAAGGGCGAGATCGCGGCCTCAACTTGTATGGGAGAAGGGCTAACTAAACTAGGATGGAGGAGAGAGAGGAGGGAGGGTGTGGTAGAGTAGCAGGACGCGTGAGAGGGGAGAAAAGGAGGGGAGAAGAGAGGAGATGAGGAAAAAAGGGAGGAAGAAAAATGCGAGTGATGCGCTTCGGAGGTTAGAAAAATAGATAGTTAAGGTTCAGTAAAATCGTAGGAAAGGAAACACACCACCACCACCACCATTACCACCACCACACCACCACCACCACCATTACCACTACCACCACAGCCCTCTCCCCAAACTAGAATAAAAAAAGTGAGGCATCTTGGTGAACAGAGGCTCAGAGGCTCAAACAGACGGTCACGGAGGTCAAGAACAGTCACTCACTCACTCACTCACTCCTTTCTTAATCTGCCGTCACTCTGCCTTCTTTCCGTGCCTCCCTTTCTATGTTGCCTCTCCTCTACACCATCATCACCACCACCATCACCATCATCATCATCATCATCATCATCAATAACTAAAGTCTCGTTTCTTTTTCCATTTTACAACCGCGAATTTTCAAACTTCTTCCTTGCATTCTGTTCTTTGCCTTCCCTTCATCTTATCCCTGTTTTTATTCTTTCTATGGATTCTCATGCTATTTAACCTCACCACGCCTCCCTGTGTGTGTGTGGGAGAGGGGGGCGGAGGTGCGTGTGTGTGAAAGAAAGATAATCATGAAAATAAGTGTGAGTCCTTGCCTTCATCCTTTGTAATCATCTCGTCTTCTTCATCACAGGAACCAAAATAGCTTTCCTCTTAACACCTCCAACACACACACACACACACACACACACACACACACACACACACACACACACACACACACACACACACACACACACACACACCACACACACACACACACACACACACACACACACACACACACACACACACACACACACACTCTCTCTCTCTAATTTCTCTCTCTCTCTCTCTCTCTCTCTCTCTCTCTCTCTCTCTCTCTATTTCTCTCTCTCTCTCTCTCTCTCTCTCTCTCTCTCTCTCTCTCTCTCTCTCTCTCTCTCTCTCTCTCTCTCTCTCTCTCTCTCTCTCTCTCCTTTCCCACTTTCCTCTCCCACAAGTCCTTTAAAGCACATCGTTTACCTCTGCATCTTTGCTCCTCATTAATCCACCACGAGCAACAGCACACTTCAGTTTTTCGTCCTCATTTTCGCTTTTTAATGATGCTCTCTCTCTCTCTCTCTCTCTCTCTCTCTCTCTCTCTCTCTCTCTCTCTCTCTCTCTCTCTCTCTCTCTCTCTCTCTCTCTCTCTCTCTCTCTCTCTCTAAAGGTAAGAGGGGGAAGGAAGGAGTTTAGGAGGGGTAGGGGTCAGCCTGTCTATCACACACACACAAACACACACACACACACACACACACACACACACACACACACACACACACACACACACACACACACACACACACACACACACACACACACACATTATTATTATCTTTATCTATTAAATTGTGAGAATTTCCCTCACCACCACCACCACCACCATCACCATAATGATGAATATATACTATAATAATAATGTTTGATATTATAGTAATGACGAATCTGAGTCCAGATTCATGTTCAGTATGACCGAAAACCTTTATGTACAAATTTTCATGAAATTCCGAGGTGTGGAAATTTTCATGAAATTTCCAAGGGTACCACCTAAGATTTTTTGGCAGAAATCATGTATTTTGAAATAACTCGAAAACTATGAGGTTTACGTAATAAGAGTATATAATATAAAAGAAAGAGCAGGACACGCCCGTTCTTTTGAGCTATAGTGATATGGAATTGGAACATATGTATAGATGTAAGAATTGAAAAAAGAAAACATTAATTTTGTTCACAATAATTATTTTTTCTCCAAAAGTATAATAGATATTGGAAATGTGATAACATCAATCGATAGATCTTTTCAAGCTGCATAACTTTGTTTCTAATCCTTTTTCCTGTAAGAGTAATAGTTTCGTAGTAAAATGACAAAAACTTATTCGACCTCAATTCTGGTGGACATTTTCGGACCACAAAATCAAAAACTCCTTACCGTCACAGATACGTGAAAAATGACTTCAATAAAACTTTTAGATATTCCAATTTACAGTGAAAGTTGTTTAAAAAGTTTTCATGTATGACAAATAGTTTTAACGGCAGTAGCAAAAAACCTTATACCCTATACCTGAAGGGGTTAAGGGGGGAAGGGGTCAAAAGGGGGGGGGATAATGATGAAAATAAGTCCAGATTCGTGTTCAGCATGATCTAAAACATCATTGTAACAATTTTCATGAGATTCGGAGGTGTTGAGTTTCCGCGGCGCACAGCAAGAGTAACCATCAGTAAAATGGTGAGGTTAGGTTAGCTGTGGTGCCACATCTATTACTAAACCGGACTAAATACCATACACACTCGCTAATACTATATACTTAATGTAGTATTATAGTATATATAGTATTAGTATAGTACTATAGTAGTATAGTATATACTATTAGCGAGTGTGTATGGTATTTGGTCCGGTTTAGTAATTGATGTGGCACCACAGCTAACCTAACCTCACCATTTTACTCTTGTCTACTCGTGCTGTGCGCCGCGGAAACTCAACACCTCCGAATCTCATGAAAATTGTTACAATGATGTTTTAGATCATGCTGAACACGAATCTGAACTTATTTTCATCATTACCTCCCCCACTTACCCCATCCCCCCCCCCTTTAATCCCTTCAGGTATAGGGTAGAAGGTTTTTTGCTACTGCCGTTAAAACTGTTTGTCATACACGAAAACTTTTTAAACAACTTTCACTGTAAATTGGAATATCTAAAAGTTTTATTGAAGTCATTTTTCACGTATCTGTGACGGTAAGGAATTTTTGATTTTGTGGTCCGAAAATGTCCACCAGAATTGAGGTCGAATATGTTTTTGCCCTTTTACTACGAAACTATTACTCTTACAGGAAAAAAGATTAGAAACAAAGTTATGCAGCTTGAAAAGATCTATCGATTGATGTCATCACATTTCCAATATCTATTATACCTTTGGAGAAAAGTTAATTATTGTGAACAAAATTAATGTTTTCTTTTTTCAATTCTTACATCTATACATATGTTCCAATTCCATATCACTATAGCTCAAAAGAACGGGCGTGTCCTGCTCTTTCTTTTATATTATATACTCTTATTACGTAAACCTCATAGTTTTCGAGTTATTTCAAAATACATGATTTCTGCCAAAAAATCTTAGGTGGTACCCTTGGAAATTTCATGAAAATTTCCACACCTCGGAATTTCATGAAAATTTGTACATAAAGGTTTTTTGCCGCAAAAAAAACAAAAACAAATAAAAAAAGACAACTCATGTGTGTATCTCCATCCAGAAACAGGCTAGCTTTCAGATAGAAGCTCTCCCGAAGGAGGGCCTCTTTAGCTAGCCTTTTGTAATATATATCTTCTATAATCCACCTCTATATATATATATATATATATATATATATATATATATATATATATATATATATATATATATATATGTATTATGTTAACTTTGTTTAAATAAAAAAAAATAAAAGAGAGAGAGAGAGAGAGAGAGAGAGAGAGAGAGAGAGAGAGAGAGAGAGAGAGAGAGAGAGAGAGAGAGAGAGAGAGAGAGAGAGAGAGAGAGAGAGATTATAAGTGTGGGTGTGAGTGTAGGTGTAGCCAAGCACTTTAGCTCGCCTCGGGGTGTCCAGACGGGTACACTCTCTTTCTCTCAACCTCCAGCTGTGAATACGAGGGTCACACTCCAACCCACTCCTTCACTCCCTCACACCCTTACACCCTCCCTCACTCTCACCCTCTACCCCCCTCAAGTGACCTACCCAACACTACAGGTCAGGGTCGTGTGGGTCAAAGGGTAACGTGCCCAGGGTCAGGTCATTTTGTTTTGACAGGTGTGTGTGTGTGTGTGTGTGTGTGTGTGCGTGTGTGCGTGTGCGTGTGTGTGTGTGTGTGTGTGTGTGTGTGTGTGTGTGTGTGTGTGTGTGTGTGTGTGAGTGTGTTTAGTAGGATTTGTAGTCACGTCTATAGTTGTATACTTTGTCATGTCAACACACTGTACTCTAGAAAAATACGTTAATACACTCTTTGCCCTTCACTTAAGTTAGCGTTATACACACACACTCTTTGTTATCATACACACAAAGTCTATTAAATTTCTGTACTGTTACTGTTACGTACTGCACCTCACCCACCATTTCCTCCTCACACACACACATACAAAGAGACACACTGAGACACCTCACTTCGCTCTTCTCTTTCAGATACTTATCACTCACTAGACACTTGCAATGTTACACACCTCCAAGCACACCATTAAATACTAGGAATTACACATCATTAAACATAATCTTTTCAACACCATGCATCTTTACACACATCCACACACATCTACACACATCCACACACATCCACACACACTCACATTACGACATTAAACAGCCATCTTACTTCCAACACATGTCTAATAATTTTACATAGCACATCACACTACCACACACATCATCTCATTAGCCTTGCACATCTGCACACTCATACCTAAAGGGTTGTAATAGCCTGATAAAATACACTAATGATCACTAAACTTGAATTAAAGCTACACTTGCTGCCACATCTGCTTCTCACATCCAATAGAATAAAATAATTTGGGTCTATAGTATG
The DNA here is from genome assembly GCA_029783475.1 of Metacarcinus magister. Classification (NCBI taxonomy): domain Eukaryota; kingdom Metazoa; phylum Arthropoda; class Malacostraca; order Decapoda; family Cancridae; genus Metacarcinus; species Metacarcinus magister. The sequence continues at coordinate 7,314,402 of JAPQNM010000044.1, forward strand.
CATATCAAACACTCATTATAACAACCCGGAAATTATAGGCCAATCAGTCTGACATCAGTTGTATGTAAATTAATGGAGACAATCATTCGTGACAATGTGGTGAAATTCCTTGAAGACAACGATATAATAAAACCATCACAACATGGTTTTCGTAATAAACGTTCATGCTTAACTAACTTATTAGACTTCTTCCACAATGTTTTTGACGCGTACGATGAAAGCAGAGCAGTAGATGTCATATATCTGGATTTTCAAAAGGCTTTTGATAAAGTACCTCATCAACGATTGCTTAATAAACTAATGACTCATGGTATCTCTGGTAGCATTTACAATTGGCTTCTGGACTGGCTCTCTGAACGTAAGCAGAGAGTAGTCTTAAACGGTGTCTCCTCTCAATGGTTAAACGTTAAAAGTGGCGTACCACAAGGCTCAGTGCTTGGTCCTGTCTTATTTTTGATATATGTTAATGACATAGAT
>JAPQNM010000044.1:7324878-7327378 GCA_029783475.1 Metacarcinus magister
GCCCCAGCTTTTACACACACACACACACACACACACACACACACACACACACACACACACACACACACACACACACACACACACAGCCACACACACACACACACACACACACACACACACACACACACACACACACAGTCCCAAAATGCACAGTGATAGTAATCATTCGCACTACACACACACACACACACACACACACACACACACACACACACACACACACACACACACACACACACACACACACACACACACACACACACACACACACACACACACCAGTTAGTCATCCATTCTCACTATCTCTCAATTTCCTCGCTCATTGGAGGGGAAGGAAAATGTGAGGGAGGGAATTTTATACTATCGTGCCTCATTCTTCTTCCCTTCCCTTTCCCTCCCACCACACCTTCCCTCCCCATCCTTTCCTCCGCCACTCCTTTCCCTTCTCCCTTACTCCTCTTCTCTCTCTTTTTTTTTCCTCCCTCCCTCGCGAGACTTTAGCTTGGAACATTGTTTTAATCACTGGTCTTTCTTTCTTACTCGATGAAGAGAGAGAGAGAGAGAGAGAGAGAGAGAGAGAGAGAGAGAGAGAGAGAGAGAGAGAGAGAGAGAGAGAGAGAGAGAGAGAGAGATAGAGATATTCAGATCTCGCCAAATGGCCTGAAACTTGGGTAATAATTGAAGGTGAGCGTTGGAGAGCTGCAGGTGGACAGGCGTTGAAGGGGACAGTACAGGCCACCCAACCCGCCTTCGAAAAACGAGAATATTTGGATTTAAAGTAACACCCTCCTCTCTCTCTCTCTCTCTCTCTCTCTCTCTCTCTCTCTCTCTCTCTCTCTCTCTCTCTCTCTGTCTCTCTCTCTCTCTCGTTTTCATGATTACTCGCTTTCTTACTTTATCGTCTTCCCGTCTTTTAAACATTTTATTTCACATTCTTGGTTCGTTACCCAGAATGAAAGGTGAGGGCATCAAGGCTGTTTTTTTTTTTCTTCTTGTTTGAGGCTTTCTTGCTCTATTCTTATTTCTTTCCTTTACTTGTATGTTTTTCTCTGGTTTCTTTCTCTGTTTGTGTCTGTCTGCTGTTTTTTTCTTTCTCTCTCACTCTCTCTTTTTTTATTTTATTTCTCTCGCACACGTATATACTTATTTACTGCAGGATTTTTCTGTGCGTTCCTTCATGTTATGTATCCCGGAGGTGATGTGTGTGTGTGTGTGTGTGTGTGTGTGTGTGTGTGTGTGTGTGTGTGTGTGTGTGTGTGTGTGTGTGTGTGTGTGCGGTGTACAGCTTCCGCTATGCATCTCGTGTGTGTGTGTGTTCTTTCCTAAATATATTTTTACATGAGAGATACAAGCTAATTGTGTCCCAGATTTTTCTTCTATTTTATGTGTGTTGTCGCTCTTATGATTATTGTTACCTTCATCATTATCAAAAAGAAATATATGATACTTATTTTTTGTTATTAGCATTATCATTTTAATTATTACTATTATTATTATTATCATTATTATTACTATTATTATCATTACTATTATTTACTACTACTACTACTACTACTATTACTACTACTACTACTACTACTACTACTACTACCTCTACAACAACCAAGACTAAACAGACAATGCAATGTGGTCAGCATGCATATCTTCACCACTTCGTAAACCTGTCATGCCTTCAAGTGGGTGGTGATGGGTGGTGAAGGAAGGGTGTAGGGTGTAGGGTATAGGGTAGTGTGTATAGGGTAGTGATGGGGAGTGACAGATGATACTGGGGGATGATGGGGTGTTGATGGGAGGTTCTGATGGATAGTAGATGGCGTTGAAAGGTGATGGGTGGTGGTGATGGGAAGTATTGTGTGGTGATGAGGTGTGATGGGAGTGATGACTATAGTGATGGTGGTGGTGATGGTTAACAGAGGACAAGAGGTTTTGCAGACAGGAAAATAAATGTAAACTATGCACTTTGGTAGTAGTAGCAGCAGTAGTAGTAGTAGTAGTAGTAGTAGTAGTAGTAGTAGTAGTAGTAGTAGTAGTAGAAGTCTTAGTGTGAAATATAGATCTATAAGAAAAAACTAGTTGGAATACATAGAGGTCAATCTTAAAAAAAATTCGTTTCTCTCTCAAACTTTCTTTCTCATTGTCTCGAAAGGCAAATGTTACACCGTTATGAAAAATCTAAATGCATCATTGTTTTCAGACAATAATTTCTCGTAGAAGAAGAGCTCAGGATATGAAAATGTATTATAACTCATTTTGAAGACACGAAAGATATAACAAGACTTCTTTTGTAGATTTGTTTTATATATTCTATTCTTTTGTAGTACACTCATTAATCTTTGTAATTCCTTTGATTATCATTTTTTTACTATGTTCAGGAAGCGTATTCCTTCACGTAATTCTTTATAATTTTCATGGACACACACACACACACACACACACACACACACACACACACACACACACACACACACACACACACACACACACACACACACACACACAC
>JAPQNM010000044.1:7332378-7354878 GCA_029783475.1 Metacarcinus magister
AATAATAAAATCGTGTAAATGCTATTATCAACTCACACATTCCGTTTTCTTTCCCATTCCATTGATTGCTACAAAAAAAACAAAATAGATAAACGTTCAGAAACTTGGCACTGAGGAGGACGTGTTAATTAGGACACATTTTAACCATAATTTGTGTGAAAAAAATGTGACGTGTGATAATTATGGAGAGAGAGAGAGAGAGAGAGAGAGAGGAGAGAGAGAGAGAGAGAGAGGAGAGAGGAGAGAGGGGTGGAAAAGAGTGGACATATCCTGTTTACACATGGAAGGAAGGAAGGAAGGAAAGGGGATAAATGGGGAATGAAGCCTTATTGGGAGAGAGAGAGAGAGAGAGAGAGAGAGAGAGAGAGAGAGAGAGAGAGAGAGAGAGAGAGAGAGAGAGAGAGAGAGAGAGAGAGAGAGAGAGAGAGAGGAGGAGAGAGGAAGAGAGATGGAGGGATAAGAGGATAAGGGGAAATGTAAATCAAGAAAGAGAGGAATTGGGGGGAAGAGTGAGGAAGAGGAGAGAGTGATCAGGAGGAGGAAGACGAGGAAAAGGAGAAAAGGAGGAAGAGGGAAGAAGAAAAAAAAATAACATCATGTATAAGCTACTCTTGTGGGTTGGTTTTCATTTATCATTATTCATTTTTAAGATCGTGGTGTCACTATTTTTCATCGATGTTTTGAGTGATGGTGAAAAAAAAAATCCATCACGAGGAATATAAGCGGAACCAACACACAATGGAGACCTCGATTCGGGACGCTGCTCTCCTCCTCCTCCTCCTCCTCCTCCTCCTCCTCCTCCTCGTTTTCTCTTTTCCTTACATTCCCTCTTCTCTTCTCTTCCCCCTCTTTCTCTTTCTCTCTTTCACCTTCTCCTGCTTACCTCTTCCTCCTGTCATCATATGTTTTACTTCCTCTGTCTTTGTCTCTTATCTTACATTTTATTCTTTTCCTTCTATCTCTCTTCTTTCTTGCTCTTGCTTCCTCTTCTCCAACTATTATTTTCCCCGTGTGAGAGAGAGAGAGAGAGAGAGAGAGAGAGAGAGAGAGAGAGAGAGAGAGAGAGAGAGAGAGAGAGAGAGAGAGAGAGAGAGAGAGAGACGCATTATACACCGCGGTTGGAGTGATGATGTATTAATTCGCTTCCATACACCGTCTAAACACTGGCTGGGCATAAGGCTTAATGACTCTGGGCGTGTCATTAGTGTTGGATACGGAGGTGATTAAGGCGGAGGTGATGAATGAGAAGGAGAAGGAGGAGGAGGAGGAGGAGGAGGAGGAGGAGGAGGCAGCTGCTGGCAAGTGTATGGAGAAGAAGGGGAAGGAGGAAGGGAAGGAAGTTGAGGGCATTGGAGTAAGAAGAGAAGAAAAGAAAGAGGAGGCAAATATTAAGATAGATTGAAAAGAAATGGAATATAACAATGATCAAGTAAGTTTAAGAGATTAACTATTGATTTCTCTCTCTTTCTTATTTTTATTCTCTCTTTATCTCTCTCTCTCTCTCTCTCTCTCTCTCTCTCTCTCTCTCTCTCTCTCTCTCTCTCTCTCTCTCTCTCTCTCTCTCTCTCTCTCTCTCTCTCTCTCTCTCAACATAAGCACCACGTAACAATGTATATTTTTTCTCGTTTACATTCATACTTTATAAAATTTTACAGAGGCAGAAAAGTTTACCACAAAAGTTTAAACCAAAACATTGCAATGTTCCGCTCACCATTAATTCTGGTTTTTCAATCCTTTACTGAAAAGGAACATAAATACATGAAAGAAAATACCATATAAAGGATCATTTGACTACCTCTCCTACTACTACTACTACTACTACTACTACTGTTGTTGTTGCTGATGAGGATAATGATACTAAGCAAGAAAGAAAGGAAGAAAGAAAGGAAAAGAATGAAAGAGAGAAAGAAAAAAAAATCACAATAGGAGGAGGAGGAGGCCGAGGAGGAGGAGGAGGTGGTGGAAGGGAAGAAGTATGAGGAGTTTCCGTGAGCCAACTTGTCTCCAACAGGTTTAGTATGCAAATCAATGGGATGATGATGATGTCAAGACTCAGGCCTACCACTTGCTGGAGCCATAAATATCCGAGGCTCAACAGGCGGCCCGGGGGCGGGAGACAGCTGGGGGCTGGGCGAGCAAGGTGGAAGGGTTAGAAGGAGGAGTCGAGGGAAGAGAAAAAGAGGTTTGGGGAAGGTTAAGAGTTGCAAAGGTGTTGATTAAGTAGTAGGATTGTAGGGGTGAGGGAAGGAATGGGTGAGGGAATGAGGAAAGGAAGGGAGTGAGGGTAGAGAGTGAGGGAAGGGAGTAAGGGAATGAGGGAATTATAAAGGAAGGGAGTGATGGAATGAGGAAAGTAAGAAAGGAAAGGAGTAAGAGGACGAGGGAAGTATCAAAGGAAGTGAACGAGGGAAATAATTTAGGAAGTGATTGAGGTAGTGAAGAAAGAAAGGGAGTGAGATTGTGAGGGAAAAGAGTGAGGGAGGGAAAAAAAAGGAGGAAGAAGGTTCGTGTGTAAGGACTTGCGTGTCAGTGTGGGTGAGGAAGGAAGTAGATGCAGTAAAAATATATATAAAATAAATTGGTAACGAAATTAAAGGAGAATTGAAAAAAAAGTAAATGATTCTGTGGATTCGAAGGAAATAAACTTGATCACGAGTTTGGTAACTTTTGAAACTAAATTGGCTTTCTTCATCTGGTGATTCGCTTTCTGTGTCTTAGAGGAGCGGCACTTGACTGGCTTCTCCTTTCTCATTAAGTTCTTGGTCTTCAACTTGTTTCTGGTCCTGTAAAACGAAGGAAAGAAAGAAGAAATAGTCTGCCGCCGCTCCCCTGATTTGACTTCCATTGGTACATAGTAGCGAGGAACGACCAACTCCTCTTTTAATAATAGAAATGATAATGATAAAAAAAGATTCATATCAAAATTAAAATGGCTGTGACGAGGAGAAAGAAAAAACTTCATGAATAAAGAAAACATAAGAGAAGTCCTAAAACCAGTACGGTCAATTTTTGTTGCTGAATTGTTTTGAAACTTCTCTCTTCAAGAAGTTCGTGCCGCTGGAAACTGGTGATACAGAAAGAGGCAGAACGTTTTAGAGTTTATTGATGAAAGTAGCTCCGTGCACCTGACTCTGAGGGTAAGACAAGTTAACACGTAAAGGAGAGTTAGTGTTCCTTAAACTGGAAATAAGATGAAAGATTGGGAGTGTTGCACAAATTGTTATATATAAAAAATAAAAAAAAATGGAAGGAGTTATCAGAACACTACTTCAAAACGTCATCTCAGAGACAGTCTAGTTTGGGGAAAATTTTTGGTTCCTTTCCTAGATATGTTGAGATTAAATTGGCTACCTGTTTTTGATATTTTGTATGAGAGGGAAAGGTGTAGCTGCATTTTGTTGTGTGTGTATGTATGTGTGTTTGTGTGTTTTATCAGATACCTTAATAATCTGTTCAGGCTTACATAATAATATATCTTATACATAACAAATAAACGAGTTAATCAAGAGGAAATAAACACTGACAAAGTATAAAGATAATAACCACAGTACGTAATGGCAATAAAATAGTTATAGATAATAGTTGCCACGCTGCAGCAAGTGTGGTTTTACGGAGGAAAGCAAAATAAATGGAAAACAATTTGGCAGTATTGTTGGTGAGTCATTAGTGAAGTTGTGAAACGTGACCATGACATCAATATTTTCTCCATGGCCAGGAAGGTGACTTGTATTTCTTTATTATCATTATTACTATTATTATCATCTTCATTATTATGATACTGATGATAATAATACTGATGGAATTCTTCACATTAATTTAATCACCATGTTCTTCTCTCTCAATTAAGCCTTGTCTCGACACACTCAAGTCCTTCCTCCTCCTCTTCCTCCTCTTCCTCCTCCTCCTCCTCCTCCTCCACGTTCCTTCCATCAGTACTCCTCCCACACTTTCTCACCAACCCTCCCTCACTCACTTCCTCCGTCTCCACCCTTTTTAAGTACCTAATATCCACCCTTTTCACCACCAATGCAGTGCGACATCTTCCCATTTTTTCTGCCTCTTTCACCCATTTCTCCCAGCGATGAAAACTGAAAGCGCTAGAGTTCCTGTCCTTTTTTTCAGCGTTTCGTCTCGTCATTTCTTTTTATTCCGGAGCTGAGGGGAGTCAAGGGGTTCTGGGTCCTACTGAGGGGAAGTTCAGAGGTGATATTCCTCCTTGGGATTTCTGGGGAGAGTAAACGTGAGGCGGCTCTTGTGATTCCATGCTTTTATTAGTGAAAATTATAGGGTGGGGGCGAGGGTGAGGGGAAGTGAGGAGTGGTGTGTGTGTGTGTGTGTGTGTGTGTGTGTGTGTGTGTGTGTGTGTGTGTGTGTGTGTGTGTGTGTGTGTGTGTGTGATTCCCCCTCCCACTCTCTCTCACTCACTCTCTTACTCTCCCACGGTCGTTATGAGTGAGATGGACTACTTTCTCTCTCTCTCTCTCTCTCTCTCTCTCTCTCTCTCTCTCTCTCTCTCTCTCTCTCTCTCTCTCTCTCTCTCTCTCTCTCTCTACCGCTTTGTAATAATTCTCCAACTTCTTTTTTTATTCTAACTTTATCGACAAAAAAGTTATGAGCGTCTGAGAAAAAAGAGAAAAAAATAAAGCAAAAATAACCCCAGCTTAGGTAACTCACAGCAGAGAGAGAGAGAGAGAGAGAGAGAGAGAGAGAGAGAGAGAGAGAGAGAGAGAGAGAGAGAGAGAGAGAGAGAGAGAGAGAGAGAGAGAGAGAGAGAGAGAGAGAAAAAAAAAAATAGTAAAGATAAAGAAAAGAGTAACAACTTTGCATGACCACACCACTGACTTTAAGCTTCAGATTCTTTCCCAAAACTCTGAGCCACTGTGACCCATGACACACACACACACACACACACACACACACACACACACACACACACACACACACACACACACACACGTGGTATATGGGTCAGACATAGCACAGTCTCCCTTCAAGTACCACTCCATACAACTAGATCACTGCTCCCCCCATTCATATTCCCCTCTCTCCTCCCCTCCCATCACTCCCCTCCCCTCTCCTCTCCCCTCCCATCCTTCCTTCACTCTTCTCTCCCCTCCCCTTCACTTTCTCTCTATCTCCTTCCCATCACTCCCCTCCCCTATTTATCCTCCCCTCTCCTCTCCCCTCCCATCCTTCCTTCACTCTTCTTTTCCCTCCCTTCGCTTTCCCCTCTCTTATTTCTCTTTCCTAATCCTTCTCCTTTTTCTTTTTCTTTTCTTATTTAATTCTCTCTTCATTCTCCCATTTTCTCTATGTACTGCCTTTTACATCTTTCTCTCTCTTTTTTTTCTTCTTCTCTCTCTCTCTCTTATTCTCCATTATTTAATTCTTTCCTCTCTCTTTTTTTTCTTTACCGTTTCTCTCCTCCGTTTCTTCCCTTCACATTCTCTCTCCTCTTTCTTTACATTTTCTTTACATTTCTGTCTCACATTCTCTGTTGTCGTTAATTCTTTGTCTTTAATTTCCCTTCCTTCCTCTCTCTATTATCTTTTATCTCTGTCCTTCTTACATCCTTTCTCCCTTTTCTTTTTCCTTTTCTTACATACTCCCTTTTCTTCTTCTTCTTCTTCTTCTTCTTCTTCTTCCTTCGTTGATATATCTTCTCTTCTCTTCTTTGTTTTCATCTTCCCCTCTTCTCTTCTCTCTTATTATCTTTCTCTTCTCTTTTTTTCATTTTCTCTTCTTTACTCTTTCGTCCTTCATCCCTCTCCTTTTCCCTCACTTTATAACCTGCCACTTCCTTCACTTCTCTTCTCATTATCTCCTTTCCCTTTCTCCAATCTTACTGTCCCTCTTCTTTCATTTTCCTTCACCAACTCTTTCTACTTTCTCCCCTTCAACTCTCCCCTCTGTTCCCCTTCTTTTACAATCCTCTTCCATTTACACTCACCATTCCCCTCTTCTCCCTCTTCTTCTGTCACCTCTTATTACCATCTCTCTCTCTCTCTCTCTCTCTCTCTCTCTCTCTCTCTCTCTCTCTCTCTCTCTCTCTCTCTCTCTCTCTCTCTCTCTCTCTCTCTCTCTCTCTCTCTCTCTCTCTCTCTCTCTCTCTCTCTACTTTTTACCCTTTAATCCCTCACTTCCTTTCCTCCTTCTTTCCTTCTTCCAATGTGCTTCATCTTTACTTCACTCACCTCTCCTCCTCCTCCTCCTCCTCTCTATTTTGGCATTAATGTTACTTTTTGGGCATTAATGTTACTCTGCTGGCATTAATGTTACTCCTTTGGCATTGATGTTACTCTGTTGGTATAAATCCTGGAGGTCACTGAGGCTGAGACGTAAGAGGTAACACTCTACCTTTTACGCTTGTGTGGATCAGTGATTGTTAACACGAGGAAGGAGGACGAGGTGCGTGCGTCCTGTCTGGGTGGGTGGCATCTAATTTCCATGAGAACGGTGAAGGGAAGTAGGGGGGGGGGAGGCAGGTGTAGAGATGGTGGCGCAAAAATTAGCCTCGACAATAGGAAAAAGTGTATATCCCATCGCTCATGTAGTGTAACCTTCCTCCAGTGACGAGTGTTGTAGTGGTGTGTGTGTCGTGGAGTGTGGACCCTCAGTGTGCTCAGCGTGGGAACAATGAAGGTGTGATGACGGTGGTGATGGTGATGAATGGAGATTAGGTGAGATTGACTTTTTAAAGATATATGTAGGATTTGTTTTTATCTGTGATCCTCTTCCCATAAAGGCGAGGGATTTCCACTGGTGTGTGAAATGGTTTCGTCTTTGCCAGAGTAAATCTTTCAAGTTTAATGTTGTTGGGGAAGGTTTTAAAGGGACGATGCTAGCCAAAAATGACCGTTTGAGAAGAACAGCTAGACTGTTCTTTGTCCGTTTGTTTGTTTATCTCTTATGTGTTTATGTTTGTCTGTCTCACACACACTCTCTCTCTCTCTCTCTCTCTCTCTCTCTCTATATATATATATATATATATATATATATATATATATATATATATATATATACATACACATACACATATACATATACATACTCACACACACACAACACACACACACACACACATATAATTGCCTTGGTCCCAGCGTGTTCAGTGATACAGTGAAGCCTCCCTTGGTGCATCGTGGTGCTGGCTTATCTGGCGTCGTATAACGGCAAACTCACTCTCTGCCTCGGGGCCAATGCTCGGGTTGGTCATTCTCAGCAACGTGATGGTTTATAAACAGAGGGAACGGTCGCTCAAGGAAGGTCAGGGGGCCTGCTGGGACCTCATAAACATGACGAGGTCACAAGTTGGGTCGAGGGGTCACAGAGCGGCCTCAGGAGTGCCAGGGATCTGAGAGACAGGACGCCCAGTACTGAAGAAGTGTAAAGCGACCATCACACGACGAACTGTCTCAGTCTTAGAGAGTAATGTCATTTCGGCAAACAAACTGTGGGAGTGTTCGTCTCATGTGTTCCAGTCGACATGTTGAGGGAAGTGCCGCCCTTTGGCTTATGGTTACCTCAGTTTGTTGGCTGAGATGACATATACTCGCACCGCCGCCATCTACCCCTTGTGTTTGGCCTGCTGTGTCCGCCCTCATGTTCACTCTCATCACCATAATTTCTTTCGTGAGCCGCAGCCTTGTCAGCGGATATTAATTTGTATGTGTGGGGACTCGAAGGGGGGGATGTTGCTTATAATTTATTTTTTCAATTATTTTGCACTATTCCTAAAGTGATATTTATTCGCGTAAATATTCAAATATCTTCAGATTCTTGCTTGATATCTTTGTGAAAACGCTCATTATCTCCTGCAACACTTTTTTTTCTCTTCTTAATCTCCTGTCCGCTGTAAATCGCTTCCGGTCTCATTTCCTGGACTTCTATCAATTTAAACTTCGTCCCTTCGGCCTCTTTACCGCCCTTCACGCCGCTCAGTGCACCCTGTCTGCGGCACTGACACGAAAATTGGCTCACGTCTCGTTTTCGTTGAACCTTCCGACCCCCATCTCTTCTAAACCGTCGCCAGCAGGAAACGCAAAACCGCTGGAGGTCGTCGTTGTCCGTTGCCTTGTATCCCTCGGCCTCGGCACAATATCCATAACTATTTGGTGTATTAATCCACGGACAATAGCCTTTGGAAGTGTCCGTCATGGCTGCCAAACGAGACGCAGATGTAAGCAACACAATGCAAGCTGTTGGTGTGCCTCTGTGACTGCCTCTGCCGTCATGCATAGGGAGGGACGGCGCGGCACTTCAGGGATGGGATGCCGCCACTCCTGCCATCCTGCTGCATCCTATGACCTGCTGGTGATCATGGGCGACTGCTGGTGACTGAGGTCCTGTGTGTGCGGCATTCAATTCCCTTTGACAGCGTTTCTTTCTAAATTTATTCGCATCGTATCTCTGCAAGGGGAAAATTGTAGTGGAGCCTCGATTTTGTAAAACAGTGAATCGTCAGAGATGGAAGTATTGAGAATTGTTGTTTGAAGTGATGTTGCTAGGCTTGCATAGTACTGATACTGTGACGCATTGTATATAGCGTGTAGAAACGAGGCTGCGTTATGGTGTTGTCAAGGCTGGTGTGTGTAAGTCAAGAGTGTAACTAAAGAGTCAGTATTGCAGAACGCTAACGACAGAAGAACACAAGGGGTGAGTGTGCTTAAGTAACGACAATGAACTAAGTATTCACAACCCTTTACTAACTTGTGGTATAAGGGACGAATGGATTTATTTAGCCTTTCCTCCTTGCAACAATATACATATAAGTTTAGGACGAGAGCAATAAACCACCTTCAGCGATCTCATTAACATCACCTCTGCAAGTCTTCCAGCAAACTCTTGTGTGTTTAATTATGTATAGTGTATCGTGTGTTTACTACGTATACTTAACCTGTTTGATCTGTGTAATATAAACCGTAATTAAGTGGATGAGTGTTAGGGTTGTAAAGAAGTATGCAGGTGATTTTTTTTTTATGGAATTTTCAGACAGAATGTGTGTGTGTGTGTGTGTGTGTGTGTCCCTATCTTTAGCGATATCTTGCTAATCTCTCCTTCTCGAAACCTCTCATATTATCCTTCTTTGTTCGATTTTCATTGCTCTGTTTTCCTCTTCTTCCTTCTTTGCATCTCATTAGCTTTTTCTATTTTTATTTATCTTGAAGCATCCTCAATTTACTCTTACAAGCTATCAAGGAATAACAGGAGAGAGAGAGAGAGAGAGAGAGAGAGAGAGAGAGAGAGAGAGAGAGAGAGAGAGAGAGAGAGAGAGAGAGAGAGAGAGAGAGAGAGAGAGAGAGAGAGAGAGATATGACAGTCAAACAATGTCCCGGGAAGGCAAACAGACGATATGGCAGACGAACAAGCAGGCAGACAATATTTCAAACACACAAATTGAGACAGATGGATAGATAGACAGACAAACATAGATACACAAGACAAATAGACCAATAAATAGATATAAAAAAAAACACTCAAGAAGACAAATAGACAGATGCACAGACAATAGAAGAGATAGATAATAAAAAGAAACACACACACAAATACACACACAGGAAAAGATACCATAGACGGGAAGGGAGTAAGGACCAACCCACCACCCACACCCTGTCCCGCCCCGCCCCACCCACCATGCCCCGCCCATACCGCCCACCCCGCCCACCCACCCTCGCTCACCGTTAATTAGTGTTGCCTTTAATGTTTTCCTGGTGCCTGCCTCCCTTGTTATTTGAGAGGCCATGGCGTGCTTCCCTTCCAGCCACACCCTTAGCCACATCCCATCACAGCCCACACCTCACCAGACTCATCCACACCCACCCACCACGCACACATACATTTTAGCCACATCTTATTATGGCCCACAACCTAAGCTATATATTCCTACCACATCCCGTCTCGATAGCCACACTTGAGTCATACCACATACTCGTAGGTCACATACTTTGCCACATCACACTTGATATGCACCACATACCACATACTTTGCCCCTCCCTCCCTTAATACACATACATACACACCCTTATCCACATCACTGACCACACCACACTACACCACACCACACCACACCACACCACACCACATCACACCACCACACTGTCCTTCTAAATAGTCACACGAAACCGCAGGAAAACACAGCAAGGAATAATAATAATAATAATAATAATAATAATTCATTTTACATCATGACACAACATTACCTACCCTTCTCCCCTTCCTTGTCCTTCCATCACTCTCCTCTCCCCTTCCTTTTCCTCCATACCTCCCCCTCTTTTCTCTCTTCTTCGATATTCAATCCTTCTCCAATTTCCCCCCATCATCACTCCGTCTCTTATGTCCCTCTTCTTCTACCCTTCCTCCACCCTTCACCTCCACCACTTTATCTCGTTCTCCATCACCTCCCACCTTCTCTCCTATTCCCCTGTATCATCCTACCTTCTTTCTTACTCTATACCCTTCCCAAACCCTCTTTTTAATCCTCCCATTTCATTTCATCTCATTCCACTTCATTGCAGTCCTTACCAGCAACCCCCAACAGGATCGTAGATTTAATAGATCAGTTAGTGCTTGTTGTGATATTATTGGTTTTGGTTTTAATGCTTTATATATTGTAGATCTTCTTACCAAACAACAATATTCCCACCGCCACCACCACCACCACCACCACCACCACCGTACCACCACCATCACCACCGCCGCCGCCGCCTCAGTCCATAACATTATTATACCGCTAAGGATAACTTCCGCTTACGTCATCGAGTGAAGAGACTTTCTAACCTGTTTACGTTACGAGAGAGAGAGAGAGAGAGAGAGAGAGAGAGAGAGAGAGAGAGAGAGAGAGAGAGAGAGAGAGAGAGAGAGAGAGAGAGAGAGAGAGAGAGAGAGAGATTAGAACGCCGCTTAACCAAGAAAATGCAAAGAGTAAGTTAGGCTTCCTATAACCGACTTCCTGAACCTCTTTTTTTTTTCATTCTAATCTTATCTTTTATTTTTTTTCTCTCTCCCTCTTTTCTCTCCCTCTTTTCTCTCCACTTTTTCTTCCTGTCTTGGGCCGAACTTTTAACAAGCTTTCCGGTCTTCAGTAACTGTTCGGGTGTTGGAAAGCTGTCTAGTGTAGCATGCCAAGGTGTGTTACGAGAGGCGTGACGACCAGCTCGAGTCTTCAAGGTCACGACACAGCCTCAATTTCCGTCCATAAAGTGGTGAAGATCAGTGAGTGTTTTGATCATTATAGAGGAGGAGGAGGAGGAGGAGGAGGAGGAGGAGGAAGAGGAGGAGGAGGAGGAAGAGGAGGAGGAGGATAAAAATAGTGAGGGAAAGAGAGTGAACACGCGTCAAGTCATACAAAAATAGAAGATGATAAATAAATCTGGTTGTTTGCCCAAAGGATGATCAGGTTAGTGTCATTCTAAGATGATGATATTACCTATAACTTAATTTTCTTTCTTTTTTTGTATTCCCTAACCATTTGAAAACACCGCGTCGTGTTAAGGTAGAATTATTAATACGTCAGAAAATAACTAGAATCTTCATTACAGCTGTTTATCACACAAGAGAAAAAGACGTAAGGTGGAAAAACATAACAATAGGCATTATAATTAGTGTCAGTTTTGCAGGTGATTCGGTGTTCCTGCCGCGAGATGTCACTACCATCGTACACTTCCGCCGGGATTATCGTACTGCCTCCGTGACTATCTTACTACTGCCGTGGCTATCTTATTACTGCCGCCGTGACTATCGTACTGCTGTCATGACTATCGTACTGCTGCCGTGACTATCGTACTGCCGCCTGTGACTATCGTACTGCCGCCGTGACTATCGTACTGCTGCCGTGACTATCGTACTGCCGCCGTGACTATCGTACTGCTGGCATGACTATCGTACGTGACCGCACCAAACACATGCATATTATATAATCTCTGGCGCGTCGACCGATGAATATATAAATAAATAAAACAATAAGCATCAAATATTAACGTAACATGGTCTTGCGTAAAGGTTAGGTTTTGTTAGAGAAGGAGCTGCTTCTCTCCTGGAATTCCTTCGGTTAGCTACAAAAAAAAGGAGAGAAAAAAGGTGAAAATAAGAAAAGTTTTTTTTTATCCACGCTAGGAAGAATACCTCTTAAGTAAGCTGTTTAGGCCTAAGTTCTCCAAGTTTTACGGCGAAGAAATAATGGAGTTTGCCCTTCCCTCCCTCCTTCCCTCCCTTCCCTTCCCTTCCCTTCCTCCCTTCCATCCGTGTTCCCTTGAAGACTCCCACAGGCCCGAAGTAAAGTTAAGCCGCGGCGCATCTCTCTCTACTTCTCCCTCTTCTCCTCCTCCTCCTCCTCCTCCTCCTCCTCCTCCTCCTCCTCCTCCTCCTCCTCCACCTCCTCCTCCTCCTCCTCCTCCTCCTCCTCCTCCTACTCCTACTCCTCCTAACATTTCAACTCCGGGACTCACATTCATGGGGAAGGGAGAGAAAGGAGGCAGGTGTGTTCAGCCTCTCCCATTTTCCCTTCATTTAGTTGAGTCAAGTAACGCCATAGCCTCGTTACCTCGTTTCCACCACCACCACCACCACCACTACCACATACCTGGAACAGTGGGTTAGAGTTACCACAGTGTAAGTAAACGTGCAATGCGAACAAAAGGGTTAGCCAAAATTGCAGGAAAGAGAGAGAGAGAGGGAGAGAGAGAGAGAGAGAGAGAGAGAGAGAGAGAGAGAGAGAGAGAGAGAGAGAGAGAGAGAGAGAGAGAGAGAGAGAGAGAGAGAGAGAGCAAGCAAGTTTGGTATAATTTTTGGCGGGAATGGAATATTTTTGTAGTAAATGACAGTGACACACTTATTGAAGACATACTCGTGCGTGCGTGATAAGGGAGCTCAGTCGATGTGTGTGTCTATGTAGCGTCAATGGTCCTTCCTGAATAACCTGTTCAATGGTCTGGAAAGACGACAGAACTATCTCACAAAGCGTCTCTGGAATCTTTCCTAGAAAAGAAAAAACTCCAGAATGTCCTCAAGATGAGTCTTCGGGATCTTTTCTCGAAGAATTGCCGGAATCCTTTCCAAAAGAATCATCCGAAACTTTAAGAGAAGGCAAATCCTTTTTTCTTTTTATCCTCTTTAGAAGAAACGATGTCTCTTTCCGAGGGTATTCTTGAATACTACGAAAAAAAGGGGATTGAATAATCAACCGAGACACCCAACTTGGTACATACCGTGAGTGTAATCAAGCTCTGCTAAGTGACGAGAGAGAGAGAGAGAGAGAGAGAGAGAGAGAGAGAGAGAGAGAGAGAGAGAGAGAGAGAGAGAGAGAGAGAGAGAGAGAGAGAGAGAGAGAGAGAGAGAGAGAGAGTTGCATCGTTCACCTATTAGTGCACTCCTCCACTGAAATCACCCTGTAGAAACCACCCGACTCCCTCGGACCACAAAAGATTCAACCAAATTATTATTTTTTCACATAGGTAGTAGGACAGGAGGAAGCCGATGGCAGTGGTTATTCTTTAAGTTGAAGGAGAGCACTGATGTCAAGATCAGTAGCTGAAATGATAGTTGCAAAGTTTAGAATTCAAGTTTCGATAAAAACCCAGCTATTTTCGTTTCTCACCAGGCAGTATAAAATCATAATAATATTATCTATTTTTCTTACGTCGATCGTGACCAGATTCAGGTGAAGCACCAGTGAGATAACCCTTCAAGAGGTGCCACAATCTGCTCACTTCACCAAATACTGAATTGTCCAACAGGAACTAAACAACAACAACATAAGGGTTTGCATGATACATTCTTCTTTACTAATATAAATGCACATGACTTAGAAGGTTATTAAAGAACAACATATATCAAACTAAAATGAAAAGTATATCTTGGCGTCGCTCTATTATGAAAATGTGCCATTACGAGGGCCCACCTAATATCAAAAGTTTACATTCAGTCGAATAAGAAATTCACGTTTCCGCTCCAGAATTTCATATATTCCGGTGAATAAGAACATCACACAAGCTTCTTTTCACACCAGCTTTCCAACTCCAGCAAAGCCCGACCAGGACCACCACTACACACCCTTATCAACACCCCAGGAAGGATGCAACACCTTGGCTCCTCCACACACCCTTACTTACACACTCTCGGCGACACTCTCTACACTCCCTGACAATATGTTTTTAAATAATGACCTTGAAGATATCCGAAAGGTGCAACGTTGTCTTTTTAATAATATGTTCAAGGTAAACTTTTCGCTTTCATATTTTTTCCTTTTTCCTCACCACCACCTCACTGGCACACCTCATGTTTCCCACAGGCACTCGCCGTAACACACCTCATACATTATCCCTGGCATTCACTCTCCCTTCTCCATTAATAACTCGTTTCATGCTGGCTTCTACTCCACATATTTCTTGAAGCATCCAGTTTCTCCACGTCTCCGCAGGCATAAATTTTGGTAGTGTCTCTCGTGCACGTATTTCCCGTAATTGCATTTTCTTTTCGTCCTGTCTGATGCTTGGGTACGCACAGTCAGCAAGTTAATTATCTTCCTCATTTTTCCGCTATATAATGAGGCTCAGCGGAATACCATGCAGTCACAGTGAAAATATATTAATGCGTCAGTGGTATCGATCCTCCCTCCTTCCTGCCTTCCTTTAACTACGTATACCATGCCATCTTAATACCTATTGTTGACTCCTTATATACTAACATTAAACTTACTATACACGAGGAGCAACTCTTAGCAGCAGCCAGGGACACCAAGGATGAAGGGAGGGGGGGTGGGGGGGGCAGATGATAAGAGTGGGCGTGGTGCGGGGTCAATAATTCAGGTCACTGCCAGCTCTTCTCCAAAGGTGAAGCTGCGTACCTGAGGTCAAGTTATTTATAGATGGCGTAAAGCTGTGTTGTCCGAACGAGGGAGTCAGGTCGAGTAACGTAGAGAGAGAGAGAGAGAGAGAGAGAGAGAGAGAGAGAGAGAGAGAGAGAGAGAGAGAGAGAGAGAGAGAGAGAGAGAGAGAGAGAGAGAGAGAGAGAGAGAGGTGTAGACAGACTGAGAGACATACAGGCGAATAGACATATAGGTAGGAAAATAGATAGTTAGATAGATAAATAAATAGACAGAGATACAGACAGAATGACAGACCGACAGAAAAACAGACAGACAGATTAACAGAAATACAGACAGAGAAGCAGAGGCACGAACAGTCAAATACACAAATAGTGGGAGAGAAAATAAGAGAGAAAATGAAAGAGAACACACACACACACACACACACACACACACACACACACACACACACACACACACACAAGAAAGACCCAAACAGAAAAGAAAGGATAAAACAGACAAACAGAGAGATAGGCCAACAGATAAACAGATAGACATATAAACAGATACACAGAAACGGGTAATCATACAGACAAACAGACACACAGACAGACAGACAGATAGACAGGCAATCAGACAGACGGGCGGCAAACCTTTTAGTCCAAATGGTGGTCCGTCCTCAATTAAAACTAGCCACGCACGCGGTTGCTATGTCAACATTTCACGGAATGAGGGTGATTGCGACGTGTGTGTGTGTGTGTGTGTGGGTGTGTGTGTGTGTGTGTGTGTGTGTGTGTGTGTGTGTGTGTATGTGTGTGTATCATTCAAATATAGGCCTTTCGTGCAGATATTGCCACTCAAACGGCAATTAATACAGCTGTAACATGTTTGGTTAATAATGTGTCTCTATGTTGGAGTCTCGTATATTTGACTATTAGTTCTTATTAATTTCCCTTTCCACCAAAATTTTCAATGCTGAGAAAGGAAAATTTGAACTTTCCTTGGATGGTCTCGAAAGGAATTATATTTAATGAGGTTGGGGAAAAGAGAACTCCAGGACAAAGTTAAGTTTTCAGTATAACTTGGACAGAAGAATATATTTCCTTAGGGTTAAAAAAAAATGATCAACACTTGTACTCGTGTGATCTTAACCGTCATTGGTGTTAAGTGAATGGAACCTTGAAGTTTATACAAAGGTGTGTACACAGACGTCGCTTTCCCCGTGACGGTCATGCACATAGGCAACACTTGCACCTCTACGACTTCACCACAAACACACCGGCAGCCTGCAGGGGATAGGAGCCGCTATAGTGTGTCTTGGTGCAGCCGGTGAATGTACTAACGAACATGTCTTCCTTCCTTCATCGCTCACAGAAATACTCGCAACGTAAATATGTTGAATCACTATAAAAATGTTTACAACCTAACCAAAACAACATAGAAGTGTACATTGAGTTGATTTAGAATAATAACTCTCATGCATCTCACAAACTCACGGGTTTATCACTTCGTTCCATGTTTTTTTCTCATCATTACTTGTGATTATTTACCTCCATTTTCACTTTTATGATTATTTATTATTTCCACTGAGAGAAAAATAAAAAAACCGTTAGTCTGGTTCTCTCAGGCGACACGTAGGAAAGTATATATGTGTGTGTGTGTGTGTGTGTGTGTGTTTAAGAGGAGAGGGGAAGGCTAACATGAAAACGGGTAGTGGTTTTGGCTGTGGAGGGAATGTCAGTGTGAAAGCACATTAGCTGCGGCTGTAATGTCACCGAACGTTATAATAAACATGGAAGGAACTGCCTCGACCTTTTAGTTTTACTCCATTCATTCCGCAGATAAATGAGAGAGAGAGAGAGAGAGAGAGAGAGAGAGAGAGAGAGAGAGAGAGAGAGAGAGAGAGAGAGAGAGAGAGAGAGAGAGAGAGAGAGAGAGAGAGAGTGAGAAGGAAGGGAGGAAGGAAGGAAGGAAGGAAGGTTGGTCGGTAATAGAGAAAGAATAGCAGAGTCTGTTGCTTCTTACATCACTTCCGGTTCTCAACAGGTGTCCCTCCCTCCCTCCTTCCCTCCGTCTCCTTCCTCTCCCTCCTCCTCCTCCTCCTCTTCCTCCTCTCCTCCCTCTCACTCTCCCTCCCCTCATCACTGACCACATTTCCTTTGCCTCTTCTTCCAACGAGTATCATTACTATTACTACTACTACTACTACTACTACTACTACTACTACTACTACTACTACTACTACTACTACTACTACTTCTATTATTACTGCTACTATATAACTTGCTTTATTCCCACACATGCGAAGTGGCAGAAAAATTAAAGAAAATTACAAAATAAGTTATAAAGTAAGAAAATAGATTTAAGAATTTACTCTTTCTCCTCTCGCCTTCCTCCTCCTCCTCCTCCTCCTCCTCCTCCTGCTTCCGGTTGTGCAATATTCATCCAGCCAGGAGGAGGAGGAGGAGGAGGAGGACTAGGATTACAGGGAGGAGGAGGGGGAAGGTATGATAATAGAAAAAGAAGGATTATGAGAAAAAGGATGGAATTTAATGGTGATGATGATGATGGAGGAGAAGGAGAAGGATGAAGAGGAAGAAGAAAAGAGAAAAAGGAAGATAGAATTTGAAGAAGCAAGATGAGAAGGAGGAGGAGAAGGATGAATATGAAAAGAGATAGAAAAATACAAAAGGAAGAGGAGGAGAAGGAGGAGGAGGAGGAGGAGGAGGAGGAGGAGATCATAGGATGCTGGTGTCTCATCTCTCACTTTTCCTATGAGATTTACTTGAAGGGCCCAACGAGGGGAGGGGAAGGGAGGGAAAGAAGGGAAGAGGGGAGGGGAAGGGAGGGAAGGAAGGGCAGAGAGGAGGGGAAAGGTGTTGATGACGGGAGAGGAAGGAACTAAGGGAAGGTAGAGGAGAAGAGGGGAGAGAAGAAGGCAAAAGGAAAGCGGAGAGAAGTTATATGATGGTGGGGTGAACCTCATTCCTCATTCCTCATTCATTTTTATCATTAATATTTATTTTTATCATTAATATTTATTTTTATCATTAATATTTATTTTTATCATTAATATTTATTTTTATCATTAATATTTATTTTTATCATTATATTTATTTTTATCATTAATATTTATTTTATCATTAATATTTATTTTATCATTATTATTTATTTTTATCATTAATATTTATTTTTATCATTAATATTTATTTTTATCATTATATTTATTTTTATCATTAATATTTATTTTTATCATTAATATTTATTTTTATCATTAATATTTATTTTTATCATTAATATTTATTTTTATCATTAATATTTATTTTTATCATTAATATTTATTTTTATCATTATTATTTATTTTTATCATTAATATTTATTTTTATCATTAATATTTATTTTTAATATTTATTTTTATCATTATTATTTATTTGTATCATTATTATTTATTTTTATCATTAATATTTATTTTTATCATTAATATTTATTTTTATCATTAATATTTATTTTTATCATTAATATTTATTTTTATCATTAATATTTATTTTTATCATTAATATTTATTTTTATCATTAATATTTATTTTCATCATTAATATTTATTTTTATCATTAATATTTATTTTTATCATTATTATTTATTTTTATCATTATTATTTATTTTTATCATTAATATTTATTTTTATCATTAATATTTATTTTTATCATTAATATTTATTTTTATCATTAATATTTATTTTTATCATTAATATTTATTTTTATCATTAATATTTATTTTTATCATTAATATTTATTTTTATCATTAATATTTATTTTTATCATTATTATTTATTTTTATCATTATTATTTATTTGTATCATTATTATTTATTTTTATCATTAATATTTATTTTTATCATTAATATTTATTTTTATCATTAATATTTATTTTTATCATTAATATTTATTTTTATCATTAATATTTATTTTTATCATTAATATTTATTTTTATCATTAATATTTATTTTCATCATTAATATTTATTTTTATCATTATATTTATTTTTATCATTATTATTTATTTTTATCATTATTATTTATTTTTATCATTAATATTTATTTTTATCATTAATATTTATTTTTTATCATTATTATTTATTTTTATCATTATTATTTATTTTTTATCATTAATATTTATTTTTATCATTAATATTTATTTTTATCATTAATTTTTATTTTTATCATTAATATTTATTTTTATCATTAATATTTATTTTTATCATTATATTTATTTTATCATTAATATTTATTTTTATCATTAATATTTATTTTTATCATTAATATTTATTTTTATCATTAATATTTATTTTTTATCATTATTATTTATTTTTATCATTATTATTTATTTTTATCATTAATATTTATTTTTATCATTAATATTTATTTTTATCATTAATAATTATTTTTATCATTAATATTTATTTTTATCATTAATATTTATTTTTATCATTATTATTTATTTTTATCATCATATTTATTGTTTATCATTAATATTTATTTTTATCATTATTATTTATTTTTATCATTAATATTTATTTTTATCATTAATATTTATTTTTATCATTAATATTTATTTTTATCATTAATATTTATTTTTATCATTAATATTTATTTTTATCATTAATATTTATTTTTATCATTAATATTTATTTTTATCATTAATATTTATTTTTATCATTATTATTTATTTTTATCATCATTATTTATTTTTATCATCATTATTTATTTTTATCATCATTATTTATTTTTATCATCAATATTTATTTTTATCATCAATATTTATTTTTATCATTAATATATATTTTTATCATTAATATTTATTTTTATCATTAATATTTATTTTTATCATTAATATTTATTTTTATCATTAATATTTATTTTTATCATTAATATTTATTTTTATCATTAATATTTATTTTTATCATTAATATTTATTTTTATCATTATTATTTATTTTTATCATTAATATTTATTTTTATCATTAATATTTATTTTTATCATTATATTTATTTTTATCATTAATATTTATTTTTATCATTAATATTTATTTTTATCATTAATATTTATTTTTATCATTAATATTTATTTTTATCATTAATATTTATTTTTATCATTAATATTTATTTTTATCATTAATATTTATTTTTATCATTAATATTTATTTTTATCATTAATATTTATTTTTATCATTAATATTTATTTTTATCATTAATATTTATTTTTATCATTAATATTTATTTTTATCATTATTATTTATTTTTATCATTAATATTTATTTTTTATCATTAATATTTATTTTTTATCATTATATTTATTTTTATCATTAATATTTATTTTTATCATTAATATTTATTTTTATCATTAATATTTATTTTTATCATTAATATTTATTTTTATCATTAATATTTATTTTTATCATTAATATTTATTTTTATCATTAATATTTATTTTTATCATTAATATTTATTTTTATCATTATTATTTATTTTTATCATCATTATTTATTTTTATCATCATTATTTATTTTTATCATCATTATTTATTTTTATCATCAATATTTATTTTTATCATCAATATTTATTTTTATCATTAATATATTTTTATCATTAATATTTATTTTTATCATTAATATTTATTTTTATCATTAATATTTATTTTTATCATTAATATTTATTTTTATCATTAATATTTATTTTTATCATTAATATTTATTTTTATCATTAATATTTATTTTTATCATTAATATTTATTTTTATCATTAATATTTATTTTTATCATTATTATTTATTTTTATCATTAATATTTATTTTTATCATTAATATTTATTTTTATCATTAATATTTATTTTTATCATTAATATTTATTTTTATCATTAATATTTATTTTTATCATTATTATTTATTTTTATCACTATTATTTATTTTTATCATTAATATTTATTTTTATCATTAATATTTATTTTTATCATTATTATTTATTTTTATCATTAATATTTATTTTTTATCATTATTATTTATTTTTATCATTATTATTTATTTTTATCATTAATATTTATTTTTATCATTAATATTTATTTTTATCATTAATATTTATTTTTATCATTAATATTTAGTTTTATCATTAATATTTATTTTTATCATTATATTTATTTTATATCATTAATATTTATTTTTATCATTATATTTATTTTTATCATCATTATTTATTTTTATCATCATTATTTATTTTTATCATCATTATTTATTTTTATCATCAATATTTATTTTTATCATCAATATTTATTTTTATCATTAATATATATTTTTATCATTAATATTTATTTTTATCATTAATATTTATTTTTATCATTAATATTTATTTTTATCATTAATATTTATTTTTATCATTAATATTTATTTTTATCATTAATATTTATTTTTATCATTAATATTTATTTTTTATCATTAATATTTATTTTTATCATTAATATTTATTTTTATCATTATTATTTATTTTTATCATTAATATTTATTTTTATCATTAATATTTATTTTTATCATTAATATTTATTTTTATCATTAATATTTATTTTTATCATTAATATTTATTTTTATCATTATTATTTATTTTTATCACTATTATTTATTTTTATCATTAATATTTATTTTTATCATTAATATTTATTTTTATCATTATTATTTATTTTTATCATTAATATTTATTTTTATCATTAATATTTATTTTTATCATTAATATTTATTTTTATCATTAATATTTATTTTTATCATTATTATTTATTTTTATCATTAATATTTATTTTTATCATTAATATTTATTTTTATCATTAATATTTATTTTTATCATTAATATTTATTTTTATCATTGATATTTATTTTTATCATTGATATTTATTTTTATCATTAATATTTATTTTTTATCATTATTATTTATTTTTATCATTATTATTTATTTTTATCATTAATATTTATTTTTATCATTAATATTTATTTTTATCATTAATATTTATTTTTATCATTAATATTTATTTTTATCATTGATATTTATTTTTATCATTAATATTTATTTTTATCATTAATATTTATTTTTATCATTAATATTTATTTTTATCATCATTATTTATTTTTATCATCATTATTTATTTTTATCATCATTATTTATTTTTATCATCAATATTTATTTTTATCATCAATATTTATTTTTATCATTAATATTTATTTTTATCATTAATATTTATTTTTATCATTAATATTTATTTTTATCATTAATATTTATTTTTATCATTAATATTTATTTTTATCATTATTATTTATTTTTATCATTAATATTTATTTTTATCATTAATATTTATTTTTATCATTAATATTTATTTTTATCATTAATATTTATTTTTATCATTATTATTTTTATCATTAATATTTATTTTTATCATTAATATTTATTTTTATCATTAATATTTATTTTTATCATTAACATTTATTTTTATCATTAATATTTATTTTTATCATTATTATTTATTTTTATCATTAATATTTATTTTTTATCATTAATATTTATTTATATCATTATTATTTATTTTTATCATTAATATTTATTTTTATCATTAATATTTATTTTTATCATTAATATTTATTTTTATCATTAATATTTATTTTTATCATTAATAT
>JAPQNM010000044.1:7359878-7362378 GCA_029783475.1 Metacarcinus magister
CGGCGCCTTTCCACTGTAATCTGATCACTAATGACGCAAGAACTCACAACCTGAGACACCGAAGCAGGAATACAGAGTGAAACAGATAAAAAAAGAAAAAAAGTAGATATAAAAAAGACAGAAACTAAATCTGTCCCCAAGGCCTTTCAGTGCTCAAGTAGGAGTGAGGGTCATGGGAGCGCAAGGGGTTGGGGAGGAGGAGAGGGCTAAGGAGAGGGGAATGGGGCAGGGCTTTGGGGCATGGGTGGAGGTAGTGAGGGGACGCTGGTGGGGGGGGGGTGAGGCTAAGAGTGGTGGTGGTGGTGGTGGTAGTCGCTGCTCTCTGTCAGCCTGTGATGAGGGGAAACTTACGACAGTGTGGCGAGTAACTGGAGTGGCCTTGGCAGTGTGTGTGTGTGTGTGTGTGTGTGTGTGTGTGTGTGTGTGTGTGTGTGTGTGTGTGTGTGTGTGGTTAATACACACACACACACACACACGTACAAAGGCGGTCATGTTCAAGGGCTGCACAGAACACGCATCCCCAAGAATGTCACAGTTCACTTCCTCGTCATGTTGTTCTTCCTCCCAAGACGAAGGCAATGAGAGGTGGTGATGATGTGGTGGTGATGAAGATGGGGGGTGGGTGTGGTGATGTGGTAATAGGTATCGTTAAAAGTGTTGATGTGGTGGTGACGTGATGGCAAGGAAGAGGTGATGAAGTGATGGATGATGTGACATGTAAGTCGTAAGATGATGACGTGGTGATGACGTGATGGTGAGGTGGTGTCAATAGAGCGACATGTGTCTTATCATCATAAAGTCATCATCCATCATCACACACACACACACACACACACACACACACACACACACACACACACACACACACACACACACACACACACACACACACACATTAATCAGACGACGGAGTTTCACATTATACATTTTTTCACTACTTTTTATTTAGTTTTTCCTTTTTTTTTCATTACCCCGGCAAGTAAGTGAGGGAGGGAGTGAGGGAGTGAGGGAGGAAGGGAGCCTCGTTGGGCCTTGTTGTTTACGTGATCGCCTGGTGGAGCGTGACGTCCTGCCACTGCTGGGAAACAACTAGTGAAGGACAATCCATTTTTTCCTCCTCCACCTCACCGCGACGAAAAATTACCCGACTGAATCGTATCCAGTCTTTTTTTTTTCTTCTTCTTCTTGATCAGTGGAAGGAAACACTTTTCAGTTTTTATGGGACTATTTTTCAAATATTTCAAAGGAAGTTTTTTTTAATATTTTTCCTTAGATATTATTTTTTGGGGGTGCGGGTAAGATTGATGAGGAAAGAGAAAGACAGACAGGAACACTTTAACTCTTTAGGTGAAACATCTATTATTAATTAGTTGGCTATCTTTTATACTATATAATGAAGGGTTGCATCGCTACAGTCACGCCGTACGTGCACGTATGTGTATAATTTTTTTTTTCAAGGATGAGGAAAGTTCTGTCTTTTTCCGCGTGTCAGTCCAACGGCACTCGGAAATAGAGGAGTGTTTCGTCCTTTTACAATAGATAGGTAGATAGATAGATAATAAATAGATACATAGATAATAGGTAGGTAGACAGATAGATATGTAAATATATATAGATAGATAGATAGATATAGAGTTGCATAAAGAGGTATATAAGGCAATAGATGGATAGATATGTAGCTGTAGACTTGATAGATAGATGAACAGATGAATAGATTGATAGCTAGATAGATAGATAAACACACAAATAGATGAAAAATAAATAAGTCAATAAGTAAGTAAATAAATACAAACCATTCGAAAAATATTATGCAAATTAATCTCGGCTTTCGTATTTCATTCCAGCTTGAATTTATTTTATGGAACCGGCAACACACACGGTGGACTTTCCAGTATAAATAAACGAATATACATATATTAAAAAAAATTTTCGTCCTTAACTTGACCTGCATCCTCGTGTGTGTGTGTGTGTGTGTGTGTGTGTGTGTGTGTGGGTGTGTGTGGGTGTGTATAGAGAGGATGGAGGATCAAAAACAAATGAAGTCTATAGAAGGTGTTGCATTCCACTATACGTTTGAAAGTCGTTGTACCAGGAAGTAAAGGAAGCTAACCAGTCTCTTGTCCGGTGGAAAAAGGGGAAAAAAAAAAGTGGAAAGAAAAAGAGAGGATAAAGAGGAAGAGTGAGAAAAAAAAAATAAAAGATCAGGCGACCACTTCCTCGATGCACAATGGCGGAATCACGTTCACTCTCTCCCTCTCTCTCTTTCTCTCTCTCTCTCTCTCTCTCTCTCTCTCTCTCTCTCTCTCTCTCTCTCTCTCTCTCTCTCTCTCTCTCTCTCTCTCACCTTGAAAGTGTTACCAGGTAGTGTGCAATCTTTTTTTTCTTCTTTTTTTTTCCATCTTTTTTTTTACCTGTAATAATGAAGCTAAAATATAACTCACCTGCTGCACCGATTTAGTTACTTTTTTTTTTACGTATCTTTAATTGTTAATTTCGTTTT
>JAPQNM010000044.1:7367378-7369878 GCA_029783475.1 Metacarcinus magister
CCGATAATTGGGGAGCACTCTATTATGAAGAGCACCTGTACAGAACACGTCCATGACTGGTGAGAGGAAGGGTTCATGGGAAGAGGGAGTGGAGGGGAAAAGTGGAGGGGAAGAGTGGAGGGGAATAGTGTGTGTTATGAAGGTGGAGGTGGAAGGGTGAGACCAAGGTGAAGTGTATCATTATATATTTTTATTTTCAAGAAAGTATATGTTTTAAGGAAGTGTAGAATTTTGCTTTGTGTGTGTGTGTGTGTGTGTGTGTGTGTGTGTGTGTGTGTGTGTGTGTGTGTTGTTGTTTAGTGCAAGTCAGGTGTAATTGGCGGGGCAGGTGTAAGGGGCAAGGTGTTGGGAAGGGGAGGAGGGGGGGAGAGGGTACAGGAATGATTGAACCTGCTGCTGCTGCGTCATTGAGAGAGAGAGAGAGAGAGAGAGAGAGAGAGAGAGAGAGAGAGAGAGAGAGAGAGAGAGAGAGAGAGAGAGAGAGAGAGAGAGAGAGAGAGAGAGAGAGAGAGAGATATTCCAGATGAAAGTTTTCTCCCTAAGGCACTATGTACACACACACACACACACACACACACACACACACACACACACACACACACACACACACACACACACACACACCTGTTGATCACACACCTGGCCAATAAAAATATAAGTATGCATCATCACATAGGAGGAGGATATCGTGACCACACTTAATTCCCACGCTTTTCCCTCCTTCCCTCCATTCCACCCCACCATCCCTCCCGGTCTCCTACACCCACCCGGCCACAGCAGAATAAAACAAAACACATCCCAACACTTATTCTTGCACTGATCTGTAACGTCAATGCTCCGACAACATGACCACGGCACTTGTCTCTTCCTTTATGGTGCTATATCGGTTTTTCGTTCTTCGACTTGACCTTCAAACCCTCTGAGTGGAGTGTGGGTGCGAGTGGAAGGTGGGTGGGTTGGATGAGAATGGAATATGTACTACGTAGTCATGGAGTCTTGGTGTGTTGAGTGTGTAAAACTATCCATCTGCAAATCGTGTTATCAGCTTCTTTGAAAGTGATCAAAAAGAAACAAGTACTCACACTCATAACACTGCCATCTTAAAGCACAACGTAGGGAATACACACACACACACACACACACACACACACACACACACACACACACACACACACACACACACACACACACACACACACACACACACACACACATAAGCATTACATAAACACATATGCACACACACGCATACTTATGAATGTGCTATCGTCTGCATACTTTGTAAGTTTGACAATATTTTGCACAAGACTTTGCATAGCAGTGAACGTAGTGCTGAGGCAGGTGGAGAAAGAACGATGTGGTGGTGAAGCCATGGCGGAAGGCAGACCTGGTGATGAGGGTGGTGGTGGTGAGGTGGTGGTGAG
This sequence comes from Metacarcinus magister, assembly GCA_029783475.1. Classification (NCBI taxonomy): domain Eukaryota; kingdom Metazoa; phylum Arthropoda; class Malacostraca; order Decapoda; family Cancridae; genus Metacarcinus; species Metacarcinus magister. The sequence continues at coordinate 7,368,803 of JAPQNM010000044.1, forward strand.
GATGGAGTGGGTGCATGGAGGAGAGGAGTGTATCATATATATATATATATATATATATATATATATATATATATATATATATATATATATGTAAAATAATATTAAGTAGTTCTTTCATATGAGGAGCTGAGAGAGAGATGAGAGAGTAGAGAGAGAGAGAGAGAGAGAGAGAGAGAGAGAGAGTGAGAGAGAGAGAGAGAGAGAGAGAGAGAGAGAGAATTATTTCCGCATCCTGGCCTGGTCTCTGAAGAGCCCCAGCCTCTCGAGGGAGACGCGATCCCAAGAGTCAGCCAAGCCCTTCCCAGGTGCGGCTTCATCAGGCGAGCCTTGGGGTTGACCCAACATCCCATTATCCCTTGGCCAATCACAAGCTCCATCGCCACCTGGCTGACCTGGTTCAACCCCGCCTTCCGGCTGACTTAAAATAGAGACTCCCCCGCTCTGGACAGACACAGCTCAGACTCACTCACGGGCACTCATTACATCAACTCTCTCTCTGCACCAAGAGTCTCAGTAATATCAACAGTAATATTCAATAATATCAAGGAAAACTCAAGCTGTGTTCCTCCATTCAACATCCTTGGTGTATTAGGGCGCGGAGAATTACCAAACTCTAATATACTGGTGGATTCATATGTATTGAGTATACATCTAATATACTCCAATATAGGAGGCATTGGATGGTTACATGTCATTTGGTACTCAAGTCATTTCGGCACCAAGTCAATTTGGCAACAAACCATTTGGTCCTCAGTACTTTTCGGCATCTGTTAGTTTTGTACATCACCAACACATTACATCCCATACCACTAAAGTCAATCTATCGCGAGTTTCTGCAACAATGACACGTCTATCCACTTTCCATACACACACACACACACACACACACACACACACACACACACACACACACACACACACACACACACACACACACACACACACACACACACACACACACACACACACACACATCTGACCTAAAATCGAAAAAGGGGCGTGATTTTTTTTTTATCATGAATCGTCCCGTTAAAAAAAAGTGACGTCCAGCAGGAAACTCATCGCACGTAACAGTT
>JAPQNM010000044.1:7374878-7414878 GCA_029783475.1 Metacarcinus magister
CAATATTTGGGGTGATAAGCCAAGGATGAAATACATTACGAAAACAACAACGATTAAGGTGGAGGTGAAAAGAGATAAAATTACATAAAATGACATATATTCTCAGACCACGTATATACCTTAGCGTCTAAACTATATACAGGTGGTCGGTCCTTAATCTAGAGTAAACATTATCTAAAACAAACAAACATGATCGAAAGAAAACGAAGTCGGAAACAAACATAGTCAAACGGCCTTTATCGGAAACCTTGTTGAAAAGAGAGAGAGAGAGAGAGAGAGAGAGAGAGAGAGAGAGAGAGAGAGAGAGAGAGAGAGAGAGAGAGAGAGAGAGAGAGAGAGAGAGAGAGAGAGAGAGAGAGATATGGCAGATGAAGCGGAAGAAGTATCGGTAGTATTGGGGAAATGGAGGGAAGGATAGTGATGGGAATAGAAGGAGGAAAACGAGGAAAAGGGGGAGACAGTAACGTTGAAGAAGAGGGGAATGGATAGCGGCAGGATGGACGGAGGAAGAGAAGTGCAGGAGGAGGAGGAGGAGATAGTGTGTAGTGGGTAGTGATAGGAACGAAAGAATGATGGGAATGATGGGAATTGGAAGCGTGCAGTGGATGGATGCGGGGCGTGCTTTACTTGGGAAGGGGAAGTGATGGGGCAGGACTATATAGTATGTGGTTAAAGAGTGATGGGATGGGATGGGTAAGTGTGAGATGTGGAGAAAGTTACATCCATGAGTGAAGGGAACGAATAGAGGAATAAGGGGAAAGGGAAGGAGAAGTTGAATAAATATAGGAAGAGAGGGGAATAAATAGTAAAAAAACAAAAGAAGAGGAACCAAGAAAATGGGTGATGGGAACAACATTAGAAGAGGAAAAAGAAGTTAAAGAAGTAGTTTGAATGTGAAAAGAGGAGGAGGAGGAGGAGAGGAGAGGAAAGGGTCAGTGATGAGGAGGGGGATGAAAGTGAAGGGATGAAGAAAGAGTAGTGAAGGAAGGAGGTGAGGGGAGGCGCCAGGGTGAGGGTGGGGAGGATAGGGAGTGTGATGAATGAGGGCAGAAAGGAGGTATGAATGGCTTCTATGCCCACGCCCGCCTCCTCGCTAATATGCCCTGATTTCTTGGGATTCCTGAGGGGTGACTGTATGTGTGTGTGTGTGTGTGTGTGTGTGTGTGTGTGTGTGTGTGTGTGTGTGTGTGTGTGTGTGTGTGTGTGTGTTGGCCATTGTGGTAGTCATTAAAAAATCATTCAGGACATTCCATCTCTCTCTCTCTCTCTCTCTCTCTCTCTCTCTCTCTCTCTCTCTCTCTCTCTCTCTCTCTCTCTCTCTCTCTCTCTCTCTCTCTCTCTCTCTCTCGACATACCACAAGGGCGCCGTGGTAGCCGCCCAACGCGACACACACGTAACCGTCATCACCATAACACAAGGTCTTTATAACAATTCCTAGAAGTTGCTCAATCTCTTTTTTTCTATCTTCGCTACAGGATTCCAAACCATGTATAGTGAAGGATTATCAGTGATCCCTTATGTAATTCTTCCTTAACCACCACCACCACCACCACCACCACCACCACCACCACCACCACCACCTATAGTGACACCGTATAAATCAATCGTTCAAAACATCACACAACACATCACCACCATAACAAACAACACCACTACATTCAAAACACCACCACAGTTCAACCCACATCACCACCACCACCACCACCATCAGCCGTTCATAGCAACACCACACCGGGTCTTCGTAGCAACCAGCGGGCGTGGGTGGGAGGGGGGCGGGGATGGGTGGGGGAATAGGTGCATGGGGCGTGGGAAGAGGACCTAGGCAGGGGAAGTATCTATTTAAACCCGCGAGAGTGTCCCTTGTGTGTCCATCTACTCTCTGATACTCCAGCCCACTGCCTCCTCCCCTCTACACTCCAGTCCCTGCCCCTCCCCCTGTATGACTCTTCCTCCCTTCTGCTCCCCCTCCCTTACATTTTTTGCCCCCTCCCCTCTCCCCTCCCTGCCTGTACAAGCCTCCCTGATCCGTCACCTCCGTTTCACTTAGCACATCCCTTTCCTTCCACCTGCAGCGACTTCTTCTGGTTATAGTATATGTTTAGTTGTTTATGTGACTCTCTCTCTCTCTCTCTCTCTCTCTCTCTCTCTCTCTCTCTCTCTCTCTCTCTCTCTCTCTCTCATTCTTATGTAACTTTCACTCTTTTTGTATTTATGATGTACTATATTGATCTATGTATGTTTGTATGTATGTATGTATGTGTATGTATGTATGTTAGTTTTCCTTACCTACTATAAACATACATACTCTAAATTCTTTCTCCTACATACCTGTATCTATGTGTTTATCTGTTTATTTATTTACTTACCTTTCCTATCCACCCCCTCCCCCCCCACCAATGTGTCCTCTCACTACCCGCCCCCTTTAACGCCACACCCTCCCCCTCCCCTCTCGCATGCCTTCTGTACGGTACTCTGACTTTTTTTTTATCCTCTCTCTCTCTCTCTCTCCTCTCTCTCTCTCTCTCTCTCTCTCTCTCTCTCTCTCTCTCTCTCTCTCTCTCTCTCTCTCTCTCTCTCTCTCTCTCTCTCTCTCTTTGTCACGTCTGCTCCGCCCCAACAAACGAAGTGGAATTCATTTGTTTCATCCGTCTGCCTTTTCTTTTTTCTTTATTTTTTGACCATTGTGTTAATGCTTCACCCGTAAATCCTTTCTCTCTCTCTTTTTTTTTTTTCTCTCTCTCTCTCTCTCTCTCTCTCTCTCTCTCTCTCTCTCTCTCTCTCTCTCTCTCTCTCTCTCTCTCTCTCTCTCTCTCTCTCTCTCTCTCTCTCTCTCTTCGTCCACGTTCTGGTAATTTTTCTCGTCGTCGTGGACATTGTCGTCTAGTTAGCCTCCTTCTTCTCCTTCTCCTCCTCCTTTTCCTCCTCCTCCTCCTCCTCCTCCTCCTCCTCCTCCTCCTCTCCTCCTCTTCCTCTGGTCACATATCCCACACAGTGATTTCCGACATTCATAAATCTCTCTCTCTCTCTCTCTCTCTCTCTCTCTCTCTCTCTCTCTCTCTCTCTCTCTCTCTCTCTCTCTCTCTCTCTCTCTCTCTCTCTTTCAGTCTAACCCGTTGATAATCTTTTCTTTTGTTTGCTTGTTTTCAGCTCGTTAACCACTGAAAGCTGTGTACTATTTTCTTGTTAGGGCCAGAAAAGAGAGAGAGAGAGAGAGAGAGAGAGAGAGAGAGAGAGAGAGAGAGAGAGAGAGAGAGAGAGAGAGAGAGAGAGAGAGAGAGAGAGCGAATCAATAACATTCCAAAATAGTAACTACTCCCCCATTTTCTTTCTTCACGTTTTGCTCTCCCGGCGGTGGATAGCACAGAGAGAGAGAGAGAGAGAGAGAGAGAGAGAGAGAGAGAGAGAGAGAGAGAGGAGAGGAGAGAGAGAGAGAGAGAGAGAGAGAGAGAGAGAGAGAGAGAGAGAGAGAGAGAGAAACATGAAAAAAACATATTAAAGACCATTTTTCCATCATCTCCTTTCGCCCATGCACCCCCCTCTCTCTCTCTCTCTCTCTCTCTCTCTCTCTCTCTCTCTCTCTCTCTCTCTCTCTCTCTCTCTCTCTCTCTGTGCCTCCATCCCTCATCTTTAGGTCGTAATCAGTCAATTTTAACGAGCTCCGGGAACTTAAGGGGACTGGGCTCCGCCACCCAAACCTACCTTTCCCTGTTGATAGTTAAGAGTATGAAGGGAAAGAAGGGAAGGAAGGGATGCTAGAGAAAAGGAAGGAAACAGGTGAAGGGTATGAAAGAGATAGTTTTGAAGGAAGGAAAGAAAGGGAGGAAGTGAGAAGGCTTTGAAAAAAAATTGGAGTAAGTGATGGTTAAGGGAAGGAAGGAAGGAAGGAAGGAAGGAAGGAAGGAAGGAAGGAAGGAAAGGAAGGGAGGATAAAGTGAAGGAAGGAAACGGGTGAAGGGTATGAAAGAGAGAATTTTGATGGAAGGAAGGAAGGAAGGAAGGAAGGGATGAAGGAGGATAGCAAACAGAAGAGATAAAAAAGGAAACAGGTGAACAATTCGTAAAAAAGGTATAATTTTGAAGGAAGAAAAAAAAAGGAAGAAAAAGACAGGAAAAAAAAAATTAAAGAAAAAGAAAGAAAGAAAGAGAAGGAGGAATGAAGTGAAGCATGTATGGAATGAAGAAGGAAAGGAAGGTCTGAAGAAAAATGGGAAAATATATCAAGCTGGAAGGGAGGAAATGAAACGAACTTGGGAAGAAGACGAAATGGAAAAAGCAAGGGAGGTAAAAAAACGAAATAAAGGAAGAAGCAAGGAAGAAATAAAGGCAGGGAATAGGAGAAAATGAGAGGATATGATAGAAATATTGGATAAAAGGAAGGAGATAAAAATAGAATGAAAGACAACAAATGAGAGGAAAGGAAGAGAGGAGGAGGAGGGAGGAGGAGGGAGGAGGAAAGGATAAAGATTAAATTCGAATTGAAAGACGAAGAGGGGAGGAAGGGATGGGGAGGAGACAGATGAGGGGGAAAGAAGAAATATATTGGGGGAAAAAATAGCACAGAGATAGAAGGAAATTGATGATCGGAAGGAAGCTAGGTTAATGAAAGAAAGAGAGAGAGAGAGAGAGAGAGAGAGAGAGAGAGAGAGAGAGAGAGAGAGAGAGAGAGAGAGAGAGAGAGAGAGAGAGAGAGAGAGACATATTGGCACAACTTTTTTTCTAATTGCAAAATATTATTACTTCTCTTTACACTGTCGTTACTTTTATGATGTAAACAATCCAACTTTCTACATACATATACACAGTCTGCAAAAAAAAAGTGGGGGCCCCTCGGCATGACGTCACTTTGTTTATGTTACGCTTGGTGAGGAGGGAAGGGAGGGAGAGAGTGAGAGGGAGAGAGGGGGGGAGAGAGGGAGAGAAAGGAGGAAATACCAGGAGATGAGAGAAAGGACGGAGGAGGAGGGAGATCAGAGAGAGGTGACAGCAGGAGATGAGAGAGAGAGAGAGAGAGAGAGAGAGAGAGAGAGAGAGAGAGAGAGAGAGAGAGAGAGAGAGAGAGAGAGAGAGAGAGGGGGGCCACAGGACTCCCCTTGACTCATCACAAACCCGTCTTGACAAATTTTTCGATCCCAAGGCGCGAGGGACTTCATTTTGCTGTCAGGAGGAGGAGGAGGAGGAGGAGGAGGAGGAGGAGGAGGAGGAGGAGGAGGAGGAGGAGGAAGAAGAGGAGGAAGAGCCTTGCTTAAGTGATAATTTCCCTGTAGAGCCTTGACAATGATGGGAGCTTCTTAATGAGTCTCCTCCTCCTCCTCCTCCTCCTCCTCCTCCTCCTCCTCCTCTGTTACTACCTCCTACTATACAGCTGAAAGAAAACCAATCAGGGACAACGTAATGCCTCTATGACGTCATCCATTCCATTTTTTAAGGGGGTGGAGGGAGGGGGCGCGACAACCAGTCAGGGGCGGTGCAGTGACCTGGTGACGTCACTGCATGGGGGAGAGAGAGAGAGAGAGAGAGAGAGAGAGAGAGAGAGAGAGAGAGAGAGAGGAGAGAGAGAGAGAGAGAGAGAGAGAGAGAGAGAGTTAATGGTGAAATATATACCATTATGATCACCAATAACAATAACAACAACAACAACAACAATAACAATAACAATAACAACAACAACAATAACAATAACAAAATAATAATAATAATAATAATAATAATAATAATAATAATAATAATAATAACAATAGTAATAATAATAACAATACTAAGCTGAAATCCTACAACAATCGGCATGTCCAGGAAACTTTTATTGTCCACTGATAGAAAAAAGGGGAATTTGACCCAACGAGAAAGAAAAACAAAAAAAAACTGAAATGAAATTGAAAAAAAAAGATATATATATATCAATAATAATTACGTCCAATATTGTTGTTGCTGTTGCTGTTGTTAATAATAATGACAATAATAATAATAATAATAATAATAATAATAATAATAATAATAATAAATAAGAATAACAATAACAATAACAAACTCAGATGAAGCAGATGGATAGAGCAGGAGGCGGAACGGATGAATACAGAAGAGGAGGAGGAGGAGGAAGAGGAGGAGGAGGAGGAGGAGGAGGAGGAATAGGAGGAAGAGGAGGAGGAGGGAGAGGAGGAGGAGGAGGTAGAGGTGAGTCACTTCCTAGACCACTGTTATCAATCTCATTCCCGGTTCGCTGGAATAAGGGAATCGGGAACCTAATATTGAGAAAGAAACTGGGATTGGAGTGGGAGAGGAAGAAGAGGAGGAGAAGGAGGAAGAGGAGGAGGAGGAGGAGGAGGGAGGAGGAGGAGGAGGAGAAGGAGGAGGGAGAGAGGGTCATCTGAATGTAGTGAAAATGAGGGAAAGAGGGGAGAATCGGAGAGAGAAATAGGGTGAGTGGCGGTCAATGGGAAGAATTTAGAGAGAGAGAGAGAGAGAGAGAGAGAGAGAGAGAGAGAGAGAGAGAGAGAGAGAGAGAGAGAGAGAGAGAGAGAGAGAGAGAGATGTATGGAGAGTACATAGCGGTATGTGGTCGATGGTATGACTATTATGTGTACCAATCTCTCTCTCTCTCTCTCTCTCTCTCTCTCTCTCTCTCTCTCTCTCTCTCTCTCTCTCTCTCTCTCTCTCTCTCTCTCTCTCTCTCTCTCTCTCTATCTCTCTCTCTCTCTACGCAGCGAGATTTACCTCCCCGCGTCAGGTGTTCGGGAGAGAAAATGTAAATACCTGTAAATTGTATCGTATGAAATGAGGCAGAGGAGGAAAGAAGGAGAGAAGGGAGAAGGGAGGGTAGCAGGGAGAGAAGGAGGTAGGGAGGGAGAAAGAGAAGGTTACTGAGACATATAGCCTCCTGTTTCCCCTCCCTCCCTCCTTCCCTCCTTCGCTCTTTCCCTCTTCTATTTTTCCCTCTCTCCCTCTCTTTCCCCTCCTCTCTCTCCCTCCATGTTATTCTTTGCACTGATTTCGTTCGCCCGTTTCTCCCTCATTCCCTTAATCGTTTCGTCCTCTCTCTACTTCCCTCCCTCTTCCTCCTCCTCCTCCTCCTCCTCCTCCTCCTCCTCCTCCTCCTCCTCTCACTCACTCAGTTTTATATCCCCGTTCATTGGCTGTTCGCTGTCTCTTTTTTTATTCCTCTTGTCCATTATTCCTTCGACTCTTTTCCCTAGCTCCTCTCTCTCTCTCTCTCTCTCTCTCTCTCTCTCTCTCTCTCTCTCTCTCTCTCTCTCTCTCTCTCTCTCTCTCTCTCTCTCTCTCTCTACCGCCCTAAGAACCGCCGGTGTCTTAAATGTGACGTTAATTTCTATCAGAATGACTTAACTTAGACAAGGAATAAATTTTCGCTTCTCTTTTGTTTTCTTCTTTTAGCTTAAAGATGAACTACCAGTGAGCCTTATTATTATTATTATTATTATTATTATTATTATTATTATTATTATTATTATTATTATTAGTAGTAGTAGTAGTAGTCAGTAGAAGTATTTGTAGCACCACCACCACCACCACCACTACTACTACTACTACTACTACTACTACTACTACTACTACTATACTACTACTACTACTACCAGAAGCGACAGTAGTGAATCATTTTGAACCAGAAATTAACTCGATGGCTCAACTCCTCTTAACCTTCAATCTCCCTTCGCCACACAATCGTCCTCGCAAGTTAACAAGCACCAAGATGCCACTGAGCGATCACACTGCATGGCTCCTCTCACAGCGTCTCCTATTAACTATCGCTCGAGGGTTTGAAGCAGCATTTTTTAAGCCTCTCCCAGACCAATGGACTAAACGTCTAGGCATTGTTATGAGAGTTCTGGTGAGGAGGGGCACTGTGTCGCAGCCTCGTCCACTCTCGTCTTGGTCTCAGTATCTGGTGAAATCATAGACGAGTGTGTCAGAGGGAAGATCGATAAGGGATTGGAAACTATGTGTGTGTCTGTGTGTGTGCGTGTGTATGTGTGTGTGGAGGCTTATGTTAGGGCAGAATTCACTAGAGAGAAGAGGGTGTAAGGGTTGGATGAGGAGAGGAGGGTGTGGGCGCCTCCCTGAAGAGAGTGTTGGGGAGGGAGAAGGGCGCTGAAGCAGGACTGTAAGGAAGGAAAGGGAGTAAGTAGGCTGGGTAGGGTCTGCAGTAGGATATGGTAGGGAGGAAAGGGAAAAGGGAGAGGAGGGGCAGGAGCTTTGGTTTTGGGGTTTGGGGGGGAAAGGGTGGAAGGAAGGAAGGAAGGGCACAGTTACCACACATTCCCGGTCATTTTAAAGGGGTCGAGAGCCCACTTAAGGATCAAATACCTTTAAAGGGACGTTGCCTGGCGATCTTCTCTCTCATTTCGGGACAGGTTCATTCTCCCAAGTGGGGCGAAGAGCGGAAGGTGGTAGAAATGGTGGTGATGGTGGTGGTGGTGGTGATTGGGTGGTGGTGGTGGTGATAGTTGTTGTAGTATTCCCATTGTTAGTATTATAGAAGGTGTTATTGTGTGGTGGTGATGGTGTTGATGGTGATGATATTTTGTCTTGGAGAGCTTATGTGGTAGTCGTGGTGGCGGTGTTGATGGGAAGATGATGATGGTATTGTCTTAAGGCTGTAACATGCGAGTGGGCGTATGGGTACTGATGGTGGTGGTGGTGGTGGTGGTGATGGTGGTGGTGATGGTGGTGGATTTAACAGCTTGTCCATCAACGTAACAGTATTAAGAAGTTGAGAGGCGATGACAGAGACAGTAGGACGACGAGGATAATGGTTATGTGTGTGTGTGTGTGTGTGTGAGAGAGAGAGAGAGAGAGAGAGAGAGAGAGAGAGAGAGAGAGAGAGAGAGAGAGAGAGAGAGAGAGAGAAAGAGAGAAAGAGAGAGAGGAAATAACAGGATTCGTGACCTTAGAGACAGTTTCAAGGATAATAATCGTTGTAAACTGAAGAGGCACGGACGGAGGGAGGGAGGCTGGTGTGGTGTGGACGCTTAGGATGAAAGCTGCATCACGTTAGGCAAAAGGCTTTGTGAGGATCTTGTTTTTTTATCCCCATTCTCTTTGCGGTGGAGGCTGAGAAGAGAAGAGGAAGGTGGGTGAGTAGGTGGTGCCCGGTGGAGGGAGCGGGAGGAGGATTGGATGTGGAGAGGAAGCGGTATTGTGTAGTCTTGTGGGTCGAGGGAGGATAAGACGATGGATAATGAAGTTTGATGGTAAACTAAGAAGGATTGAAAAGTAAATGAGAAGGAATACAGATAATTAAGACAGTTTTGTGATGAACCAAGAATCATGAGAAAGATTAGGAAAAACAGTGCCATGCTGGGACTTAAAAAAATATATGTAGGGGATTATGAGACTGTATGGGAGACTAAGGGATGCAAATGGAGGTGAGGTAAGGTATAGATTGCAGGATTATTACATTAACTAACTTTAGCTCAAGCCGTGGTGCGCTGAGGCTCAAGGGAACACTACCACTCGACCCTCTTACAGACTCTTGGGGCTTGGTCATGGAGGCAGACCATTTGTAAGTAAGCCTAATAAAATCAAGGGGACCTCTAATATGTCCCACCCTCATGAAAACTTGATGCGGTTGTGTGTGGAAGGGAAGAATTGACCCAGACAGTGAGGGACGAGGAATTAGGGTTGTAGGAGGAATAAGAGGAGGGTTGTGAGGGAACTACAACTGAGGACTGTGGAGGGACTAGCGTAAAGGTTGTGGAAGGTACTAGAACAGGTGGTTGTGAGGAGGTTAGACTAAGGGATGTGAGGTATTAGGACCTGTATAGGGTTATGTGAAGGGTAGATTTAAAGGCCGTGGGTGTGAAGGGTAGGACAAAGGTCCCTAAGGGTGGCAGGCGACCAGGAGTTATGTTAGGACAGAGGTTGTAGGTGTTTGAGAAAGGCAATCAACTATATGAAGTCTCCTGGGGCATTGTGTAACCGAGGCGTCAAGGGAGGAGGAGGAGGAGGAGGAGGAGAAGGAGGAGAAGGAGGAGGAGGAGGAGGAGGAATAGGATGAAGAGAAAGAGGAAATAAGGAAAAGGAGGAGGAAGAAAATGGAAAAGAGAAGGAGGAGGAAGAGGAGGTTGGTTAGGGTGCTATCTAAGATAATAAGAGTTGTATGAAATATTCAATGTGCTGTATGCATTCCTCTTCCTCATTTCCCTTTCTCTCCCTCCTCCTCCTCCTCCTCTCCACTACCTCTTCCTCCTCCACTACCTCTTCCTCCTCCTCCTCCTCCTTCTTACCTCCTTCGGCGTTAGGGAAGATTAATCGGTTGTTCAGGAATCAATTGGAGGCTGAGTGATAGGCTGAGAAGGATCGCCTGACAGACACATACGGATGCCTGGCCATGATAACAGACTGCTGCACGGACTAATGAGTGGCTGGCCGAGTAAGGGCGACGCACAGACACACAGACTGATACACAGACACACAGACACACGCATAGCCAGTTAGACAGGTGATATGATATAGACGCACAGACATACTGACAGAAAATACAGATTGATAGGGAGATGCACTTACTGACTGACTGACTGATTGACTGACTGACTGACTGACTGACTGACTGACTAATTAGTAAATAGGCAGTTAGACATAAATAGCTTGTCAGCTAGACATTCATACCCACTGACAGACAGACAACTGACAACAAAACATAAACATAAACTGGATAATACGGAGTTAAACAGACAAACATACACACACACACACACACCAACAAATAGACACACTGAAAGACATTTATAGAACGATGGAAAACGACACAAACATGAGGCAAATAAATAACAAGAAAACGCATTACAGACAAACAGATAACACAGACAGATAAACAGACAGGCACAGGACGCGGCCGGGAGATAAAGAAGTTTGGGAATTCCCTTCATGCAGTTATCTGACACACGAAGAGAAGGACGACCTCAATTTTTGGACATTCCACCCAAGAAGGCCTCCAGACTGACCGGCGGATGGACACACACACACACACACACACACACACACACACACACACACACACACACACACACACACGTACAGGGTTACATAGACAATTAAGGAAGGACAAGCAAATATGAATAGTTTTACATACATACATACATACATACATGCATACAAAACCAGACAGGCGCGTCCATAGACAGACAGACAGACAGACACACGAGACAGATAAACAGACAGAGAAGACAATTAGACAGATAGCAAAACAAACAAGAAAAACATTCACACACTCATAAAAAGTCAATAAACAAACAGTCAAACAAACAAACAGATAGATAAATATACTAACTTTAGAAGAAAAAAAATCATTGGCAGACAGACAGACAGATAGACAGACAGACGGACGTTCAAACAGACAAACGACTGACAAAAACAGCAAGAGTGACAAACAAAAACAGAAATAGGATATAAAGTCCTAAGGAAACAAACACAACTAACGAGGGGAAAGAAGAAGGAGGAGGAGGAGGAGGAGGAGGAGGAGGAAGAAGAAGGAAAAGGGCAGAGGGGAAAGAGGGTAAAGGAAGGAAAGCAATAAGAAGGGGAAGGCAAGGGATGGAAACGGGAGGGGAACGAAAAGGGAGAACAGCAATTAAGGAAGAGAAAGGAAAGAGGGAAGAAGAGGGGAGAAGGAGAAATACCAATAACGAAGGGAGTGAAAAGGGAACGGAAGGGAGAATAACTGACAGAGAGAGAGAGAGAGAGAGAGAGAGAGAGAGAGAGAGAGAGAGAGAGAGAGAGAGAGAGAGAGAGAGAGAGAGAGAGAGAGAGAGAGAGAGAGAGAGAAGTGATGGAAATGAGAAGGGAGAATGATAATAGAGGAAGGAAGGGGAATTAATTTCGATAGGATCTGAAAGAAGAGATGGGAAACTATCCAAGAAAAACAAGGGAGGAGGAAGAGGAGGGAGAACAATAACAAAAGAGACAGAAGCTATGGATGGGACGAGGGAGGAAGAGAGAGGACAGGAGGAATAAGGGAGAGGGAAAGGAGGGAGGGAGGGAAGGAGGGAAGGAGATGAATTAACCCTTAAGAATAGAGGAGAAAGGGAGAGGATAAACAAAGGAAAACAAGTGCTATACTCGTACTCTCTTTCCCATCTCCCACACACTCCACCATCTGTTCTCTTAGGTAGGAGGAGGATAGGAAGGATAGGGAGGCAAGGAGGGATGGAGGGCTAGACAGACCTTACCTTCTATCTACTGGGGTACAGAGTCGTAGGAGGAGGAAGAGGAGGAGGAGGAAGAGGAGGAGGATGAGGATAGCCGTAGAAGGGTCTGTAGGAGGCGACCAAAGCAGTTTACTCGACCTGGTACCCAGAAATGACCTCCTTAGATTTTCCACATGAGAAATCTGTCCTTTATACTAAGTAAACACAAAGGTGAAAGAACCAAGGGTGGAGGAGTGACCAGTGTGTGTGTGTGTGTGTGTGTGTGTGTGTGTGTGTGTGTGTGTGTGTGTGTGTGTGTGTGTGTGTGTGTATGTATGTTCTGATGGGGCGTAAGTGGACCCAGGCAGCTATTGTTATGTGTTTGTGTTTGTGTGTATGTGTGTGTATGTGTGTGTGTGTGTGTGTGTGTGTGTATGTGTGTGTGTGTGTGTGTGTGTGTGTGTGTGTGTGTGTGTTACGTTGTGTTTCATGTGTTTATGTGGCACTGGCATCTGGCATGTGAAAGGTATAGTCTTCTTTTAATATTATGTTGTGTTGTGTTGTGTTGTGTTGAGGCTGTTATATTATTACGTTGTGTTGTATTGTGTTGCTTTGTAATGGTGGTGTTCAATAGCATTACCTTTTTTTTATTGCTATTCTGTTGCTTCATCGATGTGTTTGTTCTATTGGGTCGTATTGTTCTAGTCATTACATCAAAATTAGGTCGGTGCTTCGTATAGTATGGCGTCACTGTGTTCCTTTGTTAACGTGTTGTGTTGTGTTGTGTTGCGTTGCGTTAACCTGTATCTCTGTTGTTGTTGTTGTTGTTGTTGTTGTTGTTGTTGTTGTTTCTCCTCCCATGACTGCTTCCCACAATGTTTTTTTTTCCTTTCTTTTTTATATCCTTACGCCTTACTACCGGCCCTTTATCATCTCAGAAAAAAGTATGAAAGAAGATAATAATAAAAAGAATTCTCGTATGTTGTGGTGGAGACAGGGAAGTTAAGTGTTGTTGTGATCATATTTTTGTGCTGTAATCCAACCTATGGTGTGCTTTGTGTTGGCCGTCTACACCCGCTCCTGTGCTGCCAGTGTAGTAGTAGTAGAAGTAGTAGTAGTAGTAGTAGTAGTAGTAGTAGTAGTAGTAGTAGTGAAAGTAAGACATAAAAGTTGATGTTATTGTTTCGGTGGTGGTGATGTTGATGGTGGTGGTGGTGGTGCTGGTGATGGTGGTGGTGATGGTGGTGGTGGTGATGCTGGTGGTGGTGGTGGTGTCTTTTCTGCATTGCGTAACACTGCATTGCGTTGTAGTACCCGCAGCAGCGATACTTGGGCAAGGTATTTCATGTGTGTGTGTGTGTGTGTGTGTGTGTGTGTGTGTGTGTGTGTGTGTGTGTGTGTGTGTGTGTGTGTGTGTGTGTGTGTTTGATAATGATTGACTTCTAAATTTGCAGATACTCATATTTCTTCTTCTCTTCTTAATGCAAGTGAAGATTGAATTTCTAACTAATGATGCAGATGACCTTGACAGACGGAAAAACACACATTATTATTCATTCATATATTCATTGATAAATTCATGCGCTCACTTTTTCTTCCAAGCTGTGGCAGAGGAAATTAGTTCAATTTTCCCTTTTCCTCCTTCAGATCTCTATCATTATTCGTTGCAGTTCATCATTGTCATTATTATCATCATTATCATTAGTACTGTTGTCGTTGTTAGTAATGGTGATGCTGGTTCTGCTACTGGAATAGAGACGGGTGGAGAATGATATTATTTTCACTAGCAATTCATAAGAGCTGTTGGTTCCCGCTGCTTGGTGTCCTATCCGTTGCAGGTTATGCTTACAAAGGCGTCCTTCCCTCGGCCTGCGCTGCACACTTCTCCCCTGACATGAGGTTCGAACGCAAGATAACTAACGAGTCTCGGTGTGGCGTCATGAATATTTACGTCCTCATGCTTGTATTCATAAAGCGTCGCTATTGTTCTGTTATGTTCTGGTGAAGTGTGTGATTTACTCTTGTGTTTTATTTCTCGTCTCGTACTGAATTTAAATGCGTTGTATCTATTTATTTATTTATTTATTTATTTTTTTTTATCTAATCTTTTTATTTTATTTTTGTGGGTATACGTATTTACATATTTTTTGGTCTGTTTTCGTTTTCATGTTAGTTCATCCTTAGTTGTTTTTTGTCCTTCCTTCATTTCATCCTTAGTTGTTGTTTTTTTTCCCTTCCTGTGTTGTATTGGTTTATCTTGCTCGATCTATACTTTTTATCTAATTATTTTTCTTTGTGTAGAGTTTTCATTTTTTTTCTTCCTTCCTATCTTCCTTTGTCTTTGCTTCATGTATATTCTGGAAGCCTCAACCCATTACCCTTCAACCTAACCTAACCTAACCTAACCTAACCTAACCTAACCTAACCTAACCTAACCTGCCCTTCAACCTATCCATTCCGTCCCTCGCTTCTCCTCCTTCTAATATATACAAACACCATCCTTTTTACTACCCATCAAGGAACCTTATGCCTTCATCTCATCATGCCTATTCACCTACCTACTTAAACCGGTTTGCATCAACTTGGCGAATAAGCCCCGCCCTCTTCCTCCCATCGATCGCCAATCAAATCCACTCTTCTCCAAGCAGCACCTAATCACGAACCAATCACTAACCAATTATAATGCTGCGGAAAGGGAGAGTTGGTGGAGAAGGGAATGAAAGTAGTTAATTCAACATGATGTTAAAATAATTATATGTGACTTAAAACGGAGGAGGAGGAGGAGGAGGAGGAGGAGGAGGAGGAGGAGGAGAGAGAAGAAGAGGAAGAGGAGGAGGAGGGAGTTACATTTGTGAAGCTAATTGGAAGAGACATAAGGGAGAAGCAGTGAGGGAACGGGAAGGTGTACGCTGAGAGAGGGGTGTGAGAGGGGTGAGAGAGGGGTGTGAGAGGGGTGAGAGGGGTGAGAGAGGGGTGAGAGAGGGGTGAGAGGGGTGACGTAAGGGTGACAACGGAGGGAAACTTTGTGGTGTGTTACGGTACTTTTTTTTTTATTTTCCTTGTTTCTTTTTTTCATTTTTTTGTGACTTGTGATAAATTGGTGTTTCTTAATTCCTTTCATTTGTTTTTTTTATTTGATTCTTTCTTATGTCTTTTTTGTATTATTTATTTATGTAGTACGGACACGTCTTGCCGTTAGAAATATAACTTCTTGTTGAATGGAAGGGTGAAGAGAGGGAGAAGTGGAGGAAGGGAGAGAGGGAGGAAGGGAAGGAGGGAAGGCACATGTGGAGGTAATCACACACACACACACACACACACACACACACACACACACACACACACACACACACACACACACACACACACACACACACATGATGTGATCGCCACACCTGCAGGAAGTGACACACCTGACTAGACTACACTCTACCACCTTTGGAACACACTTACACAGGGTCATGGGTGTGGCTGTGTGGTGGTGGTGGTGGTGGTAGCGGTGGTGGTGGTGGTGGTGATACTGTTGTTGTTGTTGTTGTTGTTGTTGTTGTTTTTATAGTAGTAGTAGTTGTAGTAGAAATAGTCATCATCATCATCAAGAAAAAAGGTAATTATAAAAATTACCATATGAAAGAGAGAGAGAGAGAGAGAGAGAGAGAGAGAGAGAGAGAGAGAGAGAGAGAGAGAGAGAGAGAGAGAGAGAGAGAGAGAGACCAACCTTTGAAAAATGGAGATATTACCTTGATTGCCCCTCTCTCTGTACACTTTTCTGTCAGGAACTAAATTTACTGCGTTGGACTCAAATTATACACATTTTTTTTTTTCTACTCCCCTAAATATTACCACCGTCACGCTGCAGTTGTATTTTTGGCAACACTGGGAGGCAAGGAGGTATTTCTGAAGGTCATGCGAGGTCAGGTCATGCACGGGAAGTGACAGACTGACAGGGAAGTGAAAATGTGTTGGTCCTGTGGTGATGGAATTTTGACTTTTTGTGAAGAAAGATATATTGGTCGTGGTGGTTGTGGTGGCGGTGGTGGTGGTGGTGGTGGTGGTGGTGGTGGTGGTGGTGGTGGTGGTGGGGTTGTAGTAAAGGTGAAATTCCTATGTTATCAAGGGTTTTGAAGAGTTTAATTAAGTAACATTATAATTTATCTCTGTATTAGTGAATTGTTCATTTGGTCGGTAGTGGCGTTGGGTCATGAAGGTGTTCAATGCATACAGTGGTTTGGGGATCATAACCTGCGGCGTAATGAAGGTGTGGCGGTGCTTGAATACTGTGCTGTGTAATCTTAGGTTTGTTTCTGGCTTACTCTGTTCTTCCTTTTCCCTTCTCGCTTCCTTCCTCCCTCCAGTGACGCCCTTCTCGGGATTATACTCGGTCTCACAGTAACTATGAACAACATTGATTTATAAAAGGTTACCCTCGAGGATCAGCCGCCAACTTTCACAGCTTGTTAGTTTGTCGTGTTACTTTGGCATTAGCTTTGTACTCGTAGCCTTAGCCTCGCACTCAGAAACTAATCAGGGAAATCAAGACCCAACATTTAGTCCGTACAAGTATTTGCCTCACTCACGTGTGTCCAACCTGCCATCACACATCAATCAATCAATTGGTTTATTAATTCATCAATTGATAAAGACCCTGAGTCGTAAACAAAACCTCTCTCTCAAATTCGTTGGCGGAGGTGATACAAATAATAGAATAATGATAATAAGAAGAATAGTAAGAAGAAGAAAAAAGAAAAACTTATTATCATCATTATCAAATTATTAGTTTATGTTACTTATTCAAATTTGGAAATAATTTTGTGGTTTACAAAAATAATTTCATTACATTAATTAATTAAGCATTAAGTATTTTTTTAAAATATTGACAGATTTCCCTGTTTATGTTTCATCCTTCACTATTCCTTCCGTCATTACCTCTTATATTAGTTTGTTATTGCATGCAAACATAATTACAAGGTTCTATTAGACTTTCCTTAATCATTTTATTATTTTCTTGGGACCAGATTAATTTTCCATCCTATCTTAAGTACTAAAAGTTAATTCACTTTCACTGATGCATATTGATGAAGGTTTATAAACTTTGATCCAGACGAGACTCGTTCATCAGCGTCCCTTTGGTGTGGTGCAATGGTTCCCTTCAGGCTTTGAATGATCGTTTGTGTTACCAGTGTTTACTTGTTCATCACCACGGCTGTCGTAGTGTAATAGTCTCATTGTCATTATTGTTACTATTATTCCAAACTGTGAGTGTAGCGAGCTGTTTGGAAAGTTTCAATACTACCCCATCCAAAATTTGTCTGTGTGTCTGTATGTATGTTTGTCTGTCTGTGTGTCTGTCTGTGTGTCTGTCTGTGTGTCTGTCTGTCTGACAATGTGTTTTGCAGTTACTACCCAAACTGAAGCGAGCAGTTTGGGTATGCTTGGTGAGTAGTATTGTGGGTAATGGTCACCTAGCATGTCTATTTACTTAATCATTATTATTATTATTATTATTATTATCATCATCATCATTTATACTACTACTACAATACCACTATCCATTACAACCAATACCACACTACCACCACCACTACTATTATCACTACTACTTCTACGTACGGCAAATCTATCCATCAATAAGGTATCATTACTTCGTTCAGCCCTGACATAACACTAGGGTATCAGGTCGTGTTAGGAATGAACACCTACATAAGTCAGTACTCTTCCGTGTTGGCGTGCGAGCTATAGCATTGTATAGCATAGTACACAAAGGTTGTCCCTCATAGTAATACTTGGAAAATACTGTTATAGGAGAAAGAGAAGGAGGAGGAGGAGGAGGAGGAGGAGGAGGAGGAGGAGGAGGAGGAGAAGGAGAAAGAGGAGGAAGAGGAGGAGGAAGGAAGGAAGAAAAGATATGGGAAAAAGGGAGAGAACGAAAACTTATATAAATGGGGAAGAGCATGAGGAGGAGAAGGAGGAGGAGGAGGAGGAGAAGGAGGAGGAGGAGGAGGAGAAGGAGAAGGAGGAGAAAAAGGAGGAGGAAGAGGAGAACTCAGAATAAAAGTAGAAGGATGAAGGGGGAGAAAACTTCATAAACTGGTGAAAGTGAACGTAAGAAAAACGCTGGACTGAGAAATAACTTCGAGGAAAATATATATAAAAAAAAAGGGTTTAAGGGGATGCATGCAGGAGTAAGGCACCGAGGGGGAAAGAAGTGACTTGATTAAAACACAGAAGACCAGGAAACTAAAACAAGGTAGCGAGGACACGGGAACGAGGACACGAGGGAGAGTATTAAAGACTAAGAAGACGGGGATGAAAACGAGGAAAAAAACAATAAAACAAAGATACGGATATGCAGATTGGAACGCTAGGTAGTAAAGACGAGGAGAACGAGAACACGAGACACGAGGACAAAGACATGGATAGGAGAGCACAAGGATGAATGGGTAAGGATGTCAAATCATAAGGACACGAGGAAAAGAAAGCGAAGCGAGGACAGGGACATGAGGGCAAGCGAGGACAAGGACAAGAAATACGAGGACAAGGGTCGTGTGGTAGCCTGGTATGGCACTGATGGTATGTGGTGCTGCCAGCCTGACCAGTAACCACCCGCCTCGCAGCCTCGTGACGGTCCGCGGCCCCACTTTATGCCGACAGATGTCTCCATTCTTCAGGGGAATCTCATTTGCTGTTTATCTAAGTCTCGGTCAACTCTGTGATGTGATGGTGGTGGCGGGCGGGTGGCGGCGGGGCGGCTGTGGCAAGGGTAGGGGTGAGGGTGATGGATGGCGCCTTAGTTGTGAAATAGAGAAGTCTTCTTTTTTATTCTCGTGGAATTTAACGTTTTGAAATTAGGTTTGTTGCCACTGGTTGTTTTGTTTTGTTTGTTCACGTGATACAGTTTACGTAACTGGCCTTCACCTGAGGACAGCCAGTAGACGAGACTGCAATAGGAACATTGGTACAGTACATCCTCAGGAACTGCCACTTAACCACCTACACGCCCTCCTGCCCCAGCCCGGCGCCACCAACCCTGCCGTGGCATTAACGTGTCGCGATGCTGCTTCTGGAGTCACATCAAACCTCTCTACTTGTCACCACTTAAGACGGAGAGAACATGATCCTCCACGACTCCTATTGCTGCTACACGGAAAAAGCATGTCATTAGTGATTTAACAATGTGGCGACACGAGATAAGACAACCTTGACTGTAGAGTGAGCGGGAGTGTTGGAACAAGGGAGTGTCTGGGATTCATGCGGTGTTTAGGAGGTTTTGGTTGTCAAGTGTATGTAGGCTATGTAAAACCTTGTCACTGAGGCCATTGTGTGCCGGTGGAAGACTTTGGCAATGTGGACACTAGGCCAAATTAAGGTTGTGGCGAATGTAAGCCATGTTAGCATAACGGAGAGGAGAAAGAGCGTGGCCAAGGTGTGTGGAATTGCTCCAGGCAAGACCTCTTCCCAGCCCCCTTCCTCCCTCCCTGGAGACCCACCCCGTCCCTTGAGGTAATCTCAGAGGACGGGCCTGGCTAACAGGACCTTCAAATTTGGGTAAAAACAGCAAACTTGTGTAAGACAACATATTGCCGTCCAGAGCGTCCCCTAACATGGAACAATTTTAGTGGCCCTTTCCGCCCCTTGAACCCGCTGACATGCTGGGGCTGCCGGCTGGATCTCCTTCTTTGTGCTTTGGTGTGGCCTTCAGGCTTAGTTAATAATGACAATGGTTCGGCAGAATTACCAAAATTGTGTTCCGTGCAACTCCCAAGTTTAAGACCAAGATTTGTGTGTCGTCTGTCACGAACGTTGGTGTTGCAGCTGAACCATCCGTCACACCTTTAAACACAATATTGTCAGACTCCCCTTCCTCTACCCTTCAGAGGATGATGTGATTTGGAAGGGTCAGCGTACCCCAGTCTCCCGAGAGGGTTGGGAAATGGCCTGTCACTAGCTGGAAGGACAAGGCAATACAAATTAACACATCTATAAAATGGCACTTACTGGAAACCCTTATTTTTATCCCTTTACGTACGAACACATTTCTTTAGGGTTCTTGCAAACTGGAAAAGTCATGGAAAAGTCATGGAATTTGAGTTACATTTATACTTTATATATTTGAAATTGTATATTCATAAGCTACTCTTGATTTGTATTTATTTCTTTATTATCTGAAATAAAGAATCTGAATTTCAACTTGAATTCATTGTTTTCCGTTTTTCTCCTAGGATGTTTTGCATATATCGCTATATTTATTGTGTTTGGGAACTTTGATCGAATTCAACCCATGGACCAGTACTCACCCACTGAGTCGTACAGCTTCATGAACCAGGTGATGGAACTGAATTGTCCTTAAGATGCAGGAACTCTATTTTCTATAACAATGGTAATGATAATAATAATGATAATAACAAATATAATAGTAGTAATAATAATAATAATAATAATAATAATAATAATAATAATAATAATAATAACAATGATAATAATAATAACAATAATAATGATAATAATAAGTAGTTGATTAATTGACACACATCTGTGGATCATAGTTTAAGTGTGGGCGTCGGGTGTCTTGGTGTTTTGTCTTGTCTCCTATGCTTAATATGTGAACAACAACAACAACAACAACAACAACAACATAAACAACAACAACAACAACAACAACAACAGCGGTCAGACGAGTAGGAAGGATTAGTGTATCAATAGCTAGACGGACGTTCCAGTGTGGTGTTGAGTCCGGTCTTGTGGTCCGTCACTCATGAAGTATCTGCATTGTATTTCACGGACACAGGTTACGTTACGTTTAACTTTAAGTGCATGATATCAAGTATACTATTGGTTTCATTTACCTTTCAACGTAATGAGGCGAAGATCAACACTGTATATATTGTACGTATAATGCATACAGAAACAGAGCTTTTTTGTTTATATATATTCTTTTACTGTAAACTGCAAAAACTGTTTAAAAAAGAATAACAAGAAAAAAACACATCCACTGGTGTGCAATTACTGATAGCTTGTGAGGATGACTAGCTAGGAGGCAACTTTGTAAAGAAAACGGTGTCGTTGGATTCGCTCGTGACCGGGATATTTGCCTACAACTCCACATTAGGAGTGATTAAGCGTGATCTGCCCGAGTCAGGAGAGGAAGGAAGGGACGGTGTGGGGGAGAGATGAGCAGGGAGATCCGCCAACATCACCACTACCACCACCACCTGCACCGCCATACTGTCTGTAACCACACGTTCGAGGGGAAGTTTGTAATTACATATTTTTTTCTCATAATGATCGTAGTTTTACCTGTAATTCGGTCCTTTAATCTGAGAAAATGTGACACTAATAATAGCTCAGCGGAGTAATATTTGCAATCTCACATTACGTACAGTACAATTTTGCGAAGAGTTAGATGAGAAAAATAATTAATTGCATTCCCT
Organism: Metacarcinus magister; assembly: GCA_029783475.1. Lineage (NCBI taxonomy): Eukaryota > Metazoa > Arthropoda > Malacostraca > Decapoda > Cancridae > Metacarcinus > Metacarcinus magister. The sequence goes on from JAPQNM010000044.1 coordinate 7,396,445, forward strand.
GAGTGTACTACTTATTACTTTATTAATGTACTCGTCGCGTGCATAAGTACGTACTGCACTTGTAGGAATGGCTCGTACACGCTATGGGCACGTGCGAGTATAGTAGTAGTAGTATAGTAGTAGTAGTAGTAGTAGTAGTAGTAGTAGTAGTTCCCTCAGGTACAAAACAAAGGAGGACCCCAAACAAGGCATCTCCGGTAGTACTAGAATTTTCTGCTGTTTATCTAGTCCATCAACTTAATAAACTAACCACCGCCATAAAACCTTTCCGCGGCAGCTGTACCACTTAGGACCTGCCTTGTGTACACGTGTCCTACCCCACAGTACGCATACCACACACGCGGACTCGAGACTAGAATGGTAATTGTCTCCGCATCCGACACCGCCTCAACGCACTCGATCACCTCAACTCGCTTAATGGATGAAAACTCGACGGGACGGACGGGCACGTGTCTGGTCTTAGTTGCATACATTAATACGTGCAATTGGGAGGAGGATAAAAAAAAAAATAATAATAATTCACTCAGTTTTATAAGCGGATACAGTTTCATAAGTGTGACTCTTCAGTACTATTACATCATAAGTGTGGCTTTAAGTACATCCTGAGCGAGGTGGCATTTAAGTAGTACATCAGTGGCCTTGCTAGAAGAGTAGGGAAAGGTCATCTTTACGTGTTGTACAGACAGCAGTAAGTATCACACTGTTAAGGGTAATTCCTATGCTAACACAATGTAACTCTTGCCACGCCCACTCACAACGATGGAGGTTCTTTATCTCTCTCTCTCTCTCTCTCTCTCTCTCTCTCTCTCTCTCCTCTCTCTCTCTCTCTCTCTCTCTCTCTCTCTCGTTATTTTTAATGGAGTTATATAAATTACACGCTTCTTAAGTATGTTTGTTAATACCACTGCTACTAATTAATGGTGCTGACTCCTTGTCCGTCCTCTCTCTTCCTGTCTCCTCCGTCCAGTCTCTTCTGTCCTTCCTTCCACATTCATTTCTCCTTCCTTTCTTCCTCCCTACCGACCCATTCCTTCCGTCCTTCCTCCCTTTCACACCCACTCCCTCTACTATTTGCCGACTCACCATGCAACGCTTACTGCCGAGTGCTGACGCGGTGCTGACGGTGTCGTAGGGCGTGTCAGAGCCTCCTGTTGGTCTGCTTCTCTCAGCATGATTACCTCCGCCCATAATTATTTTCTTGTCCTGCACACTGTATCGCCTTATTTGATGTGCGGTATAAAAAAAAATAAATAAATAAAATAAACATTCCATCTAGCAACTCCTTGTACTTACTTGTCTGACTTGTCTTGTGTTCCTCATTTATTGTCCTTTAAAAAGATTATGGTTCTTGCTCGTTATTAATGTGTGTTCCTAGGGGTAGTGAGAGAGGGGAGGAGGAGCAAGGAAGACCCAGTTTGTGATGGTGGTGATGGTGGTGGTGGTGGTTCTGTTGTGGTCTGTAGAGTACACGGAAATGGCGGTAAGGTTGTGGTAGTAATAGTAGTAATAGTAATAGTAGTAGTAGTAGTAGTAGTAGTAGTAGCAGTATTAATAGTAGAATTTAGTGAAAATAGATCAAATTTATGTTAAAAAGGAATAGGAGGAGGAGCATGAAAATCAAGAGGAAGAAGATATGTAGAAGTAGTAGAAAAGAAAAGGAAGGAGAAAGAAACGAAAGGAGAGAAAAACAAGAGAAAGAAGAAGAGGAAGAAAAGGGAGGAGGAGGAGGAGGAGGAGGAGGAGGAGGAGGAGGAGATTGAGGTTGAGGAGGTACGGAGTGTTCTGGAGCGTGCTAGTTGCTTGCTGGCTCAGACACTTGCACAGCATACACAAGCAAAGGGAGTCAGCAAGTCTTAGTGCAATGCTTCCCTATTTCAAAACTGCCTTCCGCTCCTCCATCTTGCCTCTACCAGTACGAAGGGGAGGTAGAGAGGGGAAGAGGGGGAAAGGTGCTGTGTGTGTATGAGAGAGAGAGAGAGAGAGAGAGAGAGAGAGAGAGAGAGAGAGAGAGAGAGAGAGAGAGAGAGAGAGAGAGAGAGAGAGAGAGAGAGAGAGAGAGAGAGAGAGAGAGAGAGAGAGAGAGAGAGAGAGGGAAGGAGAGAGAAACGTACCACAGATGATAAAAAGTGAAAGGTAGACGGAAAAATAGGAGGGAGAATGGAAAATATATTGAGACGAGAGAGAGAGAGAGAGAGAGAGAGAGAGAGAGAGAGAGAGAGAGAGAGAGAGAGAGAGAGAGAGAGAGAGAGAGAGAGAGAGAGAGAGAGAGAGAGAGAGAGAGAGAGCAAGCGAGCGAGCGAGCGAGCGAGAGAGAGAGAGAGAGAGAGAGAGAGAGAGAGAGAGAGAGAGAGAGAGAGAGAGAACAATATTGGATAAGTTTTAGAGAAGAGAAATGAGAGTAAGATGGAGTAAGAAAATTATGCTAACAAATTATGGTGATCTATGAAGAGAAAAAACGACGATATTTATCTAGAACAGCAAAGATAGAGAGGATAAGGAAGGAATGAGAAGAGATAGAGAGGAGGAAAAAGACGCACAAAATGATGGAAGGGAAAGGGGTACGTAAGAGAGAGAAAACAAAGGGAGAGATGGAAGATAAAAGATGCAGCGGAGAGTGGGAGAGATGAAAGAGTGATAACTGTAATGAAGAAGATGAAGAAGGGAAGAGAAACTAAGAGAAAGAGAGAGAAAGAGAAAGAGAGAGAGAGACAAAAAAAAAAACTTGTGATAATTAAGGCAATGACATGAACTTAAACAATCATTGTGACTAACTGCTAACGAGGTTGATGTTGCATGATGTTGTATGATGATGATGATGATGATGATGATGTTGTTGTTGTTGCAGTAGTGTGGTGGTGTGCTGGACTGACCCCCGCCTTGGCTCTCCTGAAGGCGGTGCAGGAGGTGGTGAGTACTAAACCTTATTACTATTAGGATTCTTAGTGCCTTGGATTACGTCTCTGTAAATTAGGGCTTTTTTTTACGTAGCGGTGGTGGTGGTGGTGGTGGTGTTGGTGGTCATTGCTTCCTGAACATTAGCAGCGGAATGTGATTTGCTTGTAAGATTCTCGCAGCTGTTGATGATGAGACCATTGATGAGTTGTGCTTCGTGGGGCTACCTCTCACACCCAGGAAATTAGAAACATACGAGGTGAGAGAGAGAGAGAGAGAGAGAGAGAGAGAGAGAGAGAGAGAGAGAGAGAGAGAGAGAGAGAGAGAGAGAGAGAGAGAGAGAGAGAGAGAGAGAGAGACGGAAAAGAAAGATAAAAAAAACAATGACTTCAGCTAAATTTTAATCAAGAGTCTCTAAACAAGCAATGTCTTTCTTCATGCAGATGTTCTTTACTTTACTTAACTGCCTTGGGATGTGAAGGAAAGCTGAATCTGTTTTAACACTCCCCACCCAGCGTCGCGTCTTTTCCTTTTACCAGCATGACCTTGATTAGTTATGCAGCGTGCAAAGCCATTCATATTCATCATTAATGCGAGTCCCGTCCACACAACACTGACCCGAACACTACCACAAGAGGGAACTGCATTAGTTAGTGTTCGTGGTAGTGGTGGTGGTGGTGGTGGTGGTGGTGGTGGTGGTGGTGGTGGTGGTGGTGGTGGTGGTTTTCTCTGTGTCTGGTATTCCACCTCTTCTTGTCCTTGGTGTTGGGGTTCAAGGGTCTCCCGAACGCGCGGGGAGGGGTGTGTTGGGGGAGAGGAGGTTCAAGATAGAATGCTGGATGAATAAAAGGGGAAGGAAGGAAGGAAGGAAGGAAGGAGGGAAGGGGGTATTGGGGACAAGAAACCACCTGGATGATCGGTAACTGTCTTTGTCGTCTCTTGTTGCTTTGTGCTGGAATTTGTTTGTGAGGGAATGCACACCCACACCCACACACACACACACACACACACACACACACACACACACACACACACACACACACACACACACACACACACACACACACAATGGGGGGTGTGTGTGTATGACCGACAGGAAAGAGAGAGCAAGAGAGAGAGAGAGAGAGAGAGAGAGAGAGAGAGAGAGAGAGAGAGAGAGAGAGAGAGAGAGAGAGAGAGAGAGAGAGAGAGAGAGAGAGAGAGAGAGAGAGAGAGAGAGAGAGAGAGAGAGAGAGAGAGAGAGAGAGAAAATAAAGAACGAGAATGAGAACGAAACAGACAGACAGACAGCCATATAGAGAACATCGACAAGATAGAGAAAGCAGATAGATAGGAAGGAGAGAAAAAAAATAGAACAAATAACGAAAAAGATAGAAGAAAGGACGGAAGGAAGAAAAAATGGCATTGCTCAGAAAAAATGCCTCTTTACCACATCCATTTTTTAAGGTGGCAGAGTAGAAAATTGTGACGAGGTTGAGAACTCATAAGTTATGCAGAGGAGTGAGTAGGCGGTAAAGTGACAGGTGAGAGGAGGGCAATGCGTAAGTGGAGTGGCGGTGGAGATGGTGCTGCTACAAGAGATAAGTGGCAGGAAAGGGAACTAAGTGGAGATAGAGAGACAAAAGAAAGAGGAGGAAAATGGAAAGCTGCTGGAGTGTCAGTAAAGGGGAAAAAATGAGGGAAAATGAAGGAGGTGATAGAAAAGAAAAAAAACGAGAGAAGAGCCGAGGAAGGGAAAAAAAAGGAAAGGGTAGTAGATGAGAGAGAGAAAAAAAAGAACAGAGGAAAAATAATAAAAAAAAGTGGTTGTTTTCTACTCGTTTTTTTTTAAGGAAATAGAGAAAGAGAAAGAGAGATAAAAAAAAAGAAAAAAAAATATACATATAAACTTCATGAGCAAAACGTAAGAACTTCAGGAAAACGTTATCTCTCCCCCTTTCTCTCTCTCTCTCTCTCTCTCTCTCTCTCTCTCTCTCTCTCTCTCTCTCTCTCTCTCTCTCTCTCTCTCTCTCTCTCTCTCTCTCTCTCTCTTCCAATTTACTTTAATCCCTTTGTTTCTTTCTTGTTTTTCCTTCTCATCTCTTTTTCGTACACGTTTTCTCTCCTCTCTCCTCCTCCCCTTCCATCTCCTTTCTTTATTTACTTCTTACCATGTTCAGTTATCTCCCTGTTTCTCTCCTCTTTCCTCTCGTTCTATTTATATGACTCCTTTTCTCTTTCTTTCTTTCTCAACCTATTCTTTCAGTTTTATTCCTTTCTTTCCTTTGTCCTTTCTTTTTTTTCTCTCTCTCTACTGTTGTTATTCTCCTTCTTCTTTTTTTTCCTTGCGTTTTACATCACTATTTCCATCCCTACACTTCTATTTTCATCTATATTCTATACCACCAATCCCTCTCTTTCTCTTTTCCTTTTTCCAGTTCCTTCACAGATTTTTTGAAACCCTCATACATCCCTCTCTTTTCTGTCTCCCCATCCAAGCCTTTCCCCCTCCTCTTACCCTCATTTTTTTTCCTTTACTCTCGTTCAGCTTTCTCTCTCTCTCTCTCTCTCTCTCTCTCTCTCTCTCTCTCTCTCTCTCTCTCTCTCTCTCTCTCTCTCTCTCTCGGACGGTGAACAGAGGCCAGCAGGAGCAGGTATCCACGAAAATACACTCCCCTTCCTCTCACCTGCCGTATATCGCACAGGTAAATATTTGGTCCGATGACGTAAACTAGCGTGGCGTCAAGGTAGTGTGTGTGTGTGTGTGTGTGTGTGTGTGTGTGTGTGTGTGTGTGTGTGTGTATGTGTGTGTGTGTGTGTGTGACCCAGGTACCGTTCTCTCACCTGTACACTTGTTTGTACACCCCGCCGTGAGTGTACACAGCCAGTCACGCGTGTACACTCCACCAAGGGAGGGTAAGTGTGCATGTATTATCGTCTCCATGATGGCTTTACTCCTCCTTGGGATTTTTTTTTATTGATGTGGCACGCCGCTTCCAGTTTTAAGTATTTATTTTTCTTACTGAAGACACATTGATGAAGGAATTAGTGATGATCTTGAGTGACCAGGTAAAGGAATATTTGGAGACACACACACACACACACGTACGTACACACCACGCTATCTATGTGCACATCAGAAATATATAGTATAACATGTGTATAATTTCACATATGTCTATATTTTCACCTTGTGTATTACCCTTCATTAGCATCCTTAATACCCTTCCATTCCTTTCTCTTCCCTTTCCCTTATAATTCCTTTCTCTTCCCTTTCTCTTCTCATTCCTTTCTCTTCCCCTTCCCCTCCCATTCCTTTCGTTACACACTCTCCCCGCTGCAGGGGTGGAAGCTACTGAATGCCAGGCAGCCTCCCCGTCCACCCATATGTTAGCATTCAGCATATCCAAGGGGCCACTCGTGACTTCCCTTCAGTATGAATTGTATCGAGGTGATCCACTGGCGAGGAGGCGGACGTGACTGCCTTGCTTGTTGCAGTGCGTGGTGGTGGAGGTGATCAGGGGGTGTCAGGGTGTGTTGGCGAGAGGGTGATGAAGGGTGGTGGTGGTGGTGGTGGGGGTGGGGGTGGGGGTAGTGCAGGTGGCGAGTGAGGAATGATAAACAGAGGGAGAAAGCTGGTCTCCCCTCAGGACGCCATTCTCTCTCTCTCTCTCTCTCTCTCTCTCTCTCTCTCTCTCTCTCTCTCTCTCTCTCTCTCTCTCTCTCTCTCTCTCTCTCTCTCTCTCTCTCAATCCGCCATAGAGAGAGAGAGAGAGAGAGAGAGAGAGAGAGAGAGAGAGAGAGAGAGAGAGAGAGAGAGAGAGAGAGAGAGAGAGAGAGAGAAGAGAGAGAGAGAGAGAGAGAGAGAGAGAGCGACCAGTTATATTCAGTACGTAATGGTATACATGTAAGCCAACGTACACATGCACGTATATTCAGTAGCCATGCACAGACACGCACACACACTGGATTACTCGCTTTAGTCATACAATACGGCAGTCCTTTGCATATTAACACACATACACATGCACACACACACACACACACACACACACACACACACACACACACACACACACATGTCCGTTACTCGCTTGATTGCAAAGATGTTAAATGATACCAACGATAATAGAAAAAATGCGAATTGTGCGACTTGTATGAGAGAGAGAGAGAGAGAGAGAGAGAGAGAGAGAGAGAGAGAGAGAGAGAGAGAGAGAGAGAGAGAGAGAGAGAGAGAGAGAGAGAGAGAGAGAATGACGTTGATGCCTGTGACAGAAATAGGAATTATCGATCGGACAATAGAACTTATTTTCATGTTACTGAACTGTCTGTCTTGCGGCGTTATTTTTACCACACACACACACACACACACACACACACACACACACACACACACACACACACACACACACACACACACACACACGTAACACACCGACTGCTCATTACGAATATTCTCCAGAAAATGATAATACAGGATGATGTTTAATTACAAAAAACAGACTTTGCAAAAAAATAAAAGGAAGGAAAAAGAAGCTAAGAAAAAAGGAAATTAGGATAAAATACGGAATTACTACAGGGTTGAGAGAGAGAGAGAGAGAGAGAGAGAGAGAGAGAGAGAGAGAGAGAGAGAGAGAGAGAGAGAGAGAGAGAGAGAGAGAGAGAGAGAGAGAGAGAGAGAGAGAGAGAGAGAACGCACTACCAGGAAAAAGAAGACTGGTTGTGCGTCATCACCTCAACACCTCCTTCTTACCTTCACCACCACACCTCCTCCTCCTCCTCCTCCTCCTCCTCCTCCTCCTGCCCTAGTTGTTCCTCTCCTGGTTAAACTTGTCGCTATAATTATCTGTTTTCATCCACCTTCCCACGTTACGTTTTACTTTTTTGGCCACAACGAACTGTTTACTGGAGAGGTTTTGGGACTTAAGGTATTTTTGGTGTGTTGGGAAAGGTAGTCAAGGGGCATGTGTAGGGGTGTTAGGTCTGGTTAGGTAAGGTTACGTTAGGTTAGGTTAGGTTAGGTTAGGTTAGGTTAGGTAAGGTTGAGGCTGTTTTAATGGTAGGAACGTGTGTTTAGGTGTATGGTAATGTGTTTTGTCTTGTTTTTGAGGCAAGACATCGTGTGCACTTGACGTGGTGATGACGAAGGAAAGAAGCAAAGAGGTTTTTTAATTTGACTCGTTCCTGCAGCTGTGTGTATGTTTGTGTGTGTGTGTATGTGTGTGTGTGTGTGTGTGTGTGTGTGTGTGTGTGTGTGTGTGTGTGTGTTGTGTTGTATTTTTATTTGTTTTGTTTTCGTTTGGTTTTGTTTGGTTTGTTTTTGTGTGTGGAAGATAAGGAAGAGTTAAGACAATGTGTTCTTCTGACGTGTCTTAATATCATTGGTTACGTCTTCTCGTTGTTCTCTTTCATTCTTTCTTGCTTCTATATTTGTTTTTTTCTTTACTACTGCTACAACTACAACTACTACTATTTCTACTACTACCATTACAATCACATCTTCTTCATATACTTTTGTTTTCATTATCATCACTCTTCTTCTTTCTTCTTCTTCTTCTTCTTCTTCTTCTTCTTCTTTCTAATTCTTCTTCTTGTACTTGTAAGCTGTAAGTGGAAGGGAAGGGATGGAGGAATGGCTGATAGATGGTTGTTGTTGTTGTTGTTGTAGTTGTTGTAATAGTTGTTATAGTTTTTGTTACTTGTTTGTTTGTATTATGGTTGTTGTTGTTGTTGTTGTAGCTGCTGTTGTTGTTGGTTTTGTTGCTGCTGTTACTGTCGTCATCATCATCATTTATACAGTTTGTTGTTTCTCGTTGTAAAAAATTAGCAGAGACGAAACAGAAAGCAGAAGCAGAAGGAGAAGAAAGAAAAAAAAAGACAGCGAAGTACCGTACGGACCCAACGTTCTTTCTCTTTTTTTATTTTCCTTTCTTTTTTCCTCTTCTTCTTTTCTTATTTTTCTGAACGAGTTTTCTATTTTTATTTTTTTTAATTTTTTTTTTTAGTTATTTGATACTTTGAAAATGGAAGAAAAAAAAATGTTCCCAGCACGCACGCACGCACGCACGCACGCACGCACGCACGCAGGTAAGGGAGGGAGGGAGGTGCTCATGTGATTGTTGTCTGTCGTGGACGTAGTAATTACTTCCATGAATTCTGGCAACTGTGTACTGTTTACTACAATTTAGGTGTTTATATACTATTCTTTTTTAACAGTCTGGCTTGTAATGTGTGCGTATGTGTGTAGTATGTGTGTGTGTGTGTGTGTGTGTGTGTGTGTGTGTGTGTGTGTGTGTGTGTGTGTGTGTGTGTGTGTGTGTGTGTGTGTGTGTGTGTGTGTGTGTGAAAACAATGTCGTTTTTTCCGTCACTGCGTCGTTTGAATATAAAACAGGTGATGGCTAGGAAGACCCAACACACACACACACACACACACACACACACACACACACACACACACACACACACACACACACACACACACACACACATTCAATCACCCCTCCCTTCACCACCCACCCACCCACATGCCCACTACTACCACCACTCGTTGTCTCGCCTAACACAGCAATCAACCCACACACACTGCCCCATTTCTTTGCCACCCTCCCACCGCCTCGTCCCTATCACGCAGTACAGTCTAGTCTAGTCTCTCACCCTCAACACAACACCATCAACCTTTCCTACTGCAACACCACCACCACCAGTACCAACACCACTATACCACTACACTACATCCATCACCTAAGCTTCCCCCTTACACTGTCTCCCTTACCCTTACCACACCACCACACCCACACCACACCCGCACTGTATCATCATACCGACACATCTTATCGACAAGTACTCCTCGTCATTTCCTAGCGATACACACATTTTCCGCCACCCACGTACCATATCAGCTTATCACCGCCACCTCCGCTCAATTCCACCCCCACTACCCCAACCATTTAATTACAATCAACTCGTCCCCTCCATCAGACTCAACTCGCTCATCCTCATGCAACCCTCAATCCCGTTTCTAAGTGTATCCTTTCCATTATTTTCCAACGTGCATTAATTATCATTCTCTCTCTCTCTCTCTCTCTCTCTCTCTCTCTCTCTCTCTCTCTCTCTCTCTCTCTCTCTCTCTCTCTCTCTCTCTCTCTCTCTCCCCCGCCCCCCCGGAAGCTGGTAAGAGTGAGTTAATCTTCAAATCACCCCTACCTCACCCCGCTATAGTGTATTCTAATTAGGGGTCACGTCTCCGCCCACTCTCCTCCTCGCCCACCTGGCCACTCCTGTCCTTCGCCTCACCTGCCCCCGGACACACCTGCCCTCGGCCACACCTGTGCTGCGGGGTAATTGGTGTCATAATTAACTTGAACGTGGCTTAGGTCCTTTACGACTCCTCTTCGCCAGGTGTGTGTGTGTGTGTGTGTGTGTGTGTGTGTGTGTGTGTGTGTGTGTGTGTGTGTGTGTGTGTGTGTCTAGTTTGTCGACAATGATTGATGTGTGTCTCATGTGCGTTCCACTTAACCTGTGCATATACAGTTCGTGATTGTGTTGGTGTACATATGAACGTGTTTGTTCTGCCTTTATGCTTGCTTGTGTATGTTTAGTTCTGTGTGTGATCGGGATGGTCTTACGTTCCTCCTCCTCCTCCTCCTCTTGCTCCTCCTCTTCCTCTTCTTCTTCTTCTTCCTCCTCGTAAATCTAATTTATACGTAATGTCCATGTCGGTTCAGTTTACAGAAGACATAATGTTCCTTTAACACATGTTTTCCGTGAGCTTGTTTGTCGGACAGAGGGATGGGTGGGGAGGAGCCTTGGCCTGTCTTATCCCCATTCTCAAAACACGTAGATAAGATATGCTCTTGGTAATGGTTCAACAGATATCCTTTTTATAGATCCAGAGTTCTGTTGACATCTGTTGACATCCTATGTAATTCCCGTATTTTCCCCTCCTCCTCCTCCTCCTCCTCCTCCTCCTCCTCCTCCTCCTCCTCTTTCGTGGCCCCGTTTCATCAGCGTTACTTCAAAACACCCTCATTAGTTCATAACATTCACGACAGAGCCTCTGATTGGGTAATGACATTCCCAACACCCTCGTGCATTGGCTGATCGGAACAGCTGCTACACATCTCACCTCTCGCCTCTGATTGGACACTGTTAATCATGACGTAAACTCTCGATGAGGACACGGAAAGAGAAAATGACACGCTCTTCTGCACAAAATGAGCCGCATATCTCTTGCACTCTCTCGGGTAATGGTATCGGATGAATACACAGAGATCTCGAGGGAATCAACCTTAATGACACACCTGGATGATCTGTCCCTTCCTCTCGCGCTCCCATTACAAGGCCATCCAGGTAGGTGACACTATCCTTATCCCTGATTGCTTAATGGGATCTCATTTCCGGCGCCGCGTATATCAACGTAATCTCATTGGAGGCTTAGGGGAGAAGGAGGAAAAATACTTGAAGTGGTTGACGGTCTTTTTCTAGCCTGCTGAAGATTGAAGGAGTGAAAGAATGCGTGTATGAGAAAGAGAGAGAGAGAGAGAGAGAGAGAGAGAGAGAGAGAGAGAGAGAGAGAGAGAGAGAGAGAGAGAGAGAGAGAGAGAGAGAGAGAGAGAGAGAGAGAGAGAGAGAGATTCTTTCTATCGGTCTGCGGGTCGATTGGTCTGTGTAAGCTATTTTCATTCTTTCACTCTTTAAAGTCCCCCCAAGGGCAGCACTGACTGGAGGAGCTTCACTCTCTTGCCTGTCAATTGCGTCTGGTTATTGGTGAATTGAAGAGCGTCGTGATGCTGGTTCATCTTGGAGTCAACTGAAGATTACGTCGATGATTGACTGAGGATGAAACGGTTACTTTTTGGTGAACATTACAAGAACATCCAGCAAGTAAGTCAGCACGGCGCGGCAGTCTTGTATGAGAGTCGTCAGATGTGCTGTAAATTCCCCATGACACTCCCCTCTTTGCTTTAATCCCTGGGCTCTCCGTGCACCTCTGTGGCCTGTTGTACCGATTGCACCCTTGGGACAAGCTCATCTGCACCCTATTCATCTGTACATAGGCAGCCTTGACTGTAGCCGATGACTGGTGTGATTATCCTCGGCACCACACTTTACAATGAATTATGGCTCTGCAACCACACATTAGCCCCCAGCTGTTGTTAATGTATCCTTGTTTTTAATCCTTAAAACACATGGTTGCCGCGGTAACAATCGTCCTACTGTGCAGTGTTGTCTTTCAGGAGTGGTCAAGTGCGGCCTTGTTGAATGTCCTCACTGGCCTGCCTGTCCTCACACTAAACGGACTGCTCATCTACATGGTATGTGTGTATATATATACACACACACACACACACACACACACACACACACACACACACACACACACACACACACACACACACACACACATATATATATATATATATATATATATATATATATATATATATATTTACATACATACATACGTATATATAAAAAGAGAGAAGAGAGAAAAAAAAAGAGAAAGAAAGAGAAAGATCACATTTTGTTAAACATTGACACGCATATATTGCCATTGTTGCATGACTAAAAGATATCTGTGACTTTTAATCAAAGTGAATGAAGACATTTTGATTTTTCAAGTCACATACTTTAACATAGATATATCAAAACAAGTGCAACTCAATACAGAAGGCAGGAGAGGCCAAGAGGTGGGTGGTGGGCAGCCTCGGCCATTGCTGCTGGCTGGAAACGCTGGAAAAACATGGTCTAGAATTGGCTGGCTGGAGGGTTGCTTGCCTCGGGTGCTCCCCGATGCCTCACGCAGCCCCGAGAGGGAAGCCGCTGCCGATAGGGTGGCTGGCGAAGAGGGGCAGACGAAGCGGTGGTAAGGTGAGGCTCCGACGCGTGGCCAGGGTGGCTGAGTGGACGGGAGGGGAAGGGGAAAGGGAGGGAGGAAATGCAGCCGCACAGCAGGGGGCCGGAGAGGGGAAAGGAAGCTGCCTCGTGGGGAAGAGAGGAGGGGAGAGGGGAGTGGTTGTAGTGGGAGAGGTAGTAGTACGTGCAGCAGGATAGGGTACAGCACGAGGTAAATATCGGTCCAGATGGATGTGTCTGGCTTTTGGGGATTGTTGAGGACACACACACACACACACACACACACACACACACACACACACACACACACACACACACACACACACACACACATACACACACACACACCAAACAAACAGACACAAAGTGAAGATACTCTCTCTCTCTCTCTCTCTCTCTCTCTCTCTCTCTCTCTCTCTCTCTCTCTCTCTCTCTCTCTCTCTCTCTCTCGTAGATACTCGTCAAGTTAGGTCATGTGGCGTGTATCGCCTGAGGGGTTGGCGAGGGGAGCTGCCGGCTGGCCCTCACTCCTTTCAGGCGCGGCGTCCGTCCACAGTACACAGGAGAGGCGGTGAGGTGGGGTGGGCGGTGCGCGGCGGTGGGTTGGCGGAGGGCGAGCGGGCTAGTGAGGGAATGGATGGGCGGGCGGGCGGGTGGGCGTGAGTCATATCGGGAAGGCCTCGCATGACGGGTTAATTCAGAGTTGTAAGCGACCTGAGGACTCAAAGGGAGCCTCAGCGAGAACACGAGGAGCACTGTGCCGTCGGAGGGGGAAACTCGGGGCCCGAACGTCAATATGTTCACATCGACGCGTCAGTAACTTGGGACGGGAGGGTAATGGCGGCGGCGGCGGCGGAGGAGGAGGAGGAAGAGGAGGAGCTACTGGAGGGACGTAAGGGATAGGAGGAGGGCGGGAAGGAGGTTGAGATAGGATAGGATGCTCGAGTTTGTTGGGGCAGCGGAGAACAGATGACCGTCCGGCAGAGGCGAATAGTGAGAAGAGAGAAGAGGTTCTTTGTCCTGCATGGGTGACGATGGGCGGGGGTGGTGGTGGTGGTGGTGGTGGTGGTGGTGGTGGTGGAGGGGGATGGATAGTAACAGTTATTGGGGGAGGGTGTGGGTGGTGGGGATTACGGGTACAAGAGAAGATCAGTTTGTTGGTGATGGAATGGGGATGAGGGGACGATATGAGAGAGAGAGAGAGAGAGAGAGAGAGAGAGAGAGAGAGAGAGAGAGAGAGAGAGAGAGAGAGAGAGAGAGAGAGAGAGAGAGAGAGAGATGAGCGGTCCTCTCCTCGCTCCCTCATCATGACACATCCCACCTGCGCCTCAGACAGCCTCCCAACCCCTTCCTCCCGTCGCGTCACAAAGACCCTCTCTGCTTCCTCCCCACCACGCCCTCCCAACCTTCCCCTCACCCACCTCTACCCTCAACCCTCGCGCACGTGTTCCAGGTCGCGTGTGTTAAGGTGAACAGCTGTGAGGACACTGATGTTGCTGCTGCTGCTGCTGCTGCTGCTGCTGCTGCTTGTTGTGGCTGTGAATGTAGTTGTAATTGTGGTGGTTGTGGTGGCAATAGTAGTGGTTCTGTCCCCTGATTTCTATTTCTCGCTTGCAAACGGTGGTGGCTAGTGACTGAGGGTGCTTGGTGTTGGTGGTGGTGGTGGTCATGGTCGTGGTGGTGGTCGTGGTGGTGGTGGTGGTGGTGGTGGTGGTGGTGTCTGCATCATTCTATCTGATTGTAATCTTAGTAGGTGCCGCCTTGACGCATGTGTACCGGCAGGGGAAAAGCGATGGGGACGGGGAGGGGACGGAAGGAGGGTGATAAGGGGCAGGAGAGGGGAGGAAAGTGGTAAGGGAGCAAAAGGAGTGAGTAATATTGTATTGTGGTAAGGGGAGGAGGGTGGTATGGGGAGAAAGAGGAGGAGGAGGAGTAGGGGAGTATAAAAGAGGAGGCTGAGGAGGTGAAGAAGACTGTGTATACACGTCCATACGGAAATCCATCACGTCTACACACACAGCCATTACATACATACATATATACACATGGCTCAGAAGTGTGCACATCACTCAGTTCATTGTCCCACCTCCCGTTACACACACACACACACACACACACACACACACATACACACACACACACACACACACACACACACACACACACACACACACACACACACACACACATATGGAGGAAAGGAAGGCAGGTGTGGCGTGCCCAGGTGTGTTTTGGGACAGGTGTGGGCCAGGGAATGAGAGGCATGGGACAGTTTTTGGGCCATAACATCAGGAAACAGTTTGGGGGGAGTGGGGGTAAAGGGAGGTAGGGAGAAGAGGGGGTTAATGTGAATTGGGAGGAGGGATGGAGAGGGGACAGCGGGAGTATACATAGAGGATAGAGAGAGAGAGTGAGTGCGGGAGAGTAAGAGGAGGGGAGGAAGGAAAAAAAGGAAAGGGTACAGTAGCAACGTGATGAAGAGGTAGAGTTTGGTAGCAAAAAAAAAGTTGGGCTGGCTTGGTGGTGGTGGTGGTGGTGGTGGTGGTGGTGGTGGTGGTGGTGGTGGTGGTGGTGGTGGTGGTGGTAGAGGTGAGGGGAGAATGCAGCACTAGGGAGGGAGGGGAAAAGAGAGGAGAGGATGTCAGATTGGCGGAGGAAAGGTGCGTAGATTAAAGACAAAGAGAGAAATAGAGAGAGAGAGAAAGAGACTGACAGAGAGAGATAGAGAGAGAGTAAAAAGATATATGAAGCTTAATCCGAAAGAGGGTAGGCCAAACATATTTGAATAATCCCTTGTTCTCTCTCTCTCTCTCTCTCTCTCTCTCTCTCTCTCTCTCTCTCTCTCTCTCTCTCTCTCTCTCTCTCTCTCTCTTTCGGGGGTGGAGGGAGGGAAGGGGTTGCACGTGTCTCCACAAAGGCATCATTCCTCCCCTCTCCCTCCCCTCCTTCATCCTCCCCCTCTTTCCCCTCCCCCCCAACATCACGCCACCCTCCCCACCTCCCCCCACAAGCGCCTCGAGTCACCTCCGTCCACTTCCACTTGACATTTCGTTCTACATGTTCTTGTTCATGTTTTTGTTACATTTTTGTTGTGTTCTTTATATTTTTCTCTCTTTTGCATCTTGTTTCCTTCATTTAATATTCATTTTGGTGGGTGGGGAAGCGGGGATGTTTTTCTATTTATCTATTCATTGATCTATTTTTTTTTTTTTTTCTTTTTGATGTTTCCGGCTTTCATTATAACTTGGTACTTTTCATTATTATTGTCATTGTTATTATTATTATTATTATTATTATTACTATTTGCTCTCTTTCGTTTAATTTAGTATATATATCGTGCCTTCAGTCTCTCTCTCTCTCTCTCTCTCTCTCTCTCTCTCTCTCTCTCTCTCTCTCTCTCTCTCTCTCTCTCTCTCTCTCTCTCTCTCTCACACACACACACAGACACAGAATTTCACGAGTTTATCATTTCATGTATATCTTATTTTATACATTTCTTCATTTATTTTTCATATATATTTATCACCATCATTATTTTCACAACATTCCCAACTTCTCGTACATTTCGTTTCCTCCTTTTCTTTGCGTCAATATTTTTCTTCTTCTTCTATGTTTATAATCCACGTGTTCATTCAGTGTCATGTTTCATCAGTATTAAAGTCTGTCAAGTTTCGCGCGAGTAAAGTTTCATTGCAGTATTCCGTGCAGGCTCCGTGTTTCTTGTCTTCATGTTTCGTGCACACAATACTTGTCATGTTTCCTGGATTCTTTGATGCAACTGAGCCTTGGGAGAGAGGACGAGAGTGGAGGGAAGGGGAGGGGAGAAGGAGGAAGGGGAGGAGAGAAGGAGGAAAGGTGTATGGGGGGGAGGGGGAAGGGAGACAGGTGGGGATGGTAAGGAGGATTAATGTAAGGCTGAGGGTCATGTGATGCATAATGAATGACTCCTGCTCTCTCTCTCTCTCTCTCTCTCTCTCTCTCTCTCTCTCTCTCTCTCTCTCTCTCTCTCTCTCTCTCTCTCTCTCTCTCTCTCTCTCTCTCTCTCTCGATGGATATGAATTTGTCACGGTGGAAAAAAAAATATCGAAGTTGGTAGTATCACACACACACACACACACACACACACACACACACACACACACACACACACACACACACACACACACACACACACACACACACAGCGTAGCAACAAGGCAAAAAAAAGGACATAAAATCGATATTTGTGTTTCCCACGAGCGAGCCTGACGAGGGCCTTCCCCCTTCCCCCTACCTCACCCTACCTCCCTCCCTGCCACCCTGCCACACTCCCTGCCTCTCTAACCTCCCCTCCTCCTCCTCCCCTCCTTCTCTCGTCTCCTCGTCACCCCCTAACACCTCACCCGAAACTCTCCCTCCCTCCTACGCTTTGCAAAGTTCACTCTCTCTCTCTCTCTCTCTCTCTCTCTCTCTCTCTCTCTCTCTCTCTCTCTCTCTCTCTCTCTCTCTCTCTCTCTCTCTCTCTCTTTCTTTCTTTTGTCTCCCCTCTCGCACTCCTCTCATCATTCGCACTTCCTTCCTCTCCACCTTCTTATCTTTCACACTCTCCTCTACTTGTACTGTACATCTCTTGTTTCTTCTCTTCTCCCACTCCCTCCCTTCCTCCCTCCCTCCCTCCCTCCCTCCCTCCCTCCCTCCCTCCTTTTCTTTCTTTCTTTCTCTCTTTCTTCCCTCACGCTCTCTCTCTCTCTCTCTCCCCTCACTCACTCCCCCTCATTGATAATCCTCCTTCGTATTTCTCCTCCAATTCCCCTCATCCCCCTCCCACCCCCCCCTCATCAACATCTCCCCCTCATAATTTTCCTTTGTAATTGTTTTTTTTATCTGATTATCTTTTTTTTCTTCCTATTTCCCCAGTCAGATTCTTTCTTTCCCTTCACATTTTTTCCCTTCTTGCTGAAATGGTGTGAATTTTGGGAATGGAACCGAAAATGAGAGAGAAAAATGTGGAAAAAAAAAGGAAGAAGGATGGAGGAAGGAAGGAAGGGAGGAAGGGAGGAAGGAAGGAAGGAAGTGATGTAAATAGAGTGAAAATGAAAAACAAGCAAACGATCAAAGGGAAAAAATAGAATGAGGAAGTAAATAGCACAAAAGGGGAAAAAAAAAACTGATGGTCAGAGAGACAATAATGGAGAGATGGAGAGACAGAGACAGAGACAAACAGAGGCATGGAGGAAGAAAAAAAAATACAAATGAGAAGAGAGAGAGAGAAAAAAACAAACACACAAACACTTCTTGTGCAAAAACAAAATAAATAATCAAAGAATTTTTCCCAAACTTTCCGAACCTCAATTTTTTTTATTCTTCTCATTTTTCACCTTTCCTCCATTCCTTCTTCCTCCATTCCTCCCGCCTTTTATATCATTGGGGGAGGGGCGTGGTCAGGGGAGGGGCGTGGTCAGGGGAGGTAAGATGGGGAGGTAATAATGGGGAGCAATCATGTAGGTCACTCGATAAGGGGGAAGGAAGGATGAAATGAGGTGGGGGGAGGTGGTGAGTGAGAGCAAAGAGGGAGGTGCCATTCTCTCTCTCTCTCTCTCTCTCTCTCTCTCTCTCTCTCTCTCTCTCTCTCTCTCTCTCTCTCTCTCTCTCTCTCTCTCTCTCTCTCTCTTCATATAAAACTGCACTTATGATCTCTTGCTCCTTCGAACACCTCTCTTCCTTCTC
>JAPQNM010000044.1:7422378-7432378 GCA_029783475.1 Metacarcinus magister
TGACAAACCTTGCCACATCACACACACCGTTACCACCCACCATCCACACCCACCACCATCCACACCCACTACCATCCACACCCACTACCATCCACACCCACTACCATTCACACCCACCACCATTCACACCCACCATCAGTCTTCCTATATGAATTCCTCTACCACATTCTGTACCACACGTCCCACACTACAAGTCGCCTAATTATCTTCACTACACCACCTCTCTCCTCCAATTACTCTCAACTAACCCATGACCCAATAAAAAACATCTGCTACACACACACACACACACACACACACACACACACACACACACACACACACACACACACACACACACACACACACACACACAGACCGTCCCTATCCCCAGCACACACAAACACACCGGTTCAAGCTTATGTATACTACGTTGTAAACAGTCCCTGTAAGGTGTTATAGTTTATTGGCTACATATCTGTTCTGTATTTCATCTTGACCCCAACCCCCAAACACCTCAATTAAATATTCCATAATAACTAAAGTGATATTGACATTTTATGCAGAAACACCACCTCACCCTTACCTCCATCTATCCTCCGGTCAGACAGCAGGTGTAAGGAGTTAAACCAATCCTCAGTAATGATCATGAGAAGGAAAAAAATACCTCATTAGTATAAGATTTACTCCTCACCAAAGTCATCACATTCCTCAGTCATGATTGAAACGCTCTGGTACTGATAGGAAGAGGCTGGTGGTGTCAGTATTACCAATCACCCTTACCCTTGCCAACACCATTCGAACGTAGCACACTCGCACTCTCCTCAAGGCCCTCGTTCCCTGCAGTGCCAGAGTCTCATCCCGTTATCAGGAGGCAGTAAAGGAAACTCTAAAGACCGTCCAGGTGTGAGTTCGGGTAGTGGCTCACATATTACTCTTAGCTTGAGGTACTAATGGTGCAGGAAGATGATGAGTCACTGGGAAACAAGGTAATAAGATACATGAAGGCATCCAAGGTATCACACTTCATTGCAAACCCTCAGGAAACAAAGTGATCCAGGGAAATGGTGTGACAGAGTGAAGGTTGTACTGCATCACCAAGCCAGCCAACCATTCCCCTGCACTAGTCACCTGTAAGTACTATACAATATACCTCAAGGGCGCGCTCAATGTAATAAAAACCCGCTTTGCCTCCGTATGTGAGCAAGGGCTAGAACTCAATGCTATCCTTCTGCTTATATACCCAATAACACACATGCCATTCCGTTGGATAATCCTCAACGATCTGATCGGAAACTCTAAATACTGACGGATATAGTCATGACATATGCATTATTCCTTGACTGACTGACTGGTTTCCTGAACGTGTGCCGACATGTTATTGGCTTCCGAGACTCGACATTCAGCTTTTACTTCATCACGTGCGGAGTGTCTGAGGGCGTGAGGGGGTGAGGAAGGATGTTGATGTTCATTCCAGTGCAAGTACTTACGTGTTTGACTCCCCATTTGTCATTGTTATCAACGCCACAGCCTCGAACCATCTGTTAGAAACACCAAATCATTTCATAGCATCGCACCACAGCAAGCCAAGCAAGTCATCCACCACAATGTCATGTATGCATCTCAACCTCACCACCATACAACACTCATCATCACTTCCCTCTCCTCACCCTGCGATAACCATATGCTCGAGGTGGTTATTATGGGCTTTACATTCTCAACCCCTTCTACTTCTACTCATCTTATCTCCCGTGACGAAAGAACTGAAACGCATCTACAAGTTCACAGACTCACACAGAGAACACAGCCTGGCCTTCATGTCTGCCGCTAACACAACACTACCACCAAGAACAACCTCAGATACGTGCAGTGTAGATAGTTTGGGTACCTACGAGGGCGGTCTTGGTACCCTGGACTTAAGTACCTTAGCAGATTACTACAAACAAATCCTAAGATAATTTGACAGCAAGTTGCTAGAGAATCAACATCATCTCCATTCCTGATGATAGTGTGCAGCGCGAGCATGTAACCAACTCGTTCCTATTCACACCCTAACAACCCCATTCCCACGCTAGTCAAGGCTATGAACAGTCGTTACGAGTATAACTGCCTGTTTGTCACTGTGTTATAACTTTTTTTTTTTGTTCATGAAAGTTCTGTTACGACTTTCCTGTACATATATCAGTAGTTATTTTCATTATATCGCCGGCCTTCAGTTGTATTTAATATCTACCATTAAAAGTTGAGTATTTATGTTATTATTCAGCAGATACACACACCCACCCACACACACACACACACACACACACACACACACACACACACACACACACACACACACACACACACACACACACACAGCATCATATCACATCATTGCTCGCCAGGGAATCTTCATTGCACTTTAACCATAAATTGAAAACAACAACAACAACAACAACAACAACAACATTAAGGCTCTATCCCTGTATCAACTGTCACTTTCCCTTCCTCCTCCTATGCCCTCCACTTCCTTCCTTCGTCTTCCCTCCAACCCCCTCAACCCCCTCCCCTTGCTATTAGACAACAAATATTTTATGAGATATGGTGACATTTTTTTTTGTAAGGGGAAAGGATCGTTACATTTCCTTATTTAATGTTCTGACACCACCATCTTCACCACCACTAGCACCACCACCACATCATCATCATCATCACATCATATCATCATCATTTCACCTTCATAACACCACCAACATATCAGTACACCACTAACACCAACACCACCCCGCTCCATCACCACCTCATTGTTTACTCACCAATGCGTCACCACGGCCAACCAGCTTATCACCAAGTCACCACCACGTCATCACCCAACCTTCACTGGTTAGGCGTGGGGAGGCAGGTGAGCTCAGCATCTCGTCCTGCAGTCGCTGAGTCCGCCGCTGAGTCGCCTCCTGATGAGAAAGGTGACAGGGGGGTGCGTTCCTCAGCTTAACAATCACAGCCACACCACCCACAAACCATCCTGTCACTGGCCACTTGTTGTCTGTCCACTCCAGCACGAGTCGGACAAAGGCTTCGTGATGGATGGAGTGAGAAATAGAGGGAGATAGAGAAGAAACAAAAATCTCTTATTTCAAATGGGTGGTCTCCTTCGTAATCTATATTTCTTAGTTATTTACAGTGTCGTAGTCTCTGGAACCTGGATATCAGTACAGGATAGGTAGGATACATCTCTTTGTTAGTCCTCTCCCGCCCACTGCATCTCCTGAGGGACACGTGTACTCGTATGAAGCCGCAGCGAAGGACTCATTTGGCTGAAACACAATGGCTTGGCGGTGAATTAAGGCCTCTCGTTAAGGGATTACAGTGTGACAGTTTCGAATCCCTTCCACAACCATTCCTCAAGAGCCACCCACCTCCTTCTTGTGTCCGCTCAGCCACCACCGCCGCCTTCGAAGTGACGTGGGCAATTCTCTCGCAAGTGTGACGTGATGTTAGTCCAATAAATGTCTATTCGTTCGTGCGTGTTCTGTCTATGAATCTGTATCTTTGGCTCTCTTTCCATCTTTCTGACTGGCTGTCTTTTATATTTTTGTTTCTATCTTTTCATCTGTCAGTCTGTCCGCGTATGTCTTTATAAGTGTGTCTTAGCGCTTTTCTGAACGTCTGCATTTATATTTGTCTTTCTATCGGTCTATCTTTCCACCTTTCTGTCTCCGTCTGTCTGTTTCCTTGCCAGTGCTTTAGAGTGGCGTCTCAGTGGCGCCACAACCTCGTCAGAACCGCCCCGAGGCGACAACTGACTGACGAAGGGAGCAGGTGGAGCAGGCACGCCCGCCCGACAGGACCAGGACGGCGCGGTGATGGGGAGGATGATAACAGGGAGGAAGGAAAGGTGAGGGATGCGTTCAAACCATAATGAGAAGAAGGAAGAAGAAGAAGAAGAAAAAAAAATATATATATCAAGATGAAGAAAGAAAAACAAGTTAGAAAAAAAAAATATTCAAGATGAAAAGAAGAATGATTAAGAAAAAAAAAGAAGGAAGTACAACAAAAAGAAAAAAAAGAAAAAATGATAAAGGAGGAGGAGGAGGAGGACCTTGCTGGAAGAGGTGACATGCTTCCACTTTTACGCCTATCCAGACATCTGAAGGGTCGGGATCTATTAATAGGAATATCACTGCTTATCCTTACTTTCCATGACCTCTACAAGTTCATCAACCATACTCCACCTTGCCACACCAGCTCACTCCGCTTTTCCCTTCGCTCCCTCACTGTATCCACCACACCACCAGTTCGCGCCGGTCGCTACACCCTTGTCCCATCAGCTAGCCACATCACGTCCCACCCACCGCCTTACAACCCACTTTCTTCCCTATGAATATGAAGGTATAAACATATACTTCCCTTGACAGTACCTGCCCCCGCACCGTTTTCTGCCTGACTCGCATTTTCTGTTTTGATCATTTACTATTATTTTTGTTCTTTATTTTGATTTGTAAGTGTCATTTTTTTCTTCCTGTTTAGTACGTGTATGTATGCCATTGGTGGTTCGTAAGGAATGCAACTTTAGTTATTAGAGCTTGTTGTTGTTGCTGTTGTTGTTGTTGTTGTTGTTGTTGTTGTTGTGGTGGTGGTGGTGGTGGTGGTGGTGGTAGTGGTGATGGTGGTGGTGGTGGTGGTGGTGGTGGTGGTGGTTCTGTGTCCTTCCCACAAGTTATTCCTTTTCTGTTCAGTGTCTGTTTTGTGTGTCTATCATACCGGTCTTTCTGCATCTCTCTCTCTCTCTCTCTCTCTCTCTCTCTCTCTCTCTCTCTCTCTCTCTCTCTCTCTCTCTCTCTCTCTCTCTCTCCACATCGTTTTATGTCTTTGTGCTTCCTCCTCCTCCTCCTCCTCCTCCTCCTCCTCCTCTTCACATCTGGCACGGTATTGGTCACGAATTTTTGCTGGTGTATGTTTTTTTTTAATCGCTCTGCCACTCTTTCTGCTCCACCACACACACACACACACACACACACACACACACACACACACACACACACACACACACACACACTCATGAGAGAGAGAGAGAGAGAGAGAGAGAGAGAGAGAGAGAGAGAGAGAGAGAGAGAGAGAGAGAGAGAGAGAGAGAGAGAGAGAGAGAGAGAGAGAGAGAGAGAGAGAGAGAGAGGGAGAGGAAGGGGAGAGTGCTTTGATGATGCACGAAATTTTAGCCGCACACGTGCTCGTCAAGGACCACACACACACACACACACACACACACACACACACACACACACACACACACACACACACACGCACACGTGCTCGGATTCACTTAAATTCGGTGACTTGTGACACTCGCCTCCTGCTTACCTTTTTGTGGACCTCAAATTTTCACAGGTTGAGCTTCTCTCCCTCTTTGTCTCTACGCCCGGAAGACCCACTCAGTCACCGCTTCCTCTCTATCTCTTGTGGAGGAGGAACACATAAGAACACATAGGAAGAACAAACAACAACAGGCCTGCTGGCCCTTACGAGGCTGTTTGTGAGACTACACTATCTACTCTAGAGTGAAGGATACAGGATAGTAAGGGTGAAGGCTTCTCTCCCCAGCCATGGCTGGCAGGGAAAGGAAGGCCAACCAAGACCAGACTATCACTACTGTCACTACCACTACTGCTACCACTACTTCCTGGCAAGCGATGTCAGGCCACTAGTGACGTCTTTTGAATCGACATTCCGTAAGTTAGGTACATCAGGATGAACTTACTCAAAGTTTGCTACGTTAACGGATAGTATTTTAGTTGTGGATTAGCTTCTAAATATTTGTCAAGTCTATTTTTGAACGTAGTAATTGTTTTACTGTCGACGACATTGGCGGGCAGGGAGTTCCAAACGTTAACGATCCGATTGAAAAAGAAATGCTTGGCTTCGTTTGATGTGAATTTTTTACCAGTAATCTTAAAAGAATGACGTCTTCTTGTTATATTTGATCGATCAAAAGTAATGTAATCTTCTGCATTGATATTATCGAATCCTTTGATTATCTTGAACATTTCAATTAAATCCCCTCGCATCGTTCGTTTTTCTAGGCTGAATAAGTTTAGTTCTTTAAGTCTTTCTTCATAAGGTTTATTTTTCAGCCTTGGATTAATTTTTGTTCTTCTTCGCTGGACTCTTTCCAGTTTGTCAATGTCCTTTCTGTAATATGGGGACTAAAACTGTACGCAATACTCAAGATAGGGTCGTACTAGTAAATCATGCAGTTTTAATATGACTTTTTCTGATTTATTTTCGAAAGGAGGAGGAGGAGGAGGAGGAGGAGGAGGAGGAGGAGAAGGTTTGTGTTATAATGGTGGTGATATTATAGGTGGTGGTGAAGGTGGTTGCCGTAAAGGTGATGGTGATTAAAGTGGTAATGATAGTGATTATAATGATGATGATGATGATGATGATGATGATGATGATGATGATGGTAGAAGTCCCTCGCTACCTACTCCACCCATCGCCTGTTTCCCGCGACCTTGTATGTATCCCGCCCCTATATTAATTACGCAGTAAAATGAAACCATATATTTATATAAAAACATGACTTTCCTCCTCATTTTCTCGAAAGCTATTAGAGATATTGGAAATATCATTGCAGCATCTGATGGACCTAATTAAACTGTACAACTGATATTATGAATATTTGTTGTATGACTAATAATTACGCAGTAAAATGAAACCATATATTTATATAAAAACATGATTTTCCTCCTCATTTTCTCGAAAGCTATTAGAGATATTGGAAATATCATTGCAGCATCTGATGGATCTAATTAAACTGTACAATTGATATAATGAATATTAGTTCTATGACTAATAATTACGCAGTAAAATAAAACTTTTTATTTATATAAAAACATGACTTTCTTCCTCATTTTCTCAAAAGCTATTAGAGATATTGGAAATATCATTGCAGCATCTGATAGACGTAATAAAACTGTACAACTGTCATTATGAATATTAGTTCTATAACTAATAATTACGCAGTAAAATAAAACTTTATATTTATATAAAAACATGACTTTCCTCCTCATTTTCTCGAAAGCTATTAGAGATATTGGAAATATCATTGCTGCATCTGATTGACCTAATTAAACTGTACAACTGATATAATGAATATTTTTTGTATGACTAATAATTACGCAGTAAAATAAAACTTTTTATTTATATAGAAACATGACTTTCTTCCTCATTTTCTCAAAAGCTATTAGAGATAGTGGAAATATCATTGCAGCATCTGATAGACGTAATAAAACTGTACAACTGTCATTATGAATATTAGTTCTATAACTAATAATTACGCAGTAAAATAAAACTTTATATTTATATAAAAACATGACTTTCCTCCTCATTTTCTCGAAAGCTATTAGAGATATTGGAAATATCATTGCAGCATCTGATGGACCTAATTAAACTGTACAACTGATATTATGAATATTTGTTGTATGACTAATAATTACGCAGTAAAATAAAACTATATATTTATATAAAAACATGACTTTCCTCCTCATTTTCTCGAAAGCTATTAGAGATATTGGAAATATCATTGCAGCATCTGATGGACCTAATTAAACTGTACAACTGATTATATGAATATTTGTTGTATGACTAATAATTACGCAGTAAAATAAAACTATATATTTATATAAAAGCATGACTTTCCTCCTCATTTTCTCGAAAGCTATTAGAGATAGTGGAAATATCATTGCAGCATCTGATGGACCTAATTAAACTGTACAACTGATATTATGAATATTTGTTGTATGACTAATAATTACGCAGTAAAATAAAACTATATATTTATATAAAAACATGACTTTCCTCCTCATTTTCTCGAAAGCTATTAGAGATATTGGAAATATCATTGCTGCATCTGATGGACCTAATTAAACTGTACAACTGATATAATGAATATTAGTTCTATGACTAATAATTACGCAGTAAAATAAAACTTTATATTTATATAAAAACAGGACTTTCTTCCTCATTTTCTCAAAAGCTATTAGAGATAGTGGAAATATCATTGCAGCATCTGATAGACGTAATATAAACTGTACAACTGATCATTATGAATATTAGTTCTATAACTAATAATTACGCAGTAAAATAAAACTTTATATTTATATAAAAACATGACTTTCCTCCTCATTTTCTCGAAAGCTATTAGAGATATTGGAAATATCATTGCAGCATCTGATGGACCTAATTAAACTGTACAACTGATATTATGAATATTTGTTGTATGACTAATAATTACGCAGTAAAATAAAACTATATATTTATATAAAAACATGACTTTCCTCCTCATTTTCTCGAAAGCTATTAGAGATATTGGAAATATCATTGCAGCATCTGATGGACCTAATTAAACTGTACAACTGATATAATGAATATTAGTTCTATGACTAATAATTACGCAGTAAAATAAAACTTTTTATTTATATAGAAACATGACTTTCTTCCTCATTTTCTCAAAAGCTATTAGAGATAGTGGAAATATCATTGCAGCATCTGATAGACGTAATAAAACTGTACAACTGTCATTATGAATATTAGTTCTATAACTAATAATTACGCAGTAAAATAAAACTTTATATTTATATAAAAACATGACTTTCCTCCTCATTTTCTCGAAAGTTATTAGAGATATTGGAAATATCATTGCAGCATCTGATGGACCTAATTAAACTGTACAACTGATATTATGAATATTTGTTTTATGACTAATAATTACGCAGTAAAATAAAACTATATATTTATATAAAAACATGACTTTCCTCCTCATTTTCTCGAAAGCTATTAGAGATATTGGAAATATCATTGCAGCATCTGATGAACCTAATTAAACTGTACAACTGATATTATGAATATTTGTTGTATGACTAATAATTATGCAGTAAAATAAAACTATATATTTATATAAAAGCATGACTTTCCTCCTCATTTTCTCGAAAGCTATTAGAGATATTGGAAATATCATTGCAGCATCTGATGGACCTAATTAAACTGTACAACTGATATTATGAATATTTGTTGTATGACTAATAATTACGCAGTAAAATAAAACTATATATTTATATAAAAACATGACTTTCCTCCTCATTTTCTCGAAAGCTATTAGAGATATTGGAAATATCATTGCAGCATCTGATGACCTAATTAAACTGTACAACTGATATAATGAATATTAGTTCTATGACTAATAATTACGCAGTAAAATAAAACTTTTTATTTATATAGAAACATGACTTTCTTCCTCATTTTCTCAAAAGCTATTAGAGATAGTGGAAATATCATTGCAGCATCTGATAGACGTAATAAAACTGTACAACTGTCATTATGAATATTAGTTCTATAACTAATAATTACGCAGTAAAATAAAACTTTATATTTATATAAAAACATGACTTTCCTCCTCATTTTCTCGAAAGCTATTAGAGATATTGGAAATATCATTGCAGCATCTGATGGACCTAATTAAACTGTACAACTGATATTATGAATATTTGTTGTATGACTAATAATTACGCAGTAAAATAAAACTATATATTTATATAAAAACATGACTTTCCTCCTCATTTTCTCGAAAGCTATTAGAGATATTGGAAATATCATTGCAGCATCTGATGAACCTAATTAAACTGTACAACTGATATTATGAATATTTGTTGTATGACTAATAATTATGCAGTAAAATAAAACTATATATTTATATAAAAGCATGACTTTCCTCCTCATTTTCTCGAAAGCTATTAGAGATAGTGGAAATATCATTGCAGCATCTGATGGACCTAATTAAACTGTACAACTGATATTATGAATATTTGTTGTATGACTAATAATTACGCAGTAAAATAAAACTATATATTTATATAAAAACATGACTTTCCTCCTCATTTTCTCGAAAGCTATTAGAGATATTGGAAATATCATTGCAGCATCTGATGGACCTAATTAAACTGTACAACTGATATAATGAATATTAGTTCTATGACTAATAATT
>JAPQNM010000044.1:7437378-7459878 GCA_029783475.1 Metacarcinus magister
ATTAGAGGATGGAATGTGACGTGGAAATGCAATAAAGAGGATAAGAGGAACGAACAAGAGGAGAAGGGAAAGAAGGAGGAGGAAGAAGGAGGAGTGAGTGAGAGAGAGAGAGAGAGAGAGAGAGAGAGAGAGAGAGAGAGAGAGAGAGAGAGAGAGAGAGAGAGAGAGAGAGAGAGAGAGAGAGAGAGAGAGAGAGAGTAAGCCACTAGAGGGAGGGATGTTATTGTTGTTATTCTCTTCAGCACATCTCTTTTGTCAACGTTTTAGAGACTGTTGCAGCGCCACTCATTCTTCTTCTTCTTCTTCTTCTTCTTCTTCTTCTTCTTCATCTTTATCCTCTGTCTTCATTATTATCTAATTGTCTTTTTTATCACTTCTATTTGTTTCATTCACGTTTATTCAATTTTTTCTTCGTTTGCTTCCTCTTCCTCCTCCTCCTCCTCCTCCTCCTCCTCCTCCTCCTCCTCCTCCTCCTCCTCCTCCTCCTCCTCCTTCTCCTCCTCCATTCCCTTATTTACTCTCTTTACTCACCCTTCCAGTTTTCCTCTTGTGTTATTCTCTCCTCTCGTTACGTCATATTCCTCTTCTTCCTCTTCCTCTTCCTCCCCTTGCGTTCCCTCCATCTCTCTCCTTTTGATCTCCCTCTCCATTACCTACTCCTTCACCCCCTCTACCACTCTCTCCTATCCCTCCCCTAACCAGCACCCCCAGGGCTCTCTCTCTCTCTCTCTCTCTCTCTCTCTCTCTCTCTCTCTCTCTCTCTCTCTCTCTCTCTCTCTCTCTCTCTCTCTCTCTCTCTCTCTCTCTCTCTCTCTCTCTCTCTCTCTCTCTCTCACCACAAGAGTACTACCTGTAATGAGCAATTAATTTATTATGAGGTAATTAGTTTACGGTAGTGAAGGAGGAGGAGGAGGAGGAGGTAAGGAGGAGGAGGAGGAAGAGGAGGAGGAGGAGGAGGAGGGTTAAAGAAGAAGAAGAAGAGAAGATTGGAAGTTTTTATGTCATTTCCTTTACTGTTTTGTTTGTTTTTTTTCTTGTTTTAAGGGAGGATGTTAGTGAATAATGTTGTTGTTTGCCAGAAATCCTTTGTAGTTCATTTTTGTATCCCTTCTTCCTCCTCCTCCTCCTCTTCCTCCTCCTCCTCCTCTTCTTCCTCTTCCTCTTCCTCCTTCTCCTCCACCTCCTCTTCCTCGTTCTCCTCCTAATACGTTACTTTGTTCATCCTTTCCTAATCTCTTTCTCTCTCTCTCTCTCTCTCTCTCTCTCTCTCTCTCTCTCTCTCTCTCTCTCTCTCTCTCTCTCTCTCTCTCTCTCTCTCTCTCAAAACTTACCTCTCCCTTTCCCTCCTACCTTTCTATCCCTTCCCTTCCAACTTTCCCTCCCTCCCTCCCTCCCTCTCTTTCCCTTCCCTCCCTCCTTCCCTCCTTCTCTCCATCCCTACCACCCTCCCTTCCTCGCTGAATAAACAACTCTCGTCGTATTACGCTAATCCTCCTTTCTCTCTCTCTCTCTCTCTCTCTCTCTCTCTCTCTCTCTCTCTCTCTCTCTCTCTCTCTCTCTCTCTCTCTCTCTCTCTCTCTCTCTCTTTACGTTAAGCAGCAGATGATGGAGATTGGAGGTATGGAAAGGTAAGGAGGGAAACAGAGGAGTGAGGAGAAATATGTAGGGGAGGAACAGAGGATCAGCATCTACTTATTCCTGTTATTTCCTCCTCTCTACTCTCTTTTATTTCCTTCTCTTCCCTTCCTCTCCATCTTACACCGATGACTTTCCCCTCTTCTCTCCCCTTCCCCTTCTTACCTACTCTCTCCGTTTTTCCTATCTCTTCTTCTCCTTCTTAAGCTTTCACTCCATTTTCACTTTTCCTCTCGTTCTCACTCCTCCTTTCACTTTGCTCTTTATCCCCTGGTCTTCTTTCCCTTCCTTTCTTTCCCTTCTTTCCCTTCCCTTAAGTCCTCGCTTCTCTTTACTGGTCTCAGGTAAAAGCAGTTTAGTCATATTTAATTATTTTCTTCTCAATTACTTCTAGGTTATAAATACCATATATAGTCTTTTTTCTTCATCTATCTCTCTTTCCCTTTATATTTTAGACAAATGGTGGTGGTGGTGGTGGTGTGTGTGTGTGTGTGTGTGTAGATATATTTTGGAGTTGTTGTATGGGTTCCAATATATTTTTTTCTTTCTATTCTTCTTTTTTATTCTTTCCTCAGTAATACGTTTCCATTTGTTTCGTATTTGTATCGTTGCAGTGGGTGAGTGGGGGCGTCCATGATGATGTATGGCGTCATTTGAAGCCTCGCGCGGTATCGAAACGTGCGCGAATCCGTCATCCTAATCCACCAATAGTTTCCACACAAAACATTTCCCTCAAATTTCCCGAACCACTGACGACGAGCGAGTCACTTCAACTTCAATCGATTGTTAAGCTGGATCTCTCCTCCTCCTCCTCCTCCTCCTCCTCCTCCTCCTCCTCCTCCTCCTCCCCGTCTTTTCTCTTCGTCCTCGGCTTCCTAATTCTCATATATCATTTCTCCTCTCTTCCTCCTTCTCATCTAACCCTTCTGTCTTCTTCTTCTTCTTCTTCTTCTTCTTCTTCTTCTTTATATCATATCATATCATATCATATTCTCTTCCTTGTTCCCTTTCATTATGTCAGTCTATTTCGGTCTAATTTGCTCTTCTTCTTCCTCCTTCTCCTTCTCTTCTCCTACTACAGTTCTTCTTCCCCTTCTCCTTCTCCTTCTCCTCCTCCTCCCTCTTCTGGTATTTTGTGGGTTGACTCCTGGTTAGTCGTGCTGTCATGACTTAGCCCCTAATTATCTCCTCCCCTTTCCCCTCCCTCTTCTCCCCCACCGTTCCCACAACTCCCCATCTTGTTCTCTCCTCCTGCCCCCTTAACCTCCCCACCCTGCCTCTTTTGTCCTTTCTGTTATAAATTGGTCTGACATTTTTGGTACAATCTGAGTCAGTTAATGTTGATATAGTTGTTGGTCGTAGAAGTTATAGTGGTGGTGGTAGTGTTTTGGTGAGGGAATGGTTGTTGTGGTTGGTGACGGTGGTAGTGGTTTAATTGATGTGGTAGTTAGAAGCAGTGGTAGTGGTAGTTGTTATTGCTAATAGTAGTAAAAGCAATCAATGGTGGTAGTGTTGGTGAGGGAATGGTTGCTGTGGTGGTGGTTGTGGTGGTTTAACTGATGTGGTAGTTAGTAGCAGCGGTATAGTAGTGGTTATGATTACAAAACTAGTTCCTTCTAAACGCAAAATGATCCGCGTTGTTGTATAAATAGTTGTGGTCAGACTGATACAGAAGTGGTAGTGGCGGGTGGTGGTTAGGGGGGATTTGGGGGTGGGCATGGCGGGAAGAGGAGGAGGAGGAGGAGGAGGAGGAGGAGGAGGAGGAGGAGGTGGGTGAAAGGACTATTGTATGATAATAATGGTCGTGGTGATGCCAATGTTGGTAAGTGGTAGTTTATGGGTAGGGCAACAGCAGCAGCAGCAGTAGTAGTAGTAGTAGTAGTAGTAGTAGTAGTAGTAGTAATAGTAGTAATAGTAGTAGTAGTAATAGTAGTAGTAGTGTAGATCTCGCGAGTGATAATGAGTAAGGAATGTGATAATGGTTGAAGATGGAGTTAGCAACGTGTGTGTGTGTGTGTGTGTGTGTGTGTGTGTGTGTGTGTGTGTGTGTGTGTGTGTGTGTGTCTGTGTGTGTGCGTGTGTGTGTGTGTGTGTGTGTGTGTGTGTGTGTGTGTGTGTGGTGGTAGTAGCAGTTGTAGTAGTAGTAGTAGTAGCAGTAGTAATAGTAGTAGTAGTAGTAGTAGTAGTAGTAGTAGTAGTAGTAGTAGTAGTAGTAGTAGTAGTAGTAGTAGTAGAACACTGATCATCATAAACAGTTAATTGATAAGGTAGGTTGTCACGACCTAAAAAAAAAAACTGGACACTTGTTCGATGTTATGTGAAGTAAAATTGCATCGAATACATTAAAAAAGAACCAAATGGAATCTAAATGGAGGAATTCAGGATGGAATTGCTGCAGGAATTCTTTCATTATACTGTGATGAAATTTGCAGTTACTTGTGTGTGTGTGTGTGTGTGTGTGTGTGTGTGTGTGTGTGTGTGTGTGTGGGGTGATAATGGTTGTGGTGCCGTCATCATAAAGTGGCAGTGCTGATGCTGAT
This sequence comes from Metacarcinus magister, assembly GCA_029783475.1. Lineage (NCBI taxonomy): Eukaryota > Metazoa > Arthropoda > Malacostraca > Decapoda > Cancridae > Metacarcinus > Metacarcinus magister. The sequence continues at coordinate 7,441,554 of JAPQNM010000044.1, forward strand.
GTCGGTGGCAGTGGTGGTGGTATAGTGGTGGTGGTAGTGGTGACGGTGGTGGTGAGGTAGTGGTGGTGTTGCGAGGAAAAGACGGTGTTAGTGGTGGTGGTGGTGGTGGTGGTTTTTGGCATTGATTTTATTGTTGGTATTGTGGGGTAAGGAGGAGGAGGTGGTGGTGGTGGTGGGGATTGGGTAGAGAGAAGGGGAGGGAGGCAGGGAGGGAAGGAGGGTAAAACTGGGGTCTGGTTCTCTATTGTCCTGTGCTCTCTGCTTGCCCGTGTGTGTGTGTGTGTGTGTGTGTGTGTGTGTGTGTGTGTGTGTGTGTGTGTGTGTGTGTGTGTGTGTGTGCGTTACGAGGATAGGCAGAACTAAGCAACTTTAGAGGAACGTGTCCGAGACGAATAGGATATATCTTCAACCTCAACATTCTCTCTCTCTCTCTCTCTCTCTCTCTCTCTCTCTCTCTCTCTCTCTCTCTCTCTCTCTCTCTCTCTCTCTCTCTCATGTTCTCTCCTTTACTTGAACCTCAACATTCCAACTTCATTTTTATACATCCTCTGTTTTCCTACACACTATCACCTTCCCTTCCCTCCTCCCTGCCTGCTTGCCTGCCTGCTTGCCTGACTGCCTGTATCGCTCCCACACATTGCATTGCCCTCTCCCTTCCCTCCCACACATCACTCATCACCGCCCTCCTCCTCTCTAGTCACGGAGTTCTCTTTATCACTACGCCCTTCACGCTATCTCGCTTATCTGACGACTCGATGAATCTGAAGTGAGAGGCGGAAGAAAATGAACGGGTTATATTTTATTAGAACTATCTTAACTTATATTTTTATCTTGTTATCTAACACGGAGGTAGTGCTGTCAGCTTGAGGGCATTTGCAGGGGGTTAGGTGATGTGGTGACCTTCGATTCTTCATCACAACAGCTGGTGGTGTTGGTGGTGGTGGTGTGGATGGTGATGGTGGTGGTGGTGAATATCTGGGTGTTATTTCAATCGCTTATCCTTCAATGACATGTACTAAGCCATCTGTAGAACCTGGTTTTTTTTTAATTTTTTTTTATTTTTTATTTTTTTATTTTTTTATAACATTGTGTTATAAATGAGGTTGTTTGTTATTTTGATTGTATATGTATCTAACGGGTAAAGCTACATACACACACACACACACATACACACACACACACACACACACACACACACACACACACACACACACACACACACACACACACACACACATAAATAAGAATGAGTGCTCAATTACAGACATACTGCATCACGGGGAAGAAAAATCTGTACAGGAATAGAACATAGTTTAACACGTTGTTATTTTGTTTTGTCATTCCATTTATACTCAGAATAGTGAACGCAATACAACGTAATAGCTGTAAGGACTGGATGGCTGACTCTTTCGATTCGATGCCCTTGAGGTGGCAGGTGATAGGTGGCAGGTGATATGTGCCGTGATACACAATATGTCATGTATACCAAGTGCCTATGGTTTCCTTGGGAGCTGCTCTTCCCTTGAATGTAGTATATTTTATAAAACGTACGCTTCCAGTTCCTTTGTTTTTGTCATACTGGTTATCATCAATAGGTTTATAAGAAAAACATTGGTTTATTTTTATATCTGCGTGTGGTTGGCCGTTTGTCTGTGTTATTAAATTTTTTCAACACCCTGTTCTTCTTCTCGACTTAACAACGGATAATAAAGTGACAGATGTGACACAACACAATACAGTCACCTGTGTTGAATGTACTCTCACTGTCACCCAGATTGTGGAATTTTTAACCTTTTGACATAAAACTTTGGGTGCTAATGTTTTCTTTCCGTTGCATTTCTTCATTTTTCATCCTCTCCTTTGTCTTCCCAGCAACGGGATGCCGCCCCTCCACCCCTCGCCCACATCTTGGAGCGCTTCTCTTAAGATGGAGCCGAGAGGTGGTGTTGGTGCGCAAACCGTTTGAGGTGCGGCTGCCTGAGGTGTGCGCTTCCCACTGTTGTGCTGACATAACACGTGTATTACTACTACTACTACTACTACTACTACTACTACTACTACTACTACTACTACTACTACTGCAGATAATAATAATGATGATAACGATGACAATAACGATGATGATAATGATGATATGATGACGATTCGTATGATGATGATGATGATGATGATGATGATGATAGCAACAGCAGCAGCAACAGCAACATCAACGACAATAACAATTTCTATACAACCTCCCTTTTCCCGCACAAGCGAATCAGCAAAAAAGAAGAAAAGGTTCCTTTCTCCTTCCTCCTCCGTGGGAATATTATATATCCCAAGGGAATAGTTCCCAGCCCTCTGCCCTTGACTCTCTTAGCTGCCTTTCACGATACGCAGATCATGCACAGACAAATAAATGTTCTGCTCTATACCTCAAAAAGAAAATAAATAATCTTCTCACATTAACACGACAACGATGCTCACCTTATAGTTACAAGGCTGTTCATTGATTAGGTACTGTTCATAATTACTCGTTTCACTACCACTCAATATATTTTTCTCAATGCTAAATAGGTGGTGGGGTTGTAGTATTCTTGCTATGATAATTCGGAACAGCGTCATGGTACTATGATACTTGTACAACTTGATAGCATATCTAAGTAATCCGATGCCGTAGTAAAACGCTAAAATGGGAATCCTCGGAGTGCTGTTTAAGGGAAAGCGATTTTGTGGAAGATTAGCTAATCCCTGTGGCGCGGCTAGTAAAGTGAGGAGCAGAGGGAGGAAGGGATTGGGGGAGGGAGGAAGGAGGAAGGAGGGAGAGAGGGAGGGAAAGGAATATGGGGCCATACTGAAGCTCATGAAGGAAGTTTGCCGGGGAAATCTTGCAAGAAATTTCAAGGTAGCCACCATTACTTACAAATAAATAATTACAGACTTCAGTCCTTCCTTAAGTAATTTCAGGACGGAAAAAAAGCTAGAAAAAATGTTCGCAAACGACTGGGCTCATCGAGGGTTCTTGTGGCAGCAGCAACAGCAGGTGTTGTTTGGCGCCCAGCGACGCGTCCTCAGTGGTACCGCTGCTTTTTACTGATGGAAGCTTGGCTTAGGTTGGATAAAAGAAGATTTAACATGACATGAACCCACCGGCGAGGACTCATGAGGACGCTGTCTTCATGTGCCTTCCAGAGAAATGTTGGTTTGAATATAAATACTAATAAATACCATCCAACACCACGCAGGGAGGGTAAGGGGTTTGTCAGCTCTCGTTTACGTAGTTTCTTTCATTGAAGATTAGTTCGTTTTTTACCGTAAAGTTTTATAATTTCTTTTTTGGCTTCCTTCGTCTTGAAAGCATGCAAACCCACACCGACCAACTTGGTAAGAGTTTGAAGCTGAGTATCTTTGTAAACTGCTGCGAGGGAGGTGCAAAGTTCCTCTTGACAGGAAATTGCTGACGAGTTGTAATCACCTCGAAACACTCTTTGAACCTCGATGCTCCTTCACAAACATTATAGCAACTGACGGTATTTGAAACTCTTCGTAAACACACTACAAAATAGTTCAGACTATTATATTACTCGGTGCTATGGTAAAAAATAGTTAATAAAATAGGAGGGATGATGTGGTAAGAGCGAAGCCGGGCGGGAAGAGCAAGCCCGGTCCAGCGGTAGCCGGCAGCCCTCAGTTATCAACGAGCTGTGTCCGTGGGAGGATACGTGCCGTGTGTCTGGTCGGTGCTCAATTAATTTACCGAGTAGTGTGGTTGAAGTAAGTGTGAACATCCAGTTGGGATATAAGGAAGCCCTAAGTAATTCGTACCTACGGATCCAGCGTGGAATACTTGAACGGTAAGTTTCTGTGGAGTGAGTGGTGGTGTTGTGGGGCCGGCGGCGGGAGAGAGGTAGAGGGCGCGTCCTTAGTACTGCTGGGGATCTCCACCACGTGAGGAGTCGATGCAAAACGCATTTTCTGGCATGTAGTGACGTATTTGAATTTATAATTCCTTTTGAGAACCTTCTGAGGTTTGAAAAACAGTTTTATTGAGACTTGAAACGTCAAATTTGCCAACGCGTGGCGCCGGCTGTGGTGGAGCTGGCTGGCGGCTTTTGTCTGGGTGGTGTTGAAGTGAGACGGTGCAGGCAGGCAGGCAGCGTGGGACTTGTGTAGGAGCCATTTAGGCGGATCACTACGCTACGCTTCAATTCTGTAGTCTCTGAGTCAAGTTTGGAAGGCAAGGTAATTTGTGTGGTGCGTTGGTGTTCATAATGGTAACGGTATAAAATAAAAAAAGTTTGCGGATTTACTAGGCCTAACTTGGCCGGGCCTAATTCTGCTTTATCTCTTGAATGCCTCACACCTTGAGGTCGGGTGTTATGGGCAGGTTCAGGCATTTTTGGATTTAAGACTTCGGTGACTACTTGAATAGCCTCCTCCTCCCCTAGGCAGTCATCCATTAAGATTCTTTACCTGGGCCTGGTTCAGGTGTCCTGGCGTGTACCAAGGAGACCCTTAAGCCCTCCAGTAGGTGCAAGTTAATTACTTACGTGTCTTAGAAATGCTCCTCTAATCTGGTCACAGTCGTAGGGTAGCCTCGTATTAAACTTGGTTTCTATTTTCAAATTTATTATTTTATGCTATTTTTTTTTTGTCGTGCTAGTGTATTCAGCGTAGATTATGTGGTTAGGCTTAATTGTATTTTTTCTTGCTATTTGTATTTCTTCCTTTTTCTTTCTTCTAGAAGTTCCCAAGCATATTCATGGATTATTTCAAAACTGCCCAGTTTTTTTTCTTTAACCAAGAAATTCCAATGTTACAATGCAGAGTTTTAAAATGAAAGTTATAACTAGCACAATGTATTCAGTGCGTCCGTGTGAACAAATCATGAAACTCCCTTCATAGTGCGTTAATGACATGGTGACGGAGTGAAAAAAATCTAGCAACATTTTTAACATTATACAGAATATATGCTACATCCATACTCAAACAAACAAATTTTACTGTGAAACTTTACGGTGCCCTTCACAGCTTCCGTCAAGGCACGTTGTATCTGTGTGGACGATAAGATGTTCCTTAACGGCGACGTGAGGACGCCAGAGGTTATGATGGGAGTCGCGTTTGCTGTAGTGATCATAGGAAATAGTTGGCAACATCTGAGTATATTTCGCCCTCAGAAGGAATTTTTCCAATGGTGCTTATATACTTGGCAACAGTGACATAATTCAAACAAGAATCCGTCCTCAGGCGTTTTCTGTAAATTTTTTGTAAATTTTCTGGGAGGGATTCCTGTTGTCGGTGGAAGTATATATAATTTAATATGTAATGTATGTAGTACGTGCTATAGTACTTCATGGAATTGTAATTGTAATACTACATATTAGTGACAGTGACGCTGTGAAAAAATGGTGTAACATGACATTTAACATTGTAGTGATCATGGGGAAGAATTTGCAACACCTAAAGGCATATTTAGATAGATTTGTTCCCATTGTGCGTAGCCTTGGCAACTAAGTCAGAATTCGAGACAAGAACCCTCCCTAGGCGTTTATCTTTTTTTTCATAAACTTTCTGGGAGCGATTGGTGTTCTTGGTAGAAATACTCAGATATGATGTAGGATGTAGTTGGTCTTGCAAATTTAATGAAAAAGATGCTCGTTCATTTACCATTAATTTATTTATACCCACTGCTCCCATAGTCCAGTGGAACGACATGGCATGGCATGGGTTCGAACCCTGCTCAGGTCACTAAGGATTTTTCACTGACGGGGAGCTGTTACTGTCCCCCTTAAGCAAGAGGATGGGAGTGTGTGATGTGTGAGAGGTCTCAGCCTTACCCATAGATCCATCGCTATAAGCTCTTGAGCTCTTTCGGGGAGGGTAATGGCTGACGATCACGAGTCCAGCGCGTGATCCTGCAAACTATGGTGAATTACACACACACACACACACACACACACACACACACACACACACACACACACACACACATTTTCTCCATTAAAATTAATGTGAACAGTGAATTCGGATTTTTTTTTTTTTTTGTGTGCGTGCGCGTGTGCATGAGTGCCAGTTTGCGTTTACGTGTTGTGGCGAGCATTGGCGATGCGTTTTTTGTACCCAACCAACAGGACTTATCTGACTTGTAGGTTTGCGGACACACTTGGAGCTTTACGGACATACGTAGCCTCGCACACACCAACAGACCCTTGCCAGACACGACCCTCACCCTGCCTTAGAAATTATGGATGCTTTTTTAAGTTGAAGTTTAGATTTCATGAAAACTAGTGATTTTCGTATTCTAGTTCATAAAATTAAGCATGTTGCTAGTTTGTTTATGCAGCTAACACTACTGACTACTGCTGTCTGTTCCTTGTTTATGAAATGCTGTCTGCTGCTACCAACCTCCTCCACCATTACTATTACTACTGCTTGATACCTACCCCCTACTACTTCCACTACTACTACTACTACTTCTACTATCTACTACTACTACTACTACTACTACTACTACTACTACTACTACTACTACTACTACTACTACTACTACTTCTACCACTTCTACCACCACATCAATCATACAAAACGCTTTTCTTTGTCATGGGTAAACTGTTAGAGCATTAATGATATCACAGTGATCTTTGTGCTTGAGGTGCCTTGAGTGTGCAGCGTGGTGCTATCACGGGATGGCCGCCAGGCTTGGGTGGGGCGGAGGAGGGGGAAGGGCACGCAGAGACGGCGGGAAGACAAAGGCGACACTATCAGCTGGTTGAGCGGGTGACCTTGAGTAGTGCTGCAGTGTAAGGCCACCTCCCGTTACACTCCTACACCTCCCTCCCTTCCTTCTACTCCTACTGCAGCATATTACTTTGTGGTACACCATCCCTCCACCTTCGAAGCTTATTTTATGTTGTACTGCATCCACTTAACGACTCAAAAGTTGTCACATGTTCAGTAGTGCTACGTTTTGCTTTTCGTGATAGTTATTTCGCTTGGCTACGGAATTACTTTTATATTAGCATGTAATTGGTATGATATTATATTTCCGTCATTCCAGTGTATATGAAGTGTTCAGGAAATCAAAGAAGAAATATAGTTAGGTTTAAAAAAAGCTTCCAAGAAACAATAATTAGATGATTGACGTGACTACTAAGGACATATGAGTAAGACACAGGCATTTCCTCCTGAAGGACCCCCGCCCTCTCTTACCCCCTGCCTTGCCTCCCCTACTCAATCAATGGAGTTTGAATAGTCGTCTAATAGGCTGACTCCTGGTGCTCCTGTGCATAGTGTGTGGCAATGAGGCGAATGACTCACTCATGTTATCGGCACACGAAGATAATGAAGGTGGAAGAGATATGCATTCAGCGTTAAATCAGTGGGATGTCAATGAGGAAAATTCATTGGGATGAGTTAACTTCTCCACTCAGTCGTTACATTACACGCCCTTCCCCTTTCTCTTACCCCCTTCCTCCCTTTTATTTATTACACAAGAGTTGTTGGTAGTAAAGTGTTGAATTTGTGGTAAATTACCTCTCCTTGATTGCCATGTTTCAACAATGAAGATTACATAAGTAGACACTGCCTGGCTTGCTTAACTATCTTTAACTACCTTTTTTAATATTTGGAGTAAGTGGTGATGGTGGTGGGATGCAAACAAGGTTGAGAGAAGTTAACTAGAAAATTTATGTTATGAAGTCTTGCAAGGCGCTGGATTCTGTTCAACCGATACTGGGGAAGAGTTTAAATGAAGTTGCCGAAATCTTGATAAATTTGCTGAATGAGGAAGGGGGAGCGGCATCCGGGTTATCCCAAGTGCATGGAGAGGTCACAGTGGGGGTGAAGGGAAGGGGAAGAGGATGCCAGGCGCCACTCAACTATGCAGCAGGCAATGCCCTCACCCTGCAGGACGCCACATCACTCCGGTTTGCAAAATTTGTCCGCTAGTTCCAAGGCCAAAGCTACAAACGAATGGCCAGACAGTGTAATTGAGTCTGACAGTGGGTTAGGATACCACAGGTGGCTCTGGGGAAGTAAGAGATGATTCACAGCTGGTCTCAAGTGCTCGGGAATGAGGGGCCTGGGAGGGAGGGGGGTAGGAGGGTAGCCCGCGTCCAGGAAGAGCAGGAAGAGCGTTGAGGAGGGGGGAGGGCGGTATTATAGTTGGGGACCAGCCAGGAGGGAAGGAAGACCGGAAAATCGAGGAGGAAGTCGAGAACATTAGACCCAAGACTGAGCTTCATTCAGTATTAAATCGGAGAAAAAATGTTAGTAATAAAAAAAACTCGAGGAAGGAAATAACGTAGTGTTTGTTATCTTAATGATTGGACATTATTGCGTGACTTGGTAACCATATTGGAAGAGAATTGCGTATTATTGTGAGGGGAAAAGGGTAAGGTTTAGCCTCTCTCTCTCTCTCTCTCTCTCTCTCTCTCTCTCTCTCTCTCTCTCTCTCTCTCTCTCTCTCTCTCTCCTGCAGAGGTCGGTGGTTGGGGGCGTGCCTGCTACATTTAGGCCACGTGGGGGTCGCAGACGTCAGACAGAGTAGTAGGAGTGGTGTTGTGGCTGCCGTGTATCTGCGCCGCCAAGCGAGGGAAGGGAGAGGGCTTCGGGGGCGTGGAGGAGGAAGGGGTGATGAATGGCCTACGTGGAGGCGCGGGGCTGCCGTGGCGTGGCGGTGGTTGAAAGGAGCGACTTGTGACGTAATACGGCGTGTCAGTGTTGCCAGACACGCGACTTTGTTTTTAGGGAGACTTCTTTGTGCCACTGTCGCAGCTGGAGTGCTCTTGTACTAGGCGGCGTAGACGTGGTGGTGAGGGAGTAGGGTAGGACGTGGAAAAGGATATTACGCTTGCGTGTGGACTGTATGGCTTGAGTGAGAGGAAGGGAGATCGTTTGTGTGTGTTTGTATCTGTGTCTGTGTGTGTGTTGGGAGAGAGAAAGGAGCTTAACTAAGGATGTGGTTTCCTGTGTGTGTGTGTGTGTGTGTGTGTGTGTGTGTGTGTGTGAAAAAAACAGGCCAGTTCGTCAGGTTCAATATCCACTTGAATCCCAAGGTAACCAGCGTAGTGGGTAAGTGGGCTGGGCAGAGAGGCGGGCAGGAAGGAGGTCATGGACAGAGTGGATGGATGGGCGTTGTAGAGTGGACGAGTGCAGTCATGGGTAGGGATCGGTGAACGGGCAGGCGGGTGGAAGGGCGGGCGGATGGCGTCTTCGTGATAGGACCTTCACTCTAGATAAACAACATGACCGGAAACCTTAATAATCTTAACTCAGACTGAACACTTTTGAAGAGGCAACCCCCACGTCCTCTCCTCCTCTAGCATTACGTTTAGAGTGCCAGTTTCGATGTTGAGAGGTGTGGTGGTGAGTGTGCTATGTTAAGGAGGTATTCGTAGTAAGTGGAGTGGCTAGGAAAGGTGACAGAGGACATGCGTAGTAAAATCCATGTGCTAGCCTCTGTGTAGTTTTATTAGTGTTAGTCTCCAAAAGAGTTAAGTAATCACTGCACTTAATTGAAAGGTATTTATCATCCGTTGAAAATAGTCATCTTTTGCCACACGGTAATTGCTTGTATTGTAATTACTTTATCGGTCTTACCACCACCATCACCAACACTAGTTCGAGGAAACAGCGGAAAACATTACCGATTAGATAACTCCATATCAGACAGTGTTCATTTGCAAGACACTGGAGGAAACGCCGGTACATTTACTGCACTAGTTTGCTGGTTATGTAAAAGTCGTTGGTTTAATTTTCGTTAGTGGCTGTTCTACCGTACACGCACACGCACATACACACAGCTGCTTCTTGAGGTGTGGTCACGTTATTCAGTGTTAGTAAGCTACAGAATGACGTAATATCCCACCAGTGACTTCCTGTGATGTGTATCCATTGTGGTTTTAGAAGTTATTGTTCGTATAATTTTTTTCCCTGTAGTTTGGTCTCGTCTGCTTGGTGGTGGTGGTGATGTTTTTGTAAGGGAGGATTATTGATTGCGTTTAGGGACTGAAGAGAGGATTGGCGTTTCTTGGATGTAGGAAAAGAGGATCACAACACACACACACACACACACACACACACACACACACACACACACACACACACACACACACACACACACACGTGAAACCCAGACTCCTGAAAAAATACGCATAGTTACAGTTGTTTGTTTTATTCAATTAGATCAGTCAAAGAGTATTTTTATTGTGTTTTTCATCATAAAAGGACGCGGTAAAGCTTTAATGAATGCCACAATTATACCTAATGACTCTTTTTGTATTTAGTTCTCTTTCTCTTTCTTTTCCTCTGTATTCCTCTTCCTAAACTGGATTCGATAGTGTGTGTGTGTGTGTGTGTGTGTGTGTGTGTGTGTGTGTGTGTGTGTGTGTGTGTGTGTGTGTGTGTGTGTGTGTGTGTGTGTTAGCAGTAACGGGGACTCGTTGGGTACGGGAGGCAATGTAGGCATGTGAGAAGTTTGATAATTAAACCCACATTAGTGTTTTTTTCCCCCCGTTCTTTTCTACCTTGGCTGCTGTTTCCAGGTGGGCAAGCCTCATCCTGTACGACTTTGGGGAGGAAGGGAAGGGGTATAAGGGTGAGGAAGGTGATGAGGAAGATAAGGAAAAGTTAGGGAGGGATTTAGAAGGCGGGAGGGAAGGGAGTGATCTGTGTTGTGGAGGAAGAGGTGAGTGAAGGAGGGAAGGCGAGGGGTAGGGGGTATGACTGATGGAACGAAGGAAGGGAAGGAGGGTGTGAAGGGCCAGAGGCGAGGAAGGCTCTGTAGTAAAAGGCTTAGGTAAGGAGGAGGAGGAGGAGGAGGCGTGAGGTGAGTGATGGAAGAAGATGGAAAGAAAGGAGGAAATGGGAGGAAAGAGGTGAGGGACGACCTTAGAACCCTCCTGACCTACAGTAGATGAGAGAGAGAGAGAGAGAGAGAGAGAGAGAGAGAGAGAGAGAGAGAGAGAGAGAGAGAGAGAGAGAGAGAGAGATATATGGTTAATTTCAGGTTCTTTTTCCTCCGTGAGACGAGAAAAATAAAGGTGCATTTTTCCGCGTTGTCTGGAACAGGTTCGGGTGTTAGTGCGTGCAAGGCTTAGTGTGGTGTTCAAGTGATTGCTATTCATTAAAAGTTTCTCCGTCCGCCCGTGTGTGTTTAGAGGGTAGGGAGACGGTAATGGGTGCTCAGTCTTTCTTGCGTAACTCCCTAAGTGTTGGCAGGGAGCAGGTGGAGGGAGTGTTAGCCTAGGAAACGTGGAGTGGGTAATAGTTATGAATTCAGCGAGAAGGAAGGAAAGGAGGAACTGGTGATTTGGACTTGGAAGGAAAATCGAGTTGGTGTGAGTAGTTGTGGTTGATGTACGATTCACACACACACACACACACACACACACACACACACACACACACACACACACACACACACACACACCTTAACCAACAAAAAAAAAGGTTTTATGTTGGCTGTAAACAGTCATCTTGTGAGGCTCAACAAACAACAATAACATACAATAAAAAATAACAAACACATTTATTTACTATTAGCATAAAGTTTGGCTTGATTTGTGAACAGGTGTGACATTTTGTGCTTCATAAGATAGATGCGTATTTTATGAGACCAGTCCACGAGACACCTTCACTATCACACAATCACAGCAGCAGGAATTGAACGTTGGGTACAGATGTCAAGAAAGATGTGGAGGAAGCAGTACGTCTTCTGCTTGCCTGCTTGTGAAGTGTTGAATTTGGTAATGTCTCGTTAATATGTATCTTGTATGGCTTGTTAAACTTTCGTAAATGTGTTAGCTACATATTGTTAATTTTATCTACATATAAACATTAGAGGTTTCGTGCAAGTTAAATTGTAAACTTTAGTTGAACCGGAATTTATTTAGTGAAACGGGGAATTGATTGAATTTATTAAATGCAAATGGAGATCACATGTGAAATTAATTGGATTTGAAAGTTTAGTTGAATTGTCCGCAAGTGTGGAGCCAAAGTTCTGTGCGCCATCCTGATGTAGGAGTGCTTGGTAGCTGTGCGTGGCGTAGCAAAGGAAGCCGTGATGGTCTGTCTTTCTTTAACTCTAGTTACTAAAGGCTCCTCTTGTTTGCAGTTTTTGTATTAAACAACTTTGTTAATGATGAGTATTTAGCGAGACAGCCACGCGCTGCACGCACGGGTGAAGACCTCCCTCTAGGGTCGTCTGACTCCTGGAACACCTGCTGGGACGGCGTCGTGTGCACTGTGGTCAGCATTCCTGAAGGGTACGCAGGCAGCCTCACCTTAGGATTGTGCACAAAATTAGGTTTTTATAGTTCATTGATGCACGTATTTAGTTTTACCGTGCAGGCCTTGTGGTACAGCTGAGACTGAATTTATCAGCCTTGGTGTAGACCTGCTCCTAAGTCTTGCCAAATAATTATGCTGGAAATGTATGACTGTGGATGAAAGGCATGGTGGACAGTGTTGGCGAGGATGTGTTCCGGAGTAGTGTGTCAAGGTGTGTTTCCGGGGCCGCCTCGCTTGGGGCCCCCAGGACGACGAGGACATGGGAAATTTTGAAAATGAGATTTTAATGTAAAATACATTATGAAGTAAGGTAGCGAGCGCTCACGCACGTTAATACACACGCACGCATGCACTTTCGCAGGCTCTCTCTCTCTCTCTCTCTCTCTCTCTCTCTCTCTCTCTCTCTCTCTCTCTCTCTCTCTCTCTCTCTCTCCCACCGGTTTTGATGTTTATTTTTGTAGAACTGGAGAATGTGTTGTAGGCTGCAGGCTGGGTGAGTCAGCATGGCGGGGTGACGGTGGCACGCAGAGCGAGACGCACTGGTGAATCACCGTGCACGGAGGGGCGACCTTGGCTGGGCTGTAGACCTTGTGTGGGGTGATGGTCCAGTAGGCGTCATGGTGGTCAGGCCGAGGACGTGGCCAAGCAGAGGCGTTCCTCGTGCTCTATGGCCGCTAGGTGGTAGTAGTGGTGCTTTAAGACACGACTGGCGTTTCTTTATGATTGGGAAGAAGGCGAGAGTTAAAAACAAGCAAAATAAAAGTTAGAAAGTAAAAGAATGACAATATGTTTGGTAACATATAAATGCGAGTCTGTGTGTCAAGTGTAAGCCCGCGTAAGCCTGCTTGACTCACTCCCTTCCGGATTAAGTTTCTGGTTTACGCCTTAAAGCCTTGGTGAGGAAGGAAGCCATGCATTCCTTATATACATCTATACTTCATGCCAGGACACGCGTATGCTTCCTGGCCGTGTGTGTTCCCCCAAGTTGTTACTGCAGCTAGGGAGGGCGAGGGTCCGAGCGGCTTGTGGCAGGCGGTGTTGGTCAATAATATGACGCCGCCCCCGCAGCCCCCCAACGCACGTGGCGGCTCGACTGCATTTGGCTCGCATTGATCTTGCCAACTCGGCGTCTGGTTGCTTGGGTGGTTGTTTTTAGACCGAGGAATGCAACCACGTCATATCAAGGTGTTGAATGGGTGTCTTACGAGGCGAGATGCGAGACATTCAAGAACTAGCCACGCCCCTCTCCCGTCCCCCCCTGCACCCCCCTCCACCCCCCTCCACCCACAGCCACCCGCATGCCTCTCGACAGATGGTCCCGCGGGGTGTCTGGCATTTCCTGGTCTTATAGATAGTGAGTAATATCCTCCCGAGGAAAGACTTTAAGTAGCCATGGAACTATGGAATAACTGTATGTGTGCGTGTGCGTGTGTGCGTGGCCTTGTCTCGTGTGTAGGCGTGGACACTTGTGGGTGGGTGGGTAGTAGCCTTTGGACAGTTTAGGTGTGCTTTAGGTGTGCTTTAGTTGGCATGTGTGTGTGTGTCCACGGGCTGATGGTGTGTGGAGGCGTAGTAGCTACATGGGCGTGTGTGTGAGTGGACGTGACAGGACGTTGTGTGGGCGTAGCGACGTGCACCTAGGATAAGTATGTCATTGGCGTTAGTGGAGGTTAATTCCGGTGTTAGAGTAATGGTCGTGTGTGTGTGTGTGTGTGTGTGTGTGTGTGTGTGTGTGTGTGTGTGTGTGTGTGTGTGTGTGTGTGTCCTCGGTACATGCAAGTATATACATTTTCCAGTGTTAAGTAAATAGTCGTAATAAGTATTTGCTAATGCTAATATAGGCTGCCTTAGATTTATAATACTGTGATGTATGCTGGGTTTTTTTTTTCTTCTTCCTCTCTCCTTGTCTTAGTCATCCACACTATGTAGCCAGTGAAGTATCCAGTCCTTTTATGGTAGTGTGTGTGACCAAGAATGTTACGATCATTCAAATCAAAGTAATCATAAGAAAAAAAAAGTTTCCAACCATTTTTTTTTGTATCACTAAAATGAGTCGTTATCCTTGACAATAAATAATATTACACAGTCATTAACTTACCATCATTAACAAAACCCGGTTCTCTTAGACAAGTTCTTAATGCCACTACATCGAACTCTCTTTTGTAGTATTGTAGTGTTTATATATGACTGGTATAATAGTACAAAATGTTCAGCTGATTCTCATGAACAATTTTTTTTTATTTCAATTATTATCGTGCATCGTATAACCAGCCAACGTTAGTTTTATATCCTACTCAACTTTTATGTTTTTGTTTCTAAATTGCTACTCGTCCCTACCTTTGTACTGCATGTATGTAATCATCGTGGGAGGGTGTGTGTGTGTGTGCGAGTGACCTTGAGCGGCAGGCACAGTAACGCAGTGTTGGTCATAAAGGTCGTGTTACGCTGTGTTGGAAGAAGCGCTTTGATCATCCTTCTACCCCCCTCCACTCCACTCCCCTCTCCCTCACTCCACTCCCCTCTCCCTCACTCCACTCCCCTCTCCCTTCCCCTCACCCTCACTCCACTCCACTCTCCCTTCCCCTCACCCCACTCCACTCCACTCCACTCCCTTCCCCTCACCCTCGCCTTGGGTCTGTCGATGAGGCCATGTTGTCGGTGGTGCTACAGCTATTTGTATTCAGCAGTGATAGGATCTAATATTGGGGTTTGTTAAAGAAAAGTTTTATATATTTATTATTATTATTATATTGGACCAGGAGTTGAGTAGGACAGGTTTGCGATATGTCGTGTAGTGAGCGTGAGGCGAACGTGTCCAGGTGTTGAAGGTTGTGGCCAGGTGCGCTGGGAGGGAGGGAGGGAGTTAAGGGGGGAAGGGGTGAGGGAGGGGCGCCGTCAGCAGGTGGCTTCAACAGGTGCCAGTCTAGAGATTCATATCTCCTCCCACCTTCCTTTCCTACTTTGGTCTCTAATGTACTTACTTACATTTACTTTATCCAGGGTGGTTGCGTGCAGGAAAACTGGCTCTTTATCTGCCGTTAGTCGTGCATGCAAGCTAATGCTATAGAATGTTCTGCTTATCTGCTGTTATCTTTACTATGAATGCCAGGACACGCCATGTTCTCTGCCTTGGTGGTGACGTGGCGAGAGTTACCTGAACGGGACTGGGGTGTTCATCAACGTTACCTGTCTGTGGGTGGCTGGAGGGAGGAAGGAGAGGGGATGGGGTGGAGTAGGTGATACGGTCCGCCGACTCGTGTGGGTTGTGGTCGATGATTAACGCAATAGCCTCGCGCTTTTGACCTGCCGGCAGTGACTCGGTGACACTGGCCGCCTGATACGAGGTGGGTCTGCGGTAAACCACCCCAGGGACGCCACGCTAATCAGGGGATGAGGGTTAAGCGCGTTCAGCTACTACTGTTTAGTGCCTCTAGTCTTGCTGGGGTAAAGGTTAAGCGAAGGTTGGGTGGTGGGGACGTGTGAGGTGTAACTTGTAGGAGTGTAGAAAAGTGCCATGAGATAATGTTAAAGGAAGAGGTGCTGGAGGAGGAGTGATAGTGGTGAACATTGATGGACAGTGAAAGTGAAGGACCGTGACTGTTGTATCGATAGTAGTGATGACTGGAGGGAAAACATGTGTTGCAGGTGACAGGTGTTGTATGGCCAGGCAAGTGATAGATAGCTACAGGTGTGTAGGTGTAGGGGGGGAATGTGATTAGGATAATGTGCTTTCAGGTTAAGGGTGTGGTTAATGCCAGGTGTATGGGAAGGAGGAGGCGGCGGCGGCTGGCGTGTGCGGGCGTGTTGGCGCTTCAGGTGGTGGTGTGAGGACCTTGCCCCTTGAACACCCGAGGCTCCTCTGGCCAACATCTACATTATTCACGGGCCGCCACCTGCCTCCCCTGCCTCCCCTTCTGCCCGTCTCCCGGTGTTGTCTTCCTTCCCCTGCCTCTCGGTCTACTCCTCACCTTCCTCCCCTTTTCCCCCATCCCCAGCCTCCTCCAGCCCCTTCCTGCTCCGTCCTCCCACAGTTGCTCCTTGCCCCATAGTCATCTGGCCATCCTGTTATGCTAATCTAGTCTTGTTGGAATCTTGACTACGAAACTGTTGTCTTGTATACATAATGGTGAGGGTGAGGCAGTAGTTAGGGTGTAAAGATGTGTAACAGGGTCCGTCTAGCTGATACCTTACTAACGTCTGCTCTTCCTCTCTTCTCTCCCTCCACAGTTGATCGTGACTCGCACATAAACACAACCCAACAACACCAACAACAACAACCATGGGTATCCGTCACTCCAAGAAGTCCCACGACATCCAGTCAAGCCCAAAGAAAAATGGGAGCACTGCCGACACAGAGGTGAAGATAAAGGAGCTGCCTGAGGACGCCCCCGTCAAGTTAGAGGAGGCTAAGGCGGTGGAGACCATCGAGGAGGTAGCTGAGAAGACGGCACCCAACGGGGACGCCACTGCAGAGCAGACGCAGGTGGAGGTAAGTACTGCGGTGGTCAATGTTGGAGGTAGGACGCCGGGGTGCGTGAGGGGCACTGGTGATGGTTGGGCCCGGTATGTGGTGCTCGCTGGTGTCGCACTGACGTCCTTTGATGACTTGAAGATGGTGCTTGTGTTGTGTGGAGGTGGGCAATGTGGCTGCCGCTGTGTATGTCTGTGGTTGTAGCTGAGGTCGTGATGTACTGCTACTGGCGAGGCCGGTGGTTGTTGTGGTGACCGATGGATGTCGCGGGACGGGACCTTGGGAAGGAGGAGTGAGAGTCTGGTTCGGGTTGCATTGGCTAGCAGTGTCTGGGAACACACAGCAGTGCCCTTGAAGCGGCGCGGCACAGGGCAAGGCGTGGCCGGTGGTGGCAGGCCGGATGCCGCACGGGGGCGCCAGTGGGGAGGGACGTGACTGTCCTCCGGGTGTGTGGGAAGCCAGCCCAGAACGCCCCGCCCCGTCCCGCCTTGTCCCGCCGCTCTCATCCGTGCGTGGCCACAGCTCACAGCTGGGCCGCCCATAAGTGACTGTTGAGGTGGTTACGGAGGGCCAGCTGCCTTGCCCGCCCTCTTGACTTCCTCTTCAGAGTGCCAAGTGAGAAAGGCTCCAGACTAGTGTGCTGCTTAGCACTGAATTAAAGTAGTGGATGTACGAGTGAGACCAACCAGGGTTCAGTGGCGGAATTTATTGATAAGATATCCTCATTGTTTATGCATTTGTATCATATGTATATATTCCTTGGTGTGGCTTGCATATTCAATGCAGATGTGTGTTGTACTGTGCGTGAATTAGTTTAATTGGAGGCTTTGGATGTGAGATTAGTGTTGGTTTAGTCGTTTTAGCTCGTTGATGACTCGACAGTGAATGATGTCTGCGTTCGAGTGCCATGGGCGGGTGTGAGCTGGTCCTCGACTAGTCCACTAGAAGGGCGCGAGTGAGAGTTGCTGATTATAATGGGTGTCAGGGTAGTGTAGGGCGGGTGAGTCTGGTGTAAGCTGGGGGAGTGAGAGTGCACCTGACCACCACCTTCGCCGCAGGTAAAGGCAGGTGTTGTAGCGGGCAGGTAGAGGGCACCACCACCACCACCACCACCACCACCACCACCACCACCACACCTCTGGAATGTGACTGGATGTCGGATTGGTGGGTTGGTCATCTTTCCCGGAGTGGTGGAAGCATTGGAAGAGGAGGAGAGAAGGATTAGGATGTATAAAGGAGTAGGGTTAAAGGTTAAGGATTGTGGAGGGATTGCTTGGTGATGGTGATGGTGGTGGTGGTGGTGGTGTGGCCTTAATTGGGGGTGTGGCGGGGGTTCACGTGGACACAGGTTTTCCGTCATGCCTGTGTGTCTCGCCGACGGGCTGATGGCTGGCTGGCTGGATGGATGGACCGCCTGCCGGAGGGTCATTGTCCACCGGCACGAGACATCTGCGCCTCTATTGTTTCCGCAAGACTTTTTTTTTGTTTCTAGTCTCCATGAAACAATGATAGCCTTCTGGAAGCTGTTGGTCTCTTGGGAGTTCCCGTCGGCCTCTTGGAAGCTGTGTTGATTTTCAGGAAGCT
>JAPQNM010000044.1:7464878-7507378 GCA_029783475.1 Metacarcinus magister
ACTGGGTTGTGTTAGGAGGAGGAGGAGGTATAGTAGAAGGAGGAAGAGGTATAGTAGTGGAGGACGAGGGACTCTAGCTGAGTGTGTACTGTGCTTCACTCTCTCCTCCTCTCACTCACTCTCTTCCCCTCTTCCCTAGCCCTCATCTTTGACTTCCCCTCCCAAATAGTTGGTCCCCCATCCACCCACCCACTCAACCACAGTCCACTCAGCCTTGTTAAGCAGACGATTGTGAGTCATGGTGAAAAACTACTTGGGTTGGGTTGGGTTGTGTTAAGTTGGGTTGGTCACATTCAGGCTCTGTTGTTGCTTTCCTCCTCCTCCTCCTCCTCCTCCTCCTCCTCCTCCTCCTCCTCCTCCTCCTCCTCCTCCTCCTCCTCCTCCTTGGGTTATGTATTCTCTTCATTCACTTCGCTTTCCACTCTTCCTTTGTTTTACATTATTTTTTTTTTCTTACTCTTTACTTCCACTTATTTAGTATTTCCTTTGTTCATTACATCCTTATGCTGCACTATCCACTGTGTGGTGTGTGTGGGTGTGTGTGGGTGTGTGTGTGTGTGTGTGTGTGTGTGTGTGTGTGTGTGTGTGTGTGTGTGTGTGTGTGTGTGTGTGTGTGTGTGTGTGTGTGTGTGTGTGCCTCTTTAATTTTCAGACCCTGGTTGTTTTACACCTTCAGAAATACATTTTTCGTTCTTTCTTTCATGTTTTCTTCTTTAGAAATACATAAATTTTTTTTTCTAGCTTAGTATTTCTTCTATTCTTTCCTTGTAATCTTTCTTCGCTTCCATCCTTTTCTGGCTATCAGTTTTCTCTTCGTTTGTCCTCTACTCCCCTCCCCTCCCTTCCCCTCCTCCTCCCCTCCCCTCCCCTCCCCTCCCCTCCCCACCCCTCCCCTCCCCTCCTCCCCACCCCTCCCCTCCTCTCCTCCCCACCCCTCCCCTCCTCCCCCCACCCCTCCACCAACACATACGTTCCTCTGCTTCTCACACACATGGAGGAGGAGGAGGGGGGGGAGGGAAGGGATTAGAGTAGACAGAGTAGAGTCTTCCCTTGTCTCCTTCCCCTTAGCAAATGGTTTATGTGGGTACGGGAGGAGGAGGAGGAGGAGGAGAGTCGATAACAGAGAGACAGGACAACACGGCATAAGTCTCACTCTTGGATTCCTCTCTTCGTTTTGCAGAGGAGGAGGAGGAGGAGGAGTTGTAGTTGTGGAGGTGGAGGAGGAGGAAGAGATGATGATGGAGGGAGGAGCCTTTCTTTAACTAGAGTAGGGTGGAAATAGCCCATTGTTAAGGAGAGAGAGAGAGAGAGAGAGAGAGAGAGAGAGAGAGAGAGAGAGAGAGAGAGAGAGAGAGAGAGAGAGAGAGAGTATCTATAGCGATAGTTGGATTGGATGTCTTCTTGGTAGACTTGTGAATAATTATGTGGATCTTGGTGTGTGTGTGTGTGTGTGTGTGTGTGTGTGTGTGTGTGTGTGTGTGTGTGTGCAAGGGAGAAAGGGCCTTGTGTCGCGGCGGCTGTACAGAGGTTAAACTGGGTTCCTCTTCACATTCTTTCCACTTATCCCTGTTTGTGAACCTCCCCCACCCTCTCTCTCTCTCTCTCTCTCTCTCTCTCTCTCTCTCTCTCTCTCTCTCTCTCTCTCTCTCTCTCTCTCTGTTGTGTACGTCCTCTCTTGTCCTCAGTCCTTCTGTTCATCGTGCCTAGCCAATGCTCCTCCTCCTCCTCCCTCCTCCTCCCTCCTCCCTCCTCTCCCCCTTTTCCTCCTCACTTAAGTCTGCCTTGTTGTTCCATCTTAGACCCGTTAAGTTATGTGTCTGCAGTAATTTTTTCCTCTCGATTTTTCCGTCTTTTTCTGCGCCTTACTATTGCTTTGATTAGTGTCTCCCTCCTTTGTTCCTCCCTTCCCTGACGTGTGTAGGAGGAGGAGGAGGAGGAGGAGGGGTGTGGTGTACTGTTTACAAGAGACAACGAGAGACAGGAACAGATTAGAGGTGAGGAAAAGAGAAGAAGGGGAGTAGGAGGAGCAAAGATGTTGAAACGAGGGACAGGAACAGAGGTGAAGGGGAAGGGAGGTGGGGGAGAGAAGGAGGGGAAAAGCCATTCATTCCTAGTATGTATTATGATCAAATAGTGGTGGGAAAAGACACGAGCTGGATGAATAGATGAAAACTGGTGTGAGGGAGGGAGGAAGGAAGGGAGGCAGAAAGGGAGGGTGGGTGGTGAGAGGATACACAGGTAGGAATTCACCACTACAACCACCACCACCACCACCACCACTACTATATACAACCAGCGTGCTACCCGTCAGGCCACTATGTTGGGTTAGCAGATCCATGTACTCGCGTCCCCTGCACCATTAAGATCTTAGAATGTCGCCCTGGAGGAACCTAGCAGGGTTGTCGGGGTGTTGCCTATGTTAATGACTAAGTATTATTTAAGACTTAGCTCTCTCTCTCTCTCTCTCTCTCTCTCTCTCTCTCTCTCTCTCTCTCTCTCTCTCTCTCTCTCTCTCTCTCTCTCTCTCTCCTTTACTTTCCATACCAAAATTTCTATTCCTCTAGTGTCATTACCTTCCAGTGTTACATTCCCCAAGCGCCATACTCATGCCCCTCACCTCCTTGGACATCTAGCTCATTTTAACCCCTCATTTCCCCTCTCCTCTCAAGCCCCATGCATCTTCCCCTTGTCTAGTTTCTTCAACACTCGTTTCCCTCTCAGTGCCCCTCTCACTTTGACCTTGCCTTTCCACACCGTCCTGGAGAGGTGGAGGACGCACACTGTAGCGCCTTTGTACCTTGTCCTGCAGCATCCTCTCCCTTCCACCCTCTTGGCCTCCCTTTAAATATTCTCCTTTATAAGTCTCCTTAGACCGACCTTCCATTTCCCTTTATCGGCGCCGTAAGAATGTGGAAAGTGTGGTTCCTTCTTCTTCCTCACCTTTCTTCCTCTCCTTTTCTCCTCTCCTCCCCTCCCCTCCTCTCCTCTCCCTACCCATCCCTTTCCTTCCCCTCCCCCCCTTAACTTCCTCGCTTTTACACTCCTTCCCTCCTCTTCCGCCCCCCCCAACCTCTTACCCTCACTATTTTCCTTTTCTTCCTACTTTTGGAAAACTACTTAGCCATTTCTATTGTAGCCTCCGAGATGATGATGATGATGATGATGATGATGATGATGATGATGATGATGGTGATGATGATGATGATGATGGTGGTGGTGGTGGTTGTGGTTGTAACGTCACTCTTCTTTACACCAGCAATCTTAATCCACACCATGTAAACTTACCACACCACAGCCACACTAGTACTAGATAACACAATCACTGTTCCACCACCACCACCACCACCACCACCACCACATAAGCACCACGACTCATCTCCAGAAGCACATTACGTTGAAAGGATACGATAGGGGAAGGAGGGTACGAACACGAGAGAGAGAGAGAGAGAGAGAGAGAGAGAGAGAGAGAGAGAGAGAGAGAGAGAGAGAGAGAGAGAAAAGTTTCCCCCCACTCTACGGATGCAAGATAATGAGGTAGGAAATTAAATCAGGTGGCGATGAAAAATGAGTTTATGAGTAGCGGTAGTGTGGTGGTGGTGGTGGTGGTGTAGTGTGTGGTAGGCGACCGTAGTGACTTGTACACGCGTTGATTAAATCTGAGTGTGGGCAGGGTGTAGTGTGGCAGGAAAGGGGACAAAGGGGTAAAGTAGGGGATAGGTAGGGGACATGGGGAAGGAATAGCATTTTAAGAGGTGTGGTGGAATATAAAAATAAATTGAAAAAAGAACGTGTGGATAGGATGGCTAAGGGTGGAGGAGACTTGGAAGGAAGAAAGGGAGGGAGAAAAAGGCCAATCCAGCAGGTCGTTTTCTTTATGCAGTCCTGGAGGGAGTGTGACGACTAGGGGGAGGGCTCATAGAGTGGTGAGGCAGGTCGTGATGCCTTGCTGTCTGTGGCTGGTGTCTTGGAGAGGGATGGCGCCACGGTGTGCTGTGGTCCTCTCATTACCACATTCCCAGGTGTGTCAGGTGATTATTGCTAAGGTAATTACCACGTCGTCTTCGCGTGGTGCTTCATGTTTTTGTTCGTATATTTTTTTGGGGGTGTGGAGGGATGGGTTAAATAGACGGATGGTTGGTGGATGGAAGGGGGAAGTGATGCATGGAGGGAGGAAGGGAGGGAAGGGTTAGGTAGGTAGGGAGGAGCGGCCTTCAGCCCCAGCTTCAGTTCCATTGGGCCGGGAAACACGTCCATCATCTTTGTGCACGTCTTCGGAAATGATTTGGTAATTAGCGCAAGGGTGAGGACGATGGCCTTGACGGGCAGGAAGGTGGGAGTAACTAGAGGGCGATGAAGAGAAGCAGGAAGAGGAGGAGAGGCTGTAGTGGTATTGATGGTGATGGTGTTGGTGTTGTGGAAGGAGGTGGTGTTGAATGGAATCCGTTCATAATCGGAGACTATAAATACGACGGTGATGAAGACTGGTGTTCCTCACATTCTTGGTTCCTTGACTTCCTTTAACTGCGGCGGGTCTGGGTGGAGGGAAGAGGGTGGTGGGGGGGAGGGGTGGTGTTAGCCGGCTGGGTGTTTGCGTGGAGCTGTTTTCGTGGAGGAAGGAAAGGAGTGAGTGGGTGGGAGGGAGGAAGGGAAGGAGAAAGGAGGTATATAGTGTAGTTGATAGGTCCATTTTGATCAAAGTTGCGAGGAAATTGTACCTTAACTTGCTGGCTTTAAACTTTGGGGGGAGGGGAAAGGCATGAGAGAGAGAGAGAGAGAGAGAGAGAGAGAGAGAGAGAGAGAGAGAGAGAGAGAGAGAGAGAGAGAGAGAGAGAGAGAGAGAGAGAGAGAGAGAGAGAGTAGAAGAGGGGTCAAGAGAGGTTAAGGGGGTTTGGGGGTTTGATAATGAAGGTTGCGGGACGACAGGAAGTAGTGAGGGAAAGAAAGAATGGCCGAGGAAAGAAAAACCAGAATCTGTTTCCTGCTTCGTTTACCAGAGATGCACCGCCAAGGGAGAGTGACGGGCGGAGGGACATGGGGGGAGGGAAGGGAGGGGAGAGAAATTAGGGGTGAGGGGTTGGGGTAGGAGGTAGGGAGTAAGTAGTTCTTATTGGGGGGAGGAGGAGGAGGAGGTAGGTGATGTGGCGCTGGCAGGTGGAGTGATGGGGTAAGGAAGCACCAGGAGAAGGAGGTAGGAGGAAGGAGGAAGGAGGAGGAGGAAAGTGTACTGGTATATATGGCGGGGGTGGTGGAAAATTAAGTATTGGAGGGCGGAAAGGAGATGGAGGAAAGGGAAGGAAGCGTTCTGATGCCGCCATAAGCCACCTGAGGGAAGAAGGAAGGGGAACTTATGTAATGTTAGGGTTCGGCGCCTTGAGACTGCAGCGGCTGGCACCACCACCCTCCACCCTCCTCCTCCTCCCTCGACCTTAGTCTCACCATCGCCCCTCACCCTCCGGCGTCTGAAGGGGGGCGGGGGGCGGTGGGGTGGTTACATAATAGGCTTGGGGTGGAAGGAAGAGTCTGGTGGTGGTGGTGGTGGTGGTGGTGGTACAGTCTAGCCTAAACCAGATGAAGATTTAAGCAGATCGGATCATTAAGATGGCCCGGAGAGAGGAAAGGAAAGGAAAGAGGGGAAATTTATGGCTGAGTGATGCTAAATGAGGTTTTGGAATCCAGTAAGTGGATGACCGACTGAGAAGTGGATATGTAGATTATGTAAGAGAGAGAGAGAGAGAGAGAGAGAGAGAGAGAGAGAGAGAGAGAGAGAGAGAGAGAGAGAGAGAGAGAGAGAGAGAGGATTACATAGATTACCTTTGGAAGTGGCGGGATGAATGATAAAGCAAGTGAAAAAAAAAAGAAAATGAATAAGTCTTTAATATTTCTTTCATAGACTTTTTTTTGGATCTATTCAAGCTCTCTTAGATTTCCTTAACTTAATATTCTTAGAAACTATTAAGACTTTTTCATTCGTGTAAAATATTCAGTTTACGTTGAATAGCAGCTTCATATCTTTTTCTATTGAATTATAAGGGGTGATTTTATATATGTATATATAACACACACACACACACACACACACACACACACACACACACACACACACACACACACACACACACACACACACACATACTTACCATGCAGAGCGCTACCGTGACCTTGAGACGTGACCTGGGAAAGTGAAGTGACAAGCGCCATCATCACCTCGCACAGAAAACGTGGTGTTGCAGGAAAGTGAAGTGCATAACAAGAGTGAAGTGGAGGAAGGGAGGGAGTCGCTGCTAGATTATAGTGTAGGAGGCAAAGATGTGATGTAGGATAAGATAGGAATTAAGTGTTTAAGTAAGAGTGTTTAGGATAGCGAGGAATTTGCTGTAAGGAAGGTGAGGAAGGGAAGGGATGGAACAGGAGAGGGCAGAGGAGATGTTGTAGGATTTGAATGTAGATTGAAACCATAGAAATTCAGGTTTTTAAGTTTTTTGTAATCTTATTTCGCGTGTACAGCAAGATTACAGGGACGGAAGGACTGCAGGAGATACTACATGGTAAGATAAGGAGGTACGTTGGGGTAGAATATCACCAGGGACTGACAGGGTACGGAACTCTCATGTTAGGGAGCGGATAGGATGCATATATTGGATGGTGGTGGGTCGTGTTGGCTAAGAGTACTTTACTTTTGCTGGGGAGACGGCGGGGAGCTGAGTAAAGGCAGCCAATGTTAGGGGCTGGAAGGCTGGCTACACATGCATACGTGGGATGGATGGTGTGGTGGGGGTAAGGAGGCAAAGGGAAGCACGTTGGGAAGGGGCAGGTGCTGGAACTGGAACTGGAGCTGGAGAACCGTGGAGAGATAAAGGCTGGACTAGTTGTGGAAGAGCAAGATTCTTTGTTGTGTGGATGTTAGGAGGGAGAGTTTGCGTGTTGGATGGTTGCCTGTGGTGGTGGTGGTGGTGGTTGTGGTGGTTGTGGTTGTGGTTGAGGGAGGAGATGTGGACGAAGGAGTATTTGCTGGGAGGGAGGGAGGGAGGGGGGTTTAGGGGGACGGGGCACCAGTGTTGGGGGAAGGTAAAAAACCAGACCACCTTGAGTTTTGCCGGCCGGGCGGGAGCATCATACCTTGCTCGGGGCTTCCACCACCACCACCACCACCACCACCACCACCACCACCACCACCACCACCACTTCCACCTCCTCCACCACTACTGCCAAGAAAAACCTGCCACACACAAAAACCCACTTCCCCTCTTGCTTGCCCCTCACACGATCTTGCAAACGTTGTCGAAGAGCCGCCGCAGCCGCCAGCACACCTGCCTTGGTTTCCTCCACCCAAGGTCACGCTATCACCTAAGAGAAGGGGGGGCGGAGGTGGCGGTGAAGAGACGCTCCGGGCACGTACTCACCTCTGCTCACATCGCCGTCAGGAGGGAGGAGCTCATTGGCCCTTATATCCGGGTGGTATTTTTTTCTTTCTTCTTTCTCTCTCCTCGTGGACGTTCGGGTTATGAAGGAAGAAGTGAAAACATTGTATAAATATCGTTTGACTTTCCTCATTCATCTATTAAGCCATTTCCTGCATCCGTCAGGTTGTTGAAGTAACTGAATTTGCTTTGGAATTGCATTCACGAGGCGCTAATGTTGGTGCCGGAGGAAGCGAAGGAAGAGAGAGAGAGAGAGAGAGAGACAGAGACACGTGGGGAGAGAATATGGAGAGGGAATTTATAAGGTAGAGAACCGTGAAACTAGAAGAGCTGGGATTTCGTGGTGTGGGGGAAGGAGGAAAGGAAGGCTTGGCGAAGGAAGGTCGGTGGTGTCCAGATAGGAGGACTAAGCTGGGCTGCTGCAGACAGATGGGTTGACAGAGATACTCGTGACCTGTGACGTCCCGACCTGTTAGTATGTTGTGACGGTAGTGTGTGTGTGTGTGTGTGTGTGTGTGTGTGTGTGTGTGTGTGTGTGTGTTTTACAAGGGCATGGAAGCGTTATCCGTGCTTAACGGGGATTCACTTTTCGAGCCGTGCCAGTGCCGTGCCATTAGGTCGTCTGGGTGGTGCCGCAGATGGCCGCCACAGGGAAGCTTACATGGTAGTCCTTTCCAACAAATAGTTTTCCAGATAATTGAGAGTGAAAACATGAAAATTATTTGGTAATATTCAACACTCATTAGGGGATTTTTTTTCTTTATACTGTAATTCAAATATTTTTAGATGAACGGGAGCATTAGCCTTGGGGGGGGGGCACTAGGATCAAATAAACAAAAGGCTATTTTAGTGCAGTGCAGATTAATGCAGCTTTAAGTACTCTGCTCTGGAATTAGTGTTCGCTGTGTATGTATTCCGGAAATTAAAGTGACCTGCTTCGTACATTATAACAGGTCACCTCAGAGGACTTTTTTAGGGTACGTAGCAGCCGGACCCGAGCCTGCCTTGTCGAGTTGTGCTAAAAGTCGGGTGGATAGAGGTTGTGTGAGGGTGGTGAGCAGCTAACTTAGGGGCGTAGCGGAGGGGCGGGGCAAGGCGAAGGGTGACGCTACGGTTATGTAAATACTCAAACAAGGCTGCCAGTCTTCTAAGATAGAGTACTAGGCAGCGTGGTAGTGAATGGTGGGTAGAGGGTAGTGGGTGGAGGGTACCAGCGCGCTCCTTGTGACCCTCGAGGGCTTGTCGGAAGGAAAAAAAGAGAAAAGTTAGAAGTTAACACGAATTCTCACTTCCACTCCTTTATACAACGTACTGGCTGGCCTGGCCTCCCCGGCATGTCCTTCCGTTCCCCCCTCCTTCCCTTCCCTTCCCTTCCCGCCCTCGCACTTGTACTGTTCACATGCACCCTGTCCCCTGCCACTCCTCTTTCCTTTCTTAGTGTCACCCTCTTTATTAGTCACTCATACACCCATTACCCGCTCATTTCTCTTTTATTCTTTGTCATTCTTTCTTGTCCACGCGTCCTTCCCGTCCTTCCATCCCTGCCCACGCATCCTCCCTCTCCTATCCCCATCCTCGCCCTTCTTCACATGGGTCTACTCAGGACCTTCACTTTCCCTTCTTATTCCTCTGCATATTTCCTCCCTAACTTTCCTTTATAAATGTCATCCATACTTCACCCGTTTCACTCTCTCCCCTTCCCTCCCGTCCCTTCTTTATTCCCTCTCGTTCATCATTCTGGGCCTCTCCGAGTTTAATGTGTGAGGAAAGGCTCCGAGGTGTAACTGCATCACGTCGACAAACATGGGCGATCGATGTGGCCTTATCATTCGAATAAAACTTTGCAGAGAGAGAGAAAAAAAAGTATAGGTGCGCTTATGGTGCTTCTGCCGTCAGAGAGATTGAAGGGTAGGACAGGCGTGGGAGCACAGGTAATGTGGGCGTGAATGAGGTAGGGGAGTGTGATGGAGCTGGAAGTGGAGGCAGGTAGATGGCAGTCCATTAATGTATCACAGGTAACAGTGGGTGATGTCATGTGCTTACCTAGCGTGACAGGTAACACATTTGTCAAGAGAGGAAAGGAGGGTGTATACGCCAGGGTGTTGGTAAGGTGTGCGTTGATGAGTGAGCGCGCTAGGGAGGGGTGGGCGTGGCGACTGCGTGGCGGCAAGGGCGGGAGGGTGGGAGCGGTAACTCTAGCTGAGGGTGTCCGCGTGGGAGGCGCTGTCTCAGTCCACTCCCTTGGGCTGCCGCTCACCACATGGAGGGAAACGCCGCCGCCGGAGGAGCTAGCTAATCAGTCAGCCAGCCAGCCAGCCAGCACCTCTGTACATGTGGTGTCATCACTTACACAAATCTCGTCTCGGGAGGGAAAAAATAGTACCTTCCTAGAGTCGGCCAGAAAAGTGATGGATCGTATGACTGTGGCAAAATTGGATATTCTTTGATATATATGTATACACTAGTCATCAAACTGCGTGTGTGGGTGTGGGTGGGTTAAAACAACTTGCTAAGTTATCGTGGTTCAAGTTTAGTTTGATAGCAATCGTGGTGGGATTGTTTTTGTAAGTCGAAGACGAGGTTTTCTTTCTTCCCTTGCTTTGTGGTTGCCAGTGTGTCCTTTTGTGTTGGAGTGAAGCAGCTTGTTGTTTATATTCGTAACAGAAGCACGAAGGACAAGGTGGGGGGGGGCGGGGGGGGGGTGTTGGAGAGGGTGAGAGGGCATGCCTAGTGGCGCAAGTCGAGGTTGTTAAGGGTCGTTGCGTATCCTTGGCAGATAAGGCTTCTTGGGCGACGAAGGTGGAAGGGACACACACACACACACACACACACACACACACACACACACACACACACACACACACACACACACACACACACACACACACAGGTAGGGAGGCAAGCTTACCTTGCTTCCTACACGCCCGGTAGTGGGAAGCGTCCGTTTGTATGGTTTCTTTTTAAGGTTGCAGTACTCATGGCAGCATGTTGCGTGTTGAAGGGAGCGGTGGTGGTGGTGGTGGTGGTGGTGGTGAAACGCGCCAGACAGTATTCGAATCCTCAAAGAACAAACTTTATATACTGCATTTCATTAGTAGGTCTTCATTGCCTTGTGGGACGTGGGCTGTGTATGTAATTAAATTCTGTTCCTGAAATTGTCCTCGGATTTCAAGTGTGTGTGTGTATGTGTGTTTGTTGTGTTTGTGTTTGTGTGTGTGTCGTGAGGAGGGGATTATCATGTGTCGTGGAAAACACAGTGAGTGGATCGGCAAGATGGTGGTGGTGGTGGCGGCTGGGGAGTGTCCCTTCTTCCGCACCCGTCTGTTCCCTCTGTCCCGCACCGCTCCCCAGCTGGTGTCGTGAGCTGGCCTGGCAGGGAATGTGGGAACTTTCTCTCCTGTGTTCATGTGTTTTATTTAATTCTCTCTCTCTCTCTCTCTCTCTCTCTCTCTCTCTCTCTCTCTCTCTCTCTCTCTCTCTCT
Source organism: Metacarcinus magister (assembly GCA_029783475.1). Classification (NCBI taxonomy): domain Eukaryota; kingdom Metazoa; phylum Arthropoda; class Malacostraca; order Decapoda; family Cancridae; genus Metacarcinus; species Metacarcinus magister. Next base: position 7,475,779 of record JAPQNM010000044.1, read on the forward strand.
CTCTCTCTCTCTCTCTCTCTTTTCCCATTACCTGGACAATTTCCCACATAATTTGGACCCATCATTGCATTGACGCCAGGCGGTTTGGATAATCTTTTCAAACGTACATCTACTTCCGTGGAGGAAGATCACGTTAAAAACGTTACTAGTTGACCTTGGAAGTTCAAATAAAATTCACTCTTCAAGTGGGTGGGTTCTACCAAAATATCGTTGAATTTAGTTATTAAGCGATGAGTCAGTGCAGAGGCTGGTCAGTTGGAGGAAGAGGGTGTGGCGGGCGTTACTGAGGTCATTCACTGAGTGACCAAAGCAGCGTCAGGCAAGGTGGTGCATTGACTCCCGGTGGGGCCTTTCAGGAGTCTCTAGGCAACGCTACTGCCGTCTGTCACCCTATGCCGCAGGGCACCACATTGTGTGTGTGTGTGTGTGTGTGTGTGTGTGTGTGTGTGTGTGTTTATTTAAACAAAGTTAACATAAAATATATATATATATATATATATATATATATATATATATATATATATATATATATATATGATACATTTAATAGCTCATCCTTAAGATGAGTTGCAGAAGTAATTCTATTATTTTTTAAACCCTTACACCTTTTATTGCTGTACTTGTGGGGACACGTGTAGTTTAGAGGAAAGGAAAGGATGGTAGAGGACGGTCCTTCGACAGGGAACCTCTCACCCTCACAGGGCCTCGCTCGTACAGTCCCTGTCCCACCCTTTCTGGGACCGATGCTCACAAGAGACGCAGCGTGATTCAGTTTTCTTGAAGTTAAGTTTACATCAATGACTTGAGATGGTGGTGCATACGTAGAGGTGGAGACGAGAGGAAACAGGAGATAGTGGGCGTCAGTTACCACAGCCGGGAGTGAGTGAGTGAGGGAGGGACGGTAGGAGGGAGGGATGGTGGGAGGTACTGGCGGGAACAGGGGGAGCAGGAGCGGCTTTCCAAGCTTGGTTACACCCGCCACCCAGTTCTGCCCATCCCATCCCCCATCAATATTAAGTTTTTATGCTTTTCCATCAGCCAACGTCAGTCTTGGGAGCAAGACCGTGAAATGGGTGTCGATAAGAATCTCAAGAGAGTCATTGATAGTCATCATGATGCTAAAAATTCAGTGGGTGTCAGTCTTGGGTATTCTATGGTTTATTTTTATGACGCTTGACACTACAAATTACAGTTTGGGTGTGAGGCTAAGTGGTGCTAAAATGAAGGGATGTTGGCGTGGCTGGCGAGAATGGCACGTCAGGGCGGCTGGGACCAGGCGGGCAGTTCGTCTTTGTTCCCGCGTACAGCGGCTTCCCTCCACCATCGCCATTTTATATTACATTGATAACTTGAAGAGAAGAAAATAACCAGATATCGAAATTGATGCCTGATTATGATTAAAGTTGGACGCGGATGGCTAGGTGGAGGAAGAGAATTAACAGTTTGACGGTTGGCAGCAATGCGTGCGTGTGGTGGGACGGGAGGGAGAATGGGACGGGGACAGGAAGTGGGAAGGTTGGTACCTCTGGATTTTTCAAACCGTGGGACCAACTGCCAACTCATAGGCCATTATTCTCATTCTTTATTTTCCTCCTCTCATGGCCCTGCAACCCCCGGAGACCGTGTCTGAGTTTGTGTGCTTTGCTGAGGCAGTGTGACGGTGGCGGTGTGGACTGGTGGGCGGTTGGGCGGCATGGTGTGGAGAGAGAGAGAGAGAGAGAGAGAGAGAGAGAGAGAGAGAGAGAGAGAGAGAGACAGAGAGAGAGAGAGACAGAGAGACACAGAGAGACAGACGCGGAGTAATGATAATCTATAAAGAGCAAATATATACATTTGATCGTGACGCTGTATATTAAATTTCCCTCTACTCATATCCGCTGATTTTAGATGGTAGGAAAGATGGGGAGTGGGGGTGCGAGTTGAGCTGGAGTGGGCATGAAATATAGTGTTTGAGGGCGAGTCACGGCTCCTCGATGGAGTTAATAAGGGTTGAGAGGAGAGTTTTTCCAAGAGGTAACAGCATGGAACGCCGCCAGCAGGGAGGAGGAAAACCGTGATGACTTGGGTAAACACGCGTTTGCTAGTCACTGGTTTCGTGTTCATGCTCATCGATTTAGTGACATGACTAATACAGCTTAAGAGTTGTCGCGTTATTGAATTTCGCGTGTACATACTACACCAAAAGACCATTAAAGTTCACACACACACACACACACACACACACACACACACACACACACACACACACACACACACACACACACACACACACCACAGGTCTGCCGACGTTCCGTGACAGATGGATGGATGGATGGAAGAGGGAGGAGAAGGGAAGGAAGGGGAGGAAGGGGGTAGAGAGAAAGAGTGAAGTGGGTGTATTTTCCAGTGAGGGTCAAAGTCCTTCCCCTCCACTTCCATCACCACCGGAGACTTACGGGTTGGTGGTGGGAGGGAGGGAGGGAGGGAGGGAGGGAAAGGAAGGTGATTGAGGGGCTTGAGCGAGGCGTGGAGGGAGGTTATAGGAAGGTGCGTGGAGTGGAGTGCGTGACTGGTCCAGGTGCTCCAAACATTGTTGTCATAAAACATCTAAGTGGGTTTCCCCGTGTGGCTGAATATCTCTTAAAATAAAGATAAAAAAAAAACTCCATGACGTAAGAGTTTAATGGGTACAATATTTTGGTCGTATTAACTAACCGCCTTGTGTTGTTTTCTCTCTAGTGTTGGTCGTACCTGAGGCGGTTTGTTAGGGGAAGGAAGCTGCGGTTTTTTTGTTCAGTTTCACACCAACATACATCATGAGTTTTACAAAGGGATGAACAACAAGTGAAACAACGCGCGTCACTGTTTTTGTTGTAGTTATTGTTGTTATCTCTTGTTGAAGGAATAACTAGGTAACCTCCATTCGCCCACCGTGTTTGTTGACCTACCGGATGACGATGACATTGACGATGAGGAGGACGTGGTGGTCGGGCATAGAGGTGATCAAACGCATAATGACATTGTACACACATTAGCCTTTTCGCAAATCAGGTGTGGAGAGCAAATACACAGTGAAGTTGTGTGTGGAGACGGGAGGAGGTGGAAGAGGAGGCGTTAAAGTTTCGTCTTGCCATGAAAGCAGCAAGGGAAGTGTAAGGGTGGAAGAGGAGGAGGCAGGGATGGATGGAACTTCCAAATGGTAAGGAAAGGAGGGAGGGAGGGGCATGGATAACTGTGTCAGCTTTCGTGTTAAATGGGATTAGGCCTAATAGACAAATGAAGTTGGAGGTGAATGTACACGCAGGACCAACAGACAAGTTCCGAGTTAAATTAGGTTATATTTGCGAGAAAAAAAAAAGGTATAGAGAGCGACCATGTTATTTGTATACGTATACGTGTATGTGTACTGTACATGGACGAGAACAAAGAGAAAAGAGGAAGGAAGGAAGGAAAGAAAAGACAAAGAAAGAAAGAAAGAAAGACAGAAAGACAAAAGACTGACAAAGCCCCACAGGAAGCGAGGTGGGCACGTGTGTGTGTGTGTGTGTGTGTGTGTGTGTGTGTGTGTGTGTGTGTGTGTGTGTGTGTGTGTGTGTGTGTGCGCGCGTGTGTGTAACCATGATCATGTGGGTGTGTGTACGTGCGTTTGAACGTGTTAACAGATATATACCCTTTAAATGATTGTGCCTCGTTTACCTATCAACTTCAACCCTTGCCTCGCTTGTCCCCGTCCAGCGACACCCAAGAGACGAGACTGGTGGGGGCTGGGTGTGTGCTTGAACAAGGGTGTGGGGGATGGCGGTGGAGGGAGACGGTGAGAGGGAGGGTTCTAGAAGAGGACAATAGGAGGGAGGGTGACAACGGCAAGAGGGGGAAAGGCGTGGAGGGGTCGAAATCAAAGTGTCACTCTGCAAGCAAGTCAAAATGAGGTGTGGACGAGAGAGAGAGAGAGAGAGAATGAGAGAGAGGAGAGAGAGGAGAGAGGAGGGAGAGGAGAGAGGAGAGAGATGGGGGTTAGGGGGGGAGGGTACAGGCGCGCGTGCCACTACAGACGCATCTCGGCACTGAAATGGAAATAAAGGAGAAGCAACGAGCGTGTCTGAGGCAGTATTTTCATTCACTTTTGTTAGAATAGATGAGAGAGGCAGTACCAGCGAGTGTGTGTGTGTGTGTGTGTGTGTGTGTGTGTGTGTGTGTGTGTGTGTGTGTGTGTGTGTGTGTGTGTGTGGAGGGTGACGTTGGGCTTAGTTAAGGAGAGGGTGTATATGTGAAAAGAGGGACAAGAGTCTACGGGGGCTGAGGTGTTAGTTTAATAATGAGGGAAATACTGGCACTAATGGAAGTGATCCTGAATTGATACTCGAGTTAAAAGGTATTTATATAAGTGAAGAAAGATATCCTGCCTTATAGTGTGTGTGTGTGTGTGTGTGGATTGTGAGTCGTAGTTTGGTTCATGCGTCAATTAATTACTATGGGTGGGTAAGGAAGGTGTGTGGATGTGAATGTGGGTCTGGATGGATCAGGGTGTAAGTGGGTTTAGGTATACTTGACAGCTGGATGAATGAAGCTGTCTGGGGGGAGTGGGTGTAGGAGGCATTAGTAGTAGTAGTAGTAGTAGTAGTAGTAGGTAGTAAGTAGTAGTAGTAGTAGCATTAGTATTCTGGTCGCCGGGCCACGAACACCTGCCTGCCAGCCACAGGTGTTCCCTTATGGGCTGTCATCCAAATCTTGCCAAGGTCAACATTTTCCAGCTACATTTTCCTTCCCGTTTACTCATCTAAAACTCCTCTCTACTCTAACCTAACCTAACCTATCCTATCCTATCCTATCCTATCTACCCATTATCAGTCACTCATATCTGCCTCCTTTATATTCCATCACCCTCCCTCTCCTCCTTCCCTCTCCTCATCCCTTGTAGTTCCAACCTTCCTTTACGTGTTCCTCCCTCCAAAGAGCTCCTCCTCGTCCCGCTCCCAAGCCCCTTCTATATTTGGGCAGTTCAAACGGCTCTGTTTGCCACTTTGCGCGCCAGAGAAAACAGGTTGTAAATAGTGAAACAGACTCATGTTTACACGTTGAGTGGAGAGCGGCCAGCGAGCTTCCATTAAATACACGAGTTGTTTGGCAGACAGGCGCACACGCACTCCCTCGGCTGGAGCAAAGAAGAGCCACTGTATCATTGGAAGGCCTTTGACGGCGTTGTGAATGACGAACTGACCTTGCACACTGGAGAAAGCTTGGTATAGTAGTAACGGGTCAGCGGGTATATAGTGGTGGTGGTGGTGGGTGGAAGTAAGTAGCAAATGCGTAGGTGTTTGTGGTGAACTTGGCGGAGGTAAGAGATGTATAGCTGACGATTCCTGAAGGTGGTGGATGCGTGGGTCTGCTGGAGTGTATACTGGGAATGTGATAACTGAATAGGAGGAAGAGGAGGAGGAGGAGGTTAGAAGAGATCGTAGAGGGAAGGGGGCTGAAGGAGGCTGTGAAGGGAAGGGAGTCGTGTTGGAATGAAACGAGAGGAGACATTCAGGTCCTCTCCATGCGTGCATTGCCTCACAAGACTGACTGTTCTCAAGGGAAAGTTAAGGGGAGAGGGACAAGGTTATGATGGTGGTTGAAGGAGATGGAGGGAGTGGAAGGAAGGAGAGACAAGAGAGGCGGAAAGGTGGAATGGAAGGAAGGGGTTTGGAGGGGAAAGGCAAGAGGGAGGAAGGGGGGAAGGGGGACAAAGGAGGGAAAGAACAGTGGTGGTGGTGGTGGAGGGGTTAGGGTGTCACGTGGGTGAGGTGAGGTGAGGTGGAGGGAGAGGGGAGTTCCGACAGAGAGGGAAAAAAAATAGTGAGGGGGAGTGGAAACCGTTTTGAAATATCGTGGCGTGACTCATCAAGTTTCCTGGCGCGAGAAAATACTCCAGTGCTTCGTAATTATTATTTTGATTCGTGTGACATTATGAACGAATGAATGTTTGGAGGAGGAGGAAGAGGAAGAGGAGGAGGAGGAAGGTGAAGATTTATGAATGTGTCTTACTGAGAGAGAGAGAGAGAGAGAGAGAGAGAGAGAGAGAGAGAGAGAGAGAGAGAGAGAGAGAGAGAGAGAGAGAGAAAGGTGAAAGGGACTGTCAACTAAGAAATTCCTCGCCCTTCCGGTTCTTGCTGCTCTCCTCCTTTTTTTCTCCTCCTCCTCCTTCTCCTCCTCCTCCTCCCTCCCTCCTCCTCCCTCCTGAATACCTTCCTGTGCTATTTTCCTCGTCCTACTCCCCTATTCTCTCTCTCTCTCTCTCTCTCTCTCTCTCTCTCTCTCTCTCTCTTTCTCTTCTCTCTCTCTCTTTCTCTTTCTCTTTCTTTCCTTTCCTTTCTCTTTCTCTTCCCTTCCCTTCCCTTCAATCTTCCATCCTTAACTCACCTCCTTTCCTCTCCTTTCTTCCCCTTGTGTCTTCCATCCTCCTTCAATCCCGTCTTCCTGCCTGCCTCAATTTCCGTTCCTTCCCCTCTCCCTTCAGTGCCCCAGTTGGACGTAAGTAGCCTCTCTCCGGGGATATTCAGTGCCAGCTGCGCCTCGTGGCCAGCTGGCGGCGTCATGTGGGGGCGTTTGGCACCAGCTGGGGGCAGTCTGGGGGGTCATGGGGCCAACTGAGTGGGTGAGTCAGTGAGTGGACGTGGGAGTACGGTCAGGGGTGCTGAGACACGTGTTCTTTTGGAGGAGGAGGAGGAGGAAGAGGAAGAGGAAGTGCCTGACGAAGGAAGGTGGATGAGGTCACGGCGCTTGTGGTGGCAGCATTTTTTTTATTTATTTATTTATTTATTTTTTATTATTTTAGTCTGAGGTTCGCCTTGTACTTGTTCTGGGTCGTGGGCGCCGGAAATGACTGGTGGAAAGGTCAATTGAGGTTAGGTCAGGTCAGGTCAGGTCAGGTCAGGTCAAATCAAATCGGGAAGGTATGTACAGATTCAGATTAGGTCATCCCGTAACTGGTCCTGAATTAGAAAAGGTTAACTAACATAACGCATGCTATCCTACCTTCCTCCTCCTCCTCCTCCTCTCCTCCTCCTCCTCCTCTTCCTCTTCCTCTTCTTCCTCTTCCTCTTCCTCTTCCTCTTCCTCCTCCTCCTCCTGCAGTTGTGATCGTGTACCGTGCTGTCAAGTCGATGCTGCGTTAGTGCTGACTGAGGGAAGGTTGACTTTGCATGCAGGGTGTGAGGCTACCGCTGGCTAGGAGCTTTAATCTGCACAGTCTTGTCAACCTGTGGCAGCTGTGTGTGTATGTGTATGAGAGAGAGAGAGAGAGAGAGAGAGAGAGAGAGAGAGAGAGAGAGAGAGAGAGAGAGAGAGAGAGAGAGAGAGAGAGAGAGGTGTAGGGGGTCCTGTTCCATGCTGAGTTCAGGGTAATATTGGGAAGCACTGGGAGAAGTTTAACCGTTCTTTAAAGGTTTATTGCAGGCTTGTCGACGCTTAGGGGAGGCATGGGAGGAGGGAAGGGACAGGGAGGGATGGAGTAATAGAGGAGATAGGGAGTAGGGAGGAGGGAAAGAAGTAGTGAAAAAAATGGTTAGAATGGGTAAGGTGGAGAGTTGTGTAAAGTTGACAACACGCAGTAGTAGCTGATAATAACACCTAAATGTGGTGGTGTTTTTGACCGTGGGGCTCGTGCGGTACAAACACACCAGCGTGGGTCTCGTTTGCGGAGGAACTGGAGTGGGAGCAGGCAGCGGCAAGCGTGTGTTTGCACTGCGGCAATAAACGTTATCAGTGAAACACGGCGGGGCTCTTCATGGGCGGGCGCAGGTCCCTGGACGCTCGTAACCTGCAGAGACCCACCCCCAATCCCCTTACCTCTCCCGGCCTGCTAGGAGGAGGTGGCGTGACCCTCCTCCCTGCCTCCAATCACGGCGGTGAGGCTACTCCGCAGATTTCCTCTTTCTTTTCTTTTAATTCTGTGGTAAAACTTTCCGTCGTGGTGTGGTGTGGTGTCTGCCTTGGGCGTGAGGTCAGTATCGTTCTCGTGGTATTCCCTCGACGTCTTGGAGTGAATCACCTTCTGTAATAACCTGGGAACAAGACAGCGCGGGTCACATGTTAGGCGGGAAGGGGGAGTGAAGTGGTCCATTGGGGGACTTCTGTGACTCCCACCAGCAGGCAGTCCCCTGGTGCCACGTTTCGGGCTGTCAGGTGCAGGTCCCCGCCGTACACCAGCTACCTCCTGCGATATTTACTCGATACATTAAACATCCCAGCACACAACACACTTCCACCGCCATCTGCAGCCCCGGGCCCGAGGAGAGGAAAGGAGAACAAAAGGAAGAGAAGAGAAGAGAATGGAAGAGTAACAACGGGATGCGGTTTTTTCTGCGTAATGGAATCGAAATAAGTTTCATTCGAAGTTGCAGCGTTCTTAAACACCATCTGCCGTGATTGTGGTCCAAGGCGCACCCGTCCTGCCGCAGCCCTGGAGCGGCCACCAACCAGCCGTAAGTAAGGAGAAGGCGTTGGTGCCGCTGCTGCCACTGTCCCGCCATCGCCTCGCTGCGGAGACAAGCGCAAAGGGTTGATACTGAGCTTGATATTTTTTTTCCTGCTGCCCGGAGGCTCTGCTCTTGACTTAGCTATTTTGTTTTTATTTTTGTGATAAATACAACATGGCCTTTTTATTTGTTTAATTTTGTTTTCTCTTGCTCCATATATCGTTGGTCTTCAGATTGGAGACCTGTCTGCTTTTTGTTTGTTTATTTGTGTGGGAGAGTTGTTTGTGTTGCGTGTTTTGGAGTGTTATGCTTCTGCTTCTCATCACAACTACACGTGTTGCTGTCTGTCAGCCATTTATTTCCACAAAGCATTCATTCACAGGCTATCCACTGGCTTCCATTGTGCATTGTTATTATTCGCTTTGAACACATATACCATTAATTTTTTTTACACTTTTGATCTGAGTTGGTGAATATTTTTGAATTGGACCCAAAAAATCATCTATTGTTCTGTGGTTTGAGCTTCGAAAGTGCTGTAGTTTTTGCTTCATGTTGCTTTTTTATTATTATTTTTTTATATATATATTCAGTTCGCTGAGTGCTGTCCCAATACATACCTAGGTGTAGTGAGCACATAGTGAGCACATAGTGAGCACATGCTAAACATACTGATGATGCCAGCACTCCCTCACTCCACATGCACTTCAATTCCCTTATTTCTTCTTGGCAGGAAAAGAACGAAGTCAACAAGGAAGACTCCAAGGAGACGGAAACAAAGGAGGAGGAAAAGAAGGAAGAAGAAAAGAAAGAAAAGAAAGTCAAGAAGAAGAAATCATTCAGGTGAGTGGCTTGCAAAGGGAGGAATTGGGGGAAGGGGGGGCAGAGAGGGAAGGGGAAAGGGGGGACAGAGGGGAGGGGTAAGGGGTAAGGGGAAGCAGTCCAGGAAGAGGAAGGACAACATTATCAAATTCCAAGGGGAGGAAAATGATAAGATGACGTGGCACTAGTTCTTGTTTAGCGATTGGATGATAATAATTGTATACACTTATTGGTGACATCTTAACGTCACTTAGCTTGTTGTTGTGGCACGTCACCTCTATATAAATGACGTGTACTTCCTTGTGTGGGTGTGTGGGTGTGGGTGTGTGTGGGGGGTTAGGGTGGGCAGGGAAGGCAGACAAAACTTAACTTGGCAGGAAACGTAGGTGGGAGAATTTATAAGTTTGTAGTAATCTTGTTTGGTTGTTGTTTTGCTTGGTTTTAATTTTTTACGTGGGAAGAATCTTGAGCTTGTAGTAATCTTCTTTATTTTGATTTAGTTTTATTTATTTATTTATTAATTTATCATTCATTTACTTTTTTTTATTTATTTATTTATTTTTTGGTTATAGTGCTTGTGTATATAAGTGATAGTAATTATTATTGTATATTTCAATAGTGTCCCTCCCGCCACACCTATATAACACAGGTCGACCTTTATAGTGTTTAAACCTTTATGATAGCTCGCATACATTTAATCATTACTTAACTTATCTGTATTCATGTCATCCTCAGCGTTAATGAAACTAGAATATCAATTTATCTGAGATGAAACACTACTTTAACCTCAAGACTTTACGATTTGTCATCAACGTTTAATTCTTCTCTAACTTTCCCGTTAATTAAACAAGAAAAGATGTTAACGCGTTGCTGTCAGAAATTTAAATACAAACGAAAAATGGAAGAAGTAATATTATAAGTCAGGAAATTTTTTGTCCTCCGTAGCGTTCTCAAGCCCCATGTGTGGAGGTTTTGCATCCTGTTGGGATTGCAGGGGGTTGGCAGGGTACGGACTAGCGACAGGGGGCGGGCGGGGGTGTGGTGGTGGCCGGGGCGGGGCGGTGGTGGTGGTTTTGGGGAGGACCGCTAATCTCCAAAGTCGGTCTGAATTGGTGTAACTTTTTTGTCAGTGATGCGGTTTATATGCAAAATGGGATTATATAAGTGTGGAGGCAAGGCAGGCAAGGGTTGGCTGGCTCTTGTGGTAGTGGTGGTGGTGGAGGATTGTGGTTATAGATGGTGGAAATGTTGGTGGCGGTGTGTGCGTGTGCGTGTGTGTGTAAGGGTTAAGGGAAAGGGTGTGTAGTGTTGGTAGTAGTGACGAGGAAGAGTGTGTGAGTTGGAAATAGGGTGTGTGGTGGTGTGATGTAAGGGGAGGTTGTGGTGGTGGTAGTGGTGTTGTTGATGCTGTAAGATGATGAAGACGAGAGGGGAAAAAAAGGCAGGAAGTAATAACTCGTACGGTAGGGAAAAAATGCACGCGGGAGGGGAAGGAGGAGGAGAAGATACAATACAGAGCTTGTGTGAATAGGTGGAGTTTTAAAGGCAGTATAGTGTATATATATATTTTGTGTATAACATCTACATTTATTTTGTTTATGACTGGAAGCATCGTAGACGTGTGAACTTCATTGAACTTAGTATTTAACATTGATCTAAAAAAAAACAGTACTGCAATTAGTGTGTATATATAGAGAGAGGCGTAGTTATAGTGGTCAATTTAGTGGTAAATGGTAATGATCCAGAAGTTAGTTAATGATGGTGGTGAGAAAAGTGATGACAGTAATATCACTAAGGGTGTGCGGTGATAGTGACTTATTAAGTGTGGTGATTATAGTGAGGCTGTGAAGCTGAGGGGGAGAGGGACGGAGTAAACTGATGATGATAGGAGGGAAGGAAAGGAAAGGAAAGGGAGAGTGAAGAGGATGAAGGAAAGGAAAGGGAACTAAAGGGAACTAAAGGGGATAGAATAGGAGGAAATGAAAGAGGATAGAGTGAGGAAACTGAGGTTGATAGGAGGGAAGGAAAGGGGTAGAGGGTGGTGAGTGGGGGAATATTTGCTAGTCAGGGGACGAAATCAAGGTTAGATAAGATTGATAAGGTGTTTTACGTGCTTGTTCTGGGGTTGAAGATAAGGGAGGCGGCAGACGGGCGCCACTTTGATCGCCTCCCTCTAATCTGGACAGTTTTTTTTTTTGGAGAACTATTTTTTTAGGGGGGTGTTTGGTGTAAATGGTGTGGCGGTGTGTGTGGCGTGCTGGTGTTGAATTATTATATGAGGGTGTTGTGCTGCTCCACCACCACCATCACCACCACCATTCCGGAAATTGATAAAGTAAATAAATAAAAAAAAATAATACCAGTTGAAAGGTGCCGTAGGAAATACCACCACCACCACCACCACCACCACCACCACCACCACCACCACCACCACCACCACCACTATCACGAACGAAGGAAGGAAAACATGATGATGGATTGAGAGAGCACGTCGGTCACACCTTCCTTGCCTTGTTGCATTACGCCCCTCCCCCCCCCCTCCTCCCCTCCACCCCTAGTCTCGTTTCACAACCTCCTCCACCCCCGAACTTGAACGCCACCACAACAATGCCGCCGAATTACGTGGGTGATTTCACACACTAAAAAAAAGTTCGAGAGAGAGAAATGGTTCAACTGTAACATCATTCATGCATTCCTTCCTCCCTGTAACTCACCTCTCCCCCCACCTGTTATTTAGACCGCGTTTTCTTTCTTCCTTCCTGGTCTTCTACGCTTTCAGGTATATATTTTTTTTTCCCTTCTCGTCACCTTGTCTCACATTTCACTATTTCCCACCCACTGTAACCACAAACTATACTTTCAAGGCTCTATTGTATCTGGTATTTGACTTGGTTTTTTTGACTTCCTTTTTATTTATTTATTTTTTTACATTACGGTGATTTAACTGCTCACACCTGTTTTTCCGTCTACCTTGCTTAATTGGTGTATAACAAACATTTTCCTTTTTTTCTTACTTATATCATCATTCTACCTCCCTCCCACCTCTCTTGATCATCATTTATTACATTATTATTTTTATCTCATTCTATCTGACCTTGTATTCACGTTAATTAACTCTGCATGATCTATACTATCTCTCTGTTGCTGTTGGAGTGTTGTGGGTTATACAAATGTTGCATAGTCGTGTATTAATGTTGATGTTAACAGTCACGCAATCCTCCATGCTGCAAATCCCACTAATTAAAAGTTCTAGTAGTCTTTGGCTCTCCTCCTACTGTCACTTTTCTGTTGTTCTTTTCCCTTAGTAGTTTCAGTTTGGTGTGTATCGAGTTGTGTTGAGAAGCGCGTGCACTACTGCGCCACCTCAAGGTCTTTCCACTGAATTACCTTCTATTCTCATCTGTATAATCAGTCACACACTTGTGCAAACACGCGTTCATGAATTATTTTTTTTTATAGTAAATGAAGCTCAATTACTCAGAAGGCATCACCTGTATGCATTGAAAGTCTCCTCCCACGTATCGTCTTGCTCCTTATGTATGTATGTATATATGACTAGACTTCTTCCATTGTTCCATGCCTAAGCTGTACACTTTTACGTTAAGCAATCCTGGTGACATCATGCACCTCTTTACCCCCGCCTCGTGCATTGGTGCCATGTATATATAGTGGTGTAGTATACGTGTGTGTTGAGCCATAGAGGTGATTTCATGCGGCACCTTGGTAATATTTGCATCACATTAGCCGTTACGTGCGTCACAGATTAGTCAATAATAAGAATAATTATGATAATAGTTTACGTAGTAGTAATAATAGTCTATCTATATACACTTGGTTTATATCCTCATTCAAAAAGGGGATAGCCAAGACAAGGCATTCAAAGTTCAGGAAAACTTTACTCTCCCCTCCCCCATCTGTGCCCTGAAATGAAAATAGTAATAGTAGTAGTAATAATAATGGCTAACAATGATGATAATATACGTAATGACAGGTCTCGCTCTGCTGCCAATTCCACATGTATTTCGCAATCACATAATCCTGATTGCTGTATATTTATTTTTTCTCTCGTTCGTGAATGGCGCATCAAGTCGTTTCCTGGAGCTGAGGAAAGAGTGTGTGCATGGTGGCGACGTGGAGATCAAGCGTCGTGAGAGCCACCTTCATCAGAGGCGAAGGTGGATGTGTTTGGCACTTGCCCCGAGCGAGAATGCAACCACGAAACGACATGGTGGTGGTGGTGGAAACGGTGGTGAAGTCAAGGGCGTTGTGGTTGGAAGGGAAAGCGGACGGAAACGTTTACAAAGACAAGGGTTCCATTAAGAAATCGTACACTACATGTTTGTTTATAAAGGATAATATTTTTGTGTGTATGCTATTGCCTTCAAACACAAGCGTTATCAATTTTTATCATCTCTGTGGGTGAACTCTTGCTTATTGTTCTGTGTGTGTGTGTGTGTGTGTGTGTGTGTGTGTGTGTGTGTGTGTGTGTGATGGCAGTACACATGAGGGGATGAGAATTGTTGTTAATGTTGTTGTTTTTTTCAGGAGTTTCTCGTTCCTGCGTCGGGAGAAGAAGGTGGCGAAGGTGGAGAACACAAACGGAGATCTTGCCAAAGAGGAGGTCAGTACTGCAGCCTGTACCGCTCTCCCCCCGCCACGCCCCTGCAGCCTCGCGGGGTGTGGCATGCTGGAGGAGGCGGCCGCGGGGTGTAAAAGGGAACATAAAAGTTTTCAGATCATTTTTAAACTTGAGCATTTCTTGGTGAACAGTTTTATTCTACCCTTTCCTTTTCCTTTGTAAGAATTGTCATGTTATTCACAGTTTGTTTCGGCGTCTGTAACTTTTCTTCGCTATTTTTTCGGGTTTTTGTGATTAAAAAAAAAATCATGGAAAAGGCGTCACGGTGGTTGTTGTGTAGGAAATGGAAGGGAGGGTTGGCATAGGAGGGTTGTATCGGTGCTTGAGGGTGGGTGTGTTGGTGGGTGAGGAGGGTGTTGTCGATGCTAATTAGCTTTCATCGCGGCACCTCGACGCAGCCTATTGTCGAGGAGGTAATGATGTGTGGACGCTGGTGGAGGGACGGAGGTGTGTCAGTCTTGGCATCACTCATTATCTCATTGGAATCCCCTTCCTCTTACTGTTTGATCTATTGGAATGGAGGACGAGGACGAGGACGAGGGATTGCCATAGTTAGGGGCGTCAGGAGTGGTTAGCTGACTAGCACGGTGTGACAGGCACCTGGAACGGTGTTCACGTGACAGGCATTTGAAATAATTATTCTATTGCGTCTTTGTTTGCTGGAGCTTGAAGTGTGACGATCCTCCCATTCTCAGTGAAGGGCGTCAGGTACATATACATAATATATCTGAAGGACAGGATGGGGAGGCAGTGTCGTGGAGGGGTACAGAGAGGCGTGGTGTTACCCCACGCCAGGCGGAATCACTTTCAGTCCTCACTACGCCTCGGCCTGGCTGGGCGTTGTTGGGTTGTCTAAAACACTGATTGATGGGGCTGCGGTGCCGTTCAGGACGGGGGAGCGGCGCCTCAGGCTCTTCTTGGGGTTAGAAAGTCCTCGGGGATGAAGCAACCCTGTCAGTAGCTGGTGGTGTGTGTGCGTGTGCGTGTGCGTGTGCGTGTGTCGCTATAAAGGGTGTGCAGTGAGGGGGGTGCTCCTCGGGCTGTCCATGTCTGCCCAACCAGTCACGCGCGGCAGCTATTGAATGACGACCGATATTTTAATGCAATCAAAGGGAGGGGAGAGAGGTGAGCGAAAAAACCTAGTCAGGCGCGTGTCTGTCTGTCAGTCAGTCATGGACACCAAGGTTAGTGCACGTGACCACCTGAGGGAGGGGCGAGGCGAGGTGGGTACGGGCCACGGCAGGTTGTGGGTTCAAGGGCTTAGGGGTACGAGCGATGGGTGACTGCTTGTGAACATTTTCTAATAAGATTTCCTCTTCAGGGTGATCGATTATTTTTCGCTTCCCTCCAAATGTGCTTGCTGTTGTTCCTATGTTTGTATTCCTCCTCCTCCTCCTCCTCCTCCTCCTCCTCCTCCTCCTCCTCCTCCTCCTCCTCCTTTACTGTCCTTAGGCTCTTCAGATTTGATAGTGTAGTTTAACAGCCTCATAAGGGCCAACATGTCTGCTGCTGTTTGTTGTTCCTTTATCATCCTCCTCCTCCTCCTCCTCCTCCTCCTCCTCCTCCTCCTCCTCCTCCTCCTCCTCCTCCTCCTCCTCCTCCTCCTCCTGCCCAGCGTGGCGCCTCAGGTACCAAGTAGAGTAAACATGAGGTTGAAGGGCGACAACCTTCAGGCGGCTGGATGACTGATGGCTCCCTGCTGACTGACACTCCCTCTCTCCTTTCCTCTTCCACTCCCCACCCCCCCCTCTCCTTTGCCTTCTACATCCCTCCTTCTCTCCCTAACCTAGTCGCATCTCCAGTGTTCCCTTGCTCCCCCCCGTTCCCCCCTTCCCCCGCCTTGTCTGCTACCCTCCCAGTCAGTGTTCAGTCTTCGTCGTCGCGTCTTCTCCCGCACTCCATTTTCTGTGCCTGCTGTTGGTGTTTTGAGGCGTAACTGATACATTTTCTCGAACAACGGCTCATCCTAAATAAACAAAAGCTGTGTCTAGTCAGTAAACCTCTCTCTCTCTCTCTCTCTCTCTCTCTCTCTCTCTCTCTCTCTCTCTCTCTCTCTCTCTCTCTCGCTCTCATTTTCTGCTTTTTAGGCCTCCTGGCGCCCTAGATTCAGTCAAAAGGTTGTGTTGTGGTGGGCTCTGTGTGTGTGTGTGTGTGTGTGTGTGTGTGTGTGTGTGATGGGTAATGAAGGTGCTGGCGCCGGTCTGGAGAGTATAGAGGTCATAAGGGAGGGTGAGGGGAAGCTAGAGGGGTGTATGGGTGGGTGAGGGGAAAGGTTAGTGGTGTATGTGTGAGGGAGGGGAAACAGATGGTATAGGGAATGTGGGGAGGAGACAAGGGGATAATTACTCTGGCAGTCATTCACCACCAACGATACGTGATACTTTACCTACCCCTCCTTGTATCCCCTCTTTCCCCTTCCTTTCTCCCTCTCTTCCCTCCCTTCCTTCTTTCTACAGACACAAACACCCATCCATCCATCCATCCTTTCTCTCTTTCTTCATTCTCCTCCCCTTAATTTTGTCATTATCTTTAATAAATATGATCGTCTCCATTCAGCCTTTGGAGTGTGTCGTCATATCTTTTCTTTCTCTTCTTCAATGCTCTATTTACTGTCTTTATTATCATCTGCTTTCTTCTGCTTCTCCGCCGCCATCCGCAACCTCACTACTACAGGGGATTACCTTATCTTTTATCTCATTCCTCGCCTTGGGGGAGGCGGTGGTACAGTGGTCTAGCATTCGGTCAGGCGAACTTAGGGTCCCGGGTTCGATCCCCCAAATATTCGCTGGCCACTTTTCATTATTTGGTATTACCGCCGAGTGACCAAAGGCTACCCAAATTGCATCTGAGGCTTTAGCAGCGATTAGCCTCTCTAATTCTCAACATATTCAAGAGAGAACGTTACTATAAAAAAAAATCTAAAACCCACGCCAAATAACAGGCAAGGGGCAAGTCCATCTGTGCCTTCATAAAAAGCCTACTGGCGTCAACGGTTTATGATATATAGAAAAAAAATACTGTCATACCTCCTCCTCTTCCTCCTCTATCGCTGTTATCCGTCGCTAATCCCACCACCGTCCACACTCTCTCTCTCTCTCTCTCTCTCTCTCTCTCTCTCTCTCTCTCTCTCTCTCTCTCTCTCTCTCTCTCTCTCATCTATTGTCTGCCACAGCCGTAATTATCCATCTGTTACCTGTGTTTGTGATCCTTTCCCTCTATTCCACCACCACCACCACCACTATTCTTCATTACAGCCCATCCGTAATCATTGCTCCTTTGCCTCTCACCACAAGTTGTTTCCCTCCTCCTCCTCCTCCTCCTCCTCCTCCTCCTCCTCCTCCTCCTCCATTTTTTTCATCACGAGCCTCCATTACTACTCCTCCTCCTCCTCTTCTTCCTCCCCACGCAAACCCATACTGTCGCCCCTACCATTTCTCCCACCCTCCTCCTCCTCCTCCTCCTCCTCCTCCTCCTCCTCCTCCTCCTCCTCCTGTCTTCCTCACCATCACCTCCTCCATCACCATGTATTTTACAGTTACCACCGCAATCACCTCCTGCCACCCCTGCCATTTACGGGTTTCTCCTCCTCCTCCTCCTCCTCCTCCTCCTCCTCCTCCTCCACGGTCTTGTCCCCTGCCGTCCTCCAGGGGTTCTCGCCTTTGTGTTGCTTCCTCCTCCCCTTCTCCTCCTCCTCCTCCTCCTCCTCCTCCTCCTCCTCCTCCTCCTCCTCCTCTTCCTCCTCTTCTTCTTGAGTCAATGGAACTATGCGTTTCCTTCGTTTCTTCCTCGTGACGGGGGTTTGCAAGCCTCCTCCTCCTCCTCCTCCTCCTCCTCCTCCTCCTCCTCCTCCTCCTGAAGGTGATGATGAAGGGGCAGCGTGGAGGTCTGGAAATTAGTCTAAAAACTACTACACAAAAACGAACTTTCTCCTTCTCCTCCTCCTCCTCCTCCAAACATTATTTGATGGTCTTCCTCACTGATGAGTTTGTGTGTTTACTTGTCACTCTTTGTTTGGCGCTGTGTAATAGAGGAGGATGCTTAGGTGTATGTGTGCGTAGGTAGATACGTAAGTGTAAAGTTCGTATATTAACTTATTCTTTATCTATATTCTTATTTATTTCGTACCTTTTTTTTACGGTCCTCCTCCTCCTCCTCCTCCTCCTCCTCCTCCTCCTCCTCCTCCTCCTCCTTCTGCGCAGATTCCATACCCCATTTTTTCCTTCATTTTATCACTCTCCTAACGAGAGAGAGAGAGAGAGAGAGAGAGAGAGAGAGAGAGAGAGAGAGAGAGAGAGAGAGAGAGAGAGAGAGAGAGAGAGAGAGAGAGAGAGAACCAGGTGTATTAGTTACGCTTCAGAACACCAGGAGTAGGGAGTTAAAAATGTTACCCTACCATGACAAGATTGATGTGTGTGTGTGTGTGTGTGTGTGTGTGTGTGTGTGTGTGTGTGTGACAGGAAGGTGTAGTAGCGGTATAGGGAAGGGTGTGGTAGGTGTGGTGGTGGTGGAAGGAATGTGGTAGTGTATGGTATGAGGTGTTGCTCTGTCCTGTTCTCACCTGTGTTGCGTAATTAGTGTGGATGTGTAAAGGTGTAAAGGTCCTCTGGCTGTGTGAAGAGGAGGAGGAGGAGGAGGAGGAGGAGGAGGAGGAAGAGGAGGAAGAGGTGAGAGGTAGGGAAGAGGTGAAGAGGCGAAACTGATGACCAGTATACTAACCACTTCTCCTCCTCCTCTTCTTCCTTTTCTTCCTCCTCCTCTTCCTCGTCTTCTTTCTCCTCCTCCTCTTCCTCCTCCTCCTCCTCCTCCTCCTCCTCCTCCTCCTCCTCTTCCTCTTCCTCCGCCTCCTCCTCCTCCTCCTCTTCCTCCAACTCCATTCTTCGACCTGACAGTGAGTGGTTTTTTTTTATTGTTATTATACGAATGAGTAACCTTCGTATTTTTTGTTATTTTTTTTATTCGTCAACTCGTGGCCAAGGAGGAAGGAAGGAAGGAATGCGGGAATGCGGGTATGCGGGTTGGAGTGAGGCGCTACAGAATATTTCTTGGTTGATTCTCGTGATTGCTTGATTTACTCTCTCTCTCTCTCTGACTCATTCTAACGATTTTTATATATATATATATTTTGAGAATTTTAAAGTTTTCCTATTCTTGTGATGCTTTGGGGAAGTGTATTTTTTTTTCTGTATTTTTTCCCTTCTCCTCCATTCTTTGTTCTCCTCCTCCTCCTCCTCCTCCTCCTCCTCCTCCTCCTCCTCCTCCGTCACCACTGCCACACCACCACTTGTCTTGCTCAGTTGGCACAAAATCCTCGGTAAACCTGCTTACTTTTCCTCCTCCTCCTCCTCTTTCTTCCCTCATACTCTTATTATCCCCCCTCTTCCTCCTCCTCCTCCTCCAGCTCTATCCTCTTACTTCTTTCATTAATTCCCTCCTCTTCTTCCTCCTCCTCTTCTTCTTCTTCTTCTTCTTCTTCTTCTTCTTCTTCTTCTTCTTCCTCCTTGTCTGGTGGTACGTACATTTCCAGCACGCCTTTCTTCATCTCTTCTCTCCATTCACTGCATGATCTTTTTCTCCCTCAATTCGTCTTCTACTATTACTCTATTATATTGCTTCCTTCCTTTTCTTTCTTTCCTCACGCATAACTATAAAAAAAAACGAGAAATAGGTACCATGCGCTCCTTCAAACAGCAGTAAACAACAACAACAACAACATATAATCAGCAACGGGAACAGCACAATCAGCAGTTAGGCAGCAGGGCAGTTAAACGAGGCAGACATAAACTTGTTCTAAGGTGACCCAAGAAGCATTAGGTAGGAAGCAGCTTGAGCCAGTCAGTGTTGCCAACCATGACGATGATCCCAAGACTCCAATGCCGTGAGATTATATATACATCAGTGTGGTGCGATCTGTTGGCTGCCCTGGTGTGTGTGTGTGTGTGTGTGTGTGTGTGTGTGTGTGTGTGTGTGTGTGTGTGTGTGAGAGATGTGTGGAGATAAGAGAGGTCGTTGAGGACAGAAAACCGGAGGAGGAGGAGTGGGGGATGTTTGTAGGTGGTGGTGGTGGTGGTGGTGGTGGTAGTAGAGGTAGAGAGAGAGGTAGAGGTAGAGGGAGAATAGAATGATGATTATCTTTTAAAGGTAGACTTAGTAATTAAATAACCTATGTGATTATTTGACGGACTCCGAGATATAAAAAAAAAGTAAAGTAGAAACACTCGATCCTGTTTCTCGTTTGTGTTTGACGGAAAAAATAATGATAAAAAAGAGATAAAGAATAGTGAAGCTGTGGTGATGGCGGCCTTATATTAACCACCATCACCACCATCATCACTATCACCACTACAGTTCCTCATCATCATCACTATCATAATCACCATCACCATTACCACCACCGTTATCCTATCTAATCCTCCCTCACCACCACCACCACAAGCACCTCCACCATTACTCTCCCCCACCATCACCACCACCACCACACATCCTCACCACCATCCCCTCCCCCCCCTTCCCCACTACCACTACCACAATCCCCGCCACAGATAGAGAGAGAGAGAGAGAGAGAGAGAGAGAGAGAGAGAGAGAGAGAGAGAGAGAGAGAGAGAGAGAGAGAGAGAGTACAGTGATGCCAACGCCACCTCCCTAGATTTTAAAGAGACAGCAGCGAGCGTCTCTAGAATATTAATGACTTTAAAACTTTTGATTTGTTTAATTTTTTATAATTTTTTTTTACGTATACTTTTAATGTGCTGCTGCTGTTTTAGATTTTTGTTTATTTTTTTGTCTGTTGTTTTGATCTTCCCTTTTGTTATCTCCTTCCTCCTTAATTGTCTCCCTCCTCCTCCTCCTCCTCCTCCTCCTCCTCCTCCTCCTCCTCCTCCTCCTCCTCCTCCTCCTCTTGTTCCCTTGGGCAGTCATTACCTGTATAGATGAGGGTCGTAGAGTGAACTGTCCAGCTCGTTCCCCTCGGGGCTAGGTGTGTGTGTGTGTGTGTGTGTGTGTGTGTGTGTGTGTGTGTGTGTGTGTGTGTGTGTGTGTGTGTGTGTACGTTCCGCCTTCTTGTGGTTTTGATTGACTTTTTTTTTCTTCTCATCATCTTCTCATCTAAGTTCGAGAGAGAGAGAGAGAGAGAGAGAGAGAGAGAGAGAGAGAGAGAGAGAGAGAGAGAGAGAGAGAGAGAGAGAGAGAGAGAGAGAGAGAGAGAGAGAGCAGGTAATTTCGTTTAATCTTTCGTAGCGTGATTCCCTCGAACCCCTCCCCCCCATACCTGTCTCCTCCAGTTTAACGCTAACCTCCACCACCTCCTCCTCCTCCTCCTCCTCCTCCTCCTCCTCCTCCTCCTCCTCCTCCTCCTCCTCCTCATCTATCCCCTTAAACACCTATCCTCAGTACTCCCCTCATATACCTATCTCCATTTACTGCCCCCGCCCCCCCCCCACAACCCCCACCCTCTCTACCTGTCCTCCACAGCAACGTCACCTGTCACACACACACACACACACACACACACACACACACACACACACACACACACACACACACACACACACACACACACAATGGATGACCTTCGAGCCTGATAGCTTTCCAAGACACGATATTTTGATTTGTTTCCATTAGGCCTCGGTTTGTGGGGTGGGGGTAGGCCTAAGGAAAAGGGGGGGGGAAGGATGGGTATTGTCCTGAAGGAGGGTTGGTGACGTTAGGGTAGGGTCTCTCTCTCTCTCTCTCTCTCTCTCTCTCTCTCTCTCCCTCAACTTTAAATTCTACCATCCTCCGTTATATCACCACCGCCTCTCCCTCCTCCCACTCTCCCTCCCACTCCTCTCTCCCTCTCTCTCCACTCCCCTTCATTCCGCCCCTCCTAGTTTTCCTGAAAATCTGTATTTTTTTTCTCTCCTCCCCTTTCACTCCACTCCCCTCCACTCCCCTTCCACTCCCCTTCACTCCCGCCCCTCACAGGCTATATCCCCATATTTACCTTGGGTCAGGGGTAGGTGAGTTAATCCTAATGGGTTGGGATTATTGAAGGTAATCTCCCCTCCTCCCCCTTACTTCCTCCCCTATACTCCCATTTTTCTCCCCATTCTCCCCAACCAGTATCTTCC
The DNA here is from genome assembly GCA_029783475.1 of Metacarcinus magister. Taxonomy (NCBI): domain Eukaryota; kingdom Metazoa; phylum Arthropoda; class Malacostraca; order Decapoda; family Cancridae; genus Metacarcinus; species Metacarcinus magister. The sequence continues at coordinate 7,497,780 of JAPQNM010000044.1, forward strand.
TGTGCCTGTTCTGCCCACTGCTCTCCCTCTCCCTCACTGCACCCTGACTCCTCCTTCCCTAGTCTTTGATATCTATTATTTCAAGATTTACCTGTACGATTTATCTTAACTGAGTCTGTTCCTTGTATCACCACCACCACCACCACCACCACCACCACCACCACCACCATCACCAGTGGTTGGCTTTTCTTCACAGGCAGCTTTGTTAGTCTATAGTTTTATTTGATTCCTGTCGATATCCAATCAAACTGTCTCTTTGGTAACCCATTTTGTTGTTTCATATCCTAATGCACTTATTTTGCAATCTACAATTTTAATTTATTCGTTGAATTTTTTAAAAGTAGGTTATGACCCCTAAGTCTATGGCGTAGAAACAGAGCCAGAACCCTTGACACTTCCACCCCCTCCACTCCACCCACCAGCACACAGACCCACCAGGCTACTTATATATATATATATATATATATATATATATATATATATATATATATATATATATATATATATATATATATATATATATAGTGTTTGTGCTTGTGCTTGTGCTTGTGCTTGTGCTTGTATGTATAATAGTTTATTTATTTTTAAATTTTTTGAGGCTTCGTATTACACACACGTACACGGTACTTGTAACAGTATATTCACCAACATTAAAATGTTGTATTGTGGGTCAGAAAACTAACGTTACAGACTACATATTCCTGTGTTGGGAATTGTGGTGGTGTTGACGTGGTGGCGGAGGCTGGTGTTGTTGGTGGTGATGGTGGTTGATTTTATTATTGGTTATGGTAGCGCCAGACGGTACACATGTGGGTGGGTGGATGTGAGTGACAGCCATCATGTTCCCGTCACACACATTATCCACGGCTGTTGTCTCACTGACACCATTGAAGAATGAACACACTATCATTAAAGAGGAACGTTTATAATGAGTGTATTCTACCAGTACTAACATAGGAATCAGTAACCTGGAGCTTTATAAAAGTCCTGGAACGAAAACTACTGAGTGTCAAAAGGGAATGGAGAAAATAGTGTTTGGCATAACATGGATACATAAAAAGAGAACCTCATTGTTTTGTTAGCTGACCAAAGTTAGACATTTTTACACTAATTGAAAAAAATGTGGACGTGGGCAGGACACGTCATGCGCTGAATAGATATAATAGACAGACACATTATTATTATTATTATTATTATTAGTTATAGGGATAGTAAAAGAAGGCAGGACAGACAGAGGACTAGATGGCCTAGATGTATATAGGATATTTTTTCTGGAGTGGCCTGGAATAGACGGGCAGCTAACAGAGATGAGTGGAGAAGGTTGAGAATGGTCTTTGTCATGCAGTAGAAGGATCAGAGTAGCTGGTGATGATGATAATAATGATGATGATGATAGGGAGATAGTAATGATGATGATGGTTAGGAATTCATGAAGGAACATAAATCCTCTACATTGGTTTGTCATGGTTCAGGTGTTGCGTCCTGTTGCCAGCCGGCCAGGAGGAGGAGGAGGAGGAGGAGACCCATATGGTTATGTTAGTGGTGCAGGTTCCGTGTTTATGGCAACTGTTTAAAGACGGTAGTGTATTTAGACTCTCTCTCTCTCTCTCTCTCTCTCTCTCTCTCTCTCTCTCTCTCTCTCTCTCTCTCTCTCTCTCTCGCCTTCATTCCTTATACCTTCGCCCTTTCCTCACCCTTATCCACCCAACAAGGGACACATTTCAAAGGTCAACTGTACCGTCCTTATCCCCCCTCCTCCTCCTCCTCCTCCTCCTCCTCCTCCTCCTCCTCTTCCTCTTCTCCTCCTCCTCCTCCTCCTCCTCTCCTCTCCTCCTCCTCCGCCTCCTCCTCCTCCTCCTCCTCCTCCTCCTCCTCCTCCTCCTCCTCCTCCTCCTCCTCCTCCTCCTCCTCCTCCTCCTCCTCTTCCTCCTCCTCCTCCTCCTCCTCCTCGTAAGCCGCCTTCCCGCAGGCACAGGTGATTAGATTACTGCGGCCAGGTAAGCTTTATCAGTAGATTTCGGCCGCTTGATAAGGTGCATTTCTAGGGATAAGCTTATCGGCAGGAGGAGGGAGGACGGTCCGCCAGGTAATCAGGAGCCTCAGGTGTTAGTGATGTCATTATAATGTTGTTAATGCCGAGGGTAACGAGGTCAGGTGTGTGTTTTTTTTATATTTAATTGTTAGGTTTGGTTTGGGTTTGGTTGGGTTTGGTTAGGTTAGGTTAGGTTAGGTTAGGTTAGGTTAGGTTTGGTTAGGTTTGGTTAGGTTAGGTGAGGTTAGGTTAGGTTAGGTGTGTGTTGAATGTGATTTTCGTTGAGAGTGTTCCAGTATAATATTTTGACGTAGGTTTCCCTGTGTTTATTCATCCATTAAATTGTCTTCGTTAGTTATTAGAAAAAACAACAACAATACGGTACCTAACAACGCATCACGGACGTATAATAATAGTGATGTTAAGTATATGATAATAATAAGAAAAGAAATAATGACGTCAAACAGGCAGTCGATCTATACAAGAGAGAAAGATAAAGAGAGAGCGGAATAGTGAGTCACTGTCTGGTAAATATTCTTGAGTCTATATACGAAAGATTCTATTGATTAGATAACAAAGAGAGTACCGACTACATGGCGACGAGACGCTTGATGAGAGAAAGTAATGATTATGGCAATTAGGAAAGTTTATACTACATACCGATTAATTAACGTTGCGACAATGATGTGAAGTAAATAGAGGCTTGCTAGTAATTAATATACATCAGCCTCTCGACGTAATTGACTGTAATATCATAGTTTCCAATCATTTTTCCATCCTCGCTAGTGTATCGCGCAGTGCTTTACAGTACCTTAAAGCTGAACTGTGCTAAGGGTGTGTGTGTGTGTGAGGGTAAGGGGGGTGAGGGTGAGGGGTGAGGGTGCATGATGCTTCGCTCGTGGCATTCACGTTGCAGGTGAATGAACACGTTATCCCCTCATTAAGTAGAGTGCTTACCTGTCTAACGTTTGAGAGGAAAGAAAAAAAAGTTACATAGAAATTAGATGATCAGGTTTTCCTCGTCTTCCTCCTCACAACCCAAGCGTTTGTGCCTTAATTTACTGCTAGTTGGGGGTGGTAGGGGAGGGGAGAGGGGAGATTAAGGGAAGACAGGGGAGGGGATGGACACGTCAGCTGGTAATTACAAGTAACTGTCCATAGCGGGTCTGGGGTAACCTGATGATGCTGGGGGAGTGGGGGGGGCAGGGTGTGTTTGTAGAGAGTGGGAGGGAGAGGGGAAGGTAGTCTGTAAGTAGGGGAGGGTTATGGGAAATACGGGTATGGTGGACATAGGGGGAGGGGTGAGTATGGGTGTGTTGGGGTGATGGTCAAGGAGGAGGTGAGGGGAGAAGAGGGGAGAAAAGGGATGTAAAGATGGAAAAAATGGAGAAAGGGGATGTGAAGAAGGAAGGGAAGGGAAGGAAGGAAGGAAGGAAAAAAGGAAGGAAGGGAAGGGAAGGAAGGGAAGGAAATGTATCTGTAGTCTTTCCCCTCTCCCCTTTTTCCCCTCTTTTTTTCTGGTATGAAGTGAGAGATAGGCTGACACAAGCGTCCCTCAAGTCAGACAGGAAGAGTAACACGCTATTAAGGGACAAACAGACAGACAGACATATACAGACAGACAAGATATACACACGTAGCCGAGTATTGCGGGGGCAGACAGACAGACAGACAGACAGATAGACTGACTGACTGACTGACAAACAGGAAGAAAGAGATACAAACACACAATCGGGTTATCTCTCTCTCTCTCTCTCTCTCTCTCTCTCTCTCTCTCTCTCTCTCTCTCTCTCTCTCTCTCTCTCTCCTCTCTCTCTCTCTCTCGTGTCCCGAGAGAGAGAGAGAGAGAGAGAGAGAGAGAGAGAGAGAGAGAGAGAGAGAGAGAGAGAGAGAGAGAGAGAGCTCTGAGGGTCAATGTTGAAGGAGGAGGGATGGCAGCAGCTGTTAGAGAACCGTCACTTGCTGTCGTGTACTCCCTCTTCCTCCTCCCCTCTCTTCTCCCCTCTCCTCTCTTCTCCCCTCTCCTCCCCTCTCCTCCCGTCTCTTATCCTCTTTCCTCCCCTCCCCAAGCCCGTACAATCTACCCATCCCTCTCTTCTCCTTCTCTACCATTTCCCATTTCGTCCTCCCCTTCTCTCCACAATTCCCTCTCTTCTCCCTCCTCTACCCACACTCCTCTTCTCCCCTCCTCCATCCCCTCCAGCCGCTCCATAAGTCCCGTGTATGACAACGTTGTGACTTGGGGAATGATCTGGAGGAGGAGGAGGAGGAGGAGGGAAAGGAGGCGGCGGCGGCATGTAGCGGGGTCTTTATGATCAGGGGAAGGGATGAGGAGGTGAGGGGAAGGGGAAGGGGAAATAGTTACTGTCAGTCGTGCTTCTCACAGCCAGCGGAACTAGAGTAGTCGCCTGTTTGTCGTCTGAATCCGTTGTGTGTGTGTGTGTGTGTGTGTGTGTGTGTGTGTGTGTGTGTGTGTGTGTGTGTGTGTGTGTGTGTGTGTGTGTGTGTTTTAAGGGTATTCGGCCTAGTATTCTTACCTGTGGAAACTCAAAACAGCGTCCGGGTCTACTAACTCCTTACGTAACATTAAACTAATAACATAAAGCCTCCGATAATGGTCCATTCAGGTAGTCCGGAGTGGCTTTACGATCCAATACGTAACATAACTATTGCAGTAGATGCCATTAAGGCCGCGGGGGACAGGGGGGTGGGGCGGGTGGGATAGCGCCCATGCCTCGCCCCATACTAGTGAAGGAAACTCCGCTCTTGGTATCACTTCCTTGCCACATATGGGGTTGACGCGTCTTCTACTTACACGTGGCAAGCAATTAGTGTGGATGTAGCGAGGAGGGTGAAGGGAGGTGTGCAGGTCTTGATGGTGTGGCAGGGAAGCTATATATGGAGAGGCAGCTGTTTGTAGCTCTAGGACGAGGCTGGAGGGGGAGGATCAGGCGTGTGTCGCAGGGAGGGACAGAGAGGGTGTGGTGGGTGGCTGGTGGTGGTGGTGGTGGTGGTGGTGAGGAGGGGATGTATGGGTGGGAAGGTACGCTGGTGGGGCGAATGAGGGAGGGAAGTTGTGAGGGGAAAAGGTTAGGGTGGGGCAGACACGTAACCCTCACACGTGCCCTGTCCCTCCCCTCCCTTCCCTCCTCTCCCTCTTCTCCCTCCCTCCCTCCTCTGCCTCTCCTCCCTTGCCTCCTCTTCCCCTACACACACACGCCTTATTAACCCCGTTTCTGCCCAGCTCAAAACGCGGCCAAGTGGGAAGTACTCGTTCCTTTGTCTCTCTCTTTGCTGTGCACACGACAATGATACAGACAGCGGCAGTGGCAGGACAGGGCAGGGTGCAGGATGGACAGCCTGGCCCCGCAGCGCAGCCTTGTCGCAGGCACACAAGTAGCCGCCCTAGTTTGTGATTTATGGGTGGTGGGTGTGGCTGGGGAGGGTGTCGAGAGGGGGAAGGGAAGGGAAGTGGGGTAAAAGAGGAGTTCGAGGGGGTAAGTTTAGCTTCACATTGTTGCCAGGCTACCATAGCGACCCATAGACTGACTGACTCCCTCTACGGGCCTCCCCTGCATCGCCCCTCCGGCTTTCTGTCCCTCCTCTTCCCTCCACTTTCCTCCTCAAACCCTCCTTTCCTCCCTACATGGTTTGCTCAAAATCTCAGTAGAACCCATAAGTTACTGGCCAGAAAACATGATAGCATAATAATCACCTGCCTCTTATTTACATTTGGTGGCCACGTCCCTCATCAGCAGGTATCAGCGGGGCGCCTTGGGTGACGGCCGCCGCAGGGTAAGCGGCGGCGTGGGCTATGGCGGAGGGGAGGTAATTGTGGCGTAGAGGGTGTTGGCGTCGCGGTGCCGAGCTAGGAGGAGGAAAAGGGGGGGCGGGGTGAGGTGGCAGTGGTGGTATACGTAGTTGTATCATTGGAGGAAGGAAGGAAAGGCTGATCGTGCAGGTAAAGAGCCGCTGAGACGGGGACCACCCTGGTGTAACTCTGGCATTATTACAGGTGTGGGGCTGCGTATAGTCGTTCCCTCCCTCCCCTCCCTCGTGATACTGCGACTTGATGGCGTCATGGCGGGGGGAGACTCTGAACACACACACACATACACACACACACACACACACACACACACACACACACACACACACACACACACACACACACACACACAGAGGGAGGAAGTCAGTAAAGAGATATAAAGTGTATATAAAGGAGACGAATGAGACTGTGCTGTCTTGGTTGTCCTTGTTCTTTGGTGTGTCTGTCCTCTTGCTTCGTTATCGTCGTCGTTGCTGATGATTGGGACGACGAGGACGAGAACGACGAGCAGTGTTTCTGGTTCTTTGGTTATTTGAGAAGGGTGCAAGGTAGCTGCGTAGATTTGTTTTTGTTTGTGTCTGTGTGTGTGTGTGTGTGTGTGTGTGTGTGTGTGTGTGTGTGTGTTTGAACTGTGATACCAGTGGGCGTAGCATCCCTCCCTCCCATTCCACTCCACCTCCTCCCTGCCTCCACCATGCAGGAGATGTGTGTTAGAGGGAGGGGGAGGAGGAAGAGGAGGGGGCAGCTGGCATCTGTCACGTGACGTCACCAATAGCGCACACCCGCTGCCTCCTCGCTTCCTCCTCCTCCTCCTTCCCCTCTTGTTCTTCTTCCAACAACAATCCCGTCCCTTGTACCACCACCTCCTCCTCCTCCTCCTCCTCCTCCCTCCTCCTCCTCCTCCTCGTTCCAAGTCTGTCTCGCGTGATGTGACGGCGTAGCGGCCTGGAAAGACGGAGATCGCTGGGATGTGGGTCTGGACTGAGGCACAAATGACAGGTATAGAGGAGTTATGCCAGGAGGGGCCGTCCTCCTCCTCCTCTTCCTCCTCCTCCGTGCTGTGCTGTATTGTGCTGTGTGTGCTAAACATTTTCTCTGCTGTTTCTTCACTTGGGTGCTGACTCTGGTGCTGTGTTGAGCTGACGTACGCAACACTTCTTTATGTAGTGTTCCTGCGTGTCAGTGTTGTGTTGTATTGCGTTGTATTGTGTTGTTGTGTTGCTGTAGTGATGATGTGGAAGGTGTGGGTGAGGGTGGAGTAGATGTGAAAGGGGTGAGAGGCAGGGAGTGGGGTGAGGTGAGGGGAGGTGGGAGGGGTGAGGGGAGATGGAAGGGGTAAGGGGAGGTGGGAGGGGTGAGGGGAGGCGTAGGATGGTTTATTATAGGGTTGAGGGGCGGTCCTAGTCACGTGAGGCAGTGCAGAGTATCTACCTGTATTACCAGGTGTGCTGGTACTGTTTAGTTTGTTCCTCTTTTTCCTCCTCCTCTTCCTCTTTCTCTTCCTCCACCTTCTATCTTTTCTACATTTTTCGTCTCTCTCTCTCTCTCTCTCTCTCTCTCTCTCTCTCTCTCTCTCTCTCTCTCTCTCTCTCTCTCTCTCTCTCTCTCTCATACACACACACACAAGCTCTCTCGGTTCTATTCCGTTCAACCGTAAATTTCCCCCTCATGCACTTCCTTTCTCTTTGCCTTTCCTCCATCTCCTTCACGTTTCACTTTCCCCGTCTTATCACCTGCCGGTCCTTTCAAGCTCTTCCACTCAACCCTACACGCCATCACACACACTTTGTTACTTAAAAACACCACCACCACCACTACTACCACCACCACTACTACCACTGCCACCACCACCGCTAAGCCTTTCTCTCCCTCTTCACCACCTTTCACATTTTACCGTTCTTTCTCCCTCCCTCCTCAGCACAGGTGTTATATGAAGGGGGGTAGGGTAGGGTAGGACAGGTGCTCGACAGGTGTGGCTGTTTTCAGGTTAATGAAGTGATAAATTGACAAGGTGAGTTAAAGGGGATGACGAAGCGATGATGTGGAAGATTTGATTGGGTGGAATTTTTTTTATGGTTGAAATGGTGTAATATTACTACTACTATTACTACTATTACTGTTAATGTTACTACTACTACTACTACTACTACTTCTACTTCTACTTCTACTTCTACTATTACTACCACTACCACTTCTATTACTACCATTGCGTGTTGCTAGTGCTACTCCTATTACAGGCTCTGGTGTTCCTTCTGCTACAATTACTGGGGATAAACCATGTGCAGCCTTGCTTGGGCGTGTGCGTATGCGTGTGCGTGTGCGTGTGCGTGCTGGTCTAATGTGATCACTATAATGTAGTCCTGACATGCCTGTAGTGGAAAGGGGGTCGAAGAAAAGGTGGTGGTGGTGGTGGTGGCGGCGATTGTGGTGGTAGTAGTGATGGTGATGGTGGTGGTGGTGGTGGTGGTTGGAGATGGTCGCTGCGGGGAGGAAAGCGAAGAGAGGCAGCAGAGGGGTCACAGGGTAGCGGTGGGAGGGTGAGATGGGGGGGACGGTGGAAGGAGGGGATGGAATAAAGAATAATCGCTAACACCACCTTCTGTGCGCACCTTCACCTGGTAATCGCCGCACATCGGGACTCTTAGCTCCCGGCGTGGCGGTGCGGGGCGTCGAGGAGCACAGTTACCGCGCCTTGCTAACAATTATGACAGTTTTTAAGGTCAGGTGGTGGAGGCGGGACGAGAGGAGGGAACATTCAGTACCCTGGTGTTCGCCGCGGGGGATAGCGGGTCCGTGGGGGGCAGGAGAGGAGTGATGGTGTGCTGGGGGAAGGGGTGAGTAGGGTACCGAAGGACGGGTTACTGGGAGACTCGGGGCGGGGGTGAGCGGGGTTGACGAGGCCTGGCAAGTACAAGGGCGAAGGTTCACTGGGAGGAGAGGGTGAAGGGTACGGCGGTATAGTGAGGCAGGGGCATGGAGGTGAGGAGGAAGGAGTGGCGGGGAAAGTCAGTGCATTGCCTTCCTTCCCGCCCCTGTCTTGGCGCCTCCTCTCCTCCACCCCACCTCTCCTTCTCTCTCCTCTCCTCTCCTCTCCTCCTCTCCTGCCTCCTTGCCATCACACTCCTTGACGACAACAATCTCTCCTCTCTGTGTTCTGGTCTCTTCCTCTCATTCCTTGTCATTTTCTCGTCCTCATCATTGTTTTATAACCCGCTCTCCTGTCTTTAGCCCTCTTGCAAGTTATGTTCCTCTTGCGTGTCCTGCCCTCCACTGCCTGCCATCCTCTCTCTCTCTCTCTTTCCTTCTGTACCCAGCCTTGCCTCTCAGTTCTTATGGTGTGTCCTCCCCGGTGCGTGGGCGAGGCGTGGCAGGCGTGGTGGCTTCTGGTCAGCGAAGTACACGTGACTGCCTGCCTACTAGCTAGTCCCGGGGTCCTCGTGCCCATTACCGTGTCTGCTGGCGGCGCTGCGGCCACGACACCCACATCCGGCCGCCCGCTGACCGCTGACTGTCCGAGGCCTTGAGTGTTGTAGCCGGCGCTTTACTGGAGGAGGAGGAGGAGGAGGAGGAGGAGGAGGAGGAGGAGGACGGGAACGGGGGGGATGGTGGCGAACGAGCTAATGGGGAGATGGAGGTTGAAATGATGGTGATGGTGGTGGTGAAAGAGGTGCGAAAGTGGATGTTGGGGCGCAAGGAAACCCACACTGAAGGGGAACAAAGACGGGCGTGGGAAGTGGC
>JAPQNM010000044.1:7512378-7577378 GCA_029783475.1 Metacarcinus magister
TTCCCGAAGCTGTCATGGTTTTAGGGGGATGGGAGAGCAAGTGGTGAAGGGGAAGTGAGGGGAGGTGAGGGGTAAGTTACTCTAGCAAGTCCCGTCCGTCTATGCCTGTCAAACCTTAGGCCGCTGAGGAAACTTTGCTTGGCTTGTTTGTTCAATTTATCAGTGTTTGTTCTGTCTAATGTCCCCAAGTGGATATTTTTCCCCTCTCTCGCACTTAACTAATGGGGCCGAGGGAGGGAGGGAGGGAGGAAAAGAGGGAAGGAGACTGAGAGACGGATAGGCACGGAGGGTTGTGAGAGAGAGAGAGAGAGAGAGTGAGAGAGAGAGTGAGAGTGAGAGTGAGAGTGAGAGTGAGAGTGAGAGAATATCCTGATGTACCTTTCACCTCGCCTCAACGGAAGATAAAGATTTACATATTTTATTCATTTTTATAGAGGGGGGACACGACCTCACGCTAATCGAGAGAGAGAGAGAGAGAGAGAGAGAGAGAGAGAGAGAGAGAGAGAGAGAGAGAGAGAGAGAGAGAGAGAGAGAGAGAGAGAGAGAGAGAGCTGAATCTTATCCGGTTTGCTTGAGTTGCCCCGAATTTTCCACTTAAAAAGATGTGGAGAATGAAATCAGGAATATAATAAGCCTGATTTCACGTTCACCCCCCTCCCCCCCCACCTTACCATCCCCTTTCCCCTCGAACCCCTCTCCTCCTCCTCCTTCCTTAACCCTACCCTCTTCCCACCAACCCCACACCACCCCGCCAAAAAAATGATAGATGAATAATTATTAAGATTAAAGAAAAACAAAAATTTGATACGGGTTTGTTGGTGCAAATAAGTTTCGTTTGTATGTAGCTTTTCTTTGTGTTTCAGTTTTGTGTGTGTTTCTGTTTGTGTGTGTGTGTGTGTGTGCGTCTGTGTGTGTGTGTGTGTAGCAGCATCAGTCAACGTCACTGGTGGGTGGTTGTGACGTCAGGAATTACAAAGGGTGACGTCACTTGGGGAACGCCAGTGTTGTGTGCTATCTTGGTATTAATTGATTTTTGTGTCCCCTTCCCCGCCGCCAGACCATTACATAATTTGCCGCCGCTGCCGCCACCACCACCACCACCACCACCACCACCACCACCACCACCACCACCACCACCACCACCACCGCCACCGCCACCAACACTGCTCTACTCCTCTCCTGACCAACACTCCCACTTTATTTCTCTCTCTCTCTCTCTCTCTCTCTCTCTCTCTCTCTCTCTCTCTCTCTCTCTCTCTCTCTCTCTCTCTCTCTCTCTCTCTCTCTCTCACAACTTGATATGCTAAACCACCACATTATTACTCCTCCACCCACCTCATTACTACTACTCCACCACCATCACATTTCCCCCCATCCTTAAGCTATCTCCCCTCATCTCACCACATCCTCATCTTAAACACTGAACACTTTCTCTCTCTCTCTCTCTCTCTCTCTCTCTCTCTCTCTCTCTCTCTCTCTCTCTCTCTCTCTCTCTCTCTCTCTCATTGTTTCCCTCAGCCAGTCAGCGCATGGTCACAAAGGGACCCAGTACAGTGCATCTCCCGTGATTGGGATGCAAATATAATCTCTACTCTTTTTCTTTCTCTCTTTTTTTTTAATTTCATTGTGTTTGCTGCAGGTTATGTTCGGTTCGGGAGCGTGCATTGGCGCTGAGTGTGTGTACGTGTGCGTGTGTGCGTGTGCGTGGGCGTGTGTATGTTTTCTCTCGTCTCTTCGCCAGCCCGCCCGCCCTCCGTCCTATTTCACTACCTCATTGCCGGCAAACTTCCCCGTCTTCATTTCTCTTGCCCTGATGGAGTGCTGGTGAGAACTACTACTCCTCCTCCTCCTCCTCCTCCTCCTCTCCTCCTCCTCCTCCTCCTCCTCCTCCTCTCCTCGTAGTATGACCCCCGTAGTGGCGCCAGTGAGAGGGGAAGGAGAGGGGAGTTCAGAGGCCTTAGTGATATTCATACCGTGACAGCAATGGTTGTCTGATATTGCATAGAGAGAGAGAGAGAGAGAGAGAGAGAGAGAGAGAGATGGAGAGGGAGAGGGAGAGGGAGAGGGAGAGGGAGAGAGGGAGGGGGAGAGGTGGAGGGAAGGAGTAGAGGAAGGGAGGAAACTACGACTCTGCGGGACATTGCTCTTTGGTACGACCGCAGATGAGGGTGGTGGTGGTGGTGGTGGTGGGACGGACGTAAGGGGAAGGAAGGGGAGGGGAGGTAAGGGGAAGAGAGTTAGTTGGTTTGTAAGTATTTTCCAGGTAGCAATTGTGGTTGTAACGGCTGGTTGGGAGAGAGCTGCTTGTGGTTGTTGACTGTGGTGGTTGTGGTGGTTTGGACAGATGGATGGTGGTTGTGGTGAGCGGTGGTGGTGGTGGTGGTGGTGGTGAACTTGTTATGGCTGAGACTTGAATGTTGGATACAGAGGGTCTCCTTGTGTGAGAGTTCCTTGGTGGTGTGTGGTAGGGGTGGTGGTTCAGAAGGTCAGTGGTCGTGGTGGTGGTGGTGTTGGTGATGCGAGTCAAGGTTTGTTTATGTATGTATGTATGTGTGTATGTATGTATGTGTGTGTGTATGTGTACGTACCCTGTCACCTTTGTCTGGTTTAGTAGTGCTGCTTTCTGTGCGTGTGTGTATCATACTATCATGCACTTACCTTATTTATACTCACTCGCACTCAATTTTGACTCCTCTTTCACTCACTCAATCTATCTAGTATCCTGTGACTCACTCATTCACTTCACAAAAAATACCCAATCCCCCACCACACTACCCACCACACTACCCACCACACCCTCCCACCACACCCTCCCACCACACCCCACCACACCCTCCCACCACACCCTCCCACCAACCAGTACCCACACTTACTCACCCACCGACTCACTCAGCATTCCTACCCTCACCCTCCCTCACCCACCCTACGACCCACCCACCTACAGCCGTTCCTTATTGAGCTTGATATTGCAATAACCAACACAATCTGCTTTTGATAACCACTTCAGAGTGCGCTACCCTTCTCATGACTCCTTTACACACACACACACACACACACACACACACACACACACACACACACACACACACACACACACACACACACACACACACACACACACATGAACGCTGTGGTAGTGTGTCCTTGAGTGCTAATCTAGACCATCCTAGGAGCAGACAACACGCTATAACCCTCCTCCTCCTCCTCCTCCTCCTCCTCCTCCTCCTCCAGCCTTGAGACGACCTGGTAGTGGTTGGGTAGCACTTGGGGCCGTTAAAGGGAACGAACGCTTGAAGAGGAGGAGGAGGAGAACTGGAAGCAGAAGACAGGAAGAATAGCAGCAGCAATAGTAGGGCAAGTTTGTCTCGTTAAGGAATCAATCTTAGCACAGAACGATAACCGTGCAAGAAGGAAACATTGAAAGGCGAGATGCGAATAGAAAATGAGGTTCAAGAGTTTCTGCCGAAGATTATCCAATTTTTTTTCCTTCTTCATATCCAAACGGAAATGAATGATAACATGGTTGGAGTGGCAGTATCTGATAAGGCAATAAAAATAACACACCATGCGCGATATATTGTAACTTCCAACAGACATTCATGAAAAGCGAAATTAATGGTAACTCTTGGAATCCACAAACCACATCAACGACCTTAACGTATGCCACCACCACCACCACCACCACCACCACCACCACCACCACCACCAGCCTCAGCCTCGGCCACGCCACGCCACGCCACGCCACCACAAACAGGACTGGGCGGAACATTATGAAGATGATAACCACCCACTGCGCCCACCACTTAGGACATGACTTGCCTCCTTCCTTACAAGGGACATTCAACACCCCAACACTCCCCACGCCCGGCACAACTCTCGCTAATGTAAAAACTCGACCATACTAATCGCACGACACAGGGATAGCGTACGAGCAGTGACCGTGTTCAGTAGTTTTCAGATGACTTTGTGATGTGAAATTAATGGAACAATACTGACTGGCCACTTGCTTGATTTGAATGTTGAGGGAGAAAAAGAAAAAAAAGGGGGAGAAAAAGATCGAAAGAAAAGAAAAAATCCTCGCAAAATTGATATCCGTTTTGCCTTTTTAATTTAGTGGATGGTCGTGTACTCTGCCACCCAAACAATGAACAAGAGGTCACAGCTTGCTTGGCCTAAATCCAACCCACTCCATAACCACTTCGCATCACCTCGTGGGCTCCCATCGACGGGCACACTATCTAATAAAGATTCAAGCGGCGTAAATATGCTTAGTGATAAGAACCACATCACGCCGCCGAAAAGAACGAAGTCAATGATAAAACTTGTCATTCAGTCGCCGCAAGTGAACGACAAATTACGTATCATATTTTCCACCATAAATAATTAAATGGTCATTGCAAGGTATCCCCCAAATAATGAAAAGCCACAATCTCCGTGACTCGCAAACCGATGAACCTGCCACTGACCTTAGATACAAATACAGACCAATATCACTCGTACAAATTCATTGAAACTGTATTTGAAGGAACAGTGAGGCTTTGGCTGTAGTGTTACTTGGAAATAACCTGTGCAGTACACGTTACTCTAGTCTTTGAGCCGACAGGAGCATCACATCAGTCATGCCATAGCCAATGAAGGCTTGGCAATAACAGAGACGGAATAATCAGTACAATCACCAGGCCTGCTAATAGTACGAGTATATCATTCGATGAAGTGCAGATCCGGGGCTACAAAGCAAGTTTTACATATGACAGTTCAGTAACATCGCAATCTACCCGGTAAAAATAAAGTGTTGTGCCACACGGCAGCGTATCAACACTTCATCAGAAAAAAAACTGATGAGCTTGCTTTTTCTGAACTACAAACTGTGAAAATCTATTTATATCTTTATACCCGGGTCGTATCCCTCTTAAAGTGGTGTAGCCGAAACAAGGCGTCTACATACATACATATACTTACATACATCCACATGCATATGAACATACTACAGATAAAGAAAACACTCCATTATTAACCCAACACAGTAGTGAATGCTACATCACACGACATACCGGAATTATCGCCGGGAAAAAAACGTTAACGACAAAATAATGAAAGTGAAAATACGCGTTACATCTACCGCTCTCGGCTCATTTCGTCGCTTCCTGAGCATACTAAGCCTGGAAATCGAGCGACTCTGAACCTCGTACCGTGCCAAGGAACTGAAGCAACACCTAGTACTCGAAACATTCCTAATCCACACACACCGTCAAAAACCACCTCTACATCCTCAAACAGACTAGATATTCCTCTCTATTAATACGACAAATTGAACATACACACAGCCCTCCATTGGTCCGTCGTCGTTTATATAAAAAACGCAACCACATAACCTGCACACCAGAAGAAAAAAAAAACCCTACCAAACATAGATATATACACTACACCAAACACTATAATGTCCGCCTTCATCCACCTTCCTGTGTGATTGAAAAGAGTGAAGAAACTAGGAGGAGGTGGTGATTGCATGATGGTGATGATGATGGTGACGGTGGTGACAGCGAGATCATTTATCTTCGTAGTGTTAGGATGGAAGGGACGTGTTTGGGGTGTGTGTGGTGTGGTGGGGGGGCGGTGGGTGTGTGTGGG
This sequence comes from Metacarcinus magister, assembly GCA_029783475.1. Lineage (NCBI taxonomy): Eukaryota > Metazoa > Arthropoda > Malacostraca > Decapoda > Cancridae > Metacarcinus > Metacarcinus magister. Next base: position 7,518,007 of record JAPQNM010000044.1, read on the forward strand.
GGGGGGATGGGGCGAGTTCCTTCTCCCTAGTGTCCTTAGTTATTCAGGATGGGCGTGACGGGGTATAGATGGACCTAAGGGAAGGATATTGATGGGGGGTGGGGACTACTACTGCTCTCTCTCTCTCTCTCTCTCTCTCTCTCTCTCTCTCTCTCTCTCTCTCTCTCTCTCTCTCTCTCTCTTTCTCTGTGTGTGTGTGTGTGTGTGTGTGTGTGTGTGTGTGTGTGTGTGTGTGTGTGTGTGTGTGTGTGTGTGTGTGTGTGTGTGAAGTAAGTAGAATATTGTTGTGTTTACTTTTACTTGTGGTTAGATGATGTGAGGAATTTTTCTCCTCCTCCGCCTCCCGGCCACCACTTTGTTAGTTTCAAGGTCATAAAGATGATACTGCTACTAGGAGGGTGGTGGTGGCGGCGACGGCTGGTGTTAAATGTTCTGTGATGGTGATGGTGGGTGTTACAGGAGTGGCTGGGGTATGCTGTATACTGTTGTTTTCCTTCTTCTCTTCCATCCTATACCACTATCCACAGTTCCACCTTTTCCTCATCTCCGTCACATTCATCTATCTATCTATCCTTTCTACTTTTATTTTCAATTCGCTCCTCTTTACCACCCTTCCGTCCTCCTCCCCCTCCTCTTCATCTACCAAACTCTCGTTATGCTTTAAACTCTCCGTTTCTCACTCGCCTCATATCAGCCTCCTCCTCCTCCTCCTCCTCCTCCTCCTCCTCCTCCTCCTCCTCCTCCTCCTCCTCCTCCTCCTCCTCCTCCTCCTCCTCCTCCTCTCCTTCAGCTTCATGCCATCCTCGCTCCTCCACTTCATATCTTTCCCATCAACACTGAAACGTTTACTACCACTTCCTCTGCATCAACCCCCCGCGCGCGCGCACACACACACACACACACACACACACACACACACACACACACACACACACACACACACACACACACTGAAACGCTATATTTTTCAATTTTATATTTATTGTATAGTGTGTGTGTGTGTGTGTGTGTGTGTAATTGTATACCATGATTCTCAGCACTATGTGTATCTCATTACTTTTTTGTCTATTTCTTTGTTTTCTTGCCTGTTATCTCCCATACGTCTCCTCCTCCTCCTCCTCCTCCTCTTCCTCTTCCTCCTACGTGTTTTCTTATATTGTTTCGTCTTTCACACATGTTCCTTTTTTTTTTTATACCTGCACTAACTTTTCCTTTGTTCTCCTGTGTCATTTTCGTTGTTTATTTCCCCCCCCCCTCTCTCTCTCTCTCTCTCTCTCTCTCTCTCTCTCTCTCTCTCTCTCTCTCTCTCTCTCTCTCTCTCTCTCTCTCTCTCTCTCTCTCTCTCTCTCTCCCCCCACTCTTTCCTCCTCCTCCTCCTCCTGAATCAGTCTCGGTCATGCGCGTGGTGGTGGTGGGGGGTGGGGGGGATAAAGAGGAAGGAGGGGGGGAGGTTGGGGTAAGAGTGTCTAGGGCGTGACCTATCTACAGATCTGAGTAAATATTCCATTGGCACGCCCCGCCCGCCCCTCTCCACCCAGTCCCATCCCTAAGCCCTAGCGTTGAGGGGACGAGTGATGAAGGGAAGGTGGTAGGGAAGAAGGGGAGGTGGGGTGGGGTTGGGGTGAGTTTTGGTATTAGTTTGGATCGAGGGGGGAAGGGGGAAGGGATAGAGAAAGGGAAGGGGGCGTTGTGTTGACTATAGGGCGTGTAGGAGATGAGGGTGAGGGGACAGGATGGATGGATGGGCAATGTGGTGTGTGTGTTTTGAAGTATCGTCCGTTGTCGTTTAGTTGTGTGTGTGTGTGTGTGTGTGTGTGTGTGTGTGTGTGTGTGTGTGTGTGTGTGTGTGTGTGTGTTGTCGTGTGTTGTTGTTGTTCCAGGTGTGGCCGAATGGTGACACACAAGACGTAGAGGAGTGGAAAGGAAAGTTGTTTGTTTGTGTTCATGGTAATTTACATTGTTTTAAGGGAGGAAGGAGAAAAAAAAAGTGTAAACATGGGTTGAAGTGTAGATTATTTTTAAGTTACCATGCGTTCCAGTTGTACAAAAGTATTTTATTTTCTACTACTACTACTACTACTACTACTACTACTACTACTACTACTACTAAAGAAGGAACCAAATCCCATCTTTTGTTTCGAAGTTTCCAATGGTACTCAGGATCCAGATGTGCTTGTGGTTCTTCCCTCCCTCTTCTTCCTCCCCTCCACTCACCCCTCTTCTTTCCTCCCTCCTGGTGCGTGGGGGAAGGGGAGGGAGGGAGGGAAGGAGAGAAGAGAGAGGAAACGCACGCCCGGAGGTGAGGGGAGGGAAACACGGGATTGAGTAAGGGGAGGGAGAGGAGGGAAAGGAGGGAGAGGGAGGAGTGAAGAGCGTCCTTTGTTTTAGGTGACGTGTCAAGTCTATTTAAAGTCCCGTTTTCTGTGAGTTTGTAATGGGAAGACGAGGAGGAGGAGGAGGAGGAGGAAACGGTATAATTATTGATAGAACTCTGCAACTTGGGCGAGGAGGGAACAAGGAAAGAAAGGAGGAAAAAAATATGCATGATGGGATTATTCAATGGGTAACTTAAGTGATTTGCAAGTTATTATTTATCAGTCCGGCGAGTAGTGGTTGTAGTCTCTCTCTCTCTCTCTCTCTCTCTCTCTCTCTCTCTCTCTCTCTCTCTCTCTCTCTCTCTCTCTCTCTCTCTCTCTCTCTCTCTCCACAACTCCTTCTCTTCACAACTCCTCTTGGATTTGTAAACACGAGGATGAGTTTACAGATGGTGCCCTAGGGTGGAAGAGGAGGAAGGGCGCTGTAGGAGGCTGGGTGGAGGGAGTAGAGGGTGCAGGAAGGAAGGAGGGAGGGAAGGGCGTGTTGGTAGGTAGGTTGTGGGTGTGGGGGGCAGGGAAAGAGGGAAGGTGAAGAGGGCAGACAGATGTTTCACCAAGATTAGATGTGACTCTCTGCTCTTTCTTCACGTTCTCTTTTTTGTAATGGACGGAAGCGATATCTGGGCTGTTGATCTTGGGCGTGATATGAACAACCCTCATGGAAGAAAGGAAGGAAGGGAGGGAGGGGAAGGGAAGGGAAGGGAAAAGAAAAGAAAAGAAAGGAAAGGAAAGGAAAGAAAATAAGGAATGGAATGTGTGAACAGAGAAGAAGCCTAAGGTGGAAATTTCTTTGTAATTTTTTGCCTTTTTGATATTGTGAGTGGGTCGTGTTGTGTATTTAAATATTACTGTTTTGGTGTGTGTGTGTGTGTGTGTGTGTGTGTGTGTGTGTGTGTGTGTGTGTGTGTGTGTGTGTGTGTGTGTGTGTTCGTGTGAGTGTGCGTGGGTGTCGTTTTATCTAAGTTTGTGATGGTACGCCTCGCAGAAAATGGTTGTGTTCCTCTCAAGAGGTTACATTTTCTCTTACCTCCTTCCTTCCTTTTGGGTGGACTCCTCTGATTTCAAAAAAATTAAGTTGTCCGCGCTAAGTCTAGTTTTAAGTAAGTATAAGTTTGTATTTTATTGATGAATATTATGTAACCATTATTATTACTCGCCTTTAATTTGTTTCTTGTTTCTTCTTCTTCCAGGTAAGGGACTGCATAAGACTGAGTAGCACGTGTTTGGTAATGTACTGAAACTGATCTTGTTTTTTTATTTATTTATTTATTTTTTTATTATCGAGAAAATTTATTGGGTTGGGCAAAATGTGTTGTATTTCACCCGTTTAAAAAGAAAAAAAAAGAGGTTAGTTTAAGTCTATTTTATGTGTATTTCACGCGTTTAGCAAGAAAAAAAAGTTAGTTTGTCTATTTTATGTGTATTTCTTCCCTAATGAAATGCAAAACACCTTCACACCTACACCTTAACTTGCTTTTAGTGTTGTTAGGCGTAGTATTAATGGGTGTTGAAGGTGAGTGGGTGTGGGGGCGGGGTAGGTGTCTTCAGCACACGTTATAACACTATCTCCCATTTTCTTTGCTTTCCCTCGTGTCGTGACTCATACTGTGGGGGAGGGGGGAGGGGGGAGAGGGATTTGGAGGAGGAAGTGGTTGCGGTTGGGGAGAGAGAGAGAGAGAGAGAGAGAGAGAGAGAGAGAGAGAGAGAGAGAGAGAGAGAGAGAGAGAGAGAGAGAGAGAGAGAGAGAGAGAGAGAGAGAGAGAGAGAGATTGTTGTATTTGACCTGTTCCGTCCCTAAAGCAAAGACAGACAGACATACAAACACATGCATACACACACATACATACATATAGACAGACAGTCAGCCAGACATATAGACAGGCAGGCAGACAGACAGACAGATAGACATACCTCTTCCACTACAAAACTTTTCTGTATAAAAATATTTCTATCAAAAGCTGCTTACCGAGTTCCGTCTTGCTGGAGGGGAGGAAAGAAAGGAAGGTAGGGATAGAGGCAGAGAGGGAGGGAGGGAGGGAAGATGAGAGGCCGTAGGAGAGAAGTTTTTCCCTCCTCCTCAGCTTGCGTTTCCCCCTGAGTCACCCTCGATACGTTAGTCTCACTCCTCCTCCTCATCATCATCATCATCATCATCATCATCATCATTTTACTTAGTTTGCATTGCCGTACAACTCTTCTTCCCTTTATTATCTCTCTCTCTCTCTCTCTCTCTCTCTCTCTCTCTCTCTCTCTCTCTCTCTCTCTCTCTCTCTCTCTCTCTCTCTCTCTCTCTCTCTCTCTCTCTCTCTCTCTCTCTCTCTCTCTCTCTCTCACACACACACACACACACACACACACACACACACACACACACACACACACACACACACACACACACACACACACACGCCTAATAGCACAAGGTCGTTGCTAAGGCCGCCGGGTGGTTTGGGAGGTTACGTGGGTAGGTAGGTAAGTAGGAGGGAGGGAGGGAGGTATGAGGCAGGATAGGTAGGAGGGTGGGAAGGATACAGAATAAGCAGAAGCGTGGTTCGAGGGAGGGAGGGAGGGAGAGAGTAGTGGGATGGCGGCTATTGGTTCCTACACGACCTTGGAAGCCGGTTAGGACCCCAGTAAGTTCCAAGTACATGAGGTGTAGTGGATGAGGACGTGGTGGTGTGTGTAGGGGTGATGGAGTGTATGATATTGGGGAGAGGAAAGGGTGTACTTGTGGTTGGTTCTATTAAAGACAAGCAGGCAAGCAGTAGGGAGGTAATAAATAGGTAGTGGGTAAGTAGGGGGTCGTCGGGGTGTAGGCGACAGGGGACCTTCTTCCCAGAATGCCATGAATGCCACAGTATTGCCACCGCCTCCCGTGGGCCGTCGCCTCTCCCTGCTCCCCTCCGACGCCTCGTGGCCACGTAGGAAATGCCTGCGTACCGACCCCTCCTTCCTCCCTCCTTCCTCTTCCTCCTGCCCTAACCCACCACACACACAGTTACCGTTGCCGCCCTTTGCCTGACCTCCCTCACTGTCGCCTACAACTGCATCCCACACCTGCACGTAGATTTAAGCCAGGACTCCATAAACCACCACCTCCACACCTGGCATTGCTCCGCCGCCTAGTAGGGACGCGAGGGAGTAGGTTGTTGTTGTTGTACTGGGTTCAAGATCAGGGGATTGTAGGGAACTTTACCAATAAGCAAACTTATTCCCCGGTTTCCATCTTACTCTCGACGGTTCAGCCTCACCGTCTCCTTGCCTCCTCTTTCACCTTCCTCTTCCCCTCCGTCCTTGCCTTTCCCTCCTTCCACCACCATCACCACCACCGCATTGCAACACGTAGCGACAAACCCTCGGTACTTGTTTGAGTTTGGGCGAAGACAGATTTCATACACCCTGCTATCACCTTCCTTCCCTCTCACGATGGTTGATAAAAGCGTAATCAAGGGAAGGTAAAACTCAATCAACCTTTCAAATGACCTCCCCTAATGTTACCTGTTGATCTGTTAAAGGGTTTTCATTTTTATAGACATAGCAAACAAGATCTTACCGTGCCCCCCTAATTTTTACAGTTTCACCCTCATTCCTGTTTTACGTTCCGGTCTGCTAATTAGAGAAACCTGGTGTGGCTCTAAAGCTGCTATGGAAGCCGACCTTACCCAACCCAGCAGCCGCCCGTGGGAGTAGTGAAAGTAGGAACGCGAGTCTTAGTGAATCAAAAGCTGTCCTAGCGAGATATAGTTTTATGATTGGGGTAGGCACGGGGGGCGTAGGGGATGGGGAGGAGTGGTAGGAGAGGGGAGAAAGGAGAAGGGTAGGTGTAGGCAGGTAGTAGAAGCAGAAAGGGAGGGGTGGGGAGGTCCTTGGTGGGGAGAAGGCAAGGCAAGGACAAATAGCGAGGAGCGTCTTGCATATCAAACAATGGGTGGACTTGAGGCCTGGAATTTGATGTTCACAGAGAAATATAAGTTTACTTGTAGGAAAGCAAAAACAGTTGTGTAGGATGACAGCGAGGAGGAGGAGGAGGAGGAATCACCTGGACCTGCGAGAGTGGAGAGGAGGTTGGGGTGAGGGGGCTTAGGGGTTGAGGGGAGGGGGTGGTTGTGGTGTCCGGGGTCGGATTCCCCTGCCACCTGAAGCCTCCGTCACGAGAAGACCTTCACCGCCGCCGCCGCCGCCGCCGCCATGCTCAGCCTCCCATCTGCTCCCAGACTACCTTTCCTTATGAGTCATGAACGCTCCCCCCTTACTTCCCCATCTTCCTTCCTCATCTTCATTTTCACACAAACATATCCCATTCTTCTTCTTTTTTTGCCTTCACTTTGCCATCGTTTTGGAATGCAATCGCCATTCTCATTAATATTATCAACGGTATCTCTCTCTCTCTCTCTCTCTCTCTCTCTCTCTCTCTCTTCTCTCTCTCTCTCTCTCTCTCTCTCTCTCTCTCACGGGTGCATTTGAGTGTGAGGGTGTTGCATGCGTGTGCGTGTTGAGGGCGTGGATTGGTGTGTTGTGGTTTGGTGAGGTGAGAGTGAAGGAGGTTGTGTGGTGACATATGATGACATTCTAGGCTCGTGTGTCTGTCGTCGTCATCCTTCTCCTCCTCCGCTGTGGAAGATGACACCGGCCTCCTCCTCCTCCTCCTCCTCCCTCGGCACAATCACGCTGCGAGTCAATCCTCACGTACTCATTCTTCCCTCATTCACTCACTCATTACTTATTTGCGTGTTTCCTTCCTGTTATTTATTTATTTATTTTTTTTTTGTCTGGTAGATTGAACATTTTTCGCTTCATCGCTTCACTCATTCACTTGTTTTTGTCTTCTCCCACTCTATGCATCACTTTCACTCACTCACTCACTCACCACCTTCCAATCTACTCCTTTTTTCTTATAATTTATTGCCTGTACCCTAATTTATACTTACAAAATATCGCAGTTACCCTTTCAAACATTATTATGGACGAGGAGAGAGACCAAGTAGTGTATGTATGTATGTATGTATGTACGGGTCCCTTGTGTTGTTCTGTTTTGCCTTGTGCTTGTTGTTGTGCTGGGCAGGCTAGCTCACCACCGGACGCGCTTGGTTATTGTGTTGAAGGCAGCCACACAAGCAGTAAAAAGTCTCCCTCCCGTCGTATATCCCTTCTCTCCCTCCCTCCTTTCCTCCATCATCATCATCATCATCATCATCGTCATCATCATCATCATCATCATCATCATCCTCCTCCTCCTCCTGTTATGTATCCTTGGGCATCATCTTACTCCTTATCTTTATCCTTCCTCTTACTTCCTCTACATAGCTTCCAGTCTCTCTCTCTCTCTCTCTCTCTCTCTCTCTCTCTCTCTCTCTCTCTCTCTCTCTCTCTCTCTCTCTCTCTCTCTCTCTCTCTCTCTCTCTCTCTTCTGTTTCTTCCCTCTCCTTCAGTTACTCCATCAAACTTCCTGCAAAGACTCCCTCAGAAGCCATACTCTTTTTGAGGAGTAGAGGCGACAAGGGATATAGGAGGAGAAGTTCGTTGAGGTGGGGAAGGAAAAGGGGAGGAGGGGGTAATGGAGGGAGGGTAGTGAGAGGGGGAGAATGGGCAGGGCAGGGCAGGACAGGCGCCGAGGAAGAGGGCAGGCGGGAGGGAAGTTGTAGTGTGCCGCAGGAGTCTGTAAGCGCGTGTCCTCCGATCCTACGCTCCAGGACTCTTCTGTCACCGCCAATATGAGCAACGCCGTCGAAGAGCAGGTGTGTCCTGGGCTTAATTAGGCTGTGGGCAGGTAGATAGATAGGCAGTTATCAGTGTGTTTATTAGGAATTATATGGGTTTTGTATTTATATGTGGGTGTGTGTGTATGAGTGTGTGTGTTTGTATGTGTGTGTGTGTGTGTGTAATCAGGAACAGGGCGTGGCATGATAACCTGTGTCTTTCTATTAGTCATGCCAGCGTTTATCATCCCGTGCCTCCTTTACCATCATCTTGAAGGCGACCCCATCGAGGCGGGCGTCTGTGTCACGTTTCCTGCATCTAATAAGACAATTAACCTACAAACGGTAAATTATCATCAGTTGGAATGAGGCCGCACGTCAATAAACCCGCATGATCCACTAACACGTATTCCATGCTTGATCCCTTTGCATTGTTATAGTTGGACTTGTGTTGCTTATTACATGCCGTACTTAGGATGCCACCGGTAATGGAGAGAAGTTTTGCATCGCTCCGTTGTTACATTAGGAAGTATTGGCGAGGGATAGCTAAGAAAATGCGTTATAGGTAATGGGAATGTTGAGAATCCATCCATAGAGTTGGAATGCATATCTTCGAGCGGGAGAAGGAAGCTGAAAGGTTAGGAAAGTTTATCGCTGTGAGTGAGTGAAGGAAGGAAGTGAGTTTGAGTGCGGGCGTTGAAACGGACGACGTAACCTTTTGATAAGAAGTATGTATGTATGCACGTACGCACGATAATAGGATTCCGGTCCACCGAGGCACGAGGACACACGTTGCACTGACGCTAATGAACCTGAAACACGACCGGGAATTATGGAAGCAATTACATGGTAAATGAATGGAGACACATAATTGCGGGAAGACTTGGTGGGATATCGCTAAGTAATTACCCTTCCAAGCCTTACCTCTCCCTTACCGACATCCTCCTTTGGGACTCGTAACCACAAAGGAGCGGCATGGCAAACACACGATCAGACAGCCACGACCTTCATACCCAAACACTGACATGGGAATAATAGGTTCAGGGCGGCGATCTAAAGGGCCACGTTCCTCCTCCTAGTATTTCCTCGTCTCCTTTCACTTTAATTACTGTCCAGGCCGGATAGGCAGGTCAGATTGGGTGAGAATGGGGATAGAACAGAACAGGACAAGGGGGGCGGGGATACCAAACCCATGTGTCAGGGGTGTGTGGTGCTTGGCAGGGGGCCGGAGGTAATGAATGACTGCGGCCCGTTGTCCCCTGCTTCCTGGATCCTGTTTGTAGGGTTGTGTGTGTGTTAGCCATTGTGGTAGTCCTTGTCCTTGTCTGTCTATCATGTGTTTAACCATGTTCGTGTTTGGTTATTTTCTGCCTTATTGTATGTTTTGTTTCGTGTTTTTAATAATTAGTTCTGTGTGTCATTGTGTTTGTGTTTGAATTTCAGGGAAGTTGCTTAGTTATTCTAGGGAGGTAATTTACAAACTATAGGATATCTCTCTCTCTCTCTCTCTCTCTCTCTCTCTCTCTCTCTCTCTCTCTCTCTCTCTCTCTCTCTCTCTCTCTCTCTCTCTCTCTCTCTCTCTCTCTCTCTCTCTCTCTCTCTCTCTCTCTGGAGAGAGAGAGAGAGAGAGAGAGAGAGAGAGAGAGAGAGAGAGAGAGAGAGAGAGAGAGAGAGAGAGAGAGAGAGAGAGAGTGAGTTAGTTGAGAGGTAAGCGGATCCCCTGCGGTGTAGCCACGATACCTGACCTGACCTGCACCTGGCCACACACATGACTCCTCCATCCTCACCACAGTCCACTCATACCACCTAAAGAAACTCTCTCTCTCTCTCTCTCTCTCTCTCTCTCTCTCTCTCTCTCTCTCTCTCTCTCTCTCTCTCTCTCTCTCTCTCTCTCTCTTTTTTCTCTCTCTCTCTCTCTTTTTTCTCTCTCCTTTTCTCTCTCTCTCTCTCTCTCTCTCTCTCTCTCTCTCTCTCTCTCTCTCTCTCTCTCTCTCTCTCTCTCTCTCTCTCTCTCTCTCTCTCTCTCTTTACGATAGCAGCATCACATCTTACCTCCCGTTCTTTACTTCTCAGAATAAAGTATAATCACAGAGAACCAACTTTTTTAAGGCTAGACTTGGATAAACTAGAACGGAAAGGATAACAATTCTCCGTCACTCTTATCACACTGTGTTATCCTCTCCCTTAGTTCATCCGTAGCACTCCCTCTGCATCCTGAACTCTTTCTTTTGTCACATCCGCAGCGCGATATTCTACAACAGTATAAACGGACAGCAAAGAAAACGGATGATAATGAAGTGTGGCAGTGTTAGACCGTAGAGTTTCAGGGAGAGGGTGAAGCGTGGTGAGGAGAGGCGACGGGGCAACGGGTATGGGGGATAGTTGGGGGCTTTGTCTTTCATCAGAGGTAGGTGATAGGTGGGGGGCTTGGTGTCTGTCGGCGGTGTTGGTGTTGAGTAGTCATTGCTGTGATTTATGTGTTTGTATTCTCACCTTCTCTGTCTTCATTGATCTTAATTAAGTGTTTGTGTGTGTATGTAGCTAGTCGGAGTGTTATGTGGAGTATTTATTGATTGGTTCTTATGATATACATGTGTTGGGTATTAGTGGAAGGTTGTTGAATGGGTATCATGACTTACACTTATACTTTTATACTCTACTACTACTACTAGTCTGATGTTGTGTAAGTCATTCGTTGGTTGGCCTTAGCGACGAGTCAGTCAGTTATTTTATTCTATTTTCATGAGCATCAAGGTAAGGATACCATTGCTGGTTATGTAAAATGAACCTTCTCCTTGTCTACTGCTCATTCTTCTCTCTCTCTCTCTCTCTCTCTCTCTCTCTCTCTCTCTCTCTCTCTCTTTCTCTCTCTCTTTCTCTCTCTTTCTCTCTCTCTTTCTCTCCCTCCCCCACCCTTCCCCCCACACCCCCAGACACACACAAAACTGGGACGGAAGCCAACAAGACATGGTTGGGGGACCGTGGCAGTGGACGGGTCCCTCCTCGGTCACTTTTCAGTATCAGTTGCACATTGTTTGAGCAGCCTTGAGAACACGGGCCACGAGTTAGGTTATGTAAGTTTCCCCCTTAAGGCTTATTATCACCACCGTCACCACCGTTAACTTGTTCTCATCGACCTTGCTGCATTGTCGTTTAGGGAGGAAGGAGGAGGAGGAGGAGGTAGTGGTAGTGAGCACATAACCTGACCTCGTGTAATCTCTTAACATGTAACAATGACCTAAGTTAAGCTGGTTTTTTCTCAATCCCGTCCACCCACACATATGGCTCATTCTCCTCATTTACACCTTAACTCATCCAACCCACAGCTCAGCCACTTTGACTCACGCTTTCATCATCTTGACTCACCATGCCTCCTCCACCTCCCCTCCCCTTCTCCCTTCCTAACTAAGGGGCCAATCAGGACAGCGCGTGGAAGGTGCCAGGTAAACAGGATTGTCTCAGACTCAGGTGTTTGGTATGAGAGAGAGAGAGAGAGAGAGAGAGAGAGAGAGAGAGAGAGAGAGAGAGAGAGAGAGAGAGAGAGAGAGAGAGAGAGAGAGAGAGAGAGAGAGAGAGAGAGAATGAGTGAGTGATATACATATACAGACAGACCTTATAGGGAGACGACAGGGCTGTCGCTTACGCTGGCCACAGTAGGTATATTAATAGATATTGTAGACAAGAAGTTGTGGGGAGTTTATTGAATGGTAGTCATGGATGAATCATCGCAGAGCTGGAGGGAGAAAGGAAGGAAAGAAATAAGGAAGTTAGGAAAGAAGGAAGGAAGGAAGGAAGGAAGGAAAGGAAAGGAAAGGAAAGGAAAGGAAAGGAAAGGAAAGGAAAGGAAAGGAAAGGAAAGGATGGAAAGGATGGAAGGATGGAAGGAAGGAAAGAAGTTAAGAAGTTAAGAAGTTAGAAAGTTAAAAGAAATCAGGTCAGAAGATAGTAATGAGTGGATGTTAAAATACACTTGGGTAACCACTTTGCTAGACTAGAGGAATGATACACCACACTGTTGGTAGCCTCCACTGGGACAAAGAATGGCCCTCGCGCTGCCTTCTTACAGTACTTCTGCCAAGACGTGTTGGCAGGGTCGTGGGGGTCTCGGCTCTAACAGTAAGCTACACTGGGTTACAATGGGACCAGGGTGATACAGTGCAAGCTTATGCAATGTATTACAAGGGAAAGAGGATCTGTTTAGTATATTCTAGTGGTGTGAGGTTAGCGTGATAGACTAATAGGTGAAGATATTAATACACTATAGAATAAAATGTTCACCTTGATTTTGTCTGGACTTGTTCTGCTCTTGTTAGTACGCGTATACGTATAGTCTTGAGAAAAAAAATATTAACTTCCTTAGGCTAGTGCAACCTTCCCTGACTTGTCGATGAATAATGTTGGAATGTCCTGTCAGGGGCTTCTCGTAAGCGCATCTTGTGTTGAAGTCCCTTTCGTCATCATCATCATTGTCGTTGTGTCAGCATTAGTAAACTCAAACAAAATGATGAACTACCTTACGCTAGCACCTTCCTGCGCCTCCCCTCATCTTAACACTAGCCGTAACACTATTAGAGAGAGAGAGAGAGAGAGAGAGAGAGAGAGAGAGGAGAGAGAGAGAGAGAGAGAGAGAGGAGCGAGAGCGAGAGCGAGAGAGGGAGGGAGAGGGAGAGGATATGGGTAAGTGGATATGTAAGAGATAATGAATGTACCCGAGAGAGAAAGAGAGAGAGAGGTCAGGGATATGGGTAAGTGGATAGATAAGGAGATGTAAGAAAATTGAAAGTGTACATACCAATAGGATGCTGGCGAAGGTGTGTGTGTATGTATGTATGCGTGCGTGCGTGCGCGCGCGTGTGTGGAGAATGGGTCACAAGTGAGCGTGGGCATGGGCATGGGCAGGCGTGGTGTGGGCGTGGCGTGGCGCGGGTGGTGCCCTCATCAGGTCCAGTAGGGGGCGGGGTGGTAGCGGCTTCGTTCTTTCCTTGAGTGACCCACTGTCCTCTCTCTCTCTCTCTCTCTCTCTCTCTCTCTCTCTCTCTCTCTCTCTCTCTCTCTCTCTCTCTCTCTTTCTTTCTCTTTCTCTTTCTCTTTATCATACATTTATCACATGCCCTTATAAATAATGTCTTGTGACTCAAAGTGTGTGTGTGTCTGTGTGTCTGTGTGTCTGGGTCTGTGTCTCTGTCTGTGTCTGGGTCTGGGTCTGTGTCTGTGTCTGTGTCTGTGTCTGTCTGTCTATGTGTGTATGTGTCGGTGCCCTGGATTGACTGACTGGAAGGGTTCTTTGGGGACAGTGAAAGCTGTGGACTTTCTTAACAAGACAGCGGAGCGGCGACGGGGTTGATGGTGATGGTGGTGAGAGTGGTGGTGGTGGTGATGGTGGTGATGGTGGTGACGGTGGTGGTGGTGGTAGCGATGACGGGCCGGGTGGTAGGGGAGAGGGGGATGTTTGGGGGATGGTGAGTGGCTGCGGGGGAGGAGTGAGTGAGTGAGGGGAGGGGAAGAGAAGGGAAGGGGAAAGGGAGAGGGTGGAGGGCCCCTGGTTGTGTGGTGGTCCCCTCAGTTTGCGCTGCCTCCTGGTGTCCTCCACACAGACTGCCGCTCCTAACAACAACTTACAGTGGCGTAGCTTGTGATTCTGACTCTGCTTCCTTCTGCTCTTCCTCCTGCTCTCCTCCGTCATCGTTCTCTCGTCTCGTCATGGAGTGCCTGAGATGGTTGTTTCGTGTGCTGGGAAAAAAGCCGGCACGCACAGCCCACACGGTAAGAAGGCGGCCTTGTCTGCTTACCAAGCGTAGCTAAGCCGGTATAGTGTATCATCAGTCTCCTCGGCTCTTCACTCTCTATGCTACTCCTTTGCCACGTCGTTTGTCCTTCCTCTCCCTGTAACCTTGCCTCGAGAGGGTGTCACGGTACTAGGTTAAGAGAACGTACTGTATGACCTGACTTAACTTGGCTCCCCTCGCCCCTCATCATCTCACTCCTCATAGCAGTAATAGTCGTATCCTGGTGTTTGTGTGGGTCACGTGTGTACATCTTTTCGTATCCTTATGTATGTATGTATGTGTTTGTGTCTGCATTACCCCCACCCTCCCTCGCCCATAAATCTGCGCATAAGATATTTTTCATGTGCGTGTAGTGTGTATGTGTGTGTGTATGTGTGCGTCTTTCCCAGCAACACGGTTCGGTCTCCACGTGGATGTCTAGTTACTTCATAGGTCATGTTTTAGTCTAGCCTTCCTGTTTTTTTGTAGACAGATAGTGCCAGACTGGTGCCAGTGAAAGGTAGACCGTGCCAGGTGGAAATGATGTATGCAGTAGTGAGGTAGCGACTGTGCTTGGAGCGAAGAAGGAAGGGAAGGAGAGAAGATGGGGTTGTGGGGTGTGCTTGGGTGAGGCAGTGAGGAGGAAGAAGGTGGGCGGGCGGGCGGGAGGGTGGGTAACACGAGCCAGCCAGCCAGCCAGTGAGTGCCACGCCTCGCCCACCAAGCCGGAACGCCAGCCAGATCTGCATTACGTCATCATTTTCAGCCTCTGAAAATGTACAACTATTTCCTCTTTCCTGTTTGTCTGCGTGCGTGCGTGTGTGTGTGTGTATGTGTGTGTGTATGTGTTTGTGTTTGCGTGTGCTGCTATGCATGTCAACTTTCCTTTTTCATGGTCATCATCACTATCTCTGTGTATGGCAGCCTTGCTTACTAATTACCTAGGTGGAGTAGGTGGAAATTCCTTGTGTGGAAGGATGGCCTAGACTGGTATGGTGGTGGTGGTGGTTGTGGTGGAGGCTTGGCTATTTCAGATGCATACCTCGTGGTGGACTTAAATGGAGGTGGTGGAGATTAGGTAGTGAAGGTTATGGTGGGTCAGTGGTGGAGAAGAGGAGGAGGAGGAGGAGGAGGGTGGTGGTGGTTGGGGGGTGGGGTGTAGGTAAGTGTGTCATGTGAGGATTGAGAATTGAGGGGAGGGAGAGAGGGGAAGCGACGTGCTTTCATTGTGCTTGTAAGGATAACTGTTTACACTGCTTGGACGAGGGAGTGGGGTAGGGAGGGGAAAGGAAGGTCAGGGTCAGAGTCAGGTCAAAGTTAGCTAGCATTCTCTCTCTCTCTCTCTCTCTCTCTCTCTCTCTCTCTCTCTCTCTCTCTCTCTCTCTCTCTCTCTCTCTCTCTCTCTCTCTCTCTCTCTCTCTCTCTCCCTCCCTCCCTCTCTCTCTCCCTCTCCCTCTCCCTCTCCCTCTCTCTCTCTTCGTAGATGGACGGATAGGTTGGAGCGTAGTAGCAGTTGTGTGGAATGTTTTTTGTATAAGATAATTAGTATTGTGGGAGAGAAGGGGAGAGAGAGAGAGAGAGAGAGAGAGAGAGAGAGAGAGAGAGAGAGAGAGGGAGAGTGGGAGAGTGGGAGGATGACGTCAAGGCAGTGTGTGTGTGTGTGTTTTGTGTGTACGTACATACATACCACTGGCAATGGCACCCTACTTGAAGGTTCCTCAGTGCCTCTACACACACACACACACACACACACACACACACACACACACACACACACACACACACACACACACACATACACATACATACACATACACACTATTCAGATGGTTTGGCGTTACAGGTGATTACAACACATTAACTCATATCTGCTCTATTTACTGTAATTATTTATCCAATTACTCACAATTACTCCAGTCTCTCACGCTGATAGCTTATTCAGTATTCTTATCTTGTTTTCCAACACGTATATATTTTATTCTATTATACTTGTTTTTTTTATCACTAATACAAATCTAAGTCATTGTATTCCTCCTCGTGTTTTCTTTGGCGTGGTGGTCATGTCTGTGGTGTAAGCTGATTATTATTATTTGTTTCTATAGTTTTCTGTCATCCGCCTAGTTATTATAATGGTATATACAGTGAATGGTTGATGAGTATTCGCTGTCGTAATGGTTAGCGGAAATATACTTGTGGCTTGTTAGAGTGTTCACTGAGGCGTTGGATTCGTTAGCTGGAAAGTATTAGGTAGAAAGTCTTATTCTCATAAAAGCATCACTTGAACTAGGGTGTTTGATCTCCTTGGTGTTTGATTCTATGTAATGTTGCTGTCGTG
This sequence comes from Metacarcinus magister, assembly GCA_029783475.1. Classification (NCBI taxonomy): domain Eukaryota; kingdom Metazoa; phylum Arthropoda; class Malacostraca; order Decapoda; family Cancridae; genus Metacarcinus; species Metacarcinus magister. The sequence goes on from JAPQNM010000044.1 coordinate 7,534,178, forward strand.
ATTCTCTGGCTCGGCTGCGTCTTATACCTAGTTGTTTATTGATTCAAGGAGGGATGGGTAGCGGTGTATGTAAATTGTGGAATATTGCACTTAGACTGTCAGATTGCTTGATATGTTTAACTAGTCGACGCATATTTAAATTATTTCCGTCTCTATCCTGCTATTTCCTGTGTATGACGGTCTATTACTGATTGACTCGCTGATTGATATAGTTATAGCTGCTACCTCGGCTCGCCAGAATGATCATAACTCTGGTCCGTGGGTGTGTGTGTACTAGCTTGAGTGCAAGTGGGTATTTTTATATTAATTTTGATGATAATGATAATGATAATAATAATAATAATAATGATAATAACTGAAGGATCAAGCACAGCAATGGAAAGTTAATTATAATATAAGTAAATCAGGTTCCCGCTAAGGTGGTCACCAAACTGGTCTTGATAATCGTTCTCGCCGCTGTACCTGGGTCCACCACACCGTTAACACAAGGATACTTAAAAAGATTAACAAAGTTGCCACGCCTTGACCACAGCATAGCCCCCACACCCCCACACCCATACCCCTTCCCTCCAATACTCCACCGCCAGACTAGATTCATGCACTACTTTCTCGTTTAATCTGCCGTGTATACAACTTCTTACGGGGGGACTGTTGAAATTTCATAGTTATTTATATTTCGAAAGACAATACTTGAAGGATGTGGACGCGAATATATTGTAATGACACTGACGTCACAATCTCTCGCTGTCTAATAATTACTAGATCATTTATTTTGGAAGGAGAAAAAGTTGCTGGTCTGAAAATATCCAAAAAATCTCTTATAACAAACCCGATGCAGTAACTAAAGTATTCCTTCTATATAGTTTGTAATAATTAAACCTCACAGTTTGACAGATGTTCAGTGGGGTTGTTCAACGTAATCTAGACGCTGTAGAGGTGCATGGAATATAAACAAGGCCACCACGCCCTTGCTTACGTCCTCGCTCCTGTCCCCACGTTTGAGAATAATAATTGTCAGGACCTGTTTTTTCCCCCCCTCTTCCTCTCGTCTTCCATAAACAGACACAGGAAACGATGTTCATGAAAATATCAACTTTCCTGCACATGAAAGGAAATCATGTATCGCTGATGTTATGAGAGTCAAGGAAAAATATATACACATGTTCGTAAAGTGATAAGAAAAAAGATACATCATACGTATCTACCAGCTTGCTAAGACCAGCACGCCCAGCCATCACCTGCCCCTGGATTACCTGGCGGTGGAGGTGAAGCTTGATGACAGAGTTAATTTGATGGAATCTTACCTGTAAGCTTCATCCCTACCCTTGCCCCATCCCACATCCCTCTCCCCCCGTCCATCCACCCTATCCCTTACCAAACTACGTCAAACACTTTCCTCATCTCACTTATCTCCTTCCCTTCCTCCCTCCCTCCCTTCTGCATATTTATGTAGGCCCTGTTAGGTGCGGGGGCCATGATTTTGGCCACATTGCGTCAAGGCCACGCAGGGTGTTTTGAGACGCCTTTCATTAATATTATAGACGGAGAAGGGAAGGCATAATAGAGGAAATGAAGGAAGGAGGAAGGGAGGCTAATGAGCTGAGATTGAGCAAGTCTGACTAGGAGTGAAAGTCTGATTGGCCATGCGTGTGCGTCTCTCTCTCCTCTCTCTCTCTCTCTCTCTCTCTCTCTCTCTCTCTCTCTCTCTCTCTCTCTCTCTCTCTCTCTCTCTCTCTCTCTCTCTCTCTCTCTCTCAGGGTCAGTCTGAAGCTGTTGCTGAAGCTTTTAGAAGCCTAGTGCCCTGCCGCCCCTGCTGACTATTGTGTCGGTGTGGCGGCTAGGGAGGGTGGAGGAGGGAGGGAGGAAGGGTAAGGGCGAGGGTGATGGAGGAGGGGGGGGTAGAAGGTGCCAGACGTACGAAGATCGTGCCAACCCATCCCCTCATCCCCAACTTCCTCTCTCCCTCCCTCCCTGCATCCGACTCTCTTCCTCTCTCTCCGTTTTCTCCAAGGTCATGGTCGCGGTTCCATTGCATCATCTCTCTCCATATTTCTTCCCCTAACTCGGCCTGTACATGGTGCCAGCATCCCTCCCTCCCTCTCCCTCCCTCCCCTCCTATGCCCTCCCTCCCTCCCTCCCTTTTTCCCGTCTGAGGAACGAGGCTGAAGTTGAGTGTGACGCCCCGCAATCATGCCATCAGTAACGTGGATGCGATGCGATGTGGATAGAGTCTGCATGATGGGCCAGATAGCATCATGCAGCTTGGTGGAGCAATGGACGGGTCGTGAACATGATTTAAGGTCCTTCACTTGTAGACTTTCTTTCTTCCCTTGTGGATGATGGAAGTGCTCTTTGGTAACGTCTTGGAGAGTCTGTTTAAGGGGTCGGGGGTGGTAGTGACGGTGAGTCCCTGGGTGCGGGTGGTGGTGGTGGTGGGGAAGGAGGGGAGTCTGCCGGGCCTTGACTGCCCCCGCCCAAAATAACTCCTAGACGGGTCATTATAACGGCCTCGACTAACGTGGGGAAGCATGAGGCACCGTGGCGGCGGCGTGTGCGAGCAGCCTCAGGATACCCAAAGACACAGCCTCGTGCTATCACGGGATATAATTATTTATTTTTTTTGTTTTGTTCATACACATTCAATCAATATGCATTCAGTCAGTGGTTATTTTCCGGTTGTCTTGAATATTTCACAGCCAACCTCCATGTTTGTATAATCATGTGTATTACTGAGGAACTGAGACAACATAAAAACAGAGTCTTTTCATTTCATAAAAACTTCAAAAGTCAGCACTTTTACTTCACAAAATATTTATATAATTTTTTTTATATTATTACGAACTTATTTGTGTGCAGCTTAGCTTTGGTGAATAGTTTTTCTTTTGTTTTTCTTTCTTTCTTTGTCTTTCTTTTTCGCTTTCATTCTTTCTTTTTTTGTTGTTTTGGTGCGTCATTTGATCTTTTCATGGCCACTTTAGCCTTTGGGTGTGGTGACCTCGTGTTCCTGTGTCCAAATAGGTCCTGAGTGCAGCCCCAAACACAGGCAGGCAGTGTGTGTGTCTTAGGGAGGTGTGTTTCAGTATAGGCCTAGACAGGGGAGGGTGGCCGAGAAAGGGGAACAGGCGGTTGGGGCTCCACGGTGTCTTTCAACACACCTGGACGAGGAGGAGTGATGGGTGTAACGGTGTGTTGAAGTGACATGAATTAATGACTTTTAGTAATCACTGGTGACGAAGTGCTGCCGTCAGCCGCCCAAAGTGATGACGTCGGGGACATCAGCCCAGTAGGAACAGAAAGGCCCGGCCAGAAGCAGCTGTGTTGGCCCTGTTGACCAGGATATTAATAGCTCGAGTGCCTCTGTGCCCATCTCTCCCCATTCCTCACTCATCTCTTCCCTTCTTCCCTTTTCTTACATCCCCTCCCAGTCCTCTCTCTCCTTCATTCTCTTCCCCTTACCTCTGGCACCCCTCACCGTCCCCTCGGTATGTTTACACACCCGTCCTTCCTCTGCCTCCGCCGGCGTCTCACATTCCTCAGCGCCGCTCTTTGTTAGTTTTGGCGACTGTCTAGGTTTGTGTGTAGGAAGCAGAACTATCTAAGCTTATGCAGCACACTAAATCTAAAGTTTAAGAAGGAATTGTCTGGACATCGGGATGCAAGGAATCCGGCAGGAAGAGGCAGCGTCTGCCTGAGGTGCGGGTGCTGAGTGGTGTCTCGAGGCTCGGACAACAACAGCCAGGCTGAGTCACGTGCATGTTGAACCATATTAACAGATAATTATGTTTGTCACTTTTTACGGGCGTTCGAAAATTGCAATTAGATTCATACATTGAGTTTTTTATTTTCAAACAGACCTCGATCATATAGGGGAACAGCACATGACGTTCACCCGCCCCCACCCCTCGCCAAGCAGCTTTTTCGACCTCTGCTGCGCAGCTCTTTCCTCCACGACAGTCTTCCTTCCACCCATGCTTAGTGGTGGTCTGGACGGCTAAGTCTTGTATGACCCGTGAGTGTGGCGCCGCTGTGGCGAGAGACAACCCGGTGAGGGGGAGGAGGTGACGGGGTTGCTGGCTGTTACCCTCCCCTCTTCTCTCCGCTCTGCTTTTCCCTTCCTCCTACCCTCCCTTACTCACGTCCACACCCACGTCACCCCTCCTTGTGCACAATCATGTGAGTCGGTGCATTGCCTTCGGTCATTGAGCGTCGCGTCCGTGGGCAGCTTCGACACCCTCGCTCAACTCAGCCACTTTCCCTTCTCCAGCCTGGGCGGCTCATCCCTCCCCTCGACCCACCCACACACAGCTATATTTCCTCTCACTCCACGCCTTCCTCCCTCTGACGAAGATTTATTATTTGATGTACTCCGGAAATGGAGTTCAAATTTATCTCCTAGATTTGAGAGGCATTAGGGATGATGGCGACGGAATTCCCCGCGCGTGGGAGCCGCTCATGTGGTTTTCCCGCCTCAGTGACGTGCGAGGCGAGTAATTAGTATTATTAGTGTAAAATGTGCGCGGCGGCCATCATGTTGCCGATGACTTGGCACTTGCGGCCCTTGAACTGCCAAGTGGGTCGACGGCAAGCCCACGCGACGGCGGCCATGGCACTCCCTGCTGGCACTGTCCTGAGGGAGAGGGAGCGTGATATAGGTGTTGACAGGCACATAAAAGGTGTATCAGCTACATATACTTTATCTTATTCACAGTTTTATTAAAGAACGTAAAATCCAGTGCACTTAACTTTATTTGAATCTTCTCGCTTGTAGAAACTTCCTTTTACCTTCGTTGGAATTTTTAAATATGTATTCTCCTCCTGTGTGTGTGTGTGTGTGTGCTGTGTGTGTGTGTGTGCGTGTGTGTGTGTGTGTGTGTGTGTGTTTAAACGTTAGGTAGGTGCACTGGTGGGTTTGGTATGGTGCTCCCGTTGTCACCTGGTTCCCCCGCCCCCCACTATTACCTTGTTTTACCCCCTGATCTTACCTACTCTCTTCCTCATCGTCATTCCCCTTCTCGCTCTCACACACAAAAAAAAAAACAACACCGCAACCATACACGTTACTTACACTTCTTTCCATTCTCACTCTGTTCATCAAGCTTTGTATTAGTTCCATATTCTTTACACATGCCTTTGTTTTCTTTCCTCCGTCTCTTTCAATAACATTCTCAACCTCTTCATTCATATAATTTGCCTACTGTTTCTTTCCCCTTACTCCATCCTCCCTCTCCCTCTCTACCTTCTCTTCAGTCTTCCTCTCCTCCCTCTCCCTCCTTTCTCTAACTCACTCGGTTGTGTATCATTGATAAATTGTTGGGGACGAAAGTCTGCGTAAATGAGACTTGAAACGTTGAATCTTGATGTTCCTTGTTTTGCTAGTGAAGACGGGAGTTATATTATGTTTATTATTATTATTATTATCATTATTTTCTTTACAACTAGCATGCGACAGGTTTATGGAGAGTATATAACCCACGTCTTTATCATCGTCGTCCTTTTTCTTTCTCTCTCTTTGCATCCCAATAATTTACTTGCCGCCTCTTTGTCAATGTCCTCTCCCCTCCCCCCCCCCCACCCCCTATCATCTCCCTTCACTCGCCCACCTGCCCCGCCCATCTGGCCCGCCCACTCTTATGTCCATTGCTATTGAGAATCGCTTGCATGCTGCTCAACCATAAAGTGTTTTCATTGTTCCTCTCTTTTTTTTTCTTTTCTTTCTCTTTTTTTCTCTCTTCACCTTTCGTTGTTGTCGATTTTCCGCACCTCTCGTTTTCCTGTCGTGTCTCACTTCCTTTCCTTTTTTGTGTGTGACCGTTCCCTCTTTTTTTTTCTTTTCTTTTCTTTCCTACACCGTGTTGTGTTCCTCATCCTCTACTTTAGCTAATACTCTCATGTTCTTCTTCCTTTGTTCTTTCCTCCCTCATTGTTCCTTCATTTCCTCCCGCGTTTGTGTTCTCTTTTCTTAAGCTTTATTGTGCTGTATTGCGGTGTTAATTAACCTTTCTCTCTCTCTCTCTCGCTCTCTCTCTCATCGTCTCTCTCTCTCTCTCTCTCTCTCTCTCTCTCTCTCTCTCTCGCTCTCTCTCTCTCTCGCTCCTATCTATTTCAGCTCATTTCTTTTTTTGAAATAATTTTTTTCCTATTATGAAGTTTTCTAGAATTATTCTTCGTTTTTATCATTTACTTTTGCTTCTTAACTTCATATTCCTGTTTTTTTTATATATTTATTTAACATTGGCTATTGATTATCTAGTTGTCTTCCATAGTTATTCTCATTTCACCCTCTGTATATATTCCCTTTTTTTTTCCCCTTTTACCTCTGATAATATACTTCACATCTTTTTCTTTCTCTTCTTCGCCTTGTTTACTCATCTCTCTTCCTCGTCTCCCTCCCCTCCCCTCCCCTCTCATTTATGGCCGCGCTAAAGAGTTTGACGTCAATTTGTTGTTTGTCCAAGTATTTCCCGACCATCTGAAACGCACCCGACCAATTATAGTTTCCCAGCCAAGGTTCCAAGACGTACGTATATATAGAAGTCAGTGTGTGCGTGGAAGGGGGGCGGTGGGGGGGTTGCGGAAGCAGGGATGACTTTCCATGGTCAGTGTGTGCGTCTGTCTCTCTCTCTCTCTCTCTCTCTCTCTCTCTCTCTCTCTCTCTCTCTCTCTCTCTCTCTCTCTCTCTCTCTCTCTCTCTCTCTCGTCCGTAAGTTACTCCTCCTCGACTAGTCTTTCTTGTCACTTGAGATCGTGGTCGCCTCCACTGCGTCGTCTCCCTCCTCCTCCTCCTCCTCCTCCTCCTCCCTCCCCCCACCCCCCACACACCCACGCCTCGTCTTGCAGGACTGAACCCGTTTGGTGTAAGGGTGAGGGAAGGGAAGAGTTGTAGTGTCGAGGTCAGGTGGAGTTGGGGTTGTAGGGTGCTCAGCTTACTTCTAGGTATACCTCTCTCTCTCTCTTTCTCTTTCTCTTTCTTAAACTGCTCATCTTGTCTTAAACATCACCGTAGTTTTGATATCCTGCCTATTCAGGTTTTCGAGGGGAACAGGTTGAGTCATAGTTCTGGAAGCTGAAGTCAGGTGGTGAATAGGATAGGGAGGAGAGTAGTGTGTCGGGTTGCAGTATCAGGTGTTGTATAACGTAACCGGTCGGTGTGTAAGTAGCTTGACTAATTTTATGTTGCGAAGTCTCGTTTCGGAGGCCGTCATCACCTACTCCAGTTTGAGGAAGGTACTGTCCCATGCGGAGTCGTTGGAAGCGGCTGTGAGTTGTTGCTGTTCCTCAAGGCGCTGAGTGTCTCCCGCATCGTGACAGCAAGATAATTGTCCGTCGCAGTTGCTCTTCAAGTGTTCCTCCAGTTGTCATCATCAGCTTCGAGCACCACCATGATGGTCGGATCCTATTATCAGAACGCCTACCCTTCGGCCTGCCACTACTGCACCTTCTGGTCCATCCGCCGTCCTAACCTTCCGTCCAAGGCCATCAGGACTCCGAGAGTTCCCATGACTTCCAAGGGAATCCTTCAGTGTCAGCAGTTACTGTCCAGCGTTACTGACAAAGTACAAAATGGTCCCCAGCCGAGCCCCGTGCATGAGATCACGTCCTTCCTCGATAAAGCCAAGCCGGTGTTTGAGATCGTCCCTGTCCAGGAAGGTGTGAAAACTCAAGATAAGCCATCAAATGGCGATTGCTTTCCCCACATTGAAGATCAGACCATTGAAGAGGTTATATGTAATGGGAAGTACGTCGAGGAAATGCTGACAGAGACTGAGACAAATGGTGACGTCGCCCCCGTCGCCCTGCTCCAGAACCACGTTTATTGTCCCTCCGTAAGTCTGCCGCGTCATATGTTTTCAGGGAATATTCTCGCCAGGAAAGTTCTCAGGACAAGACCCCCCCCCCTTGATATGTATAAAGATTTTCACAATGGAATGAATGAACGTGCCAAATACCAAAAATGTCCTCTAATCTCTACCAATGCGCATTTCCTTAGTCATAAAGAGAGAATTTCCTAATGGAAGTCAACCACGCAGTTCCGCGCGAGGATCAGTTTTCTTTGGTGGCTGCAAGACGTCGTTTTCTTTGGCTGGCACCAGTTGCACGATAACTGTAGCGGTGCACATGACGGTCTTCAACCCCCCACTTGTAGGTCCACTGCTCAGCCACGTGTGTTCTGACCATAACAACAGAAACACAATATTGAATTCAAGAAACTCATAATGATGCATATTTTTAGGAGGGTTTGAGGAGGTTAGGAGAAAGGCTTGCACTAAGAGAGGCCCGTCGCCAGCCTCCACCACATCTTTGTTTCTTTTTTTTACATGTGTGAGACTGATTTATGTACAGTGGTGGAGGTGGAGGCGTACGGGTGGCAGTGACGCCAAGGGTTGTATTTTTGTATGATTGTATTTGTGGTGTTTGAGACTACGACCGGGATGAGCGAGCCAAGTGTGTGAGTGTGTGTGTGTGTGTGTGTGTGTGTGTGTTTGTGTGTGTGGGTGAGGTTAGGGGTGACAGGGGATGGTGATGTATCCAAACATGTGTTCTTTCCCCCTCACCCTCTCCCCTTTATCTCCCCTCACCCAGGTAATCCCCTTCATCTACCTTCCCCATTCCCTTCTCCCCCTCCCCTCTCTTCCCCTCATCTCCTTGCATCCCTTCCCCTCCTCTGCCTTGATGCGCTCTGATAAATATCCTGGCCCACTCACCTGTATTTTTCGTCCTTGGCTCCTTATGAGCTATTTTTAATCGCAGGTCCAAGTGGCTTTTTCTCTTTCTCTCTTTCTCTTTATCTCTCTTCTTTTACATTAATTTAAGGAATGTTTCTGCTTCCTGTCCTCGGAAATGTTGTGTTTATAGGTCTTTTCTTAAGCTTTATTGTGCTGTATTGCGGTGTTAATTAACCTTTCTCTCTCTCTCTCTCTCTCTCTCTCTCTCTCTCTCTCTCTCTCTCTCTCTCTCTCTCTCTCTCTCTCTCTCTCTCTCTCTCTCTCTCTCTCTAATTGTGTCAGGAAGTGCAAGCGGCAGGTGTGGGTGTGGAGGAGAGGCGATCAAGGCCAGGTGTGAGAAGTGCGACATGCAATTCTCGTCCCTCTTTCCCCTTCGTCCTCCTTCCCCTTTTCCCCTCCCCTTCCCTTCCCTTCCCTTCCCTTCCCTTCCCTTCCCTTCCCTTCCCTTCCCTTCCCTTCCCTTCCCTTCCCTTCCCTTCCCTTCCCTTCCCTTCCCTTCTCTTCTCTTTACTTCCTTTTCCTAGTCATGAAAACTCCGTATCTCTATATCAGCTATTTTTTTTTATATCCAACTTTTTATTTATTTATTTTTTTTCCCTTTCGTTGCTGAACTTTTTCTCTCATGCCGTCGTGTTATGTGTGTTATGGCCTTCACTGGTGTTTTTTGTGCGACTATAAAAGGAGACTCGCCCGAGGAAACCTGAGAGAGAGAGAGAGAGAGAGAGAGAGAGAGAGAGAGAGAGAGAGAGAGAGAGAGAGAGAGAGAGAGAGAGAGAGAGAGAGAGAGGCATAGAAGGTTTAGAATCAAGGTTTGTAGGCATTGATAGAAGTGTTGGCGACTTGAATTAACTTAACCTTACTAAAACATACTACCTGCGTTCTTTCTATACACACATACATACATACATACTCACATACATACATACATACATACCTGTTCCTCTCCCTCTCTTAATTAGGTATCGCGCCGCTAGTCAATGCGCCGCAGGTTAAGGTGTTGTTGTTTAGGGGGAGTATCTGTGGCCCTCTTACTGCCCCTGCTCCTGGCTCTTCTGTCTCCTGCCCCCTCAGCCCCCTGCCCCCTCAGCTCCCTGCCCCCTCAGCTCCCTGCCCCCTCAGCTCCCTGCCCCCTTAGCTCCCTGCCCCCTCAGCCCCCTGCCCCCTCAGCTCCCTGCCCCCTCAGCTCCCTGCCCCCTCAGCCCCCGCCCCGCCCCAACCTCCGCCCCTGGGATCTCTTTGACGTCATCGTGTTGTGGTCGTAAAAATAGCGGCCTTGTTTGCTTGCTTTACATATTCTTTCTTTTTTTTTCTATTTTTTTTTTTTCCCTCGAGGGTCTGAATCATCATTTAGTGCATGGTCACACACACACACACACACACACACACACACACACACACACACACACACACACACACACACACACACACACACACACACACACACACACACACACACTCACACTACTTGTTTTCGTGTAGACTGTGTATGTATGTGTGTGTGTGTGTGTGTTTGTGTACGTGTTTGTGTGTACGTGCTGGGCCGTATTGGCTTTCCCTTCAGTTTGTGTTGACGTGTTTATCCTTCACGTATACACGGACGTACGTCAAACAAATGGATGTTAGCAAAGGAATGTAGGGAGATGTATACCCTACAACTCTCTCTCTCTCTCTCTCTCTCTCTCTCTCTCTCTCTCTCTCTCTCTCTCTCTCTCTCTCTCTCTCTCTCTCTCTCTCTCTCTCTCTCTCTCTCTCTCTCTGTGGTAACCTTGCCCCTAGACATCCTTCACCTCGTCGCCACATCCTACACGCCCTTACCTTACCCAGTATTCATCGCCCTCGCATCCTCACCTCCACCCAACACCCAACATTCAACACCCAACACTCACCACCCAACATTCACTACCCAACACTCACCACCCAACACTCACCACTTTATCCTCCTCTTGCAATATACCTTCCACATCTTCCTACTGATGACCTTTCTGTAAACTTTTCTTCGGCTCTTGATGATGGTTGTGATGATTCAATTCGCCATACGAGGTTACTTGAATACCTCCCATTATTTTTTTCCGCTGTATTATAACAACGAAAAAAGTAAAGCTTCGTTGTCCCTGCAAGACCTGTTGTTTGTTTATAGGTTGATGCTGCTTAGTTATGTGACAAAATTTCCATCGGTTTATGACCAGCTCGATTCTGTGAAAGGAGACCATGCATGTCTTATGTCTTACGTCCCCTGGAGTGTTCTAAGCCAGTGTGTTGAGCGATCCATCACCTCATTCAACATGTCTCCTCAACCCTCTCACCATATCTCCAGATAGTCACAACCCCCTACACACATCCCCCTTCACCTCATCCTATCGCCCTGCCCCTTCAACTCGCTTTTCACTCCACATCCTGCCACCTCACATGCCTACCTCCCGTCCCCCTCGCTTTATTCTATCTTTTACCACACCTCACATGCCGCTTTAGGTGTGGTGTGTCGTAGTGTCGAGTGTGGCCTTGCCGTCTTACCTGCCGGAGGGATGTTGATGAGGCTTGGCATGGCGGGCACGGTGGCGGCAGCGGCGACAGTTTATGATGACAGACTGGCACGGGAGGCTGCTCTTGAACCTACGCTGTTTAGCAGGAGGAAAATTTGAAGAGGCTCTCAATGCCTTCATTCACTCCTCTCCATGCACCCTACATCCAGCCTTTTTTTTTTTCTCTCTCTCTCTCTATCTCTCTATCTCTCTATCTCTATCTCTATCTCTTCTCTCTATCTCTCTCTATCTCTTCTCTCTCTCTATCTCTCTCTATCTCTCTCTATCTCTCTATCTTTCTCTCTATCTCTCTATCTTTCTCTCTATCTCACTATCTTTCTCTTTATCTCTCTATCTTTCTCTCTATCTCTATCTTTCTCTCTCTCTATCTTTCTCTCTATCTCTATCTTTCTCTCTCTCTCTCTCTCTCTCTCTCTATATATATATATATATATATATATATATATATATATATATATATATATATATATATATATATCTTTGTGTGTGTGTGTGTGTGTGTGTGTGTGTGTGTGTGTGTGTGTGTGTGTGTGTGTGTGTATACAGGCCGCTGTGTCCATATCCCCCTTGCCATCCTGGGTCCCTTGCTTCTTCAGCTAAAATTAGAGCACACTTCCCAGCCCATAACTTCGCTCATGTCACATAACTCGCAGACTTTTTCTTCGTTATTTATCGTTTCTCGAAAACCTCGATGCGTCTCCTGCCGGCGCACCTTTGGTTGGTTGTTTGCTTTCGAATGACGATGTTTTTGCGATACTTGACCATCGGAGGCCAGGAGTTATTTGCATGATAACACCTTAGTTGTGTGGCTGTGTGTGTGAGCGCAGGCGTTTATTCGTGCCTGCATTCTGCGTACTTACTACTGTAGATGTGTGTGTGTGTGTGTGTATGTGTGTGTGTGTGTGTTTGTGCACGTTGTAGATGCAGCTCTGGTGCTTGAAATAAAACACGTGGCGTATTTGGCGACATGTTCAGAGAATTTGTTTGTCACTAATGGAGTAGTTAATACATCGTAGGGAGATGGTATTGCCAAAATTGTGTAGACTGAGCGTTGGAGGAGAATGTTAAACACTGTGGAGGGGCGAAAAAGAGGCATTTCTGCGTTTGTCTTATACCTTTAGCCACGTGATTCTGACTCACATTTCTGGTTCAAGTGAAAATGCCACGAGGATGATCACACGCCAGTCATGTAAGCTGGCTGGGAGATTGTCCTGCTCTTTGGCTTCCCTCTGGATGGCAGACCTAAGCAGTGTGAGGACAATAGGGAGAATATGAGTGGCGAAAGGGAGAAGATAGGAAGATAGGGAGGGGGGAGGAAGAGGCGCTATTGGAGCTAATATTGTAAGGCAGAGAGTGAGCATATATGAGTGTAAGAAATGATTGGAGGGAGAAGAGGAGTAAATAGAATTCCAAGCGGACTGTTTACTCGTGAAGAGACAAAAGGCTAGTGTACTTTTTGGCCGGGTCTCCTGTGCTAAAGAGGAGTCGGCGAAAGAAAAATGGTGTTTGGAGGGAGGGGTGAGGGTGGTCCCAGGTGTGTGGCGTCACCCTGTAGGCACGCGCTGTTCTGCCCCCGCTGAGGACCTGAAATCACAAGGACGCTCATATAATTTGCTAAGCACTAAAAAAGACTAAACTAAAGGGACGTGTGGGAAATTATGATGCCTTAGTGGCGCTCGTGGTGATGAAATTGTTTTGGTGTTGGTGATGGTGGAGCAGCTAAGATGACTGGTGCAGCAACAATACCATTGCCTTGACCACCCTCCAAAGTCAACTTGGCATCATAGGCAGCGGCTCGCTACGTTCTTGGAACTTGTAGCCGCAGTGACGAACTGGCCAAGCTGTTACGTTCCTTTTCTGCTTATGCGTGCGACCAGTGACTCCCTGCTTGGGTGTTGCTCCGAGGACGACTCGCGCGCCACGCCCAGCCCTGCCCTGCCCTATCTAACATTCCTATACTAACACCTGCTGCTTGGTGTGGACCTATTTTTGGCTATAACTAAAATTATTAAATTGAAGTCACTGATGCTGTACAACACACGAGATTTCTCACGTGATTGTACGTTCAGCTCATGTCATCCTCTACGTCCACGGTTGTAAATATTTTGCTGCGTTGGTGACTAAGAAACCCCACGGAAGATTTTTTCCTCCCTGCGTGAGGAACATTACTGCGAGCCTTGGCTACACCTACGGCCGTCTGGGAGGGAAGGTCAGCTTAACCCAAATCTGCGCAGCCCACAAGCAGGCCTCCGAATTTGGGCCTATACATTATCCAACCTTTGACCGTGAATTCCCTTTTTATTTTAGCACTGCTTGGGAAGGGTGATTTTGTATGGTGAAGGTTGCGAGATGAAGTGGCATATAGAAATATTTGCGAAGTTGGAGCGGTGGAGGGGGCGAGGGGGCGTGGCTAAAATGTGCGTGAGAACGGTAGGGCGGGGGGCAGGAGGAGGAGCAAGGGAGGGCAGGAACGGGGGAGGGGGAGGTAGATGAGCTCTGAATGGTGGGAACAGGGGAGAGGAGGGGAGGGGGATTGGAGGCTGAGGGAGTGGTGGTGGATGCGAGGTCTTAAGGAGTGTGGCGACCTGTGTGACGACACAGTTGTGGTGGTAATACCCGCGCATCAGCACCTCAGGAGCAGCACCATGGACTCAGCCGCTAAGACTACCCCGGTACAGTCTTAAAGGGATTGCATGACTCTTTGCTGCATGCAGGAAAGCGAAAGTTGTCCGTTAAAAGCGGAATCTATATGAAGCTTGTATTTAGATAATGATCCGAGTGTTGGCGTTTCAAATAGTGGCGTCGTAGGCACCGCATGATTGACGTGAGGCGGTGGGGTGGGGGGCAGGGGCAAGGAGCTTCCTCCAAGCCCCCAGGCTGCTTGTGATGTGACCGATTATAACGTTGTTCATGATAAGGGGGTGATCATTGTATTTTAGTTGATGCATAGTGTCAGCTTGTTAATTGGTGTAGTTAAGGATCACGTGGACAGTCCTCCAATCACGCTGCGTCTTTTTTATACAAAAAAGTATCACCAAAGAGATTCACTAATAAATCCGTGGTCACTTTCATGTTATTCAGATCAGCACGCATAATTAGTTGGTATTGTACGTGAAGTGCAACTCTGTGGTTGTTTGCCAATCAGCTCCAAGCAGATGATGTGTGTTGTGTTAGTTAGCTTACAGACCCCACGTGTGACACGTACAAGCAAATGAAACTGTCCCTTTTACTTATTTTTTTTATACTGAAATAGAAAGAAGGCCTCTTCTTCGCTTCTATCTGCCCCCCACCCCTCACCCGGGCGAGCGGGCAGTCACACAGCCTATTCATAGATCCAACGCGTGCCGCAGGCTCTGGCGCCGCAGGATGGGCCTACCTCGCGGGGGAGGGGGGGGGGTATGAAGACCCTGCATTGTATATGTCATTATGACTGAAGACTAATCGACTGCCTTTTCCATTGAACATTAGTTAATTGCATTTTCTTTTTCAGGCCAAGGCTGATGGAGAACAGAAGGAGGAAGTGAAGAAAGAGGAAACCGCAGCAGTTCCTCCAGTAGCAGAGGAGAAACAGGAGGAGGTAGCAGAAGCAGCATCTCCAGCACCAGCACCTGCCCCTGCAAAGGAAGAGAAAGAAGAGGCACCTAAGGTGGAGGAAGCACCCAAACCAGCGGAGGCACCGGTTCAGGAGGTAGGTGTGCTCTGTATGGATTTCCCCTCTCTTACCTCCTGCACCTGGATCAGTTAACCCTCTAGTTTTAATGTGGTGTAAATAACGGGCATTTTATGTTGCTGGGTGTGTATTAACCCTGCATTAGTGTTGCTACTGCTGCTGAGAGTCACTAGTGTGCACTGGAAGAGCTGCGTCTGATTGCTCGTTGCTGCTCGTAACTGTCTGCGGCTGGTTGGTGTTCACACACACCCATCCTTCAGCTGCTTTACACATCTAGCTTGTCCTGCTACTTATAGTCCATCTGAAGGTTAAAGGGGAAAAATCTGTATTTGATAAGGACAGACAGCTGCAGGAATTATGCCAGCTGCCAAAATTGGAACGGTTTTAGAAATTAAGAGACCAGGCTATGAATGATTTTGTTGTTTGATCTTATTAACTGCACATGCTACAGGATTGGCACTAAAGGTAAATATATGAGATGGACCTTAAGTGCAATGAAGCACAAAACACTGGATAGCTGTGTCCTGCATGTTGCACTAGTCTAGTGCAACAGTCACTTGCACTAACATCATACATCTAATAGCATGGCATACATTATGAAACATTTGATTTACTAAGCAATATTGTCCTGTTTTTACCTGCTGTCTCCCATGTCAATCCCTTGCTTGGGCAATACTTTTTGGTATAACTGACCTGTTTGTCTTGACATGGATACATTGGCTGTGTAGCAAGTACTTCTGTTTCCAAGAATTTTCTATACACTGCAGATACTTAAGAGTAGGCAGCATAAGCATTTACTTTAGGGCAGACAGATGTTGCATAGCCATGGCCAAGTGTTCAGCCTGTTCCCTTCACATCCACCTCGCACTGACCCTGGTGTTGATGCATGAAGTCTGTCCTCCTACTCTTCTTGCCCAGCCAACAAATACCACCCAAGATGTGTTGAATGATGCCCAGCAAAGAGAATGTGCTGAACTATTTAGTAAAGATACTACCAAATCTGCATGTCGTCCAGATTTGATGTGTTGCCTTCAAACTCAATTTTTCCCCCTGTTGTGTACAGCCAAGCATGTGTTTTACAGAAACTAACTAAACGTTGTATGATGAAAATATATCATGAAAGTGGTGTATTAAAAGAATGACCGTCACAAATTTTGTCATTTAAAACATAAAAAAAATATCAAAAAATTGACTGAGCATGTAACTATGCTTTGAATAATGCTTAATTATTTTAATTGAACAATGTTTACTTCACAAAGAACTATTTTTTCTGGACTTCCTTTTTGCTTTAAACTTTCCATGAATTTATATTATACTTTTTGAATGATTTTGCAAGGGTGGTTGAGTGTCCCACGAGGTGGAAAGAATGAATGGTCATAAACACACAACAGTGCTCATTGCTTGCCTTTCTCAAACAAGCTAGATGTGGTGCTACAAGGCGGTGAGTCATGGGTGGTCTGTTCACCTGTTGCCACTTACCCCATTTTAGAGCTTGCCGGAGACGACGTCCGAGGCAGCTTCACCACCCACCAGCGTTCCCCTCCCCTCGGTCACCCCATCCCCCACTCCCCTTGAGCCTCAGGCCGACCAATCCGCACCCCTCGCTCAGCCCGAACAGGTCTCGGAGTCTGAAGCCTCACCCGTTCCATCACACTCAGATGTTGAAGTGGCATTAGAAACTTCGTCTGAATGTGACCATATCCAACTCTCTATGGCACCAGCAGATATTCTGCAAACCAATTTATTAGAATCCTTTGAAACTCACTCAGCACCTGATGCTTTTGTTGAACAGGCTGCTGCTCCAGAGCCCCAACAGCAAGCAGCCCCTGTAGCAGAGTCAGCCCCAGCCACACCAGAGGCCATCCCACCAGCAAAATCTAGTCCCGTCCAGGAATCCGTACCAGCTCCAGTTATTGCCCCTACCCCAGCACAAGCAGCCCCTGCTGAGCCTGCTCCAGCTGCTGAGCCTACCCCGGCACCTGTAGCTGAGCCTGCTCCAGCACCTGCAGCTGAGCCTGCCCCAGCACCTGCAGCTGAGCCTGCTCCAGCACCTGCAGCTGAGCCTGCCCCAGCACCTGCAGCTGAGCCTGCTCCAGCACCTGCAGCTGAGCCTGCCCCAGCACCTGCAGCTGAGCCTGCTCCAGCACCTGCAGCTGAGCCTGCCCCAGCACCTGCAGCTGAGCCTGCCCCAGCACCTGCAGCTGAGCCTGCTCCAGCACCTGCAGCTGAGCCTGCTCCAGCTCCAGCTGCTGAGCCTGCTCCAGCTCCAGCTGCTGAGCCTGCTCCAGCTCCAGCTGCTGAGCCTGCTCCAGCTCCAATTGCTGAACCTGCTCCAGCTCCAGTTGCTGAGTCTGCTCCAGCTCCAGCTGCTGAGCCTGCTCCAGCTCCAGCTCCAGCTGCTGAGCCTGCTCCAGCTCCAGCTGCTGAGCCTGCTCCAGCTCCAGCTGCTGAGCCTGCCCCAGCTCCAGCTGCTGAGCCTGCCCCAGCTCCAGCTGCTGAGTCTGCCCCAGCTCCACCACCTCTAGAACCCACACCAGCACCACCTGCTGCTGAGCCTATCCCAACACCTGCCTCAGTTGCAGAAGCAGCAGTTACAGAAGCAGTATTGGAATCTATACCAACCCAAGCTCAAGAACCTGTAATAGAGTCTGTCCCAGTTCAAACTCAGGAGTCCGTTTTAGAATCTGTTCAGGGTCCAGCTACAGGTGTTGCTATCGATGCAACTACAACTTCCTCAACAGAAGCAATTGTAGTGGCAGCCACTGCCCCAAGTCAAGAGTCTGTAAAG
Organism: Metacarcinus magister; assembly: GCA_029783475.1. NCBI lineage: Eukaryota > Metazoa > Arthropoda > Malacostraca > Decapoda > Cancridae > Metacarcinus > Metacarcinus magister. The sequence goes on from JAPQNM010000044.1 coordinate 7,551,899, forward strand.
ACAGAAGTTCCTCCAGTTGCCGAGTCTGCCTCCTCTCCCACACAAGTCCAACCCCCTACTTTACCTGCTGAAGCTGCGACAGCTGTCACTGCTGCATCAGCTCAGGAGAAAGTTCAGGTATCAGTTTTAAATGAAGATTCTTCCCTTCCTAACCCTCCTCTTGATGAGGAACTAACTGTTGTGTCAGAAGCTTTGCAATCAAGGCAAGTAGAATCCCTAACAGTAGATGTATCACAAGTGTGTGACACTAATAGTGAGAATGTTGCCCCTCTCTTGGAAGAGAGTGAAGCAGCATCAAGTGGTGCCATAGTTGTCGATGAAGCTTCTCAGGTGTTAGAGAATCACTCACAAGAGTTGCTAACACACACTGAGGAAGCTACATCTTCCATAAAAGAGAGTGAAGCGTCTGAGCCTGTGGAGGTGAGCGAGGTGGGCTGTGGAGATCTAATAAGGGTGAACTCAGCCGACGAAGCCAATGACAGCTGCCACCACTCTCCTTTGCAGGTACATGTCATAAATACGCAATCTTCCCAAAAGGTATCCTGCAGGCATCCACATTTTTGTTGTCCCACTTTTATATTTCTGATGAGAATAGATTCGTAGCATTTTTCTTATCTTTCCATTATGATATCCTCTATTTCTTCAAACTCTGTCCCATAAATACAAGGTAGCTGTACTATCTTGAATTATAAGGTGTGTGGGTACACCAGCCAGACAGACGACAGCAGCTAATGAAGGTGATTGCCTCAACACATTGTGCTTTATTTATCGCAGCATTGTGGGATGAATTCATGCAACACAACCTACAACATTTTTTTTCATAAATATATTTTTTTGATACTTCAGAATGACTAGTGCATTCTTTGGCTGCCCAGTGCCATGCTGATATTTTAGCAGCTAATGGTATATGTTGCCTGTTTATATTTCTTCAAGCGAGTAATGTGTGAAGGGTTGCATGTGAGAATAAGATTTGCCAGTAAACACCCTTGGAGACCCAAGGTGCTCCAGCCACACCCTTGTTGAGCAGGAGGCAGCCGTGGAGTGCAGTAGCATCATGACATACAACTTAACAAACTAAAGCTATTGCTTAGAATGTTTTCTAGTTACTTTAGAGGCATAAAGGGCTTTAACATAGTTCAGTTTTAAATGGTTAGAATAGATTTTGAATACTTAAAATACCTAACAAGTGGTAGTAACCCTAGATTTTCTGAATTGCAAATTAATTTTTTTGATTTAATAATTTTAACATTTGAAGATTTTATTTTGCAGCTCTAACAAGTTGACATGTTACTTGTGTGCTAACTATCTTATTAAATATAGGAACAGAAGGAGGAGGCTCCTACAGCTGCCCCTGAAGAAACCAAGGAAGAGGTGAGTGGTGGTGGTGGTGAAAGAGGGAGATGTTGTGCTGATCTAGAATGCAAAGTTTGATGGATTTTATAGTTTTATAGGTTAATTCTTGCTCAAGTTTGTTTTGCCAGTGAAAAATCAATACATTTACACAAGAGAACGACACTGCAGGTTTTCATATTAACTTTATGGAAAGCACAAGGGCAGAGAGCAAGGAATCTCTTCCTTGGGATTTTTTTAATGGAATCACTAAATAAGAAGAGAAACGGAAGCTCCTTTTTTATTGTAGTTTTATTTATTTTATGTAATTATTTATTTTTTTTATCAATTTGATTCATGACAAGAGGCAAACAGTTATTGTAGAAATGTCTTTGAAAGGTAGTTTTGATGATTCTTTGCAAGTCGAATTAGAAGTGAGAATATAGTTATTGGTTAGAAGAAAAAAAAACACTAAGGAAAATTGTCAAATTGACTGTGTAACTTTGAGAAATTGCTTCAAGTGGTATGTATGTTGATAAAGTTTTTCATTTAAAAACAAAACCAAATTGATAATTCATTTACATAGTATTCATATAAACCATATCATATCATATAATAAAAGTAAAATGTTTTTATTGGATTGTAATGAAATTTGTGATATTGTAGGAAGCTCCTGCAGCTGCCGAGACACCTGCTGCTCCAGTTGAGGTGAAGGAAGAGGCTGTCAAGGTAGGTGTTAGGACAAACATCATGTGTCTCACTCTTTGGCATCATCATCATCATCAGTAATGCCTTCCTCCCCTCTTGATATTCTGTTGATACATGATTTCCTTGTCATACCTCAGCACAATCCCCAACCCTATCATACTTCCTACCTTTTTCCTTGCATATTCTTCACTGTAATTTCCCATAATAACAGGACACCTCCCTTCACTTGTATTCTGTTTCATCCTAACAATCTGTCCGTACCATCTCTGGGTATTTTTCTCCAATCCTATTACATCATTATATGCATCCCACTAATATTATGTCCATTCATTCTTTTACACCCGTAGGCATTCTTAGATAGGTTCATCTCCACTGTCCTAATCTTTGTCGAGTCACCTTCATTGTCTATTCTTGTTTCACAAATTTATATCGGTAAAAGAACAGTCATTCAGCTGTGTTGGTTGGAGGGAGGGGCGGTCACCCAGCCTGGTCACACAACAGCAGCTGGGTTAGAAGAATATTGCCACTATTCTCTGGGCATTGTAAGAGGTGACTAATACGGACAGAGCGAGGAGGCTGGGACATCATACTGTAGTGCTTATTAACCTGTGGAGGGGTTGTTAGTGTCACTTGGAAGTAAAAACTGACAATCTGCTAGTTTTCTGCAGAATCTTTAATTGAGAACTGATCCTGAACATCAAAGGCTGCATATATACGTGGTTTTAAATTGTTAAGCTTAACAGCAAAACCTAATAAATTGTGCACACATAAAGGTGTATTATGAAGGCTGAGTGACATGTTGATAAAACTATGTAATCTGTTGCATTATTGCATTATTCAGTGGAGTAAATATTGTACCTGTACTCTTCCTGCTGTAGTCTCATTTACTTCATGATTATATTAATGTATTAACAGGAGGAAGCTGCTCCTGTAGCTGAAAGTGCCCCAACTGAGGACACTCCTGCTGCTGAGCCCAAAGAGGAGAAGAAGAGCGAAGAGGTAAGCAAATAAGTGTTTGATTTGGTAGTGTTTGGGTTGTGCCGAGTTGGTCCTTCGAGATTCTGTGAAGCTTGTTGGATGGTGGTTGTTTGTGCACTGTTAGCACTAATTGTCTCATTTTGAAGGCAGTCTATACAACAGATTTTCTCCCTGAAACACCTTTTATTTCTTGCAATACATGTGGCTTCTTTAGTTGAGTGCATTTTGATTTATCAGGGGCTACTTATGTTCTGAGACTCTGCCTATGCCAGTTTTAAAAGAATCTTTTCATGCTTCTTCAATCCCTTAGCATTTTCTTTTTATTTGATTTTATTCAGTTCAGCACAACAGCACTGCAGCAGCTTAATTAATTTGCTAAAAATATTAATGTTAAACTGACCAGCACTAATACTCGCTGCCAGTTGATGCAGTGTTGCGGTGTGGCTGGTGCATGTGTGCCTTGTGCTCATGGGTGCCTTCATCAGGTGGAGGAAAGTGTCCAAAGTACGGAGTCTCCCGTTGTGGAGTCTCAGCCCGAGCCTGCTCAGGAGACTCAGGAGGAAGCACCTGTGCAGGAATCCTCTCCTGCTGAGGAGCAGATAGTTGAACAGAAAGCTAGTTCTGTTGTAGAGGAAGTTCCCATTCAGGAGGAATCATCTACACAGGAAGTAGCTATTGTTCAGGAGTCAACTCCAGCAGAGGAAGTTCCTGCACAGGAAAGTACTCCTGTTTTAGAGGAAGTACCTGTGAAGGAAAGTGCCCCAGTTAGTGAGGAGGCACCTGTGCAAGAGTCCACCCCAGTGGAAACAGTAGATCAGACCACAGAGAGTGCAGCAGAGGCCATTCAACAACAGTCAGAAGGGGTTCATACCAGTGAGTCCACACCTGAACAGAGTGCAGAAAAGGAAACCACACAGCAGGTGAGCCTTGGTGCCAACATAACTAATTCCACACAAAATATTCCAGTTCCATTTGATCTTAAAACTTGTGTGAATATGTTTTAGGATAGTTATTTCATCCTTTGGTTTGATAGATTTTAAACGATTGTTGTTAAAGGGAAATTGATTCCTGTCAATTACCTCCTGAGTAGTTTATGCAGAAATACGTTTGGGTTGGTAAAGTGTAAATTTTCATTGAAAAAAATGCATTACATCATATTATTGGTTACTTTCCTAATTTAACAACTACCTGATATTGCATATCATGTTTCTCACACGAAATGATGAGGAAATTAAGATAGAGGAGTTAATTCAGACTAATTGGGAGAAATTATGCAGAAATTTGTATTTTTGAATTGCATTCTAGACAAATGCAGTTCTAGATATACAAAGCCGTAGAAGTATTTCATTGCTTGGCTGAAAATTTTATCCACATGGCTGTAAAGAGGGCCTAGGTGGTTTGGTGTTCAAACTCATTAAGATTTGGATTTTTGTCAGTGTGCTGTATAACATGTAGTTAACTACGAATGATCTGTATTATTCATTATTATTGTACTATAGTATATTAGAAAGTCCGTACACATACAGAACATTGAAAAAAATTGGCCTCTTAGGTAAAGTGGGGGCACATGATGTAGCTGCGGGCACTCATGTGCATTGGCCTTCGAACTGTGGTGAAAATTAATCCGTTGCCCCAGGACACAGGGCCACTGTGACATCCGAGTTTCCACAGTTTACATTCCTCGGGTTTTTACCTAGGTACTGATTTATCGACCAACCTGTTTGGTAGGATGAACAGCTGGGTGAGCTGTGTGCTGACTGTTCTCGTCCGGGATCGAACTCGGACCAGCAGATTCGTAGTCAGATGTGCTAACCACATAATAACATAATATTTTTTGAGATTGGCATCTGCTTATGAAACCTGGATTTAAAATGAAAATTAAAAGACTAGAATCCAAGGAGTAAACATTAGGTCTTAATGAAGAGATACCTGTGAGGTGAAGAGAGGAAAGTGAAAATATTATAAGTGGATATAGATGGTTCTCCATGTGTGGAAGGGGCAAGCGAGTTGTAGAATGATGAAGTGCAGCACCTTGATAGGTTTGGTCACCTGGAAAGAGTAGTTGGGAGTGATATGATAAGGAGAGACTAGAATGAAATGTGAGGATTGTGTGTTGCTGTACTCTGAGAGAATGTCAGGACTGTGTATGGATATAGTTTTGCCATAGCCATCCCCTTATGGAGTTCCAAGTAACAGACTTCAGAGTACATGAAGACTGGGTGAATTACACATAGATTAGCAGTTGCCAAAAACAAGAAAAATTCTCCTTCCCATTTAAATAAATTAGAATACGTATAAACTTTGGAAATTACACATTGAGTACCCGAGTTCTATTACTCTGTAATCCCCAATGAAGCTTGTGAATTGTAAAGCTTGAATATGCATGCCTGTTCAAGGCTATTGCAGACCTTGGCTGGCCTATTTAGGCTATATAACTGTGAAATTACATTTTTTTAATCAGATTTTCAATACTGTATATATTTAAATGAACACAAGCAGGGGTGGAGAAGGCAATACAGTGTGGCAGCATAATAAGCCATTGTTGGGATATCGATAACAGTAGCAATTTTCAGTTCAAGATATCACCCCATATTTGACAGGTGTGGATGTTGTTGATCAGTAGTGGATTTCAATAGCACACGTATACTTATATGTATAGAATTTTCAAACCACTATTTTAAGACCAATATTTGGTTTAATCATAATTTTTCAGACCCAGAAAGCATCTTTGCATGTGACTTTGGAGTATGAGGTAACTGGGAGCTGGATTGCATGTATCTTGAAGCATTTAGTAACACTTGCAAATGTAAATATTGTCACTGCCGTAATGCTGCCTAGTCTTATGATTTGCTGTTTTCCTTTTACCTACATTGTACACAGTTTGGGTGCGTGTGGGGTGTAAGGTTGTGGATTTCTTGGCACAACACTTTGTATGTATGAAAGAGTATGGAGAATGATTATATTTCTTGATTATACTAAAGATATTGGGAAAATTTTTCTTCTATCTCTGATCTTGTTGCACTTGCTTTAATCACTTGGCTACACCTTCCTCACTGTATTCAACTTTTCCTTGTTTCACTGAAGGTCACTGAGGCTGCTCCCAAACCAGCAGCAGATGACTTGAAGGAGAAGGTATGTGATATAGTTATGGCTCCGGACAAGCATAGGCTGCCATCCTTATAAATAGTATTAAGGAGTGCATGATGAACACCACAGACAATTAATCATTATATAAACACTAACTAAATGTATGTTTCATGGTTAAAAGGATTGTGTTGAAGACGTATGTGGTCTATGAATATGAAAGTAATAAAATAATAGTGTAATTATGACAGTAAAGCCGATTTCTTGAAAAAGCTTAGATTTGATTTTGTCATTTTTTTGAGATTGTGTAGAAAAGATTGTTAGCCATCTTGAGTGAGGTGCTAATGTTTAGTCTGTAGTTCAAACAGCTGGACTCAGACGTGGAGGCCATGCTGAGTTTAGCAGGAGGGGGAAAAACGGAGGGTTGAGCACCGTCATTCCAAGGTTAGGGTCGTGGCTGCACCTGATTATATGTAGTTCAGGAAGTACACACGATGCATCACCTGCACCACAGGTTTATTATGTGATTCAGTAAAATTAATGTAAGTTTACAGTTCTTCATAGTTATTTACTGTGCTACAAAATCAGAGTCTGCCACTACCAGTGTGTGAGGCTTTGAGTGTGTGTTGAAGCATGGCTCAGAATTTGTCAGCAAGCAATAATTGATATAATACTCATAATCTAATTATCTATTTACCAAGTTCTCTCCCTAAAGAGGGATAGCCAACACAAGGCAGGCATACACACACCCATGTATACATACAAATGCACTACTTATACTTAGCCCCTGGATAAGTGAGAGCCCAAATACTTCTAATTGATAGCATACAAGTTGAAATAGATTAATCCTGTAGATAATGAAGGAAAATACTGTACAGAATTTGAAAGTTTCTTTAAAGGGTTTTCATGCAAAACAGCGTTGTGAAACAAAATAAAGAAAATGCCAACTGATCTTCATGGTAAAGTATTTGGTAATTTTTCAATGTAATGCATTGAATGGGAATATTAGTAATTAAAATAATACCCATAATTAAATAACATGACTATAAAGAAAATATTTTCAATCTAAGCAGATGTGAATGAATGGTATTAATTTTGCTGTTGTTTCTTGCCATGCCATACAAGCCTTGTGTATCTGGTCTATCTTCAGATTTGCCTTTAAGTTACATTGAATGAAAGTGGGGAAGTCAATTGAACGGGTTGAAACAATCTGGGCAGGTAATTTTTTACATTATATTCCCTAACAGAGAATATGTAGATGTAGAACGAGGCTGAGGAGTTGTAACCTTCATTTATGCCAGAAGGCCAGCAATTCTGCCCTCGTGTGTGTGTGTGTGCGTGTGTGTGTGCGTGTGCGTGTGTGTGTGCGTGTGCATGTGCATATCTGAATGTGTATGCATGTGTGTGTAGTTTAGCAGGGAAAGACCCAAAATGGTTAGTCAAGTCTCAAAGTGTGACAGAACGGCGAGATGTTGAAAACAAAAATAAAAATTGTGAAGGTTTAATTTTCATAGATCAAACGGTATAACATCAAGTAAATTGGTGTGCATCATGCAGTAGAATTTTGACTTCCGTGTGGATGTATTATACGTTCACGGTGAAGGTGTGCTTTCTAGCGTGGGATCTGTATACATGTATGTCCTTGGCACCTGTCTGGTTAGTATCGGAGCAGAGACCAGATATGGTCTATAATACCCGATATAGGATGGGAAAAAGGGAAAGTATTAAACATTTACTAGAAAGAAGCATGATGGTGTGGTTAGGACACTACTTAATTGAATTATAAACCATTCAAGTCACTAGCGAGGTGAATACAGTTTAGCTGAGCTTCCTTTCATGCTGTATCCTGTGTTCAGCTGCAGAAAATAGATGCACACTTATATGTAGGAGTTACGTGACTACATTCTGACACGAGTGGAAGGCCACAGTCCTCGCCTTTGTGTGTGTGTATGTGTGTGTGTTGAAGCATTGAAAAAGTTTGTTGGTGGTGCTGCTGCTCAACATAAACTTCTTTATTTCATTAATAACCACTAATACTACTCGCATGATTTTATTTCTGGGATGTTTATTGTATTTCCTACTACCATAAAAGTGTACATTGCCTCGGACACATCTGACAATTAACCTGAAACTTTAAATCACCCGAGGCATATTATTGTTCTTTGCTAACGAATACATCTATCTTGGTGTCCGGTAGGCCTGGTTTGTGCAGAACACTTCTGCCTAAGGATATGTGCAGCAAAGACAGAACAATGAATAGCTCAACAGAATCTTTTACTAAAATCATTGAGGTGCAAATATAATCTTAGAAAAAAAAATACACTTCAGCAATTTAGTTTTTCTTATTTGCACATCATTCTGGTGATAATCTAAATTTAAATTCTCATTTCTTGTATATAAATCATGAATCACTGACTAAATAGAAATTGTAAACTTGCAGCTACTATAGGTATTCGTTCAACACACACACAGTTATGGAGACAGGACCACACAAGTGTACCTCGGTCCCTGTATACTACAACTAGGTAAACACGCACTTCTTGGTAGTTCCGTGGATAACGCCTCGGTCTGTCACTTGTGGGCTGAGGTTCGCGGCTCATTCAAAGTGCAAAGTTTTCACTGATGATCAAGCAGTTACTGTTCTCCTTGAGCAAGAGGATGGGGTTTTGTGGGTGAAAGGTCACAGCCTCCCCATAGATCTGGTTGTGGCTATAATGAGCTCTAAGCTCTCTCTGGTAGTGTAATGGCTGGCGATAGTGAATCCAGCGTGTGTGCCTCAAGACGTGAAATAGACATGCTTTATATACATAATAAATGTAATCTTGAAAATGTGAATAGCTGATGAGTGAGGTATACTAATTCTGTCTTGTTACTGAATTATTTGTGGGCCTCACTTACCTACTTCCATAGTTTGAATTGAACAGAGTGCATTTTTTATCCAAATTAATAAATTAAATAACCGTAAATGATAGTTAATCTAAGATGGAGGTTTGGATTAACAAATTGAACGAAGACTGAGATCACATTGTATTACTCTTGCATCATACTTAAATATTATGTACATATTGTGAAATGAATAAGACTAACAACTCAAAATATTAATGCATTGTTTGTATCCAGTAAGTCTTCCTTTCACTTCCTTTTACTAACTGTAATTGTACAGCAAAGGTATGACTTGAGTAGACTACATGTATTTAAGACGTTCTTGCTTTTTTTTTCTTACAGAAGGCGGAGGGTGAAGGAGAGAAAGTGGAAGAGTAAAAGTAATACCTGTGCAATGCCACAAGCCATTCCACCGTCAAGTATAGTTGTGCGCCATCCCCTCCTGGAGTGTACAGGTCTCAAGTAGGAGCAGCAACATCCTCCAATGGTTTTGGGATTAAAGTCATCACTGCTGGGATGCTCTGCAACACTTGTTTACCAGCTATTACAATTAGTACTTTCTGTTCTCCAGGAAGGATACACCTGCAAAGTTCTTGGACAGTTTTTAATTGTTTTTTCTAGTGGGATATTTTGGAAACCTTTGCGAAGTATAGTGGTTGGTAGGCAGTGTTGCTGTGCCTTGATGCTGGTCAGGCCTGTCGGGCAGCCAGTCTGGAGGGCTCATGGGGGGAAAAAGGATAACCATTTTTAGACTACCACTTAATCTTGTGTTACCCAGCGCACAACTTTTGAAAATTATTCTTAAGTGGAGACAAAATGAAATCGAGTACTTTCACTACTTGCACCTGTACTACAGAAGCAAGTTTTAGTGTAAAAAGCTGGCCGTGAGGTGACACCTGTCGTTCCAGTGTCCCACAGCTGTGCATGTCTCCTACCTGTTAGCTTATAATGACTACAATGATCATGATGTAGCCACAGGAGTGAAGTGATAAACAAACTAACCCAGCCACATTCCTCCTACTAGACAGTATATAGGTTCCTCCTGGCTCTCTTGAATGACTTAGTGTGCACTATCAGACATGGTCCTCTTCAGTGGTTTCCTGAAGGAGGAATGTAGCTGGGATGTGAATGAGGAAATTTTTTTGTATAGTTTGTATTATGTATTGTGAATAAGGGTGAAATTTTTTGCTAGACCAAGATACTATGATTGCATCTATAATGTAAATTCTAGGAGTCAAAAATGGATGTTATTGTACCAGTAGTGCTTCTACTTTAATGGTACTTTTGTACTTTGATGAATTTAGAGAAGAAATATTGCATACCCAATCTCATTAGCATATTTGTATTGCTCACGTAGTAATGTTTTCTTTTTATTACTGCCGATATGTTAAGTATAGTTTCCTTGATTGTTCCATGACATGTGCTTCTGCCTGCTAGTGTATAAGGCCCAAGCACCATAAAAATTGCTGTTGCATCATATTGCTGAGTTCAGAACTTGGGATGCCATTACTCTTCATTTTTCTTTGTGCCTCCGGAAAAAAAATTGCAAGAATGTAGTAGACAGTTTTATAGTCTTTGTATTTCAGAATTTTCAGTATATATATAAACCTTAGGGGCAATCTTTATCTATCAAATGTATTACTTTTATCATATAATGCTTAGGAAATAAATCTTTTTATATATAAAGTTTTACATTGGAACAAAGCACTTGTCTGGATAAAATAAATTTTAACTTTATTAGGGTTTCCACTGTCCAGTATACAGAAGGTCACTCTGCACAAATCTTAAGGCATTGGCAATAAGCAAAATTTTACTGGTGCTTTGCTGTTTTATGATATCTGATTTGCCGTGTAATAAATATATTAAAAAGTTTACACCTGGAATCCCATGTTTGAAATTAGTACGTATAGAACCCTTAATTGAAAAAAAAAATTAAATAAAGGCTATAAAAGGTCAATGGAATGCAGGCAAAAAGCAGGAGAATGGAGACTTCGAGGAAGAATGGCAGCTATTTAAACAATGCTGTAATGGAGTGTAGAAAAGGTGTATGGCACATGGTAATAGGAGTAAAGTGAGTAAAGGAAATTAATAATAGTATGATGAGGTCAGTGTGGTTATAGCTGGAAAGAAGAGTGCATATAAAATGTGGTAACGTCAAATAATCGACGGATCACAAAGGAAGAAGGTAATAAAGGAGATGAAAGCTGCAGGGTTGGATGGGTGTACAGTATAATTTTTGAAAAGTGGTGAGTGACAGAGTGGTTAATAAGATAACACATAGGAACACATAGGAAGAACAAACAACAACAGGCCTGCTGGCCCTTACGAGGCTTTTTTGTGAGTACACTATCTACTCTAGAGTGAAGGATACAGGATAGTTAGGGTGAAGGCTTCTCTCCCCAGCCATGGCTGGCAGGGAAAGGAAGGCCAACCAAGACCAGACTGTCACTACCACTACTGCTACCACTACTACTTCCTGGCAAGCGATGTCAGGCCACTAGCGACGTCTTTTGAATCGACGTGTGGTTGTATGAGGGAATTGAGGTGCCAAATGCACTGAATGGGTATGCATGAAACATGGAATATGAGAGTAGCATAGTAAAATTAATTGAATGGAAATTATTTTGTAGAAGTGTGGAGTAATGTATATGGATCAAGTGAGAAACATGGAACACGTGATGGTGTGAATTGGCTAATCGAACAAAGGAGTGATTGCTACGATGGAGTAAGTAAGTGTATAAGCTTTTGTATGTAATGTAGTGATTCTTAACCATTTTACTATTAGTGTGGCACCATGCCCCTATTATTTATTGGTACATTTCAACATGCCCATCCCCTTATCAAAATCCCTCTGAATTAAATAAAATAAGAGCGAAAGTGATGGAAACTCAAGTGATTAAGATGAGCTTGAAGAGGTTAGTATGGTGTTCAACTGAACACCAGTTGAACACCATTAGGGATGCACACCATTATTACAAATTGTAGTACTTGTAATATTCTATGGTTGATGGAAGCTGTATGACAATGTTAATATTAGGTCGTGTGCTCGGTTCAGCCTCAATGGTGACTAGCTCGGCCCTCAACCATGACAACCAATCACCGGTCACCATCGTGGGGCTTCATGGGCGTCTTTGCATGTTTCTTGAGATTCCTTATTAATGTGTCCCGTTAAATATACCTGAGGGACGTTTCAGTGACTACCGATGCTGCTTAAAACCAATATATTTGTTCTATTTTTGTGTGTAACCTTCAGTATGAGGCAGTGTTCCCCTAACCAGCCAGTACGGAATGGGGGAATGGGCGTGATATGTGACCTCATCAAGTCCAAACCACTTCCATTGTTCCGTTCGTACTCTTTTTAGCACATGCATTTGCCATTCGCTCAAATGTCATGTTTCTACACTATAATTAAAAGCTTTATGTATAGTATGCAATAAATACAAAGTAAAGAACAGAAAAGTAGTTGGTAGGCGAAGTTCACAAATACAGAGTGAAGCTTTGAATTGAGGTTCGATCAAGCACAGTGAAACCCTCAAGTTCAGATCCACGGGCAGTCAGTCCTTGGATTGCCCGTGGATCGTCGTCTTGCTGCAGATCACCTATCATCTGTTGTCATCAATTGTGTTCGTCAGCAGTAAGTAACAATTTATTGTATTAAGTTTGCTGGACATGAGTTTTCCAAGTATAAGGGTATTTTAAATAAGAAAATAGACTTGCGACAGTGGGTTGTTTGAAAGGCTGTGAGGCGAGACTAACCACCATTAAAGGTACTTGCCTGCCTAGTTAATGGTTGTTTCCCACATCACCTTCTATGTCTGAGTCTTTGTTTTTATTAAGTAACTAACTAATGACCTAAGAATATTTCCCCACGTTTTCATACTCAAGAAAACACCCACAGACCTACGCTCGTGGACTGAAAAAAAGTTAAAACACTAGAATAATGGGAGGTGGTGGTGGTACGCTAGAATAATAGTAGGTGGTGGTGGTGATGTACTGGAATAATGTGAGGTGGTGGGAATGTGCTAGAACCGGGGTTCTCAACATTTTCCAAGCTGAGCCCCACCAAACCTGGTTCAATGCAGTTGAGGCCCCCCTCCTCCCTGTGCCACCCACTCAACCACCACAAAAAACAAAACTGTGCCACCAGAGATATACAAATAGATAGCCCTTGGCTAGGCTATTATTGTATTGGCCCACAGTAATAGTTGTAGTAGTAGTACTAGGCCTAATAGTAGGCATATCCGTGGTGGGGATGTGCTGGAATCGTGGGAGGTGGTGGGAGGGACGAAGCGGCGTGGTGACTTCAGACAGAACCACACGGCTTGTAGGATGTATAAATCTATGTACTAATTGAATACTGCCATAAATTTTCTTAGGAACAAATCAATATACTTCTGGTTATGATTATTGATGCATGACTTGGGTTTATTACAGTAGTGCCGTGCTGTCTGCTGCCACAAGACCGTTATCACAAAACAACTGTCTCCTGCCTTCCCATGCCCAGGTCGTTCAGCGCTCCGACAGACAATGTATAATAGTGGTGGCCGTGGTCGGTGGATACTGTGTTCATGGTTAATGTTATATGGTGCATTTCATGGTGATGGTGGTGGTAATGTCTGTACTTAGATTAGTGGTGTGCATTGGTTTCCTTTCACAAGAGTTACCACTGCAAAAGCCTGCCTTGAGGAATTATATTAGTAAAACTATATTATAGTAACTATATAAGTAAATTCACTGATGATTCTAAGATAGGTAGGATTATTAGATCAGAGTCTGATGTAAAAGACTTGCAGGGGGTCTTAGATAGGTTAAACGATTGGGTGGTCAGGTGGCAGATTGATTTTAATATTTACAAGTGTAAGGTAATGAATGTGGAAAGGGAAAATCCTCACAACAGGTACAACATGAACAGGGTAATGCTGAATAGGTCAGAATGTGAGAGGGATTTGGGTGTACAGGTTAGCTCAGACCTCCGTCCCAGAAAACAATGTATTGAGGCTAGAAATCGAGCTAATAGGTTGTTAGGATTCATTGCTAGGAGTATTAAAAGTAGAAGTGCAGAGATTATTTTAAAGTTATATTTAGCGTTAGTCAGACCTCACCTCGACTATGCAGTACAGTTTTGGTCACCGTATTATAGAATGGATATAATTTTGAAGGATGACCAAAATGATAGAAGGGATTCGTAATTTTAGTTATGAAAGGAGACTAAAGCTTTCAAAATTACTCACTGGAGAGGCGTAGAGTAAGGGGTGATCTGATTGAAGTATTTAAGTGGGTGAAGGGTTTTAATAAGGAGGAAGTAGGAAAAGTTCTTATGATCAGTAGTCAGGATAGAACAAGAAATAACTGATTCAAACTAGAAAAATGTAGATTTAATAAAGAAAGAGGATGAGACGGTAGAGCATGTTATACTGGAATGTAAGAAGTATGACCGTGACAGAATGGAGATGATGCGTGTGATTCTGACTGAAATGGGACGTAAAATGAATGAAGTGATTGAAAGAACTGGAAGGGAATGGATGGTGTTGTTGCTGGGACTGTATGGGAAGATGCGAGATTTAGGAACTAGGTTGTGTATATATAATATGTTGCTTTTTCTCCTCACAGGAGCTGCCGCTACAAAGGTCTGACTTATAGGGAACGACAAGTCACCTGTTGAATCAAGATCATGCCAAGTCCAAGCTCCGAAGAAGAGAAGACAACCACTAAATGATGAACTGTATGAAGGTTGGATGTGTGAATGTGAGAGGATGCGGCATCGGAAAGTTTGAGCACCCATGCAAGGAGCTGAATGAATGGAAATTGGATGTGGTTGGAGTGACTGAGACACACTTGAGAGATGAAGTTCGAATGGACAGTAGTGAGTATGTAATGCTTGGAAAAGGACGGGAAAAAACAGGAAACACTGGGAGGAGGCGTAGCCTGTCCCAGCAGCAAAGTGTCAGATGTTAGGGTAGAGCATGTAGTACTGGAATGTGAGAAGTAAGACTGTGGCAGAATGTAAATGATACATGTGATTCTGACTGAAATGAATTTAGTGATTGAAAGAACTGGAAGAGAATGGATGGTGTTGTTGCTGGGACAGTGTGGGGAGACGAGTGAACGGATGATTGACGCGGTGAAAGTGTTTCTGGAGAAAATGTGGTATGCTAGGTGTAAAAACTAGGGCGTGTATTCAGGAGTATGCACTTCTGTTCCGTTTGATTTCCCCCTCACAGGAGCTGCCGATATTAAGGCCTGACTTGGAAAAAACCTGCGAGATAAAGATGCCAAGCGCCGTTACCACTATGGTCTCCGATGCATCTCCAGCCAGATGCTTCTATCTTCCCTACCCTGAATTTCCAGAGTGGCAACTACCACTCCCACCAACAGCATATGCAGTGGATTATGACCAGTGTAAAAATGGAATAAATAAAAAGTTCTTCAATTCAAACAATTATATATATTTTTAAGTTGTGTATGCACATAAGTTAAACCCGTGATTAATCAGTAAGAAAATGAGGCGTTTGTGCAATTAAACAATAAAGTGTTGTGATGGTTGTTATTATTTCTGCCCAAAAACTAAATGCCGGGGCGGGTAAATAAACTAAGTTTAAGGAGCACTTTGCATATAGTGGTCTTGTATGTGCAAAAGTTGGTCAGTTAACCAACTTTTGCACGTACAGGACCACTATATGCAAAGTGCTCCTTAAACTTAGTTTATTTACCCGCCCCGGCATTTAGTTTTTGGGCAGAAATAATAACAACCATCATTTTACCCGCCCCGGCATTTAGTTTTTGGGCAGAAATAATAACAACCATCATTTTACCCGCCCCGGCATTTAGTTTTTGGGCAGAAATAATAACAACCATCATTTTACCCGCCCCGGCATTTAGTTTTTGGGCAGAAATAATAACAACCATCACAACACTTTATTGTTTAACTTTTTTCAGATTGGTATAGTTCACACAGAAAGTATCTATTGTTATAATGAATAAGTTTATTCATATTACAATGATATAGCTAGCTGTTGTCTAGTTCTTCAGCTGATCTTGTACTACACAACCTGGGATGACTATTCTTCCACCATGCTGCTGCTGCTGCTACTATCTATCAGTTGAAACAAGACTTCAGGCTCCTTATTACTTTTGGTGCCCGGCAAGAGACATCACTGGCCACGGCACCTACTGGGAAAGTCCCTTCGTCTGCCCCCACTGCTCATGCAGCTCACCTGCAAAATATAAAGGGTTATCATAACCAATGAACAATTGAGGACATTTGTGTAACTCACAAATGCTAACATAATTCATTACACATATATGAATATCAATTAAGATATTTGTATGTAGCATGTCAAGACCACACTAATTATTGTAAATCATTAATTATTGATGTAATGATAAAAGCCTTAGAAGTGGATGATCCAACCTTGAAGCCGATTGATTTATCTTCACGCGGTAGTTTAGACATGTGGATGATGCAGTCAAAATTCCCTCAACCGTGTAAACTCTTCCAAGGATGAAAAAAGATACGGCATACATATAGTCTGTCCTAATTTCTCTAACGTCTACCAGCAGCGCGGTTACTGGAAATTAATCGTGTTCACTGTTCCACGTTAGTTCTGAGCGTGGACACGTATCCTCAGCCACTCAAGACAGGCTTATGGCACGGTAAGAACATGGGAATCTCTTTCCAGTAGAAGCAGCCTTACCATATATTTACCATATTTCGCTTTATTGGGTAGGAACGGAGGTACCACAGAAGACAGCACCTTCAAATACCCAAATTATTTGGTTATAACGTTGCTATATGAAGACATAATGCATACTATGCATTAACAGACATGAACAGTGTGAGGTGCGGTCACACAAACACTTTTTCGGCAATATTCATCAAACAACATAGGAGACAAACTAAATATTTATCTACAATACTATGATTTTATAGCTACCTCTCAATTTCCCCGGCAACCTTATCCATTCGGCGGTCCACTCACAATAGCACTTCAATCACGCCGCCACCCACACACCCTCATACCTTGACAGATACTACACTAAATCTAAATGCACTAAATGCTAAATAAGTTAAAAATTGAAATGTTTTAAGAATAGAGAGCTGAAAAGAAGTAATAACAAATAAGGATTTAAGCGCTACGGTAATTTTAAGGTAAAGGTGGATTACTATATCCTGAATACAAGGAATGGGCAGAATGACCTGGCGTTAAAGGTGATTAAATAATCCCCCCTAACTATATAACTATAAACCATGTAGTTCTGCTAGGGTTAACGTGAGTGATACATCTCTCACCAAACTAAACTGCCGTGAGCTAGGATCGAACTCGCAACCCTTTGATCACGAGCATGACACTGTACCACAGAGCCACCCGCCCCTTACGTGGCATTAAGAGGCAACACTAAATCAGTCCGAAATTAAAGCTTTAGAGGAATTTTCTCGAGACAAATTAAAAAAAAAAAGGTATTACATTAACAGTCAGTTGTCAGCGCCGAAACTCGAGCTGTTGAATCGAAGCGTTTCGATCTTGACATTATTGGACAATGTCAGACAGTTATATGGGTAACAATTTTTATCTGTCCCTGATTTGGTAAATGCGTTGACGACACACTGACAGGAATAAGATTTACGTGCAAACCGACATGAGTTACCTTTGGTCCTCAGGGTGACGCTGGAAGACCACAGCGGTGCCTGGAAACAGTCGTCCCCGAGGTTCGGCAACATTCGCCAGGCATGAGGATTAAAGATGGTGGTACCTGTAAGTGATTAAATTCATTAGAAATATATACTAATTATCACTAGTATTTCCTCTCTCCTCTCCACCTTGCCTAAATAGCTCATACTTGTAAGTGCAATTGATGGTATAAATGCAAGAAGTAACTACCGCTATTCATAGGACTTGACTGCAGTTAATCTTCATAATTGTTTTATGATTTCAATCATAACATGGATGTTTGAATTATGGGAAGGAATCTGGAGTAATAATTTGAAATTGCAACCACAAATACATTATAAATTTCCCGCCATGAGCACACAAAGGAAAGCTGAAACGACAGTGGTGATGGCTGCCTTGCCCTCCCCGTCCGTCGCCATGTTGGCTGGCGCCGGGCACAGTTACTCACCTCTCACACTATCGGACACATGCTGCCTCTCTAGTCATTACCAGGTGTCACAAGTTGTTTCTTGCAGACCCGTTGGAGTTATATCTGACACCATGGCCAAGTGCGCGGCAGCACTGTGCACACGCGTCCTCCTGCCCGACCACTCCACCACACACTGTCCATTCCGCGCATTCATGCCCTACAAACATTGAACCAGGATTCGAAACTGAATACTGAGCTACATTTGTGAACTCCATATATATATATAATTGATATCATTTTTTAAAGTCAAATTGCATGTTTACATGGTCATCTCTTGTTATCTCCCAGCAGCTCAAAGCGTGCATGGCAGCTCGCCAAGCTGCACGGTGATGTGCACCTTTGTCTGTCAAGTCCTTTGCTTTCTAGGTCTCTCTTCAGGATCTCATTTTATGCCTACTTAAGTCAACTACCTATTGACACTCCATGTTTCCCTTCAAAATGATGAAAATGTTTCTTTCAACTATTTTTATCTATTTTCTGCACCTGGTTAAGCCAACGCAATCTGTTTGCTCACATTACTTTAATGATCCCAAGTTTGTTTCTCTAATGTTCACTTAGAGGACAGTCTCTCACAATAACCTAGCTCTTCTACATCACTATACTCTTCAGTACACTCCAGCCTTTCCACTTCATCTTTAACGACCCAAGTTTTGTTACCATAAACAATCGAAATTCTCGCATATGAATAGCATAGTCTACCTTTCAAGTGCTTCTGGGAAAGTTTTCTCGCCGTCCAAATGGTTTAGTTTCCTGAACCTCTACCATTCACTGTTGAGTATAGGGATAGATTCTGCTCCATACCCTATATACCAGAACATCACATTCCTCTGGTAGACGAAATGTTGATCTTCAATATCAATGTGTTTTGTTCACATTCACACTATCACTGCACGCATACACACACACACACACACACACACACACACACACACACACACACACACACACACACACACACACACACACACACTCACACTCACACACACACACACACACACACACACACACACACACACACACACACACACACACACACACACACATAAACGCACACACACACACACACACACACACACACACACACACACACACACACACACACACACACACACACACACACACACACACACACAGAGACACAGACACAGACACACACACACACACACACACACACACACACATATATATATATATATATATATATATATATATATATATATATATATATATATATATATAGAGAGAGAGAGAGAGAGAGAGAGAGATAGTTATGTAAGCTGTACCATGGAGGTTTGGTTTTCACAAGGTATGTAGTTCTAAGAAAGATGACAGATGCACGACCGACCACATGTTGCTTGTTCCTTCCTCGCCGATGTTGTTTCCGTGCTCAGGTGGTGTCCTGGGACTGGCGTGGGCGGGCATCCCATGCCCCACCGGGCCTTAGTTCGTGTTGGCAGCCTTCTCGTCCCCTTGGATCCTGGGAGTCCCCACCTGCTGGCCGCGGTATATTTACCACACAACAGTCTCTTGTAAGACGTGGTGGTGTTGCGTCCTGCTCACCTGTTGCGCAATCTCTACACTTAATCCTCATTTTGAATGTAAGAAAAGTTTCTTAGAGTGACATACAAGTGGGCCTATACTGTAGTGATGGTGGCTCCGCGGCTGCAGCTCTGACAACGCAGCATAGTAGTGACAGGAAACTAGGTCGTCGCACCGCCCATCATGGTGGCAAATCGTGCCAAGTGACGACTTAAGCATTGAGCCACTAGTAGTGTTGCTCTGTTGTCATGAAGAACAACTTTTCTAGTGTCGCAGAACATCAGGTTTTATAGCAAATTTACAGTCAAAAGTGACACGAAAAGATTTAAGAACAATGGCTTTGGTCAACATGCATCTTCCACGCCTGCCCTTGGCACTTGCACGACACCAGGAGGCTCATCCATTGACCCCTAAGTCCACCGGCCCGCCACCCGTTGTGCTATGTAAAGTTATTTCTCTCAAAGAGATGTGCAGCAAGTTCTGGTTGGAGTGTGTGCAGTATGTGCTCCGCCGCAACCTGCCCAAGTGGCAGGCGTTTGCCGTGCAGAGGTTCCTGAACGATCTCCCTCGGAACCTTCGCGCCATGATGGTGCACAACGCCCTTAAGGCAGGTGGGCTACACCTGAGGCACGGCAGCAGAGAAATGGCCGCTATTAACAGAGCTTTAGTCCTCCTCAGCCCCGACATGCAGGTGGTTGAGCCTGTCTATGTCACACTGCCTCGCCCGGGCCCTGAGGGTGCCGACTGGCCGCTCGACATTGATCTCATTCTTCGCAACGGCGACGGTTTGACCAACTTGG
Source organism: Metacarcinus magister (assembly GCA_029783475.1). Classification (NCBI taxonomy): domain Eukaryota; kingdom Metazoa; phylum Arthropoda; class Malacostraca; order Decapoda; family Cancridae; genus Metacarcinus; species Metacarcinus magister. The sequence goes on from JAPQNM010000044.1 coordinate 7,572,358, forward strand.
TACTGACGATGCCGCCGCTCATGACAGACGCTGTAAAGCGGGTGTTCAGTGACCTCTGTCGCACTTGCAAAAAGCTCAGTCGCGTGCGACTCATTGATGCCTCCGACGATGCCCTCACGCTGCTGACGCGGTACTGTCACCTCATCACTCACCTCGACGTATCTGGGTCTGCCGGCATCACTGACGAAGGCATCAATAGAATTATCGTAAATTTGTTGTGGGGAGGAGGAAAAGAGCCCGTAAGGCTCCGTCACCTTGACGTTGGAGGCACCAGCGTGACGCAGGAGGGCGTTGCTACTCTGCTGTCCCGCGTGCCGCAGCTCACCAGTCTTGGCTCCACCGACGTGATAGAAGCTCTCAAAATAATGGACGAATTGAGTGACGGAAGCTTCGTGACGGCCCTGGAGAAGGTTAACGTCCGTTGCGTCACGATAAACAATCTGCAGCTGCTGCGGCGAATGTGTCCCGCGGTAAACAGTATTAATGCCATCATCAACTACGCTGGAGTCACAGTGAACGACCTGCGGCTGTTGCCTGAACTACAACACCTGAAACTTTCGGTTCAGGAGCCGTACCTGCTGTCCGCTACGGCACTATACACGTTCGCCTGGTCGGTGGGTACGAGGCTCGTGACGCTGCGGCTGGAGGGAGACGTGTACTGGGAAGCAGATATTGGTGTTCTGGCGGGGAACTGTCCACATCTAGAAGAGCTGGCGCTACCTGCCGTGACAGTGCCTACACGGGAGTCACTGATGGCACTCTCCAACAAGGACAACATTGCCCTGGCGCGGCTCAAGGTCAGTTAAACGATCTCAAACACCCGCCGATTTAGATAGACATCCCTTCCTCTCCGCTAAACTTATGTTTTGCTATTCTTTAATGTTGTTGCCATAACATTCGATCAGAAACCAACCACAACAAGACAACGTGGATGCTGCTGCTCATGGTCATTTAAACATCCGAAACAAAAAAGGTTGTATTATTACTGAATGTGATGAATATGAAAATACTTGTCCTCGTTGGGAGTTAGCCAGCACCTAGGAGGAAATAAGAAGGTTTACCGATGATTGTTGCTCTTAACCGAAAGTATAATTTTTTTTTCTCTCTCTCTCTCTCTCTCTCTCTCTCTCTCTCTCTCCTCTCTCTCTCTCTCTCTCTCTCTCTCTCTCTCTCTCTCTCCTCTCTCTCTCTCTCTCTCTCTCTCTCTCTCTCTCTCTCTCTCTCTCTCTCTCTCTCTCTCTCTCTCTCTCTCTCTCTCTCTCTCTCTCTCTCTCTCTCAGTAACACCAAAGAACAGCTAAGTCTGCCATGTAAAGAAAAAGTCCCTCTCTATAACTACACAAAACTACAAACACATACAAAGAGTTGCATTAAAAATATTACTAATTCATTAAGTTGTCCAACAGCCGTGTCCTGGAGTCTGTTTCGGGAAGGGATCAAAACTATCATCAGGTTCAAACACCCTTTAAGAGACTTGTTTTTATAACTCCTCCAATGATAAATGAAAAATAATGAATAAATTGATAGATGGTAATAATACTAATGAATAAAGAATAAAACTACAAAAAAAAATACATATGAAGGGCTACGATATTTTCCATTTTATTTATTTATTTTTCCATTTACGTATACGTTTTACCACATCAATTTGTATTCCTTGGAAGGATGAAAGGATGTTGGGTGACCTGATTGAGGCTTGTAAATAGATCAAAGGGGAATTATATGTAAGGTTTTCTTCAATCCTACAGCCTGTCACGCATCAATGAACTAAATTTTTCTTATACATTTCAATTGATTTATCTTTCGACTTTTGTTTGGATGTATGTGTGTTTCAGCGATGTGTTGTTGTCCTCAGGCTCAGCTCTATAGTCAAGGCACACACCAAACCTTCTTATATACTGGAGTTAATTGATAAAATACTTACTTCAATTATTTTCTAGTCATATTCCTCACATCATCAGCATTATTCTTGCACTCACGTCACTTCCTCCCGCAGGTGCTGGAGTTGGACTGCATGACGGGCGTGGGTCCCAAGGCGTGGGCCAAGGACTTCACACTTGTACGGCGCGGCATGGCGGCAGCCCTCAGTAAGTGCCTCCAGCTGCGCCGCCTCATCTGCCGCCCAACCAACCTGGTGGAGACGGACCTGTTGGAGATTTTGTCCGTGAATAGAATGACGCATTTGGAGGTATTACTACTACTATTACTATTACTATTATTATCACTACTACTACTACTACTACTACTACTACTACTACTACTACTACTACTACTACTACTACTACTACTACTACTACTACTACTACTACTGCTACTACTACTATTACTACTACTACTACTACTACTACTACTACTACTACTACTACTACTATTACTACTACTACTGCTACTACTACTAACTAGACAACTAACAAAGACAACAATACTCATAATAACAATAATTATACTACTACTAATAATAATAATTATGATAATAATAATGATAATACAACTATTACTAATAATAATGATAATAGTAATACTACTACTACTAATAATAACAATTATAATAATATAAATATTCCTTCTTTCTGGGAAGGAAGTGCGGGTGTGTTGGGTGTCTCGAGGCTTCGTTACTGTACAAACTGCTTCTCCAAATCAACCATCATTAATGATTCACAAATATACAAGGGAAGGTTTGGTAATTAACCTTCATTAATGGTTCAGAAATCGGCCACCAGACAGCAGTGTAGTCGCTAAACTAGTTTGAAAGATTGCCGACAGAGGACGGTGTTACACTTTGTAGTTCAAAATTGAGCTGCCTGAGAGAAGTGTAGTCGCCAGGCTAGGTCGTAACTTTGCCGACATGATGGTGTTCGCATTCTATTTCCAGCCATCACATGTAGATGGTGGGAACATCTCACTGATGCAAATTTCTTCAGCCTTGAGTTTCCTGGCTTTCTACAGCGGATCAAATAAAAAACTACTACCACGTAATATGAGGCCACCACACCATGATAGCTGTCGTGGTGGGTACATAAACACTATTTTTTTTTTTTATATAGTAACAAAAAAATGCACCACCACACATTCAAAATCTGGAAGGTACGAAAGTTTGGAAGGTTAATGATCATCTCTTTAAGAACCAATAATGTAGAGGAAAGATACATTATGATCCTAAACATTCTGTAGCAGCTGTTGGTAGAGTAGTCGAGGATGCTTTTGAACACAGGGATAGAGTGTTCAAGCCTGGATCTGTGCGTCATTTGGGAGGGGAAGTAGCGCTCTATTGTAAACATGGCGACATAACTTTCACTGCCAGGCTTAATAGAATCAATTTAATCTAATATAATCTCTTTCTTTTTCTCTCTCTCTATTTGTCTTTCTCTCTCTTTCTCTTTCTCTCTCTCTCTCAAGGTGCTGGAGCTACACAACTGCGCCCTTGGCCTGTCCTCCGCTCGGCTGCTCGTGGACACATGTGAGAACCTGCACGTGATGAAGGGCCTCCGTACCTGGCGGGGCCTCACCCTGCAGGACCTGGTATTGTTACGGCGGCACACACGGGGACACAGACGCACCGCAGAGCTTAAGATTCTACCCTGACGCGGCACCTGCAGGAGGACGTGAAGAAGGAAACAGGAAAGGAGATACAGAACAGGGAACGAAAGGGTCAGGATGAGGTAGAGAGGGCAGACAAAAGAAGAAAAAAAAGTAAAAATGGGAGGTTGCATAAAGGTGAAGATAGGACACAGGTAAAGTGAAAGATAAAGGATATAAAGGGAAGATGGAAGAAAAAAATAAGAACTGGAGTGTATAAATGTAACGAAAGATAAAGAAAAATGAGATAAATGGAAAATGAAAATAAAAACGACGAATATCATAAATAGAAACTCATGAAAAGCAGAAAAAATAAATAATTAGAAAGTAATGATTAAAAAAGTGAAAAGTGATATTCTAGTAACTGGTGATGATGATGATGATGATGATGATGATGATGATGATGATGATGATGATGATGATGATGATGATGATGATGATGATGATGATGATACAATTACTCTCCATCCCCTGAAGTGTCGCTCATATTTCTCACTTAGAAAATAAAACAGCAAAAGGAAAGAAGAAAGATAAAAATAGGAAAAAAAATGTGTTATATTTTTTTCTACACAGAAACTAAACGTATAATTGTGTGTCGTGTGTCATTAATTGTGTCATGAGTAAAAGAAATTATTCACGTAAACATAAAAATACCAAAGTATGAACATGTATTACTCATTAGATTATTATTTTAGTATTACTCACATGACATTATTTTAGTCTATTATTATCACTATTATTATTATTATTATTATTATTATTATTATTATTATTATTATTGTCATTAATGCCTTCATATCCGTGTCTGTGATATTTCCTTCTATAGCATTTAGGTTAATATAGTGATGAGAATAAAGATTTTAGAACGTGGTGGAGACGGTTTTACTTCCCTTTCAGCCCAACAACTCGTGGCTGCAGATACACGTGATCCGAGTCAGCAGAAGCAACAAGGTACAGCACACGTGTGAGACTTAGACAAGGTTAAAAGTTATGGCATTGGAAGTTATAAGGAAAGAAGGAGATAAAGAAGAAGAAGAAGAAGAAGAAGAAGAAGAAGAAGAAGAAGAAGAAGAAGAAGAAGAAGAAGAAGAAGAAGAAGAAGAAGAAGAAGAAGAAGAAGAAGAAGAAGAAGAAGAAGAAGAAGAAGAAGAAGAAGAAGAAGAAGAAGAAGAAGAAGAAGAAGGAGAAGAAGAAGAAACAAAACTTTATGCACACTTACAATAGAAACAAAAGAGAATGTGAAAAGGCAAAAATAAAAATAAAAAATTAGTATCACAAAATTGACACAAAAAAAAAACTTTGTGAACATAAGATAAAATTCCCAATGTATTTTAATAAGTCAAACTAATACAATTATCAAAGTTCTTTTTAACTAAACTGAATACATATTTTTTTTCTTCTGTAGTTAAGAAGTCTCGATGTTAATGAATGAATAAATTAATGAAG
>JAPQNM010000044.1:7582378-7584878 GCA_029783475.1 Metacarcinus magister
TGCGGGGGAGAAGTACAGATTGATTTTTTTCCCCCCATTCCTCTAGTTTCCAGTTAAAAATTGTGTATGTACTGTACTGTATGTGTATATATGTTTTTTTTTCTTTCTTTCTTTCCCGCTCATATTTTCCTTTCCCCTCGCGGCTGTTTCACTTCATATGTAAGCAAGTAAGTATATAAGTAAGTAAGTAAGTAAGTAAGTAAGTAAGTAAGCTGATATCACATGTTCATTAATTGGCATAAAACGTTGATACCTTCACCTCATTGAACCAACTCAAGGTACACTCACTGGATTTCAACCTTGACACCACGCAGACGAGGAGAGTTCAGTGCAGTATACCACCGGGAGCAGTTTTTTCATAATAACGTAGGGTGGATGGGAAGAGGAGGAGGAGGAGGAGGAGGAAGCACGGTCTGGAAAGAGAGGAAGGAGGAGGAGAAAAAGCGACGGAAGAAAGGGTGGTAGAGTAGGAGTAGGAGTAGGAGGAGGAGTAGCAGGAGGAGGAGGAGGAGGAAGAAGAAGAAGAGGAGGAGGAGGATGATATAAAGGTGAGTTAACATTGCAAGTTCCAACTGTCACCTCCCGTTCTCAGCCAGGCGATGTTTTTACCCCTTCGTCTATGGTGTTGTTGTTTTTGTAGCTCTCCTAACCACGTATAAATTTCTGGTCCGTTATGCAAATGTTAAACAAGAACACGTGACTCTACAAACGTGATCCATATGTCAGCAGGGAAGTAAAAAGATGACGATCAATAGCAGTTTTTTTTGTTTTATATAATCTACAAACTTTTTTTTCATACTTAAAAAAAGGGGATGGAGGGAGTGAGGGAGGGGTGGTGATAGGGGGGCTGGAGGGGTAATGGTAAAGTATTAAGCACACACACACACACACACACACACACACACACACACACACACACACACACACACACACACACACACACACACACACACACCGGCCTTCACCTGCTGCTGACCCGTCAAAGCGACTCGTAAGGCCAAAGAGACGCCGGAGGGGGACTAATAAGCTTACACCTGCCGCCTACACCTGTGTGACTATTTCCATTCGTAGTGTGACCTTGACCACAGCAGCCAAGGCTCTTCGGCGCCACATTCCCTCCCTCCACCCCTCCACCCCTCCCTCCACCGCGGTCTGGCACGCCTCCCGACACACCAGTAGGGGGGTGAGGGTGTGAGGGGGGCGGTTCTCCCCTGATGGCAGCAAGGGGGAAGGGGTAGTGCTATCAGGAGTTGAAATACCAGTAAACAGTTTTTTTTTTACAAACTGTATTTATGAATAACACTGAAGAACATAAAGAACAATTTGTATATATTCAAATCATTACAACACTAGTGTTTTTGATTTTTATCAGAGCAAAATAAATATACAGAAGGATAAATACGTTAATTCATAAAAAAAATATAAATATGTATCAATAAACGGCTTTCAGTGTTTATTATGCGTGATTTTTCTGACAGTAGACGGATAAATCCGGCGTAACTTTCAGGTCAATATGAATATGCAAAACAGATTAGATTTCGATTCTGTCCTTGATCTGTTTCCAAAAATTTAAAGCAAGGCTGAGCGGAGCAATTCAATTTCCTTTGTCTCGTATAAACTAAAACACATTTACGTCTGAAATGATTAGTTTTTTGTCATGATACGTACTTTCACAATTTCTTACTTACTTACTTACTTACAAGCGTAGTATTGGTCTTTCTTGCGAGTTGAATATTTTAGAAGCATTGTGTATACGTCCAAGAAAAGATCAGGCCACGATGCCAAATATTTAAGTAACATACGCACACCACTACTGTTAGCCTTACCCCTCCACCTCTCTCTCTCTCTCTCTCTCTCTCTCTCTCTCTCTCTCTCTCTCTCTCTCTCTCTCTCTCTCTCTCTCTCTCTCTTTCAAGGACTCCACTCTATGCTCTTATACCGTTCTTGTGTAAACACGCTTTAATCAGCTCCAATCATAGGATTATTAACACCTCGTAACATCTGTGTATGTGTGTGTGTGTGGGGGTGTTTATGAAAGAGAGAGAGAGAGAGAGAGAGAGAGAGAGAGAGAGAGAGAGAGAGAGAGAGAGAGAGAGAGAGAGAGAGAGAGAGAGAGAGAGAGAGAGAGAGAGAGAGAGAGAGAGAGAGAGAGAGAGACCTTCATATCCCTCAGTTTTTACTTACATATCATATCTACGTGTGTGTTAATTCTATACTATTTCATATATCGTGCTGGTGTCCTTGACGGAACACTAGCGTGCTCACTCACACCACTCCATCATTACATTACTTACGCAGCTGCTGGGAACACTGACGAGAAGTGAATCCAAAATTATGTATGAATTATAATTAAAGCTGATGTTACAGACCTACACGTCATCACCTCACTGTCCTTCCTCACCTCCAACATACATCCTTCCTTGGACAACTGGAACACGGAACACGGAACACGGAACACGGAACACGGAACACGGAACACGGAACACGGAACACGGAACAC
>JAPQNM010000044.1:7597378-7599878 GCA_029783475.1 Metacarcinus magister
TAATGATAAAAATAAATATTAATGATAAAAATAAATATTAATGATAAAAATAAATATTAATGATAAAAATAAATATTAATGATAAAAATAAATAATAATGATAAAAATAAATATTAATGATAAAAATAAATATTAATGATAAAAATAAATATTAATGATAAAAAATAATAATGATAAAAATAAATATTAATGATAAAAATAAATATTAATGATAAAAATAAATATTAATGATAAAAATAAATATTAATGATAAAAATAAATATTAATGATAAAAATAAATATTAATGATAAAAATAATATAATGATAAAAATATATATTAATGATAAAAATATATATTAATGATAAAAATATATATTAATGATAAAAATAAATATTAATGATAAAAATATATATTAATGATAAAAATAAATATTAATGATAAAAATAAATATTAATGATAAAAATATATATTAATGATAAAAATAAATATTAATGATAAAAATAAATATTAATGATAAAAATATATATTAATGATAAAAATATATATTAATGATAAAAATAAATATTAATGATAAAAATAAATATTAATGATAAAAATAAATATTAATGATAAAAATAAATATTAATGATAAAAATAAATATTAATGATAAAAATAAATATTGGCGCTAATTGGTCCACTGAAGACTATTTAAGAAGGAAGACACAAAGGAGGAGGAGGAGGAGGAGGAGGAGGAGGAGGAGGAGGAGGGGGAGGGGGAGGAGGGGGAGAATATTATGATTTTGCTGTAGGAGTTTGGAGAGAGGGAGGAGAGAGAGAGAGAGAGAGAGAGAGAGAGAGAGAGAGAGAGAGAGAGAGAGAGAGAGAGAGAGAGAGAGAGAGAGAGCGCGATAGAGATAGAGAGATAAATAGAGAGAATAAATAGTTTTAGGCGTATCACACATGCGTATATAGTGTTTAATATTATAGTAATGATGAAACTGAGTCCAGATTCGTGTTCAGTTTGACTGAAAACCTTTAGGTACAAATTTTCATGAAATTCTGAGGTGTGGAAATTTTTCACGAAATTTTCAAGGGTGTCACCTTAGATTTTTTTCATGAAATCATGTTTTTCAAAATAACTCGAAAAGTATGAGGTTTACGTAAAAAACATCCGTAATAGTAAATATAGAGCAGGAGACGCCCGTTCCTTTGAGCTTTACTAGAATGTAATTGGAATGTAAGTAATGGAGATATTGATATATTTGTATTTTACACGAAACTTCTACTTAATTACATTTTTCTCCTAAACCAAAAGAGTAATTTACAAACGGATGACACCATCAGATAGAACTTGTCAAGCTGAACAACTTTGTTTCTATACATCTTTGTTGTAGGACTAATACTTTACTTGTAAAATGACTAAACTATTTTGGACTCAAATTCTGGTGGAAATCTTCGGGCCAAAAATTTCACGAATCCATTTTCATCACAAATCCACGAAAACTTATATTGAAGTTAAAGGTTTTGAAATTAATAATAATACATGTTAAGGAAGTGTTGCTGTTGGAGTAAATAAATATTAATAATTATAATAATAAATATTAATGATAAAAATAAATATTAATGATAAAAATAAATATTAATGATAAAAATAAATATTAATGATAAAAATATATATTAATGATAAAAATAAATATTAATGATAAAAATAAATATTAATGATAAAAATAAATATTAATGATAAAAATAAATATTAATGATAAAAATAATATTAATGATAAAAATAAATATTAATGATAAAAATAAATATTAATGATAAAAATAAATATTAATGATAAAAATAAATATTAATGATAAAAAAATATATTAATGATAAAAATAAATATTAATGATAAAAATAAATATTAATGATAAAAATAAATATTAATGATAAAAATAAATATTAATGATAAAAATATATATTAATGATAAAAATATATATTAATGATAAAAATATATATTAATGATAAAAAATAAATATTAATGATAAAAATAAATATTAATGATAAAAATATATATTAATGATAAAAATAAATATTAATGATAAAAATAAATATTAATGATAAAAATATATATTAATGATAAAAATAAATATTAATGATAAAAATAAATATTAATGATAAAAATAAATATTAATGATAAAAATATATATTAATGATAAAAATATATATTAATGATAAAAATATATATTAATGATAAAAATATATATTAATGATAAAAATAAATATTAATGATAAAAATATATATTAATGATAAAAATATATATTAATGATAAAAATATATATTAATGATAAAAATATATATTAATGATAAAAATATATATTAATGATAAAAATATATATTAATGATAAAAATATATATTAATGATAAAAATATATATTAATGATAAAAATAAATATTAATGATAAAAATAAATATAATGATAAAAATAAATATTAATGATAAAAATAAATATTAATGATAAAAATAAATAATAATGATAAAAATAAATATTAATGAT
>JAPQNM010000044.1:7604878-7612378 GCA_029783475.1 Metacarcinus magister
TCGCCTACCTGATCGGACTCTTGAACGTCGAGAGAACATTTTTTTGCGATCCAGAAAACAGCTAACTAATCATGTTATTCTCTCTCTCTCTCTCTCTCTCTCTCTCTCTCTCTCTCTCTCTCTCTCTCTCTCTCTCTCTCTCTCTCTCTCTCTCTCTCTCTCTCTCTCTCTCTCTCTCTCTCTCTCTCTCTTTCTCTTTCTCTCGAGATCTAAAGCAGTTCGGACCCACGCAAGCCTAGGCACCGGACCCTCACAATGACGAACAATCTGGTCTCATCACAGTTGACCCTGACAGTGAGGGCGGCTCGGCTCTTTCCTATCTGCCGCGGTCCACGTGACGCCGCTGCCGCTGGGAAGGAGGCACCAGATAACGCCACTAGGGGGAAGCAGGAAGACTGGTGCTGTTAGGAGGAGGAGGAGGAGGAGGAGGAGGAGTAAGAGGAGTGATAAAAAGAGATATGTCATTGTGAGGAAGGTGAAACGTAATGAACATGCAATGGAGAAAATGAGGATAAAAAAAAACAGAGGAAAAAATGAAGGAGTCAAGCCATACAAGGGATGAAGAGGAGCAAGGAGAAAAAAATGGAGATAAAAATAATGAATAAGTGATCAAGAAGGAGGAGGAGGAGGAGGAGGAGGAGGAGGAGGAGGAGGAGGAGGAGGAAGAGGAGGAGTAAGAAAAAGCCAAGGGGTACAGACACGTCATACAAACTATTATTGATCTGAATCACACACTCGTTTATGTTCACTTCAATAATATCTTACTTATGTGACGGGAAGACCAAGGTGTAGCAAGCAAGCAAGCAAGCAGGCAGGCAGATAAGCAGGCAGGAGGTGGAGATTACTTTATAAGCAGATAAACCACCACCAGATAACACCGCTGCTGCAGTTCCTAGTTCATTGAGTCATCTATGTTACTTTACTGCCTGCCTGCTTGCCTGCTTGCCTGCTTGCCTGCCTGCCTGCACTTTGTTGAGGCTCCGAAAAGTCATTATGTCGTTATGTATGTATGTACAGTCTTCTATTACAACTGACTTCACGTATATCTTCAACGAGGTGCAATATAAATAAAAATAGATAGAAACGAGAAACAAATATCAACATCGTAAAGAAAATTAGGGTTGGTTACAGCTTAATAAAACTTAATCTGGGTACGTGAAGGATAATTAGTCAAGGACGAATTTAAGTATTTTTTAATCGTTTTCGGTAAGAGGACGGATTATTTGAAGGCCACGCTAATCACTCTCTCTCTCTCTCACACACACACACACACACACACACAAACAAAAGGTAGTAGTAGTAGTAGTAGTAGTAGTAGTAGTAGAAGAAGCAGTAAGAGTACATACGTTAGTGTTGTATATGCGTATCAATCATGTGTTCTGAAGATGACTTACCCGCATCCTACTCCTTCCTTCCTTCCTTCCTTCCTTCCTTCCTTCCTTCCTTCCTTCTTTCCCAGCAGCAGCCAAGTGGATCACGTAACAAACAAGCTGTTGGAATGTTGTTTGTCTTATACCTCATATCAACGGGTTATCATTCCTGGCATTATCAGTCACTCAAACGGCTTAATCAATAACATGTCTATTGCTTTGTTTTCTCTTTGTCTGAATATCTCTCTCTCTCTCTCTCTCTCTCTCTCTCTCTCTCTCTCTCTCTCTCTCTCTCTCTCTCTCTCTCTCTCTCTCTCTCTCTCTCCTGACACCACTATGCAACATCACACTCACTGCTTCCATAAAATTTGTATCTGATTTCGTACACACGTGTCCTCTTCTCCCTCACGGTTAGAAAGAGAGAGAGAGAGAGAGAGAGAGAGAGAGAGAGAGAGAGAGAGAGAGAGAGAGAGAGAGAGAGAGAGAGAGAGAGAGAGAGAGAGAGAGAGAGAGAGCCAGCCATTAGTCACCATCTATGCTGCCTCGTGCCTGCAACCTCTAAACACCAACAACACGACCTCATGCAACTCTCGTATACTTTAAAAAAAAATGTTACAGAGAGATGTTATTGTCTACTTAATCTATTTGAGGTTCTCGTGTTTATCCTTCACATACTGAGGGGAGGGAAGGGAAGGGAAGGGAAGGGAAGGGAAGGGAAGGGAAGGGAAGGGAAGGGAAGGGGAGGAGGAAGAGAAGACTCAGAATATAAATGAAGACGAAGTAACACCAGTTTGTTGCAACTACGAGGTATTTTGACCCAACTGGAGTTTTGTTTGACACATTCTTCATACAGCTGCCCTCCCTCCCCTCCTACCACCTCCCTCTCTCTCTCTCTCTCTCTCTCTCTCCTCCCTTCCCCCATTCGACCGTGGCTGACACCCCTTGACACCCCCCTAACACCCCCTGACACCCCTGACACCCCCTGCCACGGGAACCATAACATATTTTCATTCCGTCAGACCCCAGCAGCCCACACAACTGTCAGTCCAAGGTCACCTGAATTACAAATGTCTTGCCAAGATGGAAGTGTTTTGACGTGCTGGTTGCCAAGTGCCCAAAAGGGAAAGAGTGTTGTGTGTGTGTGTGTGTGTGTGTGTGTGTGTGTGTGTGTGTGTGTGTGTGTGTGTGTGTGTGTGTGTGTGTGTGTGTGTGTGTGTGTGTGTGTGTGTGTGTGTGTGTGTGTGTGTGTGTGTGTGTTTGTTTTAAAAGTGACGAAACGTGACAGGTTGTAAAAGAAGTGTGGAAATTAGAGTGACATGTATGTGAGGGAGTATGTGAGGGGAGTGAGTGTGGTGGTGGTGGTGGTGGTCCAGTATAGAAGGTGTGTGGAAAAATTATGGTGAGTTTATAATCAAATGTAGTGTGTGTGTGTGTGTGTGTGTGTGTGTGTGTGTGTGTGTGTGTGTGTGTGTGTGTGTGTGTGTGTGTGTGTGTGTGTGTGTGTGTGTGTGTGTGTGTTTAGAGGGCGGGAAAGGTTATCGACAACGACACAAGGTTAACTGAAAGAGGGAGTAACACCTGTGTGTGTGTGTGTGTGTGTGTGTGTGTGTGTGTGTGTGTGTGTGTGTGTGTGTGTGTGTGTGTGTGTGTGTGTGTTAATGACGATACTATTTCTTCTACTCCTACTACTACTACTACTTCTACTTCTAATCACTCCCTATCGACATACACAACCTTTCATTACCTACCATTATCCCCATTAAACTACCTTTTTCATCACTACCCCTTCACCCCATCACTATCCAGTACTCCCATCTCCACTATTATCAATAATCACTACCCATCACTATTATAAATCCTTATCCCATCATTATTCACTTCCCATCACCACCCATCATCCACAAGTACCCATCACCCATTTGAATCGCCCGTCACTTTCCACTACCACCCCGTCACTGCCCGTCACCACTTACATGACAAAGCAATGAGTCCTTGAATTGCTGAATAAAAGTCTCATACATCTTTTTTACGTTATATATTCAGTAAGGCAGCGGGTCTACTACTACTACTACTACTACTACTACTACTACTACTACTACTACTACTACTACTACTACTACTACTACTACTACTACTACTACTACTACTACTGCTACTACTTCTATACACACACACACACACACACACACACGTCCAGTACTTACATATCTAAGGTCATTTACGTATTTACTTACAACATCTTGATAATGTTTTTTTATTTATCTCAATACTAGGAAAACCTTCACTGCCTCCTCTTTCATACCCCCTCTGACCCTCGACCGCCCCCCCGCCTCCCCCCTCGCCACAATGGTTTCCACGTATACCACCACCACCACCACCACCACCACCACCACCACTACCCACACCCTTCCTATCTTTACTTCCTTACGAGACACTCCACAGCACTAACGATCGACCAACTCACAGCAACCAACAACCTCATTAGCATAACACACATGTGACATAAGAGTACCGGGTCTCTCTCTCTCTCTCTCTCTCTCTCTCTCTCTCTCTCTCTCTCTCTCTCTCTCTCTCTCTCTCTCTCTCTCTCAATGCATCACCAGCTGAGTTACGTCACCTAGGACGCAGCTCTCGTTCAGGTCGTGTAGACTAATTGACTTGTTTACAAACTACCTAGTCGGTGGAGCAACAGGAGGAAGAGGAGGAGGAGGAAGGAGGAAGAAGGTGCTGTACGAGGGGCCATAAGATGAGAAAGAGGAAGACGACGAGAAGGGTGTTGGGGGCTTTACAAACTTCCGTGTCGGGGTCTGAATGGAAGGTCTGGCGGCAGGAAGGCGAGAGGCGACGCTAAGCAGGAAGCCAGGGGTGGGGGGCGACGTGGGGCGAAAGGGGTGAAGGGTGGAGGGTGGAGGGCGAGGAAACGCTGACAACACTAATTTCGAGGGAAAACTGAAAGGCGGGAAAGTGGAGTGGAGAGGAGAGGGGAAGGAAAAGAAGAGAAGAGAAGAGAAAGGGTGATTTTAAACTCGTCTCCTGTTATTTCTACTGTTACTTGTTGTTCTGCTGTTTCCATGACCCCCCTTTCACCATACCGTATCACCAATAGCATCATTACTATGACTACCATTACGACATTTGCACACCCTCAGATTCCGTTGTTACCACTTCCTAGAAACGAGAGTGAAATGCAAATCACCACATAGTCTTAGTCATTAGCAGTATTATCATTATTATTATTATAGTAAGTCAAGGTAATTAAAACAACACGTGTCAAATATTATAGATGACATGACACTCCATTTTCTGTTTGTTGGGAGTAAAAATGTAAACGTAATTTGTAGGAGATACTCGTGTATATATATTTTTAAAATTTTCTTTTCTTTATACGATTTTGACCTTGAATGTTATTACTCCATTTATTAACTTCTCTTATCACGTACGAACTGCGGAGTAAGTGACGTAAGAATCAAAAGGGGTGGGGGCGGTGGGGGTGGGGGTGGGGGTGGTGGTGGTGGAGCAGGGAGGAGGCATAGGAGGAGAAAGAAGAGGAGGAGGAGGAGGAGGAGGAGGAGGAGGGAGGATAAATGGATAAGATAACGATAGTGAGATAAATAAGAAGTTAAAAATAATAGAGAATGCAATAAGTGAAAGTAAAAACAATGAGACATGAAATAAATGAGAAGATAAACAATATATAGAGAGAACGAGAGTGAAAAGGAAGAGGAAGAGGATGAATAAAAATAAAAATAGCAATAGGAAGAGGAGATAGATAAGTGGAAGAGGAAGAGAAGAAGCAGCAAAAGGAAATGAGAAAGAGAGAAAGAGAGAGAGAGAGAGAGAGAGAGAGAGAGAGAGAGAGAGAGAGAGAGAGAGAGAGAGAGAGAGAGAGAGAGAGAGAGAGAGAGAGAGAGAGAGGGAGAGGGAGAGGGAGAGAGAGAGAGAGAGAGAGAGAGAGAGAGAGAGAGAGAGAGAGGAGAGAGAGAGAGAGAGAGAGAGAGAGAGAGAGAGAGAGAAAAAAAAAAAAAATAACACCCTTTCTAACCTAAGCTACTCTACCAACTGCTTACTCAAACACGCTGAGAGGAAAACCATCACCTTATGCAACCAACAGCTAGAATTCACCTGAGACCAGAAACACACTCAGCATCACCTGTCAGCAATCAGCAGTTACAGGTAGAGTTGGTGGGCAAGGCATCGATACAATGTCTGGTAAGGGAGAGGGGAGTTAGGGAGGAAGAACCTGGGAGGGTGGGGACGTGTGTTACCTGTATCAGCGTGGATCAGCACTACCAAGGCAAAGATGGGGTCAAAGGTGAGAGAGGTGGAATGCATGTTTGGTTGGGAGAGGTTGGGTAGAGGGGGCATGAGAGAGAGAGAGAGAGAGAGAGAGAGAGAGAGAGAGAGAGAGAGAGAGAGAGAGAGAGAGAGAGAGAGAGAGATGAGAGAGAGAGAGAGAGAGAGAGAGAGAGAGAGAGAGAGAGAGAGAGAGAGAGAGAGAGAGAGAGAGAGAGAGAGAGAGAGAGAGAGAGAGAGATAATAAATATGTATACCCGTGTACATATATTACAGCTAAAACACCACTTAACGTCGCTTTATTACAACACGTGAGCGATCGTAAAACCGGTAATATGCAATAAATGATTGAATAAATAAATATATAGATGCAGCATATGAGAGAATACTATACCGAAGAAGTGTAAATAAAAAAATAAATATATATATACATCCATGGTATAAAAGTATATTAAAAAAGAAAACACATGTAAGTCTGATATTATATGTGTATGAAATTGAAGTTATTTTTTCTTCTATAAATTCCCCAGATGCTCAATTCAGTCAGTCATCTATACATAACGACGAGGTACAGTACTATATATGGACAATAAGATAAACAGAGGATGGAAAGAATGTTAGAATATGAAAGAAAAATAAATAAATAAATAAAAAGAGGTGGATAGGACAGGATAGAAAAAAAAAGATGAGGATGAGGATAAGTGATGCTGGAAGGTGAGAGGTCGTAAGAGTTCTTTAACCTTTACCACTTTCCTCATTAAAACGCGGTGACACGGCTCTCTTGTTTACCTGGTCAATACACTAATCAGGGAAAGAAATCCATGCTACCTGTGAGTCTTAAGTAAATTAGCCAAACGTGTACAGGTAACATTTGAAAACATGTACAAAATAGGAAGCTGTAGAGAGAGAGAGAGAGAGAAAAAAAAATATAGAAACAGGGAAAATAACGAGAAAACTAAAGGAAGCATAGCAAAAGAACGATATTTTCATTTTCATTTTCCTTCCCCTCCCTCCCTCCCCACACACACCCGCATCGTACAATGAATGGCTTTAAAACAGTTGTGTTATCCATCGCTCACTGAAGTAACGACTAACCTTGAACTCTAATTACAAAGGCAGCGTGAGGCCTTTCCACTCGCTTATAATAGCACAATGACTCACTGGTTTGGCGCTGCGTGGCTTGCCTTGCCTTGGCTTGGCTTGGCTTGGCTTACCTTGCCTTGGATTAAGTTAAGTTGGGTTAGGTTAGGTTAGGTTAGGTTAGGTTAGGTTAGGTTAGGTTAGGTTAGGTTGGGTTAGGTTGGGTTAGGTTAGATTGACGAGGATAGTTTTTGTCGTCTTTATAAAGGTGGTCAGTCAGTCGTCCAGGGAAAGGCACGAAACAAATAGGACGGACACGTGACCAGAAGAGTGACGTCAATGGAGCCGTGTGTGTATGTGTATGTGTGTATGTGTGTGTGTGTGTATATATGTGTGTGTGTGTGTGTATATGTGTGTGTGTGTGTGTGTGTGTGTGTGTGTGTGTGTGTGTGTGTGTGTGTGTGTGTGTGTGTGTGCTCTTACACGCCCTCTCTCTCTTTCTCTCTCTCTCTACCACCACCACCACCACCACTACCACCACTACCACTACCACCACCACCACCACCGTCGCGCGCCTCTTTCCCTCACTCGGTACAAATCAATACTTGCTTCCCAGGTAACCATTCCCCTCACCAGGTGAATGAGTCAGAGGCGCCACGCATATACATAGAGGGGACGCTGCACTTTGTTAGTCTAAACCTCCGCCAGGCAGCTCTTAAGATTAGGAGGTGGTGGTGGTGGTGGTGGTGGTGAGTAG
>JAPQNM010000044.1:7622378-7639878 GCA_029783475.1 Metacarcinus magister
TGATGATAGTGGTGGTGGTGGTAGTAGTGATGAGATGAAGAAGAGAGAAAGAACAAGAAGACAAGGTAATGACAGCAACGTTTACAACAATATTTGCATCAACAACAACAACCAAATAATGATAAAAAAAGAGAAAAAATAACTCGCGACGAAAAAGAAAAAAATGGATAAAGATGAAAACTTCAAAGCAAAGAAACAAATACATACAGCGCTGAGGGAGGAGGAGGAGGAGGAGGAGGAGGAGGAGGAGGAGAAAGAGGAGGAGAAGGAGGAGGAGCTCAAGCCTGGGTTTGAGCAGCAGGATCCCTTGTTGTAGGTCAAATGAAGGTGATCCTGCCCAAGATGAACGGAACAGAGGACAGTCAAGGGGAGGAGGAGGAGGAGGAGGAGGAGGAGGAGGAGGAGGAGGAGGAGGAGGAGGAGGAGGAAGAGGAGTACAAAGGAGTACAAAGTAAAAACTAACATCAACAGTCCTACTAGACCTTAGGCTGTCTGTGTGGCTACACTGTACTTCTATAGTTGCTATGTGTTAGAAAGAAAATGGAAGGCTCCTCCCCACCCACCTCTCCCTCCAGCCGGAGTTCGCAGGAAAAGGAAGCCATACCATGTCGTATGAAAAAAAAAATATCATGGCTTTTGTATAGTAAAGTAAGAAAACAAACGTAATCTACATCCACTACCACCAGTGATCTTGAAGCCATTGTTCGAGTGGTGCTTGTGTGATCAGTAATTAGGTAATCTATTATACAAATATTGTGAAAAACACGGAAAATTTTAAACAATTCTATTTTGGATCCCTCGTTGCTTATGTTTGGATAATCGGAATAAGTTAAGCTCCTTCAGCCGTTCTTAGAAAGATCTGTTTTTCAATTTAGAGATAATTTCAATAACTATTCATTGAGGAAAAGGCGAAGAAGGACAACGACACAAATAACGACGAAGAAGACGACAACGATGAATAATAATAATAAATAGAAGAAGAAAAAAGTGAGGGGCCATCACAGTTACTAATGAAGAAAAGATAGCAAGATGAGACTTTGATGACGAAAAAAAAAACCAGGAATGATTGTCTCATCTAGTTGCATCAGGTAGAGGGAATAGAGAAGGAGACTGACGAAGAAGAGAAACAGGAGTAGGGAGAAGAGGAGGAGGATCTAATGGGATGAAGGAAGATCACATGGGTGGGGATATTGAAGTCAAGGAAGGGGGGTTTAGGTATGGGAGGGAGGGAGATGGGAGGGAGGTAGAGGAATGGTGGGCGGCAGAGATGGGAAGGAAAAGGGCGAGGGGAGGCTTAAGAGGATCAAGAATGGTGTTTTGAGGAATAAGTAAGATTGAGGAAGCGGAAGATGGAAAGCGAGGAACCCAATGGAATATATATAGTGTGTGGATTTAGCGTTCCTGAAATAAATGGAAGAGTAGGAGATACGTGGACGAAATTCTAAAGTATTGCTATGGAGGAAAATATAACAATAACAAAAACAATTACAACTTCAACTACTACTACTACTACTACTACTACTACTACTACTACTACTACTACTGCTGCCAAATCACTTGAGTACTTTATCAATCATAATAACAACAACCAACATATAATCAGATAAGATATATAACCTTTACGCAAACATTAAACCAATAAACCAACAAAAAAAACAACCCCATTAAACAATAAAAAGTAAAGCAAAGGACACTTGGATATATCAAGAAAGAAAAAAAAAGTTGAACAGAAAAAGAAAGAAAGAAAGAAAGACAGAAAGAGAAAAAAAGGAAGAAAGATGGTAAGCAAGGCAATGATAACGACACACAAAAGAGAACAAGCACAAAACCAACAATTCTTAGAGAAAGAAAGAAAAAAAATCCCAATCATCCAACCTTCAAATTGTGAAGCAAAAGAAGAAAAAAAAAGAAAGCAGGAGTATAAATTAGCTTTTTTTCTATTTAGAAATTACAGAGAAGGAAGAAGAGGATGACGACGAGTACAAGGACGATGAGGAGGAAAAGGAAAACGAAAAAAAGACGAGGACGACGAATACCACGACGAGGAGGAGAATAAGAAAGATGAAGGACGAGGAGGAAGAGGAGGAGGAGGAGGAAGAGGACGAGAAGGAGAAGAAGGGGAAGTGGAGAAGAGGACGAGAAGGAAAAAACGAGGCGAAGACAAAGAAGGAGAGGAGAACGAGAAAGAGAGGAGGACAAGAAGGAGAAGAGGGCTAAGAAGGGAAATAATCTTCTGAGCTCTAGTTAATCCTACAAAATCGTAAGAAAGGTGTGACCCATTCAACGGTTCTTAATCCATTGATGTCTAGACGAAAATCAGTTACCAGACGAGGAAGGAAAGGATGAAGGGGAGAGACTGGCGGAAGGGGGGGAAGGGGAGAGAGGGAGGGAAGGGGGGGTGGAGGATGGAAAAGTCTCCTGTTATGTAAGAGGGCGGAACCAGCATGAAGACTGTTCTGATGTAAGGAAGAGGAAGAGGAAATGCCATAAGGTGCAGGGAAGGAGAGAGAGAGAGAGAGAGAGAGAGAGAGAGAGAGAGAGAGAGAGAGAGAGAGAGAGAGAGAGAGAGAGAGAGAGAGAGAGAGAGAGAGAGAGAGAGATGAGATCGAATGGATGGAGGGAGCGAGAAGAGAGAGGAGGGGTGAGGAAAGCTGTTTTCTGTTGTAATAAAAGCTTATGAGACGGTGATGAGCGGATGGTGTTTTTATGCTCCTCTTGTCCTCGTGTGTGTGTGTGTGTGTATGTAAGAAAACTATTGTCAAACGTTATACATACATAGGTGAAAATAGAGCCATACCTAACACACACACACACACACTCCACACCCACACACACACACACACACACACACACACATTTAGTATAATCACATATTTACGTAACACAAATCAGGTTTACTTAACCAGAGCCACGTTGGAGTGCATTACGTAACAGGAGTAACAACAACGCTGTCCTGGCCAAATGGTTGACCTTGAATCGTGATGTGGAATGATATACTGAACAAGTCTAACTAATACCCTATATATATGATAATCTAAATCCACGTATATAATTTTACATATTTATGAAATCACACACACACACCCACACCCACACCCACACACACACACACACACACACACACACACACACACACACACACACACACTCACAGGTCGATCGGCAGCATCAGTTGTTTGGTAATGTTCAGTTCAGCGGAGACAGCTAAGAGACGCTAAAAGTTCTTAAATCTGTGCTCTATCTGGATATATAAAAGTAACTTCATATCCAGATTTTGCATGTTAGACGAACTTTGACCAAACACACACACACACACACACACACACACACACACACACACACACACACACACACACACACACACACACACACACATATACACACACATCTTTTGAGACTAGGTTAGTGCTGCCTTGAACGGACACACGTAACCCAAGCACCATGTAAGAAGGGCAGGAGCTACGGATACACCATACAAGGCAGCGAGCCATAGACAATATAGTGGGGATGAGCAAGGGAGGCGAGGAAGGTAGATACAGGCAGAGGCTCTCCACACACCACATATAAGAAGTGTTTAGAATACCATAAAAAGCAGCGAGGAGGATTTTGGAGATGTGGATACACCATTAAACAAACACGTCAAATAGGTAAAACATTCTCGGCGTATAAGGCGAGTCCAGGGCCAAACACAAACACCTTTCAGGGCCATGGCAGGACAAGGGTGTTAATAATTCAGTTTGGCCTCGCGTGACTTACCACCTCGTGTCCTCCACTGAATGTAACGACGGGAAGAAAGGTCGATACGATGACTACCACCTGTTGGAGCCACGTAGAGAGAGAGAGAGAGAGAGAGAGAGAGAGAGAGAGAGAGAGAGAGAGAGAGAGAGAGAGAGAGAGAGAGAGAGAGAGGAAGAAAAATGTCCAGGATAGTTGAAATTACTTATAATACTCAGGAATAACTAACGAATATTAGACATAGTTGTGAGCCTTGAAATACCCCCAAATGAGTTCGTTTTATTTAATGATAGGTTGGTAAAGAGCAAATATTACGTGTGGAATGCAAAAAAATAAAAAATAATCAGTAAGTATATGAAGAAATATCGATAAGATAAGAAATCTAAAATTAAAACAGAACCAAACAAACTATTAAACATCTAATTATGGATAATAGAAACCTGATGAATAATAATGAAATTCTTTACGAAAAAAAAAAACCACCACCACCACCACCACCACCAGTAAACAAACAAAACAACTAATTCAAACTCACACAAAAACAAATACCACACTACAACTAAGACCAAAAGGAGTAATAAAGAAGGAAAGAAGCTGAAAAAGAGACGCAAATGGTAACAGAGAAGAAGATATGGGAGAGTGGAAGAGGAGAAGAAGGGTGAACTAAACTGTGATATTCAAGCCAAGTCTTCAACTATGAAAGGTTTGAAGCATCAGAGTGACGCAAGGAATGTTGAGTGTGGTGATGGGTGTGGTGGGGAGGGTCGTGGTGGTAGTGGTGGTGGGGTGCGGAGCAGGAAAGGGGCGTGATGGGGAGGTAGTGTTGCCAGGGGGCTGTGCGTGTTACTTGGCGGGCACGTGTTGCCATGGCTCGAGGGAAGGGGCGTGGTGACGTCAGGTCTGGGTGGGATGTGCTGGGTGCCTGGTGCTGATTGCGTGTAGGTCATAGGGACATGGTAGGACAGGGCAGGGCATTGCTGGTGGGCATGTTGCTACGACCGTGCGAAGAAGAGGAAGAGGAAGGGGAGGGGAAGGACGGGCGTAATGTTGCTTAGTTAGGGTGTGATGTGTGTTTTGGGGAGACTGTTGCCAGGACCAGGAGGCGAAGGGAGGGCGGGAAGGAAAGCAAAAGGAACATGGTGCCAGATGTACGAATGTGGTGTAAGGTGCCGGGAGTGGTATGCGGGCGTGGATCATAAGGGCATGGGCGGCAACGAACAGCAGCACTTAAGAGGCGTGAGTGGGTAGTCCATAAAGGGTGGGAAGGGAAGGGAAGGGAAGTGGAGGGATTATGGGAACAAGGGGTGAAGTGGGGTGGGGTGGGAGGCTACGAAAGGAGTGTGGGGTGGGGCGGTGAGTGGCACTGCGGGGAAGGTGACACTATGTGGTGGTGGTGGTGGTGGTGGTGGTAGTGAGGATGGTGGTGGTGAGGGTGGCGGTGGTGAGGGTGGCGGCTCCTGACACTGTGAATTGGAGGTGGTGTTTGCATGGCGCCCTGAGAAGCAGTGGTATTTACAGTGTATGACGTCACTCCATTTGCATGACGCATTTATTATGCATGCATACACTCACACACACACACACACACACACACACACACACACACACACACACGCGATGCAAATAACAGGTAGTAAATGAAAATGTAATCATTTTAATGAGAGAAAATTCAGCTTTTTGTAACACATTCTCACAAAAATGGCATAACATTACACAAACACCCGAAACCATAGTTACTTTTAGCTTATCACAGCAGCACGCCACCCAGGACATGCCCTTGAGCCAGTACGTAGTGTATGTACGGAGACACGCGTCCAGTAAGAGGCCACCACCACCTCGCAACACGACTTTGCACGAGGAGGCAGTGCGGAGCAGTAACCTCAACACACCGATAAAACAAGATAACTTTTTTTATTACTCAAAGAACATTGAACTCACCAATCGGTCACTAAGCTATTTTTTCTTAAGATCGTTCATCACATAACAGCCACATGTTTGATTACCTAACAGACTATGTACCGAACTCGACTAGAGGATACACGAGTCCAGGGCATGACGAGTGAGTCCAGGACCCAACGAGGACACAGAATTCCCCCTCCCTTTCCTTCCTGTCCCCCAGCGGCTGCCCAACCCGAGGCAGGGCAGACATGTGTGACCCAAGAGCCTCGTACCTTCCCAGGCCTCACACGCGTCACAGCCGGAGGACGACCCCTAATGTTGCTGCTGCTGCTGCTGATGGTGATGATGATGATGATGATGATGATGATGATGATGATGATGATGATGATGATGATGATAATGATGATGCTCAAAGAAAGGTCACAAAACAGGAGGGGAGGAGAAGGAAGAAGAGGAGGTGATATAGAAGGCGGAGGAGGAAGACAAAGAAGATTAATGATGTAGGCAACACATGACGCAGCCGCACGAAGAAGGAAAATGCAAGCACAGGGAGACGCGATAATTGCCACTCACTAATGACTGGATAACTTTATAGGCGAAGAAGAAGAAAAAAAAATCATAAGGTGTAACAATGGACGCCGCGCCGCACTCAGGACAATTCAAGGCACGAGAGGATGATACATTTCGTCCGGTTGGAGTAAAATTCGAGCGTACGCATCTAACATCCCGACGGCTGTATAATCAATGAAGGGATCTAAGATATATTCCGGAGGGGCTCGGTGGAGGGGTGTGGGGGTGAGACCTTGAGACATCACAACCTCTTTAGAAGTCCTAAGGAGGCATGAAGGTTCTTCTCTTTGTTGGGGAAACGATGCTGAGGGAGGGAGGAAGCGCAGGTGAGGGAAGGGAGGGTAGGCGTGTGGGGAAAGGAGGGGAGATAGGAAGGGTTTGCTTTGGGGAAGGGGTAGAACACTGGGGTTCGTGTGAGAGGATAAAGAGTTGAAGTCGAGGTATGCGGGGCGAGTGGGAGGTCCTGAGGGCGAGAGGAAGGAGGGGATGTGGGTGGAGGGCAGGGCACGAGGGAGGAATGTGTGGCGGGAGGGGGAGGACGAGAGACGCGGGGCGAGGAAGGGAAGGATGGGCGGAGTGGCAGCGAGGCCCGGGCAAGGTGAAGGCGATGGGCGGAGCTTCTCAACACCTTTTTCACTAAGTTTTAGAAGCAAACAAGAGGTTTATGTCTTACGTCATGCTGGGTGGGGACAGTGACTAGGCTGAAGGGAGACTAGATCCAGGTAAGCTACAGGGACACATAATGCTCAGGTGGGAGAGGAGGGGCGTCAGGCCGGTGGGTGGAGCCTAGGGTGGCTGGGCGGGCTGGAGCGGCGGGGCGGCAATGATTGGGGGAGGGGCGGGGGGGTAAGGACAGTCACAAGGTCGAGCACTGAAGATGAACTGAAGGTCAAGCGACGCGGCCCACGGGAGAATGATTCACTGCTGCTCCTCTGCGGGTGGGTGGCCGCTGCAGGTCGGTGCCTCCCTGCTGCACTGCCTCGCCTTCACTGCTGACTCTTCCTATGCATGACCTCTGAGGTTTAGTATCTAGACTGCATTAGTCCCCTGGGAATGAGTGGAAAATTTTAGCTCAAAGAAAGACACACAGTATAAGAACATGAAGCAGCGAGACGTTAATCAACGCGCCCCAAGACATGTTTTGCTCCTCTCACTTGACCGTGACGTGTTGCCTCCTCCGTGAACTCAAGCATGATTCAAACTTGACCTTAGGAATGTGCGAGCCACCACTCCTGCACTCATGCTTCTCAGGCACCGAGGGCACGATTGTGTTACATATCTGAGGCCGTGTAATCTTCGCTGTTATTTTCCCATTTTCCTTCCTAACAACAGTTTACATTAAAAATAAAAACTCCTGTGTTCGGTTGTTTCACAGCTTTGAGGTGTGTGCTGTAACCAAGGGGCTGACAGGTGCAGTCACTATGCTTTATGAATTCTTGTTTCACCTCTTAAACAATGTAAGTGGATTGTGCTTGTTTCGCTGTTAAACATAAAGCACATACAAAAAACACCTCACAGTCTCCAGGCGAGCAGGGCCCCGTGACCCGGGCGTGGAAGCACCTTATATGGCTTGGTGGTGGCCGCGCGTGGGGCGGCACTGCCGGCAAGTGGCGGTGTTCCCGGCAGGGCATGATGGAGGGGCAGATTCTGGCTCACACGTTATAGTGCTGGCATGTGGCGGGGTGGGGCGGGGCAGGGCAGGAGTGGTGGAGGCGTGGGATGGGAAGGATTCGTACAGGACAGTGACGACAGGGTAAGGAATGGAAAGACAGGTTCTGTTGTATAAGTCAACAAATCATGTCATTTGAAGCAAACAAGACATATAAGTTAAGAATAAATGTCTTTCATCCTAGGTCCGCGCCACCCACCAATTGGAGTCAACACCAAAGATTACGAGCAACAGTGATTCTACGTCACGCCAGGTCATTGCCTCAAACTGAGTCGAGGCAGCTGCAGGCTTCTACGTCTTTGAAAATTGCCGGTGATGTTCGCCCACGGTTGTCGAGGAAGAGTGTGTGTGTGTGTGTGTGTGTGTGTGTGTGTGTGTGTGTGTGTGTGTGTGTGTGTGTGTGTGTGTGTGTGTGTGTGTGTGTGTGTGTGTGTGTGTGTGTGTGTGTGTGTGTGTGTGTGTGTGTGTGCGTGTGTGTGTGTGTGTGTGCATACCTTTGGGGTGGAATAGTATGGTCTCTGGAACATAGAGAAGAATAATCAATATTTGTTGGCCATCAACACTGACATACAGGTAAATGCATCTCATGACAGGAACATAAACAACTGAAAGAGTAATGCACCTCAGCCACTGAAAACTTTAGGAACCCTGCTTGCACACACACAATGAGAGAAAGAGAAAGAGAAAGAGAAAGAGAAAGAGAAAGAGAGAGAGAGAGAGAGAGAGAGAGAGAGAGAGAGAGAGAGAGAGAGAGAGAGAGAGAGAGAGAGAGAGAGAGAGAGAGAGAGAGAGAGAGAGAGAGAGAGAGAGAGAGAGAGAGAGAGAGAGAGAGAGAGAAGAGAGAGAGAGAGAGAGAGAGAGAGAGAGGCTTAGCTATAAATAACATCTCGGCTCTAGTGTACCTGTTACAAGTGATACCTTAGTTACAAGTGAAGTCTTTGCCCAACATATTATACTGCATCACTCAGTCACCTTTAAGATCCTGTATTAATAATAGTAATAATAATGATAATAATAATCATTTAATTTCGCCCGAAGGCATTAGCAACATGAACAGACAAAGTATAATGATAATATACTAAACTTTTCAAAACAATAGTAATTATAGTAATGATGATATCAATGCAAGTACTGTACGTGAGATGGTGTCCTTAGTCTAATATAAAGTAACTATGAAAAAGACAAACACAAAATTCATACATGTGATATTCAAGCGCCGTTGGAGAGAGAGAAAAAGCTCACTACCACCACCATCACCGCTTTACTTATTAAATTGTAGATAAACATAATAAAACTAATAACTTTTGATAGCCCATCCAATCCCCCACCACCCAAAAAAAAAGTTGAAAGACTGTCTAGGTATCATTTATAACTGGAGTATCAGTTCAAACAACAAAACGAAACAGCCAGAAATATAAACTTCCCAAGCTAACAAGTGAAGCAACAATTTAACATCACACGAACCCCCTATACAGCTCTTAATCCATTATGAGAGAGAATTACATCCTTCAAGTTTTATCACACACAGGATAGGATTACCCAAGCCCCTTATTCTTTACCGCGTTCGCAAGTTCTATCTCTAAATAAAATGGTACGAGATAGTAAAGCTGTAAGCCCTTCTCATAAAGGTACAAGGATAGAGCAATGTTAATGATTGATAACCTGGTGTGTCGATACATGCAACGGGCAAAACAACCTTGCAGACGAATGTGCCCCTGGAAGTTTACAATCGACCGGCATACACTAGCTAAGTCAACCTTGAGGCGGTGGTTGTTGGTTAGTTGTTTGGTGGATTGGTTCATGGTTAAGAAGAAAACACACACACAATGCCAGAAAGTTTGGATTGCCTTCCTGAAATGTGTGTTTTATATAAGTTTGTGTGTGGTAATGAAATACGGTAATTGTATCATGGGTGGGTGGGTGAGTGAGTGAGTGAGTGAGTGAGTGAGTGAGTGAGTGAGTGAGTGAGTGAGTGAGTGAGTGAGTGAGTGAGTGAGTGCATGAGTGAGTGAGGGACAAGTAGAGTAGTGTGACTAGTGCAAGTTAAGGTGACGGTGCGTAGTTCGTGTTGTGTCGGGTGTCAGAGTGAGCAGAGATGACCTCGACACATTGTTAGTGGAGGGGGCGGAAGGCTAAGGACGGGGGGGAGGGGGGCGGGGGGTTGGGGGTAAGGTGCCTGTGTCATGAAGAAAGGGAGGGGAAAGGGAGGGAGAGGTAAAGGGGGGTGGGGGTGGTGGTGGTGGTAATGGGTGATCGAACATGCACGCAAGCACTTTCGTCCACTGGTGTTCTCAAGGTCAAGTTATGCAATAAGCAACCCTCCCCCCCCATCTCTCCCTTAACCCCCTAAGCCCCCACCTTCTCCCCCAACGCCCACACGCCCCCACCCTAAGGCTCCCACGACTACAGAGCACCTAAACACTTGACACACACACACACACACACACACACACACACACACACACACACACACATTCACACACACACACACACACACACACACACACACACACACACACACACACACACACATTCACACACACACACACACACACACACACACACACACATTCACACACACACACACACACACACACATTCACACACACACACACACACACACACACACACACACACATACACCCACACACCCACACACACACATACTTCATCACCAATACAGGCACATACACAAATCTTATTATGTACACACACTCGAACGCACATACAAATTTTTTCATCACACACACGCACACACACACATAAACTTCTCCTCCTCCTCCTCCTCTTCTTCACTAGTCAGCACCCTTTCTCTCCTTTCCCAACGCGTCCCTCGCTCCATCCATCCCCAGGTCCTCCACTTTCCCTTAGCTCAAAAAAAAAAAAAAGAGCTCGTGGCATGTCAGTGGTGGTGGTGGTGAAGGTGGTGGTGGTGGTGGTGGAAGGAGAGGGAGGCCAGGCCAGTCACCCGCCTGCCACACGCCATCCTTTCCCTCACCTCGCTTCCAATCCTTTCCCTGTAAGCATTCACCGTGTATTTATGGGTCAAGTTTTTCCTTCAGGTGTAAGAGCCAAGACGCAGGAGTTAAAATGCGTTTCTGAGCGGATTACTTGGCCTATTTATACACATTTATACATATTTTTTCCTGCAACGCATTTCCTGGTATGTGTGAATAAGCCTGAAGCATTTTCTTTTATTCTATTTCTCATCTTTTTCTCATCTTTTTCAGTCTTTCCTTTCATCCTTTATTGAGAGCGAGAGCGAGAGAGAGAGAGAGAGAGAGAGAGAGAGAGAGAGAGAGAGAGAGAGAGAGAGAGAGAGAGAGAGAGAGAGAGAGAGAGAGAGAGAGAGAGAGATATAAGAGGTGATTTCGCAAGAGTTGTCCTTGGTAGACCCTTAGTCCTGCATCAGAGCAAAGGTTGATCTGTTGAATGTGCTTGAGGAAGTGTGAGTTGGCATCTCTCTCTCTCTCTCTCTCTCTCTCTCTCTCTCTCTCTCTCTCTCTCTCTCTCTCTCTCTCTCTCTCTCTCTCTCTCTCTCTCTCTCTCTCTCTCTCTCTCTCTCTCTCTCTCTCTCTCTCTCTCTCTCTCTCATTATCGTCATCATGTTCTTGTTCTCCGCTGTCTTATATTTCTTCTTCCTGCTTCTCTTGCTCCTCCTCCTCCTCCTCCTCCTCCTCCCTCCTCCTCCTCCTCCTCCTCTTCCTCCTTCTCTTCCTTGTCCTTTGCTCAGAAAACATGCCCGCAGGCGTCCAGATGTTCGTTTCCCAGCGAGTGTTACAAGGAAGGGTAAAAGCTGACGGGCAAAGAGAGGAAACGATGTGCTATTGAATACACATGTGGCTAAGAAGATGACGTAACACGAAGGCGAATAAAGAGCTGAATAAAGGATGCATTGTAATGATGATGATGATGATGATGATGATGATGATGTGTCCTTTGCTTAGAGATATGAATGATGGAGTGGCAGGATGCAGTGACGTGTTAAGGTGATTCGTTTTATGTGTGTGTGTGTGTATATAGATAAGACATGAGCAGTCAGCGAACATGATGAACACCATAACAATACGTCCTTGAGATGAAGAGGAATATAGAAGATGATTAGAAAAAAAAAAAGAAGAAAGAAAAAAAAAAGAGATGAATGAATCGGGAAATCTAACTAATAATGTCCCTGAATGAATAAAGAAAAAAATTGTAAAAAAAAAAAAGAAAAAAAGAAAAGGAACCTAACTTATTATTCTGCAGCAGTAGTTTTCCACCCCAAAACATTTCATTTTATTTCTTATACTTCTCATTCGTTTTGCGTGACAGGGTGGTGAGGGTGACGTGAGGGTGACGTGAGGGTGACGTGAGGGGAACAATTGCAAGTGGTGGTGATGGTGGTGGTAGTGGTGGGGAGGGGGGGGGGAGGGGACTCAGCCAGTACACTAATTGAAGGTCATCTTCATTACAGGATAGTTTGACGTGTGGCTCTTGTAAGGGAGTGCAAGGTTCAGTCAATGCAGGGAAGCTTCAAGGAAAGGAATTACGTGAGCAAGTCGTGAGTGACCTTGCAGAGTGTGAACAGATGTTAGACTGGGGGAAGGGAAGCGAAGGGAAGGGAAGGGTGTGCCTGGGTGGGGGGGGAGGGAAGGGTTGACAGCGGGGGATGGAGGGAGGGAGGGAGGGAAGGACATTGAGGACAAGGAAGGGAAGGGAGGGAAAGGAAAGGGATAGGGAAGAGGAGGCAGTGGTTTAAATGACGTCCATATCTTGCTGGGTGACAATGGTGGTGGTGGTGGTGGTGGTGGTGGTGGTGGTGGTGGTGGTGGGGATGATTGTCACGTAATTTTAAGTGTCCTTTGGGTTCTGTATAGGGGTGAATGGTAGTGGTGGTGGTGGTGGTGGTGGTGGTGGTGATGGTGATGGTGGTGGTGGTGGTGGTGGTGATAATAGTGGGAGGGGTGGTGATGGGAGGGTCATGTTTAGTGCTGACAGAGATGGTGTGGAGGGACGTAGTACAATGAGCCCTTGTGGTGGTGGTGGTGGTGGAGGTAATGGGGTTGTGGGGGGTGGAGGAATGGGATGGGCGTGGAGGGTGGGTGGGGGAGACGGGATTGAGGTGTATTAGCAACAGAGCGTGTCATGGGACGAGGAACTAACCTGTTGAACTGTATATATAAAAAAAAAGAAAAAAGAAAAAAGAAAAAAAGGGGATAATAAGTTCGACTCTCTCTCTCTCTCTCTCTCTCTCTCTCTCTCTCTCTCTCTCTCTCTCTCTCTCTCTCTCTCTCTCTCTCTCTCCTCTCTCATCTCTCTCTCTCTCTCTCTCTCTCTCTCTCTCTCTCTCTCTCTCTCTCTCTCTCTCTCTCTCTCTCTCTCTCTCTCTCTCTCTTTGTATCGTTGACATTTATCTATCCTGTTATATCACGTTTTTTTATTGCTTTTGCTTGTTTCTAATAGTTCAAAGTTATTTTTTTTCCCCCCGCCAATGTTTGTTTGCTTACACATGATCACAATGCGTGTGTGTGCCAACGGAAAAACACACAAGGGATTAACATTGAGGCGGCGGGAGGCGGGGAGAGCAATTCAAACACTCTTTTTGGGAACAGGAAAACATTAGCACCAGCGGCGACACACAGGCGCACCGGCATGTCATGAAATAGAGAGAGAGAGAGACATCCGGTTACAGGTCACAGGTATCCACGGCGCAGGACTCAAATGGCGGGATGGTTGGTGGGATGCAGGTCAGGTTCTCATGAGCAGACTTTCAGGTCATCACCAATATGCGTTAGACCGTGTGTGACCTCAGCTGCGGTAAGTGAACGCAGATAACCTCTCTGAGACGATGGCACCAAAACCGGTCAAGACGAGAGGGCTTCATAGATTCCTCTTCCCAAGTGAGAGTGTGGCGCGTCAGTCACGTCCGGGTCAGTTAGAGCAGGAGGCAGCAGGCAGCAGGCAGGGGTCTTGGAGGATAATCTATGCAGTGTTGTTGTTTGCATGACATTCACTTCTCACCCTAATCTTGTGGAGCGATAAAGAACTGAGGGAGACGCTCTGTTCAGCTTTGTGAGGATTGTCTTTCCTGACGCGCCCAGTTTTTCTCTTTCTTTAATCCCATAAACCTCACTCTTGCACACAAAATATTGATACTTTCTGTGGTGCTTCCCTCGGCCATACCGTTACACACCCCACTCCACCCCCAAAAACAAGCATGCAGAGAAGCTCTTTATTAGTGTGAAATAAGAATGATAACTCAGAAATTGTCAACAGATAATGCAGGCAGCTGTTATGGTTAAGAGACTTGTTTTGACAGCAGGAAAAACGACTTGCATTCTGAGAGATACAGGATTCAACTCTGCGATTCTACTTCCGAGTTTGTGGCTCCAGCTGGGCAGTAACACCGAGGTGCCGCAGGCGGGGCAGGACGCAGAGCAAGCCAGTGTACCCTGTGGCATGCGGTAGTATAGTCGAGGTATAAGTGAAAGCACCAGCCAGATCTTGTTGTTACTGGTGTGGTGGACGGCGGTGGGCGGGAACACGGAAGGCGACGCGAGGGCAAGAGAGATAGCGGATACTGCCTGTAACAAATGAGAGTAAATAAAAAGGGTGCCACTTCGGAGGGAAACTGTTGTAGTGGGAAGAAAAGTTATGCTTATGTGAGGCGCCAGAGTGGATGTTTGAAGAGAGGCATGCGGCTGGCGACGGGTGAAGGGAGGTGAGGAAAGATTGTGAGGAGGTCGTGAGGGCAAGCTATTCGGTAACTCTCTTAACCTTTTGCAGCGGGTAAGACAACAACGCAGCAAGTCATACATTCGCCCTCCGAGGCACCACTTCCCGCAGGAGACGAGAGAAAGTGAGAGTGTGACTTGAGTGTTGAGATGTGGAACGATAACCGTGTGTGTGTGTGTGTGTGTGTGTGTGTGTGTGTGTGTGTGTGTGTGTGTGTGTGTGTGTGTGTGTGTGTGTGTGTGTGTGTGTGTGTGTGTGCTTGTGTATGTCAAAAGTTCACGCAGGCGGTGGTGTCACTGTCCTACCATAACGGTTCCCGGGGGTTCCGCATGGCCAGCATCCCGCCCATTCCTGCAGCTCACCGCCTCTCACGCACACCTTTTCCGGCACCAATATCCCCCCACCCTCCCCTTCCTCCCCCCAACCACCACCACCACCACTACCCATTCATTCATTCCCATCCATCAATCTTCCCGGTCCAGCATCATCACCCATACATCCGTTCCCCTGTCTCCCATTGGCCACCCATCACTCAATCCATCCATCTATCCTTCACCATCTACTCCCTTACATCATCACCTCATTTCCCTTTCCACCACCACTACCACCTACAACACAATCACCTTCTACATGCTTCCTACCACTCCACATCACCACCTCATACTTTTCATTCATATCCTTTTGTTATCTTGTTACCCTTGCACTAATACTACTTACTCATCCATCCATACACCACCTATTCATTCATTCACTTACTACCACCACCACCACCACCAATACACTACTAACCCATTTCAATGATCCCATCCACCACAGACAAACACTACAACCACAATCACCACAACTATTACACAAAAACTCTCCATACACCACACATCACCACATCCACACACACATGAAAAGGAAAAAAGCGAAGACCACGTATTTCCTATATAAAAAAAAAGTATAAAATCTACGGTAACTTTTCCCAACTTTCAACAATATTATCCCGACCGTCACCACCTCACCTTCGGAAACAGGTAAGTGTGAGGGTCGGGTGCCGTAGGTCAATGCCACTTGCTCCCAAAATACAAAATATGCCATGACTGCTACATAAGAGGATGAAATGTCAAATTGCGAGGTCTGAGGGTGAGAGAGACACACACACACACACAGAGAGAGAGAGAGAGAGAGAGAGAGAGAGAGAGAGAGAGAGAGAGAGAGAGAGAGAGAGAGAGAGAGAGAGAGAGAGAGAGAGAGAGAGAGAGAGAGGAGAGAGAGAGAGAGAGAGAGAGAGAGAGAGAGAGAGAGATGAGAGAGAGAGAGAGAGAGAGAGAGAGAGCCAACACACACACACACACACACACACACACACACACACACACACACACACACACACACACACACACACACACACACACACAGACACACACACACCCATGCATGCAACCAGCCATCCATCCAGACAGACATAAAGAAAGACACACATTAGCAGATGGGCAAACAGACAGACAGACGGCGAAGGCATAAACAGAACACAACAATGACTACGTAAAATTAAGGGAATCTTACGTAAACCAAGGAAACCCACAACACACACACACACACACACACACACACACACACACACACACACACACACACACACAAACACACATACAGACACCAGTTCCTGCTACACAATAAACCGATGGACGAATGTTTATGTGGAGAAAACAAGACTTAACACATTAAAAAAAGAAAACACGAATAGAAAAAAATAAACAACAAAAGAATGTGTGGAAAATAAACAGGAAGTCCATTAAGTAAATTAACAAAACATAACAAGCGTGAGAGGGATAGCAGAATGTTATTAAGGAAAAAAGCTACGAGAACATTAAAATGATAATAATACGCCCATCACGGAGATAGCATGCATACCCCGCCCTTGTGTCACCAACAGTCATGAGGGGAAATGAAAATGTTTTATTCGACCCGGAAGTGTTCTTGTTCCTGTCTTCCTGCCTGTGTATGTGTATGTATGTATGTGTGTGTGTGTGTGTGTGTGTGTGTGTGTGTGTGTGTGTGTATTTGTCTGTCCAACCGTCTGTCTGTGTTTACTCGTCTCCATGCAATTACATGAAGCTAAGCGGACATAGCATGCATTCTTGACAACTGCCAATTCTTGTTCTTTGCATGTGGCCTGCTTGTGTGTGCCAGTGGTCGCCCTATTCCCTTTCATAGTGGGCCGGAGACCACTGCCTGGCCTGCACCACCACCCAACAAGCCTCTCAAGTTGCTCCCGTTTAAACCAGACGCAGACAGATGGCTCCTGCGGCCTGCATCCTACTCTGTCTCTTTGCCTGCCTGTCTGCTTGCTTGTTTGCCTTGCCTGCCTGCCTCCTCGTTTACTCAGCCAGTCAGTAAACTAGCCTCCCTGTTTGCCTGCTTGCTTGCCTGCCTGCCTGCCTGCCTGCCTGCCTGCCTGCCTGCCTGCCTGCTTGTCTGTCTCCACATTGAAAAACGTGAGTGCGGCGGTTTCATCGACAGCATTTTGTCCTTGATTTCCGCGCCCACTTGGAGACAATGCTACCGCTGTCTCCAACTTGTTAGTGCGTCTCAGCCTTGACAGTTATCTGGGCCCGCCATCCTCGAGGTAACAAGCGTTGCTCAAGAGGCAAAAGCGTGCATGACACTCCCGCAACACCAACGCGTCGTGTTTGTCTTTATTCTGTTTAGTTCCGTGCGCCGTGACTGGTATTGAGAAATTGTTTTTTCTTGATGTTTTATTTGCTTGATGTTCTTCTGTCGAATTTCTCACGAGTTACGGGGAACTTTGACGGGAATTGAAGGGATTGAAGGGGAGTGGAGGAGAGGACAGAGGCAGGCACACACCACACACACACACACACACACACCACACACACACACACACACACACACACACCTACCTGC
>JAPQNM010000044.1:7649878-7652378 GCA_029783475.1 Metacarcinus magister
ACACACAAGCAAACACACACACACACACACACACACCCTAATAAAAAAACAACGATTGGATGTCACGAGGCAGAAATACACGTACACCAAAATACATTACGTGTGTGTGTATGTGTGTGTGTGTGTGTGTGTGTGTGTGTGTGTGTGTGTGTGTGTGTGTGTGTGTGTGTGTGTGTGTGTGTGTGTGTGTGTGTGTGTCGTCGTCTTCTCCGCTTTCCACTTTCACACGCGTCACATAAACAAATCTCGCTATGGCGGTGGTGGTGGTGGTGGTGGTGGTGTTGGTGGTGGTGGTGGTGGTGGTGGTGGTGGTGGTGGTGGTGGTGGTGGTGGTGGTGGTGGTGGTGGTGGTGGTAATTTCCAACATGTATTATCTATGATGCGACAAGATGAAGAACTTGTGCTTTGTAAAGACAACCCCGCCCTTCCCCTCCTTGATCTCCCCTCCCTCCCTCCGCCGTTCCCCTTCACTCCCTTTCTTTCTTCATAACTCCGTGAAACTCTCCCTCAAAACAACAGAACAACGCCCTCTTCTTCGCGTGCTGGAAGCCACTTTTGACTCGCACACTCAGACGCGTCAATGCCCTCTGGCGCCGAAAGACGAAGTAATATAATGCATAGATGAATATAAAAGAAATATATATTAAGTTACAACGTTATAGAAACTTCTCTGGGTTGGTGAGGAGGAGGAGAGAGCTGGTCGCCTGGGGTAGAGGGAGAGATGAAGGAAAGGAGGTGGAGGAAAGAATGAGATGGAGGGTAGGATGGAGGGAAGGAGGGAGAAGGAGGGAAGGAACGAGGGAGATATACAATAAACATGACATGATCATATTCCATCAAACGCGATAAAATATTTTCATAACATATTTTTTACCCAACTACACGTGTACCTACGTGTGTGTGTGTGTGTGTGTGTGTGTGTGTGTGTGTGTGTGTGTGTGTGTGTGTGTGTGTGTGTGTGTGTGTGTGTGTGTGTGTGTGTTTAACTTTCAGTGTCGCTGTTGTATCTTTTTTTTTTTTTTTTTACCTTCCCAAGACAGGTAAAGTTCAAGAGAAATTTAACTTTCAAAACACTGGCGGGGATCATCCTTCCTCCTACGACTCCAGTACATGATGATGATGATGATGATGATGATGATGAAGATGAAAATTATAATGAAGATGAAGGCACAGCATCAGTCAGTCTTAATGGAACACCCGTCAACCAATCAGCTAAGTGATGCAGATTAGTTAGTACGTTCGTTACAGATGAAGGAAGAAAAATAGAAAGATAGGAATTAAAACATAACGCAAGAAAAGTATGATGAATGAAAACGAAATAATATAAATAACAAACAGAAACGTAATGAAAATGAAAAACATCCATAACAAGGAGAAAAAAAAAAACCAAAACGTCACAAATCGATAAAATAAACGAAAACACGAAAAAATATAACAACTTCATCGATAACGTAAATTCAAACCAATCTCGAAGCAGGTAGTTAGGCAGTCAGGGAGGCGTAGCGGGAGGGGTGGGGGAGAGGCCAGGTAGGTAAGAGAAGGGATAGGGGAGTAAGGGGGGAGTGGGAAGGGTAGGAGGGGAGTAAGAGAGGAGTAGGAGAGTTAGATATACCTGTTCGCTACACGTTGAAGCACACACTAACGAGAACCACATGAAAAAAAATATACGAAGGTGCGACAAGCGAGGCTGACGAAGTGACGAGGTGACCTGATACACTCTCTCTCTCTCTCTCTCTCTCTCTCTCTCTCTCTCTCTCTCTCTCTCTCTCTCTCTCTCTCTCTCTCTCTCTCTCTCTCTCTCTCTCTCTCTCTCTCTCTCTCTCTCTCGTGCCGATGACCTTCGTATGGGAATTGTGACTCACGACCATTGGAGGAAAAGTGAAAGACATCAGCGTGGGTAGAGGGTGAGGGGGGGAGGGGGGGGAGGGAGGGGTCAGGGTGAATGAGGGAGATAGAAGGGTGAAGGAGAGAGGGAAAGGAAGTGGAGGGAAGGGAGAGGGGAGAAAGGAAAAGGCATGTTTCATTGACCTCTACTATATACTACTTCTACTACTACTACTACTACTACTACTACTACTACTACTACTACTACTACTACTACTACTGCTACTACTACTACTACTGACACGTGTTTCTCCTGCTTGCTCCAGGCTCCACAGGTAAGTACTACGTGACCTAAAGAACTAATTATAATGTCACTTACAGTCTTTATTTTTTTTTTTTCTCTCACTCTCTTTGAAGTTACTATCAAGTTTTAATTAGTTTTGATGCCTAAGTAAATCACCTTTCTGTAAGTTTTTATTTAATTTTTTTTTATATAATTCTATCAATTATATACTTAACATTTTTTCCCTCGTGTTATTCATTGAGTTTAATTTCCTGGTATATATATCTGGTTTGTCCTTTTATTTTTTCAGAGTGATATGGTTTCAGTCCTTTTTTTTTCTTCTTCATCGCTCTATTTTCCTTTCCTCTTCATCCATTACATATTTTTTTTTAC
>JAPQNM010000044.1:7669878-7684687 GCA_029783475.1 Metacarcinus magister
ACACCACCCACACAAACAACAACAAACACAAACCACCACCACCCACAAAACAACAAAAACAACAAAAAAAAACACAACAAACAACACCAACACAAACACACAAAAACAAAAAACAAAAACAAACAAAAAAACAAAAAACACAAACAACACACCCAACGACACAAACAACACAAAACAACAACACCACACCAACAACCACAACACAACAAAAACAACACACAACCCCCAAACACACACACAAAAAAAACAAAACACAAAAACACACAAAACAAAACACCCACCACACCAACAAAAAACAAAAAAACCACAAAACAACACACCAAAAACAACCACAACACAAAAACACAACACAACACAAAAAAAACAAAAAAAAACAACAACAAAACAAACAAAACAAACACAAACAAAAAAAACAACACCACAAACACACCAACCCACAAAAAACCACCCCAACACACCACACACCACAAAAAACACACAAAAAAACAACAAACACCACAAACAAACACACACAAACAAACACAAAACACACAAAAAAACAAACACACACAACACACAAAAACAACCAAACCCACACACACAAACACAAAAAACCAACACAAAACAAAAACAACAAACACAAAAACAACACAACAAAAAACAAACCCCAAAAACACAAAAACAACACAACACAACACAAAAAAAGACAAAACAAAAAACAAACAAACAAAAAAACAAAAAAAAACACACCAAACCCAAACAACCACCAAACAAACAAAACCCCACCACACAAAACCAAACACAAAACAAACCACAACAACAAAACCAAAAAACCAACACAACACACACACCAAACACAAAAACAAAAACAAACAAAAAACAAAAAAAAACAACCAAACAACCAAAAAACACACAAAAACAAAAAACAGACACACCAACACAAAACAAAAAACACCCAAAACCAAAACAAACAACACAAACCAAACAAACAAACACAAACACACCACCAACACAAAAAACAAAAACAACAAACAAACAAACACAAAACACAAAAACAAAAACCCAACAAAAACACCACACAAACACACAACAAACACACAAAAAACCAACAAACAAAAAACCCAAAACCAACCCCAACACAAACACACACAAAAAAACACACAACACAAAACCAAAACACACACACCAAAAAACAAAAAACACACCAACCAAAAACAAAAAAACAACACAAACAAAACAAAACAAACAAACACACAAAAAAAACCACCCCACCAAAAAACCACAACCAAACAACAAAAACACACAACAAAAAAAACAAACAAAAACACACAAAAAAACACACCACCACAACAAACCAAAAAACCAAACAACACACACACACAAAAAAACCAAAAAAAAAAAAAAAAAACAAAAAACCACCCCCCACACCCCCCCCAAAACCACAAAAAAAAAAAAAAAAACACAACAAAAAAAACACAAAAAAAAAAAAACACCCCAAAAACCCAAACAACAACACAAAAAAAAAAAAAAACAACAAAAAAAAACCCACCCCCCCCCAAACAACAAAAAAAACACAAACACAACACACCAACCACCAAAAAAAAAAAACACAAAAACAAAACAAAAAAAAACCACAAACCAACCAACCCACCCCCCAAAAAAAAAAAACCAAAAAAAACAAAAAAAAACACAACAACCCCAAAACAAAAAAAAAAAAAAAAAACCCACACACCACAACACAAAACACAACCACACAAAAACAATAACAACAACAACACAAACCTCCCCAACCCCTAAACAAACAAAAACAACCAACAACCAAAAACCAAAAAACAAAACCCCAACCAACACACCAAAAACAAACCACACCACCAAAAAACCCCATACCAAACCCCCAACAACCAAAAAAAAAAAACCACAACCCACAACAACACACACAAAACAAAAAATAACACAAAACACAACCAACAACCCCAAAAACACAAAAAAAAACAAAACAACACCCCCCCCCCCCAACACCCCCAACACACCAAACCCCCAACAACAACAGCAAAAAACAAAAACCAAAAAAACAAAAAAAAAAAAAAAACAACCCAACCAAACAAAAAAAAAAAACAAAAAAACACAAAAACAAAAAAAAAAAAAAAAACAACAAAAACAAAACACAACACAAACAAAAAAAAACCCCACCCAGCCCAAACCAAACACAACAATCAACCAAACGCAAACCCCCCAAACAGATACCAACAAAACCAAAACCACAACCACAAAACACAAAACCAACAAAGACCCCCCCCACACAACCAAAAAACAAAACCAAAAAAAGACAACAACCAAAACAAAACAAAAAAAACAACACCCAACAACCACCAACAAACCAGAAAAAAAAACAATAAAAAAAAAAAAAAAAAAAAAAAAACCCCCCACCCAACCCCAACCACACCACACCCAACCCACAAACAAACCCAACCCAACACAACAAAAACAAAAAAAAAAACACCTCAACACCCCTAACCCACCCAACCCCCACACAAAAAAAAACCAACAAACAAAAAACCCCCACCCACAAACAAAAAAAAAAAAACAAAAAAAACAAAACAAACAAAAACCAAAAAAAAAGAAAAAGAAAACAAATAAAAGAAAAAAAACCCCACCCCCAACCCAAACCACAAACCAAACCAAACCACCCAACCACACCAAAAAAAACCAAACACCAACCAACCACACCCAACAAACACCCCCACCCAAAGAACAACAAAAACAAAAAAAAAAAAAAAAAAAACTACAAGACAAAATCAAAAAACAAAAAAAAAAACAACAACAACCACACCAAACAAAAAACAAACAAAAAAAAACAAAAAACCCACCAACACCACCAAACCCAACAAAAACAACAAACAAAAAACCAACACCCAATCAACCAAAACAAACAACCCCACAACCACCCACCCCCCCACACACCCACACAACACAACAGAAAAAAACCACCCACAACAACAACACACACCAACCCACCCACACAAAAAAAAACAAAACAAAAAAAAAAAAAAAAACACACACAAACCAACCACCCACCCCCCCACCACCCCACCAAACCACAAACCCAAACACCAAAAAACAACACAAACCAACCAAAAAACAACCCACACCACACCAACCACCCACACAAAAAAAACACACAAAAAAAAACCACAGCACACACACAAACAAAAAACAAAAAAACCAAACAAAAAAAACAAAAAAAAAACCAAAAACAAAAAAAAAAAAAAACCAACACACCAACCACCCCCACCTCCCAACACCACCCAACCACCCCAACAAACCCACACCCCACACCCAACCCCCCTCATCCAACACCAACACCCAAAACACCCCAACCCCCACCCCCCAAAAAAAAAAAAAAAACAACACCAAACTAACCCAAAACACAACCCACAAAAACCCAAAACCCAAACCACCACACACACCAAAACCAAAAAAAAAAAAAAAACCACAAAACCCCCCCAAAACTCACCACACAAACCACACAGACCCCCCAACACCCTACCCCAAACCCAAAAACAATAACGCACAACACCCCAAACACAAACCACCCAGCCCACCCCCACCCCCACCAACAACACAAAGACCACACAACACCACAAAACCCCCACAAAACAACAAAACAAACAACAAAAAAAACACCAAACAAAACCACACCCCACACAAACAAAAAAAAAACACTAAAAAACCAAACCAAAACACGCACCCCCCGACCCCCCCCCCCCCACCCCAACACCCCACACCCCACCCACCCACACAAACAACACACAAACCGCCCCCCACACACACCCCACCCACAACCCCCAACCCCCCACACAAACCAAAAAAAAACAAAAAACAAAAACAACAACAACAACACACCCAAAAAACAAAAACAAAAAAACCCACCCCCACCACAAAAAAAAAAACACACATACAAAAAAAAACAAAAAAAAAAAAAACAACCCACAACCCCCACAAACACACCTCCACCAGCCACAAAACCCCAACCCCAAAAAAACAAAAAACAAAAACCACCCCCCCCACACAAAAAACACACAAAACGACACACACAAAAAACAACAACCAAACCAAAAAACAAAAAAAAACAAAAAAAAACAACCAACCCACCAACCAACAACCACAACAAAAACAAAAAAACAACCAAACCCACCACACCCACCCCCACAACCAAACCACAAACCCACCCCCCCCCCCACAAAAACAAAACAACAAACAAAAAAACCCCACCCCACACCCCACCTCCACCAACCCCAAAAAAAAAAAACAAACACAAGACAAAACCCTCGAAGAACCACAAAACAATAAAAAAACACAAACACCAAACAATAACAACCCAACACCAAAAAAAAAAAAAACAACCGCAAAACAACAAAAAAAACCCCCCCCCACCTCACCCGCAAACCCCACAAACAAACACACACCCAAAAAAACACAACACCCATCAAAAAAAAAAAAAACAAAAAACAAAC
This sequence comes from Metacarcinus magister, assembly GCA_029783475.1. Lineage (NCBI taxonomy): Eukaryota > Metazoa > Arthropoda > Malacostraca > Decapoda > Cancridae > Metacarcinus > Metacarcinus magister. Next base: position 7,674,372 of record JAPQNM010000044.1, read on the forward strand.
ACAAACACCAAAAACAACAAAAAACCAACAAACAACACACCATACCACAAACCCAAACAACAAAAACAAAACCAAAACAACACAACAACAAAAAAAGCACCCCGACACCCCCCCAACACAACAACACAAAAACCCCACAAACCCCAACCACCCCACCACCACACCCCCCCCCACACCCCAAAAAAAAAAAAAAAAACACAAAACAACCCAAAAAAAAAAACAACAAAACCCACCCACCAAAAACCACAACCCACACAACCAAACACAAAAAAAAAACACCCACCCCCCCCCAACCCACCACCCCAAGAACCACCCACCCCCACCCCCAACCAAAAAACACACACCCCACACCCCCCCCCCCACCCCCACCCCCCCCACCCCACCACCCCACAAACACAACAAAAACAAAAAACACAACAACCCCCACACAACAAACACCCAAACACAAACCCATCCAACAAAAAAAAAAAAACAAACCAAAAACTAAAACCCCCACCCCACCCCTCCCCCCCCCCCACCACCCCACCAACACCAATACACACCCCCCAACCCCCCCACAAACCACCACCCAACACAACCAAACACCACAACCTACAAACCCCAAAACCAAACCAAAAACCAAAAAAAACAAACACAAAAACAAAACAAAAACCAAGACAAAAAAAAAAACCACCCCCAACAAACCTCCACAAAAACCAAACCACCAAACAAAAACAACCCAAACAACCAACAAACAACCCCCCACCACCCAACCACACAAACACACCCAAACACCCCACAACAACCTAAAACACCACCACACCACAACAACACCCAACCAACCACCCACCCCGCCCGCCACCAAAACAAAACCACACAAAAAAAAAAACACAAAAACCCAACCACCACCAAACAACACAAACACCCACAAAAAACAACAACCAACCACAAAAAACAAAAACAAAACAAAACAACAAAAAAAGCCCACACCACCCCCCCCACACAACACCCCCCCCCCAATACCCCCAACCAACCACCCCAAAAACAAAAACACCCAAAACAAAACACACCAAAACCCAAAACAAACCCACCCCAACACCCCCAACAAAACAACAACCAACAAACACACAAAAAACAAACAACCCCCACCAAAAAAAAACAAAAAAACCCAAACACAAAATACAACAACCCCAAAAAAAACAAACAAAAAAAAAAAAACAACACACACACCCCCACCACCCCCACCAACAAACAAAAAAAACCACCCCCCCCCCCCCCCCCACACCCAAACAAGCCAACCAACACCACCACCCACCACAACACCCCCACACCACCACAACAAACAAAAAAAACACACACAACAAAAAAAACAAAAAAAACAAAAAAACAAAAACAAACCAAAACACCCCACACCAACACAAACAACACACAACAAAAAAAAAAAAAAAAAAAAAAAAACACAAAAAAAAACAAAACACCCCCGCACACCCCCAAAAAACCAAAACCACAACACCCCCACAAAAAAAACCAAAAACAACCAACAAACACAAACCCCAAAACCCCCAACCCCCCCCAAAAAAAAAAAAAAAAAAAAAAAAAAAAAAAAAAACAAAAAAAAAAAAACAAAAAAAAACCCCCCCCACAACCAAACCGAAACCCAACAACAAACAAAAAAACACAAAACACAAAAACAAACAACCCCACACCCACCCCCCCCACACCAAAAAAAAAAAAAACCACACAAACACCACAAACAAACCAAAAAAAACACAACACCCAACCCCACAAACCAACAACCAAACCAAAAAACAAAACAAAAAAAACCAAAACCAAACAAAAAAAAAAAAAAAAAAAAAAAAAAAAACACCCACAAAATACCCCACACACCCAAAAAAAAAACAAAAAAAAAAAAAAAAACAAACCCCCCCCCACACCCCACACGCCCCCCACACCCAACCACAAACCCCACAAACAACACACACAACACGAAACACCATCCGCACACCCCCCACCACCCCTCCCCCCCCCCCCACAAAACACAAAAAAAAAAAAAAAAAACCACAAAACCACAACAAAAAAACACAAAAACACCAACAACACCCAACAACCAAACAAACCAAAAACAAACAACACAAAAACCCACAACACCCCCAACCACAACACCCAAACAACAACCCACCCCCACCCACCCACACAAACAAAACCAACAACCAGCCACCCCACACAAACCCACACCCTACACAAAACAAACCCAACCAAAAAAACACCCCCAAACACAAAAACCACCACACAAAACAAAACAAACAAAAAAAACCCACCAAACACAACAAAAAAAAAAACCAAAAAAAATCAAACAACAAACACAACAAACCCCCGCCACCACCCCCCCACCACCCACAACACCCTCCCACCTCAAAAACAAAAAACAACCCAAAAACCCCCAAACCCCCCCCCAACACCCACACCAAAACACACACCACCCAAAACACCAACACCCACAAACACATCACAAAAAACACAAACCCCCCCACAAAACAAAACAACCAAACACACCAACAAAAAACAAACCAAAAAAAACCACACACACGCCCACCCCCCAACCCCCCACAACTCAAACCCCCCACCCAAAAACAAAAACCCAAAAACCCCACACCCAACCACACACCCCCCACACCCACACCCCAAAAAAACCACAACAAAAAAAAACACCAACAACCCCCCCCCCACAAAACACAAAACAAAACCCACCCCAAACAACACAACCAAACCAAAAAACCAAAAAAAAAACAAACCACAACAAAACAACCACACCCCCCCCCCCAAACACCCCACACCCACAAGCCCACCCCAACAAGCCCAAAACAACCCATCCCCCAAACCAGCCAACCACCCACACACCCCACACCCACCAAAACAACAACCAAACACAAACAACCCACCACCCCCACACAACCACAACCCCCCACAACCCACAACGCACAACCAAACCCCAAAAAAACAAAAAAAAACAAAAACAAACCCCCCCCGCCCCACCCAAACAACACGCCACCCACCCCACCACCCCAAACACCAACACCCCAAACAACAAAAAACAAACACCAAACGAAAAAAAAACAACAACATACCACACCACCAAAAAAACACACAAAAAACAAAACAGACGAAACCCCCATCACCAACACCACAAAAACAACACCACACAAAAAACACCCCACCAACCAACCCACAAAAAACAAAAAAACAAACACAAATCACACCCACCGCCCCCACCCACCCCCACACACAAAAACTAAAAAACCACCCCAACACCACAAAACAACAAACCCACCCAACAAACCCAACCAACCCCCCCAAAAATGCCCAGCAAAAAAAAACAAAACCAAAACAAAAAAACAAAAAAAAAACACCCCAAAAAAAACAAAAAAAAACACCCCCACCAACACACCACACACCACACAAACAAAAACCAAAACAAAAAAAAACAAAAAAACACAAAACACCCCCACCCCAACCCCCACCCCCCCCCCACCACCACACCCAACACCACACACCCCCACCAAAAAAAACAAAAAACCAGACCCAACAAACAAACCAACCCCAAGCACCCCAACCACAAAAAAACAAAAAAAAAAAACAAAAAAACCACACACCACCAACAAAAAAAAAACACCACAACCACACCAACCCCCCCCCAAAAAAACCAAAAAAACAAAAGCAAAAAAAAACAACAAAAAAAAACACACACACAAACAACAACCAAAACCCAACAACCCACCTCACACCCCCACACCACACACCCAACCCCCCACCCCAACCACACCACCCAAACAAACAACACCACACACCCAAAAAAAAAAAAAAACAAAAAAAAAACTCCACCCCCCCCCAAAAAACAAAAACCCCACACACCACCCCCCACAAACAACCAAAAAAAAAAAACAAAAAAAACAAAAAAAAACACCCCACCCCCACCACCACCACCAACAACAAAAAAAAAAACACAACAAAACAAAAAACCATACAAAAAAACCAAAAAACCAAAAAACCCCACCCACATCCACCCACAAAAAAAACAACAACAACAAAAAAAACAAAGAAACAACAAAAACAAAAAAAAAAAAAAAAAACAAACCCCACCAACCCACAAAACAAAAAACCAAACCACCAAAAAAAACAAACCCCCCCCCCCCCACAACACCAACCCACACACCCACACCCCCCACCCCCCCCCCCTCCCCACACAAAACAACACACAAAACACAAACACACAAAAAAAAAACCCACCCACAAACAACCAACAAAAAAAAAAACCAAAAAAAAACACAAAACCCCCCACAAAAAAAACGACAGAAAACAAAAAAAAACACAAAAAACAAAAAAAAACAAAAAAAAAACCAAAAAAAAAAACCCCCCCCCCCAAAAAACACAAAACCACAAAACCCCACCCCAAAACAACAAAAAAAAAAAACACCCACCCACCAAAACATCACCCACGCACCAAACCAAAAAAAAAAAAAACCAAACACAAAAACAAAAAACAAAAAAAAAAAACAAAAAACAAACACCAAAAAAAACACCAAAAAACAAAACACAACAAAAAAACAAAACAACAAAAAAAACACACCCACCACACACAACACGCCCTCCCCCCCCAAAACACCAAACCACACCAAACCAAAAAACAAAAAAAAACAAAAAACACCCACCCCACACACACAAAACCCAAAAACACTAAAACGACAAACCAAAAAAAAAAAAAAAAAAAAAAAAAAAACAACCCCCACCAAAACAACCACCAAAAAAACAAAAAACCCAAAAACAACAAAACAAACAAACCCACAACCCGAACACACAACAAAACCCACCACCAACACACACCCCCACAAAACACCAACCCTCACCCAACACAACAACACCAACACCCCCCCCCCGCCACACCCCACACAAAAACCGAAAACACAAAAAACCAAAAAGAAACCCCCACGCAAAAAACAAAACACACACCCCAACAACCACCCACAACCAAAACATACAACCAAAAAACCAAAAAAACCCACGCCCAACCACCCACCCACACACACAACAACAAAACCACCCACCAACACACAAAAAAAAACCCCCCCAAAACCACCTCAAAAACACCACTCCCAAACAAAACCAACCACAAAAACAAACAAAAAAAAAACGACACAAAAACAACCCACCAAAACAACCACAAACAAACACAACAAAAACAAAACCCACAAAAAAAACACCAAACAACCCAAGAAAAACAAAAAAAACCACCCCAACCACCACACCCACACAAAAACAACCCACACCCCCACACAAAAAAAACCCCACAACAAACATCAAACACCAACAAACAACCACCAACCAACAACGCAAAAAAAACAACAACAAGCAAACAAAAAACCCAAAACCAAAAAAAAAACACAAACCACAAACCCACCCAACCACAACCAAAAAAAAACAACACACACCAAACAAACCAAACACCACACCCCCCAACAACCAACCCCCAACCCACCACCCCCCCCAAACAAAGCCCCCCACCCCCAACCACACCCAAACAAAAAAACAAAAAAAAAACACCACCCCACAACAACCAACCAAAACAAACACAAAAAAAAAAACCACACCCACACACACCACAAAAAACCCCAAAAAAAAACATATACAAAAAAAACCAACAAACCCCAAAAAAAAAAACAAAAACAAAACCAACACAAACACCCACACCCCACACACCAAAAAAAAACCACAAACCCCCCCCACAAAAAAACACAACCCCAACCCAAAAAACAAAACCACCCCCACCCCCCCCCAAAACACCAAAAACAAAACCAAACAAACCCAAAAAAAAAACAAAAAAAAAAAACACCCACACACCCACTAACCCCACAAAAAACAAACATAAAAAAAAAACACAAAAAAAAAAAAAACCAACAACCCCCAAACCCCCCACCCCAAACCCACACCCCACCCCCCAAACCCCCCCACCACAACACTACACAACCAACCCCAACCACCACCGACCACACACCAACCACCCAACCCCACAAAACAAAACACACCAAAACAAAAAAAAAAAGCACCCACAAACACAAAAAAAACAAAAAAAACAAAAAAAACAACACCCACCCCCAAAACAAAAAAACAAAAAAAAAAAACAACAACCCACCACCCACCACCACCACACCCCCCCCAAACAACAAACCAACCCACAAAACAACCAACAAAAAACCACACACAAACAAACACACAAAACAAACAACCACCCCCCACCCCCCAGAAAAAAAAACAAAAAAAAAACCCAATCACCACCAAAAAACAAAAAAAAAACAACACACACCACCCCACCCCCACAAAAAAAAAACAAAAAAAAAAAAAAAAAAAAAACAACCACCCCCCCCCCACCCCAACACCAAAACCCACACTAAAAAAAAACCAAAAAACAAATAAAAAACAAACAAAAACCCCCACAAAACAAAAAAACCAAAAACCAACCCAGAACCCAACAAAAAAAAAAACACCAAAAAAAACAAAAAAAAAAACAAAACAAAAAAACACCACAAAACCCAACCACAAAAACACAAAAAAACAAAAAAAAAACAAAAAAAACAAAAACAAAAAAAAAAACAAAACACAAAAAACAAAAAAACAAAAAAAACACACAAAAACAAAAAAAAAACCAACAAAAAAAAACAAACACACAAAAAACAACAAACAAAAAAAAAAAACAAAAAAAACAAAAACAAACAAAACACCAAAAAAAAAAAACCAAACACAACAACAACAAACACCAAACACAAACAAAAAAAAACAAAACAAAAAAACCACCAACAAAAAAACAACAAACACAAACAACACAAAAAAAAAAACACAACCACCAAAAAACAAACCAAAACAAAAACAACAAAAAAAACACCAACACCAACCAACCACAAACAACCCACAAAAAAAAAAAAAAAAAACCAACCAACAACCAAATAACAACAAACCCAAAACAACAAACACCCAAAAAAACACAAACAACACAAACAACAACAAAAACAAAAAAAAAAACCAAAAAAAAAAACCCACAAAAAAACACAAAAACACCACAAACACAACAAAAAAAAAAAAAAAAACAAACAAACAACCAAAAAAAAACCAAAAAAAAAACCAAAAAGACCACAAACAAAAACAAAAACAAAAACAACAAAACAACAAAAACAAAAAAAAAAAACAAAAAAAAAAAACAACAAACCACAAACAACTAAACCAACCAAAACACAAAAAACAAAACAAAAAAAAAACAACCAAAACCCAAAAAACAACAAAAAAAAAACCACCAAAACAAAAAACAACCCAACAACCACCACCAACAAAACCACACCAAACAAACAAAAAAACAACACAAACCACCACCAACACAAAAAACAACACAAAACAAAAAACCAAAAAAAAACACCCACCCCAACACACAAAACAAAAAAAAAAAAACACACAAAAACAAACCCAAACAAACAACAACAAAACACACAAACAAACACAAAACAAAAAACAAACCAAAAAACACACCAACAAAAAACACACAAAAACAAAAAACAAAAACAAACACAACCCACAACCACCAAAACAACAAACACCACACAAAAAAAAAAACACAAAAAAACCAACAACAACAAAACACAACAAAAAAACAAAAAAAAAACAAAAAAACAAAAAAACCAACAAAACAAAAAAAACAAAAAACAAAAAAACAAAAAAAAACACCAACAAAAAACACAAAAACAAAAACCAACACCACAAAAAAAAAAAAACAATAAAAACCAAAAAAAACAAAAAAAAAAAAAAAAAAAAAAAAAAAAAAAACAAAAAACAAACCACAAAAAAAAAACAAAAAAACAAAAAAAAAAAAAAAAAAAAAAAAAAAAAAAAAAAAAAACAAAAAAAACAAAATAAAAACACAAAACAAAAAAAAAAAAAAAAAAAAAAACAAAAAAAAACAAAAACAATCAAAAAAAAAAAAAAAAAAAAAAACAAACAAAAAAACCAAACAAAACAACAAAAAAAAACCAAAAAACCAAAAAAACACAAAAAAAACAAAAAAAAACAAAACAAAAACAAACACAACCAAAAACAAAAAAAAAACACAAAAAAACAAAACACAACAACAAAAAAAAAAAAAAAAAAAAAACAAAAAAAAAAACAAAAAAAAAAAAAAACAAAAAAAAAAAACAAAAAAACCAAAAAAAAACAACACAAAAAAAAAAAAACAAAAAAAAACAAAAAACAAAAAAAAAATAAAAAAAAAACACCAACAAAAAAAAAAAAAAAACAAAAACACAAACCACAAAAAAAAAACACAAAAAAAAAAAAAAAAAAAAAAAAAAAAAAAAAAAAAAAAAAAAAAAAAACAAAAAAAAAAAAAAAAACCACCAAAAACCAAAACACAAACAAAAACAAAAAAAAAAAAATAAAAAAAACAAAAAAAAAAACAAAACAAAAAAAAAAAAAAAAAACACAAAAAAACAAAACAAAAAAAACAAAAAAAAAAAAAAAAAAAATAAAAAAAAACAAAAACAAAAAAAACAAAAAAAAAACAAAAACCAAAACAAAAAAAAAAAAAAAAACAAAAAAAAAAACAAAAAAACAAAAAAAAAACAAAAACCCAACAAAAAACAACAAAAAACAAAAACAACAAAAAAAAAAACCAACAAAAAACAAAAAAAAAAAAAAAAAAAAACAACAAAAAAAAACACAAAAACAAAAAAAAAAAAAACACAAAAACAAACACAAAAAAATAACAAAAAAAAACCACAAAAACCAACACAACCCCAAACAACAACAAAAAAAAAAACACCAACAAAAAACACAAACAAACCACAAAAAAACCAAAACCAACACCAACCAAAAAAAAAACACACACACACCACCCACACCACACAAAACAACCAACACAAACCCAAACAAACAACCACAACAAAAAAAAAAACACAAACAACCACACACACAACACACACAACAAACAAAACCAAAAAACAACCACAAAACACACAACCCCCACCCCCAAAACCAACAACAACACCCAAACACAACAAACCACAACAAAACACACAACCAAAAAACAAAAACAACCCCCACCCACCACCCCCACCACAACACCACAACACCACAAAAAAAAACCAACACCCAACACCAACAACCAACCAACACAAAAAAACACACCCACAAAACCAAAACAACCCCAAACCAAAAACACAACACAAAACCAACACAAACCCACCCACCCAACACCCACCCCCCCCCACCACCCACCCCACCACACCACAAACAAAACAAACACCCACAAACAAAACCAAAAACCAACCCAACAAACCACCACCAAACCCAAACACAAACAAACACACACCCACCACCCCCCCAACCAACCACCCCACCAACCACACCCAAAACCAAACCAAACCACAACAACACCCCCCACACCACAACCAACCCCACACACCCACCCCCACAACCACCAACACCACACCACCAAACACAAACCAACCCCACACCAAAACCCAACACCCCCACAACAACAAACAACACCACCACCACAACACACAAAAACACCCACCAAAAAACACCAACAAACAAACACCACCCACACCCCAACAACCCCCCCCCCACCCCCCCCACACCCCCCCAACCCACCCCCCCCCCCCAAACACACACACCACACCCCACAAACCACCAACAAAACCCACACACCAACCCAAACCCCCCCCCCACAAACACACACAAACCCCCCACACCAAACCAACAAACAAACAACACACAAACACCACCAAACCCCCCACAACCAACCAAAAAAAACAAACACCCCACCACCCCAACACACCACCACCAAACACAACACAAACAAACAAACAAAACAAAACACCAAAAAAAAAAACCAACACACACCACAACCCCCACCCCCACACCCACCCCACAAAAAACCCAACCAAAACAAAAAAAACAAACCCACACAACAACCAACCACAAAACACCAAAAAAAAAAACAAAAACAAAACAAAAAAACACCCCACACAACCAACAACAAACACAAAACACCCCCAAAAAACACCAAACACACACACCCCCCACAACACCAAACCCCAAAACCCCAAAACCCCACCACCACACAAACAAACAAAACAAAACCCCACACACCACAACCCCCACCACCAAAAAAAAAACCAACACCAAACACAAAAAAACCCACCAACACAACCCCACCCCCCCACAAAACAACAAACAAAACAACACCAAAAAACACAACACAACAACCCACAACACAACACACCCACACAAACACAAACCCC
>JAPQNM010000044.1:7684787-7704787 GCA_029783475.1 Metacarcinus magister
ATCAGTTGTAGAGTTTGATTAGGTGTATCAGCTGTTGCAATGATATTTCCATTATCTCTAATAGCTTTCGATAAAATGAGGAAGAAAGTCATGTTTTTAAATAAATATTAAGTTTAATTTTACTGCGTAATTATTAGTCATAGAACAAATATTCATAATATCAGTTGTACAATTTAATTAGATCCATCAGATGCTGCAATTATATTTCCAATATCTCTAATAGCTTTCGAGAAAATGACGAGGAAAATCAAGTTTTTATATAAAAATACGGTTTTATTTTACTGCGTAATTATTAGTCATAGAACAAATATTCATAATGACAGTTGTACAGTTTAATTAGTTGTATCAGATGCTGCAGTGATATTTCCAATATCTCTAATAGCTTTCGAGAAAATGAGGAGGAAAATCATGTTTTTATATAAATATTAAGTTTCATTTTACTGCGTAATTATTAGTCATAGAAAAAATATTCATAACATCAGTTGTAGAGTTTGATTAGGTGTATCAGCTTTTGCAATGATATTTCCATTATCTCTAATAGCTTTCGATAAAATGAGGAAGAAAGTCATGTTTTTAAATAAATATTAAGTTTAATTTTACTGCGTAATTATTAGTCATAGAACAAATATTCATAATATCAGTTGTACAATTTAATTAGGTCCATCAGATGCTGCAATTATATTTCCAATATCTCTAATAGCTTTCGAGAAAATGACGAGGAAAATCAAGTTTTTATATAAAAATACGGTTTTATTTTACTGCGTAATTATTAGTCATAGAACAAATATTCATAATATCAGTTATACAGTTGAATTAGGTGTATCAGATGATGCAATGATATTTCCAATATCTCTAATAGCTTTCGAGAAAACGAGGAAGAAAGTAATTTTAAAAAAAGTAAAATTCAGTATTTATTAGTACTAGTGAAAATATTCATAATGACAGTAGTAGATTTTAATCAGGTCTATCAGATGCTGCAATGATATTTCCTATATCTCTAATAGCTTTCGAGAAAATGAGGAGGAATGTCAGGTTTTTATATAAATATATAGTTTCATTTTACTGCGTAATTATTAGTCATAGAACAAATATTCATAATGTCAGTTTTACAGTTTAGTTAGGTTTATCAGATGCTGCAGTGATATTTCCAATATCTCTAATAGCTTTCGAGAAAATTAGGAGGAAAATCATGTTTTTATATAAATATTAAGTTTCATTTTACTGCGTAATTATTAGTCATAGAACAAATATTCATAATGAGAGTTGTACAGTTTAATTAGTTGTATCAGATGCTGCAATGATATTTCCAATATCTCTAATAGCTTTCGAGAAAATGAGGAGGAAAGTCATGTTTTTATATAAATATTAAGTTTCATTTTACTGCGTAATTATTAGCCATAGAACAAATATTCATAATACCAGTTGTACAGTTTAATTAGGTGTATCAGATGCTGTAATAATATTTCTAATATCTCTAATAGCTTTCGAGAAAATGAGGAGGAAAGTCATGTTTTTATATAAATATTAAGTTTCATTTTACTGCGTAATTATTAGTCATAGAACAAATATTCATAATGACAGTTGTACAGTTTCATTAGGTGTATCAGATGCTGTAATGATATTTCCAATATCTCTAATAGCTTTCGAGAAAATTAGGAGGAAAGTCATGTTTTTATATAAATATAAAGTTTAATTTTACTGCGTAATTATTAGTCATAGAACAAATATTCATAATATCAGTTGTACAGTTTAATTAGGTCTATCAGATGCTGCAATTATATTTCCAATATCTCTAATAGCTTTCGAGAAAATGACGAGGAAAATCATGTTTTTATATAAAAATACGGTTTTATTTTACTGCGTTATTATTAGTCATAGAACAAATACTCATAATATCAGTTGTACAGTTGAATTAGGTTTATCAGATGATGCAATGATATTTCCAATATCTCTAATAGCTTTCGAGAAAACGAGGAAGAAAGTAATTTTAAAAAAAGTAAAATTCAGTATTTATTAGTACTAGTGAAAATATTCATAATGACAGTAGTAGATTTTAATCAGGTCTATCAGATGCTGCAATGATATTTCCAATATCTCTAATAGCTTTCGAGAAAATGAGGAGGAATATCATGTTTTTATATAAATATATAGTTTCATTTTACTGCGTAATTATTAGTCATAGAACAAATATTCATAATGTCAGTTTTACAGTTTAATTAGGTCTATCAGAATCGGCAGTGATATTTCCAATATCTCTAATAGCTTTCGAGAAAATGAGGAGGAAAATCATGTTTTTATATAAATATTAAGTTTCATTTTACTGCGTAATTATTAGTCATAGAACAAATATTCATAATGAGAGTTGTACAGTTTAATTAGGTGTATCAGATGCTGCAATGATATTTCCAATATCTCTAATAGCTTTCGAGAAAATGAGGAGGAAAGTCATGTTTTTATATAAATATTAAGTTTCATTTTACTGCGTAATTATTAGCCATAGAACAAATATTCATAATATCAGTTGTACAGTTTAATTAGGTGTATCAGATGCTGCAATAATATTTCCAATATTTCTAATAGCTTTCGAGGAAATGAGGAGGAAAGTCATGTTTTTAAATAAATATTAAGTTTAATCTTACTGCGTAATTATTAGTCATAGAACAAATATTCATAATATCAGTTTTACAGTTTAATTAGGTGTATCAGATGCTGCAATGATATTTCCAATATCTGTAATAGCTTTCGGGAAAATGAGGAGGAAAGTCATGTTTATATATATATATTAAGTTTCATTTTACTGCGTAATTATTAGTCATAGAACAAATATTCATAATGACAGTTGTACAGTTTAATTAGGTATATCAGATGCTGCAATGATATTTCCAATATCACTAATAGCTTTCGGGAAAATGAGGAGGAAAGTCATGTTTTTATATAAATATTAAGTTTCATTTTACTGCGTAATTATTAGTCATAAAACAAATATTCATAATGACAGTTGTACAGTTTAATTAGGTGTATCAGATGCTGCAATGATATATCCAATATTTCCAATATTTTCAATATCCAATATCTAATGCTAGCTAGAAGAGCCCGTCGCTGACGGCCGACGGAGCGACGGTTATATATTGCTGCCGGCGGTGTTGCCAAACCGTAGTTATCGTACCGTAAAATTATCTATTGAATATCACATAAATACTCATAAGAACGGTAATTCTGATACATAAGACAATAGAAATTTGTAAATAATGATAAAAGTTGTTACACTGGCCTATACATCATATGTATATGCATGGGAATGATATAAAGATCTTGTCACAGACGTCGCTCCGCAAACACAGGAGAAGGAGACGCTGCTGGCACATATGGTGTGCCGCAAGCATTGAATGTGTTAAGGAGAGAGAGAAGAGAGAGAGAGAGAGAGAGAGAGAGAGAGAGAGAGAGAGAGAGAGAGAGAGAGAGAGAGAGAGAGAGAGAGAGAGAGAGACGAGAGAGACGAGAGAGACCCCTAGAGATACTTCGAGGGTTGTAGACAAGTGACAGTCGTTTATACCTACCACTACGTCAGCCTCTTCACTTCTCAGGCCTTGGGGAGGGAGCTGTTAGGAAGCCGGTGGACAGACAGACAGATCGCCTAGATAGATACGGGTGTTACTCCCAACTGAGCTGCTACTTTATGGACTGGAATACTTTCTCCAGGGCGTAAACAGCGGCAGAACATTGACATCGTGTATACATTTCATTATAATAGATGGAAATATACGATTTTTTTTTTTTAATGAACTTATTTACGTGTTGAGTTATGTATGTGAAAAATAACGAGCCGATTTTTACTAATTATTATTCATTTCTTATCCAGATGCATGGTAGTCTGAAAGGGTTAGTGTGTGTGTGTGTGTGTGTGTGTGTGTGTGTGTGTGTGTGTGTGTGTGTGTGTGCGCGTGTGCGTGTGCGTGTGTGCGTGTGTGTGTGTGGTGATGAGAGGGAGGCTGAGGGTGACGAATATATGAATAACAGAACGACCTCCTTAGATAAGCATTAAATAAGCAGAGTGTTGAGTGGAAAGTAAAAGGGTTGAGGTTCACGACTTTAAATTGAGCGTCTTGGGTGGAGATGAATATGTAATGATGGTGGAAGGGGAGGGCGGAGCAAGGTGGTGGTGGTGGTGGTGGTGGTGGTGGTGGTAGATGTGAAGGGCTGATGGACTGTGTATATCAAGGTTGCTTGGTGTTTTTTGTGTGTGTTTGCGTGTGTGTGTGCGTGTGTGTGTGTGTGTGTGTGTGTGTGTGTGTGTGTGTGTGTGTGTGTGTGTGTGTGTGTGTGTGTGTGTGTGTGTGTGCAGACCTGCGGAGGAAACGATAAGTAAATGGAGGGTTACCGAGTGGAATGATGGCCTTAGAAAAGACTGTTGGTTGGTCTATGTGTGAGTTGTGGTGAGAGAGAGAGTGAGAGAGAGAGAGAGAGAGAGAGAGAGAGAGAGAGAGAGAGAGAGAGAGAGAGAGAGAGAGAGAGAGAGAGGAGAAAGAAAGAGAGAGAGAAAACAAAACAAAAATAGATGAATAGTACTACTGATGTAAACGGTGATGAGACTGCAGATTTAGAAGAAAAAAAAGAAAAAAAAAGTGTTGTAATCTAGAACAGAGGACAGACATTCATCCTTCTGTCCCTCTGGCTGCTTGTCTGCATTCACTTCGCAGTCAGTCTTGAGTCAGCTGGATAAACTGACCGAAGAGCCACGCACGCAGACCAACCTTCAACGCTGGTGCACAAGAACATACCAATGGATTATACAAGATCGGAAGCTTTCATTTCGTCACATGGAACACAACAAGTCCTGTGCGGCTTCCCACTCTACTTCCTGCCACGTGCATCAGCCAACCTATGTGTGAATGCTGACTCTTCAAGACTTCCTCCGACAACCTTGAGTCTAGAGGAGGATGCGCGCGGACCACAAAGCCAACACGTGAATGGAAATGACCTCTCAAGAATCAGGGAGTGAAGAGTCTCATTTAGTTCTTTTGGTGGGTGTAGGAGCACCTTGTGACGGCCAGAGTGGCAGAGCTTTGGTGAGTGCAAGTGAAGGGGAGACATGATTGGCACATTGGTTTTTAAAGTGGTGTGTTGCAGGTGGTTCAGTCAAGCACTTTGGATCAATATTTTGGATGGTTGTTAAGCTGACCTTCTTGTAAGCCACTTCTTTCAACTAACAGATTACTCCCCTGGTAATAATATTTAAAACTAAATAAATAATTGGAAAGAAATACAAATCGCTTACTGTCTAATAACATTTACTATTGGTGTAATGCAGTACACTCAAGATATTTGTCAGATTGTTTTTTATTTTAAGTATCAAAAGTAATAATCGTGTTATTGTTCACAACACGCGCGGGAAGACTTTTTCCAAAGATTTACAAAGTGATTGAAAGAAATGGTATTCAGTGTGTGTGTGTGTGTGTGTGTGTGTGTGTGTGTGTGTGTGTGTGTGTGTGTGTGTGTGTGTGTGTGTGTGTGTGTAAACTGGTTGGTTCTATTCAGTCACACCAACAAGTATTAACCGGTTGTAGGGGAAAATCAACCTCTAGCACTATCACTGCTGTCACCACCACCACCACCACCACCACCACAAACATCGTCGACCCCGGCAGTACCTTGGGGGGAAGGGTAGTGTTGTCGGCATGTCTTGCTCTCTGTGTGACCTGCACCTCGCTGACCAATGCTTTAATGTGACATGACTTGGGTCTCATCAGTTTCGTGGCGCCATCTTTGTGTTGAGCGTGTGAGGTTATTAATGGGAGGTGTTGGGTGACGCGGGTCGTTAATGAGTCGGAGAGTTATGGAACCGACGCGCCGTCCAACAGGTGGTCGGTCGGTCGGCCACGCTGCCCAGGCTTGCCGTCGGCGCCCACCAACGCCAGCAGCTGAATCCACTTTGCATAAGCGTCGTGGCAACACTAACACCACATCCTTGTCGTCTAACAAGTGAACAACCTCAGCTGAAACCCCTTGAAGGTCAGCACTCCGTCGTCCCCTTTAACAGTATCGCACTTGCTGCCTGCTGTTTATGCATCCACTTCGCCTCAGCAGTCCATATCAATTCCCAAAGTGTGCTGGGGTAAGCAGTGTTGTTGTCCCCGGGTCACGGATATTGATGTGATAAGCACCAAGAGGCAGCTGTGCTTGCCAAACGTGAGCCTCGATAAGACACTCCGATATTGTCTTTGCAAGTGCAGCTCGACCCTGAAACAAGGGACGCTTGAGACAGCGTGTGACTCCTCAACCCACACACCAGCAGGGAAAACTCGTGAGTGGAAGCAAAAAACACCATGAAGAGGCTGTTTAGTCACATATTTCATTTACATGCATATATTGGTCCATGAATCAAAGGGGGTCGTGTGTTTATGTAGCTGTATTAATGACAGTCTTAATGATGTTGATCAACACGAGTTTATGAGTCACGTTTTCTTCCTGTTTTCACTGCATTTCTGTCTTCCTTCATTAGCCTCACGCAGTAATCTCCACTTCGTTAACAAACACTTTCCTGAAATGCCTTTGACCTAAAACCTATGAATAATCTCAGTGAATTGTTGACTCATACCCGCTAAGTCTCCTTTTCAGTTCGTCTAGCAGCTTCGAAGCCATAACACCCATCACCAACTTTCTCCTCCTCCCACCCCTCCTCCTCCTCCTCCCACCCTTCCTCCTCCTCCTCCTCCTCCTCCTCCTCCTCCTCCTCCTCCTCCTTGTCCTCGCGGCATCAGCATAAAACTCCCGCCTCAGCTGGTGTTCACGCACTAACCTTGACCTGGACTTAGAACCCTTAGCGCAGGAAAAAATCCATCGTTTTTTCACATCACACACGGTAAAGAAAAGAGTATATAATAATCCTCTAAATTATTAAACAAATAGTATCCTGTATTAATAAAATTGCTCACTAACGAAGATAAGATAGAAAGTAATATATAATGACTCCACCAGATGTCACTCCTAGCGGGAGACTCGCGAAACATACAAAGATCTCCGTTATTAGGTTTATTTTCATTGTATTGCGTTTATTAGCCAACCAGGGAGCACCAGACGCCGTGAGGATATACCTAGATCACTAAAGTAACTACAGAGAGCCTGGCATTACCATATGTTAAGAGGGGACGCAGTTAGAAGGGAATAATCAAGGTGATGTTATGTTCTAAGCTGATATTGTAGGTTGATTTTGTTGATGTAAACATTGGAATTTTAGCGATATAATTATTGAGTTTTATTTTGAGGATCATCGAGGTCTTTGTATTCGCTGCGGTGCAGGGGAAAGAGGATAGGGCGGCGTGTCCTTATTTACCTGTTATCTTCTTTTTTATCTTGTTCCTGAAAGGTTTGTGTTCACTCAACCCTTACTAAACGAGTGACAGATATCGTGTAAGAAGCACAATGGCCTCCCCTTCTCAGCCCTCGCCTCCGTTCGTGGTTTGGTCTGCGGAAACATTAAGTGCTTGAGGCTGCTGTTAGCAACATCCCCCCGAGACACACCTGGCCAGGCTCTCACCTGGCGGCCCGCTCTGTGTGATAACTGGGTCACAAAGGCGGGATTTGCCGCCCTACAACACACACACACACACACACACACACACACACACACACACACACACACACACACACACACACACACACACACACACACACACACACACACATATTATTCCAAACAAGCATACGTTTATAGACACCCTGTAGCAGACATACATACACACACACACAAAAAAAAAGATGACGGTTGCCTGCCCGCCCAAAGTACTGCGTAAACGAGAGCACTCCGTCAGGTCACAAGCCCAGGCCACAGGGAAGCTTTTTCTGGTCCTCGTCACCTTCACTGAACACCGCTGTAAGCCACCGCCGAGACAAAGAGCAGGCGTCCGCAGCACCGCCGTGAAACCTTTTACAACACTATTTATGAGTAAACCGTTTCCTTGGGACTCTCCTGTATGTAGGGCAGTACAGGGAGTAGCAGGAGAAAGGACCTACGAAGGGGTGTGTGTCGCTAAGCTTGGGAGGGAACGGGGGAAGGATGCAATGGGTAACTGAATAAAATGAGGAGAGGGGCGAGGGGGAAGCCATGGAAGAGAAGAGGAAGTTGCTGAAGATAGGAAGCTGGAGGTGAAAGCATGGAGGGAGGGTTGGTTGGGCAATGCTTGGGGAGGTGGAGGAAAGAAAGGAAAGAGGTTCATGAAGTTCCAGGGAGGGAGGGACGGAAGGAGGGACGGAAGGAAGTGGTGGTGAGTGTGGTAAAAGGAAAGAAGGATGTCCTACACCTTCTGATATGATGTGGCTTCTTCGTCTCGTCTGACTTTTCATTTTTTTTCTTTTCATGCAGTAAAGTAAAGGAAAATGGGAAAGCCGTGGGAAAGAGGAAAGCATTTGTGTGTTTTTAGTTATTCATTATAAAGTGAGAAGAGACTTAGGTTATAACAATGAAGGAGTGAGTGAATGGTGAATGCAGAAAGAAGAGAGCGAGTCAGAGGAAGTGGTAATGTAGTAAAGGAGGATGAAAGGAGAAGAGAGAGAGAGAGAGAGAGAGAGAGAGAGAGAGAGAGAGAGAGAGAGAGAGAGAGAGAGAGAGAGAGAGAGAGAGAGAGAGTTTTATCCTGCAAAATATAGGTCATCTCGTTCCACTGTATCAACATAGTGTCTTTCTTGCTTGCATCTTACTTCGACGGATCTTGCACGGACCAGCAGGGAAAAAAAAAAAATATATACTGACGTTATTTCCAGTGAATGTTTCTTCTTCCAGTTTTTCTTTTTCTTTTAACGATATTTTTGGCAGGCCAATTGCATACCTATTTCACTTACATCAATTTTTTTTTTATATAAAGTTTTTTGCCTTGTTATAGAAAGGACTAATAAAAAAAGAAAGAGAGAGAAAGAGTAAAACAAGTTCCCTCAGGCTATTACACTTTTTTTTTTTATATATATATACAACTCCGTAAGTGCATTTGAAGACTTGCAAGCACACACAATACAGAAAGAAAAAAATAATGCTGAGAATTCCTTAACGCTGATGGAAATGTCTCGTCTTAAAAGGGATTGAAGAAGAAAAAAACATAAATGACATAATCAAATGATGGAGCAAAAATGGGTCAAGAGAAGGAGAAAGAGGCGCATCAAATGATACCTTGACCTAGTTTTTCACGTGTTGGAGGAGGTGGAGGAGGAGGAGGAGGAGGCGGAGGAAATTTGAGGGAAGAGACAAAAAAGAGAATTAGAGGGCAAACGAATTATGTGTAACAGAGAAGGAGGAAGAGGAGGAGGAAAAGGAAGAGGAGGAGAAGCAGGTAATGAAAATAAGAACAGAAAAAAGAATAGGGACAAATGGAGGAGGAGGAGGAAGAATAACAAGAGGAGGAAGAGGAATAATGCGAGAATGGAAGAAGATGTAAGAAAATGTAAATAAAACCAGAAATACCATTAATACCATTGAATTAGACTTAAGGAATTACTGATAAACTTGAAGACAAAGCATAAATCTGGGAAGAAAAATGTTGCGTTAAATTTATACGAGAATATACATAAAATTTTCTTCAATAATGTTAATCTGGAGCACATTTTGTTTCTCTTTTCTCTCTCTTTCTCACACATTTTATTTCTCCCTTACTTTTTCCTTTGTTCCATCATCACGTGTGCTCTCTTTTCTTAACTGCCTTCATATCTACAATTCTCTCTCTCTCTCTCTCTCTCTCTCTCTCTCTCTCTCTCTCTCTCTCTCTCTCTCTCTCTCTCTCTCTCTCTCTCTCTCTCTCTCTCTCTCTCTCTCTCTCTCTCTCTCTCTCTCTCTCTCCAGGAATCAGGAATATCTTGGGTCATGTGTTCAGCAGCACGAGTTCCGTTGCCACGAACTAGGTCAAGCTGCTGAGGTCACAGTGACATTTCCCCCCCCCCACCACGCTGGGTCACTATCATTATTGGTAGTAGTAGTAGTAGTAGTAGTAGTAGTAGTAGTAGTAGTTATTGTTGTGGGTACATTTTCGTTTTTGGATTCCCATATAATTTTCATACAAGTTTTTTGTTCTCTCTTTCTCTCTTTTTTTTTCTCCCCCATTATCTTATGTATCATCTTCTATACCATCTCCAACTAGCTCCTCACACCTCGTCTCTCTTTTTCCTCACTTTTCCTCCTCCTCCTTCTTTTCCCCCTCCTCCGAACAATGTAGGTGAGGCGTAAATCTAATCAGGTGACGCCAAACACGGCTGGCTTACCAATTTCCCTCGACACGTGAGCCGCGCCTCGTGACCGCGTGAGGGTGAGGGGAAGGCGATAAGCTGAGGGGAAGATAGTGGCAGCGAGGGACTTTGAGGGGGGAGGAGGAGAAAAAATGAAGGGAATGAAGGAGGGTGAGTGTGGATGTAAAATGAGGGTGAGGAGGATATAAAATAAGTATCGTTGACCCGTGTTTTCCTTGACAGAACAGAAGGACGTGTGGGCGGGAGGGCGGTGAAGAGCCCTTGCTTTGTCTCCTTATTGGGAATCCAGATTAATATATGAGGGAATCCTTAGTAATGATGGAGGAGAGGAGGAGGAGAGGAGGAGGAGGGGCGGCGACAGAGTGACTGGGAGGGAGGGAGGGAGAGAGGGAGGGAGGGAGGCACAGTTCTGAGGGGACGTAAGGAGCGCAGCGGTGATGAAAGAAGATGTAAGACGTCCACTTGAGATTATTGAAGTCTGCCATAAAAAAATGTTGTTACTCTTGTCAATTACCCACATTATTTAGACGCACTACATAAACACCGGGAACTTAGATACATGAAAGAAAATTATGTGATGAGTCAACGGGACTGTAATTCAATGAGAGGGATGAGAGAGAGGGATGTTGGGAGTGGGAGGGAGAGGGAAGGAAGGCTGCCCACACATCCTCCTTACTTGAATTTCCCTCTCACTGATACGACCGCTGACACTGCTGCTGCTGCTTGGGTTTTATTGCTGTTAGTGCTGACGATGTAAGTACTAATGCTGACGTTAAGATTCAAGTGGTTTTTGTTACTGCTTCTGCTGACGGTGAGCGATGCTGTCTCCGCCCTACCAAACACTTGAAACTACTCCTCCACTTGGTGTTGAAGGGAAGGAGGAGGGTGGATGGCATAGACAAATACATAAATAAATAGATACAAACATGAATATGATAATAATAATAATAATAATGTTAATAGAAAAATTAATACAGGTTAAAAAAATATATATTCAATTCCTTCACTTGTCCTTGAGTCGCCCACCAGGGAACGAGATGGAAGGATGAAGGACATAGCTAAATGCATACATACATGAATGCATAGAATGAATGTGTAATAGGAAAACGCATGCAGTTAGAAGGAAAACAAAAACAAAAACATGACCTGTGTGTGTGATTGGTTTGCTGATGTGAACGCTATCATGTCGTTTAATTAAGAGAATTGATTGAAATGTTCGCTCGTTCGAAATATTCAGCACTGCAACCAATATATACAGTACACGTAACAAACTGACACTAGTAATTCAGATGGTTTCGTTCGCTGTGGTGTTTCGAGACATAACCTTGAGGCCTAAACAAACCCACCACCCACCCGCCCACCCAGTCGCTAGAAACAAACAAAAGAACATCGATTGGTTCATAAGGTTTCAATAATGGAGTTGTCGTCCTAGGCTGGGTGACCTTGAGAGTAAGTAACAAGCTAAGGAAGGAGAGACATAGGAATTCATGCTCCTCTGTTATCCTTTAAAAAGAGAAGAAAGGAAACACAGATTTATAAAAGAAAAATAGTTATAAAGTTTCCTGACTGATAACTCCAATCCATCAAGAATTACAATGCTTCCACTATAACCTGTAAGAGGCTGATAGGAAAAAAAGTAGAATTATATATACACTAGGAAAACATAGTAACAAGGTCGTCAGTAGAGTAAATGGGCATCAACTAATCAACACAATTGTAATCGCTACCACTGATCTTATAATCACTTCGGTCTCATAGATGACTTAGAAGGGGAGGGGGGGGAGGTGTCCCAAATGTGTGTAAGATATTTATAGGGAGGGATGGTGCTGTGCTGCTGCTACTGTTCCTGCTGCCCCGTCGAGACACTCAATCACATTTTAACACCCCGGTCACTAAGCCCACAACCCGCCTTCATCCCGCCCCGTGATGCTTACACTCACTTCATTCACGCCGCGCATATAAACCCACCAGGTAATTAAGCTTCCCCGACTTTAGGAGGGTAAGCAGGTAGCGCTGCGTGGGAGGAAAGGTCATTGGTGGAACACATAGGACACATAGGAAGAACAAACAGCAACAGGCCTGCTGGCCCTTACGAGGCTGTTTGTGAGTACACTATCTAATCTAGAGTGAAGGATACAGGATAGTAAGGGTGAAGGATTTATTGAATAAGATTGTAAGCGGTTTACTGATCAGAGTCTGTTTGATTACTCCTGTAGTGTACATAGCCTTCCTTTGACCTTAAATGCTGCTGCATCAAGATAAGGTTCATTAGAATTAGGTATATAGAGTCAGAAAACAATTCAATTCCCACCGCTCGCTCGGTCATGACCGGCCGATCAAAATCTTCACTACTGACTCTGTCACCGGTGCCAATGGCTATGGAAGTTATTTATTTTCATTCTTAAATGCTGCTGCATCAAGATAAGGCTCACTAGAATTAGGTATATAGAGGCAGAAAACAATTCAATTCCCACCGCTCGCTCGGTCATGACCGGCCGATCAAAATTTTCACTACTGACTCTGTCACCGGTGCCAATGGCTATGGAAGTTATTTATTTTCATTCTTAAATGCTGCTGCATCAAGATAAGGCTCACTAGAATTAGGTATATAGAGGCAGAAAACAATTCAATTCCCACCGCTCGCTTGGTCATGTCCGGCCGATCAAAATCTTCACTACTGACTCTCTCACTGGTGCCAATGGCTATGGAAGTTATTTATTTTCATTCTTAAATGCTGCTGCATCAAGATAAGGCTCACTAGAATTAGGTATATAGAGGCAGAAAACAATTCAATTCCCACCGCTCGCTCAGTCATGACCGGCCGATCAAAATCTTCACTACTGACTCTGTCACCGGTGCCAATGGCTATGGAAGTTATTTATTTTCATTCTTAAATGCTGCTGCATCAAGATAAGGCTCACTAGAATTAGGTATATAGAGGCAGAAAACAATTCAATTCCCACCGCTCGCTTGGTCATGACCGGCCGATCAAAATCTTCACTACTGACTCTGTCACCGGTGCCAATGGCTATGGAAGTTATTTATTTTCATTCTTAAATGCTGCTGCATCAAGATAAGGCTCACTAGAATTAGGTATGTAGAGGCAGAAAACAATTCAATTCCCACCGCTCGCTCGGTCATGACCGGCCGATCAAAATCTTCACTACTGACTCTGTCACCGGTGCCAATGGCTATGGAAGTGATTTATTTTCATTCTTAAATGCTGCTGCATCAAGATAAGGCTCACTATAATTAGGTATATGGAGGCAGAAAACAATTCAATTCCCACCGCTCGTTCGGACATGACCGGCCGATCAAAATCTTCACTACTGACTGTCACCGGTGCCAATGGCTATGGAAGTTATTTATTTTCATTTTTAAATGCTGCTGCATCAAGATAAGGCTCACTATAATTAGGTATATAGAGGCAGAAAACAATTCAATTCCCACCGCTCGCTCGGTCATGACCGGCCGATCAAAATCTTCACTACTGACTCTGTCACTGGTGCCAATGGCTATGGAAGTTATTTATTTTCATTCTTAAATGCTGCTGCATCAAGATAAGGCTCACTAGAATTAGGTATATAGAGGCAGAAAACAATTCAATTCCCACCGCTCGCTCAGTCATGACCGGCCGATCAAAATCTTCACTACTGACTCTGTCACCAGTGCCAATGGCTATGGAAGTTATTTATTTTCATTCTTAAATGCTGCTGCATCAAGATAAGGCTCACTAGAATTAGGTATATAGAGGCAGAAAACAATTCAATTCCCACCGCTCACTCGGTCATGACCGGCCGATCAAAATTTTCACTACTGACTCTGTCACCGGTGCCAATGGCTATGGAAGTTATTTAGTTTCATTCTTAAATGCTGCTGCATCAAGATAAGGCTCACTAGAATTAGGTATATAGAGGCAGAAAACAATTCAATTCCCACCGCTCGCTTGGTCATGTCCGGCCGATCAAAATCTTCACTACTGACTCTCTCACTGGTGCCAATGGCTATGGAAGTTATTTATTTTCATTCTTAAATGCTGCTGCATCAAGATAAGGCTCACTAGAATTAGGTATATAGAGGCAGAAAACAATTCAATTCCCACCGCTCGCTCAGTCATGACCGGCCGATCAAAATCTTCACTACTGACTCTGTCACCGGTGCCAATGGCTATGGAAGTTATTTATTTTCATTCTTAAATGCTGCTGCATCAAGATAAGGCTCACTAGAATTAGGTATATAGAGGCAGAAAACAATTCAATTCCCACCGCTCGCTCGGTTATGACCGGCCGATCAAAATTTTCACTACTGACTCTGTCACCGGTGCCAATGGCTATGGAAGTTATTTATTTTCATTCTTAAATGCTGCTGCATCAAGATAAGGCTCACTAGAATTAGGTATATAGAGGCAGAAAACAATTCAATTCCCACCGCTCGCCTGGTCATGTCCGGCCGATCAAAATCTTCACTACTGACTCTCTCACTGGTGCCAATGGCTATGGAAGTTATTTATTTTCATTCTTAAATGCTGCTGCATCAAGATAAGGCTCACTAGAATTAGGTATATAGAGGCAGAAAACAATTCAATTCCCACCGCTCGCTCAGTCATGACCGGCCGATCAAAATCTTCACTACTGACTCTGTCACCGGTGCCAATGGCTATGGAAGTTATTTATTTTCATTCTAAAATGCTGCTGCATCAAGATAAGGCTCACTAGAATTAGGTATATAGAGGCAGAAAACAATTCAATTCCCATCGCTCGCTCGGTCATGACCGGCCGATCAAAATTTTCACTACTGACTCTGTCACCGGTGCCAATGGCTATGGAAGTTATTTATTTTCATTCTTAAATGCTGCTGCATCAAGATAAGGCTCACTAGAATTAAGTATATAGAGGCAGAAAACAATTCAATTCCCACCGCTCGCTTGGTCATGTCCGGCCGATCAAAATCTTCACTACTGACTCTGTCACTGGTGCCAATGGCTATGGAAGTTATTTATTTTCATTCTTAAATACTGCTGCATCAAGATAAGGCTCACTAGAATTAGGTATATAGAGGCAGAAAACAATTCAATTCCCACCGCTCGCTCAGTCATGACCGGCCGATCAAAATCTTCACTACTGACTCTGTCACCGGTGCCAATGGCTATGGAAGTTATTTATTTTCATTCTTAAATGCTGCTGCATCAAGATAAGGCTCACTAGAATTAGGTATATAGAGGCAGAAAACAATTCAATTCCCACCGCTCGCTCAGTCATGACCGGCCGATCAAAATCTTCACTACTGACTCTGTCACCGGTGCCAATGGCTATGGAAGTTATTTATTTTCATTCTTAAATGCTGCTGCATCAAGATAAGGCTCACTAGAATTAGGTATATAGAGGCAGAAAACAATTCAATTCCCACCGCTCGCTCTGTCATGACCGGCCGATCAAAATCTTCACTACTGACTCTGTCACCGGTGCCAATGGCTATGGAAGTTATTTATTTTCATTCTTAAATGCTGCTGCATCAAGATAAGGCTCACTATAATTAGGTATATGGAGGCAGAAAACAATTCAATTCCCACCGCTCGTTCGGACATGACCGGCCGATCAAAATCTTCACTACTGACTGTCACCGGTGCCAATGGCTATGGAAGTTATTTATTTTCATTCTTAAATGCTGCTGCATCAAGATAAGGCTCACTATAATTAGGTATATAGAGGCAGAAAACAATTCAATTCCCACCGCTCGCTCGGTCATGACCGGCCGATCAAAATCTTCACTACTGACTCTGTCACTGGTGCCAATGGCTATGGAAGTTATTTATTTTCATTCTTAAATGCTGCTGCATCAAGATAAGGCTCACTAGAATTAGGTATATAGAGGCAGAAAACAATTCAATTCCCACCGCTCGCTCAGTCATGACCGGCCGATCAAAATCTTCACTACTGACTCTGTCACCGGTGCCAATGGCTATGGAAGTTATTTATTTTCATTCTTAAATGCTGCTGCATCAATATAAGGCTCACTAGAATTAGGTATATAGAGGCAGAAAACAATTCAATTCCCTACCGCTCGCTCGGTCATGACCGGCCGATCAAAATTTTCACTACTGACTCTGTCACCGGTGCCAATGGCTATGGAAGTTATTTATTTTCATTCTTAAATGCTGCTGCATCAAGATAAGGCTCACTAGAATTAGGTATATAGAGGCAGAAAACAATTCAATTCCCACCGCTCGCTTGGTCATGTCCGGCCGATCAAAATCTTCACTACTGACTCTGTCACTGGTGCCAATGGCTATGGAAGTTATTTATTTTCATTCTTAAATGCTGCTGCATCAAGATAAGGCTCACTAGAATTAGGTATATAGAGGCAGAAAACAATTCAATTCCCACCGCTCGCTCAGTCATGACCGGCCGATCAAAATCTTCACTACTGACTCTGTCACCGGTGCCAATGGCTATGGAAGTTATTTATTTTCATTCTTAAATGCTGCTGCATCAAGATAAGGCTCACTAGAATTAGGTATATAGAGGCAGAAAACAATTCAATTCCCACCGCTCGCTCTGTCATGACCGGCCGATCAAAATCTTCACTACTGACTCTGTCACCGGTGCCAATGGCTATGGAAGTTATTTATTTTCATTCTTAAATGCTGCTGCATCAAGATAAGGCTCACTATAATTAGGTATATGGAGGCAGAAAACAATTCAATTCCCACCGCTCGTTCGGACATGACCGGCCGATCAAAATCTTCACTACTGACTGTCACCGGTGCCAATGGCTATGGAAGTTATTTATTTTCATTCTTAAATGCTGCTGCATCAAGATAAGGCTCACTATAATTAGGTATATAGAGGCAGAAAACAATTCAATTCCCACCGCTCGCTCGGTCATGACCGGCCGATCAAAATCTTCACTACTGACTCTGTCACTGGTGCCAATGGCTATGGAAGTTATTTATTTTCATTCTTAAATGCTGCTGCATCAAGATAAGGCTCACTAGAATTAGGTATATAGAGGCAGAAAACAATTCAATTCCCACCGCTCGCTCAGTCATGACCGGCCGATCAAAATCTTCACTACTGACTCTGTCACCGGTGCCAATGGCTATGGAAGTTATTTATTTTCATTCTTAAATGCTGCTGCATCAAGATAAGGCTCACTAGAATTAGGTATATAGAGGCAGAAAACAATTCAATTCCTACCGCTCGCTCGGTCATGACCGGCCGATCAAAATTTTCACTACTGACTCTGTCACCGGTGCCAATGGCTATGGAAGTTATTTATTTTCATTCTTAAATGCTGCTGCATCAAGATAAGGCTCACTAGAATTAGGTATATAGAGGCAGAAAACAATTCAATTCCCACCGCTCGCTTGGTCATGTCCGGCCGATCAAAATCTTCACTACTGACTCTGTCACTGGTGCCAATGGCTATGGAAGTTATTTATTTTCATTCTTAAATGCTGCTGCATCAAGATAAGGCTCACTAGAATTAGGTATATAGAGGCAGAAAACAATTCAATTCCCACCGCTCGCTCAGTCATGACCGGCCGATCAAAATCTTCACTACTGACTCTGTCACCGGTGCCAGTGGCTATGGAAGTTATTTATTTTCATTCTTAAATGCTGCTGCATCAAGATAAGGCTCATTAGAATTAGGTATATAGAGGCAGAAAACAATTCAATTCCCACCGCTCGCTCGGTCATGACCGGCCAATCAAAATCTTCACTACTGACTCTGTCACCGGTGCCAATGGCTATGGAAGTTATTTATTTTCATTCTTAAATGCTGCTGCATCAAGATAAGGCTCATTAGAATTAGGTATATAGAGGCAGAAAACAATTAAATTCCCACCGCTCGCTCGGTCATGACCGGCCGATCAAAATCTTCACTACTGATTCTGTCACCGGTGCCAATGGCTATGGAAGTTATTTATTTTCATTCTTAAATGCTGCTGCATCAAGATAAGGCTCACTAGAATTAGGTATATAGAGGCGGAGGAGGAGGAGGAGGAGGAGGAAGAGGATGAGGATGAGGATAAGAGGACAAGGAGTGGGAGTGGAAGATGACAAGGAGAAGTGAGAACTGAGGAGGAGGAAATGGAGAAGTGAACATAGGGAGACTTAGGAGGAAGAAGAAGAAGAAGAGGAGGAGGAGGAATGGAAAGGAAAAGGAAGAAACACTGATGAGAGGTCTTCGTGGTTGTAATTTCGAACATATAGTAGTGATAATATTTAACCCTTTAGTGTGTGTGGGCTGCAAGAATACTACCATCGTACTATTCCCCGCTGCTTGTAAAAGGCGACTGAAAGGGACGGAGTGACGGGTCTGGGAAGCCCTTCATTTGTATTCTCTCCGACGAAAAGACAAAGCACAGAGAGTAAAGTCTCTCTGTAACCTAAATGCTTAGTCTTGGTTACCCCTTTTTAATGGGGATATAAGCCAGGTATATAGATAAATAGAGTATGATAATAATAGCAATATCATCATCATCATCATCATCATCATCATCATCATCATCATCATCATCATCATCATCATCATCAAATATAACCTAGAAATGACCCCTCACTTTCAATAACACTGACAAACCTGAACCAAGCACAATTAAAACTTCCTCTTTCATTAATTCATCTCCACAGTCATACACCAAGACCTCCTCCTCCTCCTCCTCCTCCTCCTCCTCCTCCTCCTACTCCTTCTCTTCCTCCTCCTCCGTCACCATCATCCTTCGAGTGAGTGGTCAGTCTTGTTTACACGATAGCAATGACCTTGAGCAGTGGTTTAGATCCTGTTGGGGGTGTCCAGCCTTGTCCTCCCTCTCCTTCCTTCCCCTCCTCTTCTTCCCACCCTCCTCCCTTCCTCCCTCCCTCTCTCTCAATTTCCCGCCAGCCTTCCTCTTTACTTTTCAATATGCGTGTGTGTGTGTGTGTGTGTGTGTGTGTGTGTGTGTGTGTGTGTGTGTGTGTTACAAATTATTTTTTTTATTAATCAGGCAATGCAAACTATAAATACTACTACTGTTATTAATATTACTTTCTTCTCTCTTATAAAAACAATAAATGAGTTTAGATTCTAAGTTTTTTTTATAAATCAACTGTCTGTCTGCACTTGGATTTCTCTCGTAAGTGCCAGATTGTAGTAATGATTGAAAAGGGTTGAGGGCGCGAGAGTATAGATTGGTGGTGGAGGGAAGGAGAGGGGATAAGAGGGGAGAGGGATTAGCCACGGTGTTATGAGGGGAAGGAAGGATGTGTCAGGAGTATGTGATGATGTGACATTCATTTCTCATTCCCTCTATTCTTCTTGCTCTTTTTTATCGTTCTTTCAATTTTCCATCTGTGCAAAGGGAAGGAAGAGGAGTAAAGGGAGGAGAGAAAGAAAAGTGGCGGTGTTGTGGTTCTTTAAATGTCGCTGATGTGGGGTTGTTAAGTGATGTGGTGATGTTACTTGCAAGAGGATGTGAGTGGAGTATAGCAGAGGGTGTGGTTGTGGGTGTGGCAGGTGTGTGTGTGTGTGATGGGTGGTGAGAAGGGAGAGGCGGGGAGGGGTGTACGTGTCTCTCAGGTGTGTGGGGTAGAACGCATACATGTCACACACAGGTATTGCATCCAGGTAAACGATGCCTAATGAAACTTAAAGATAATCGGGATGTATAGCATATGACCAGAAATTTAAGTTAAAGAAAGAGGAAAGATGAAAAGTAAAATTATCACGATTCTCAAAATAGTAATAAAAAAATGTAAAAAAAACTTAAGACGATTCAAGTAAAGAAGAAAAAA
>JAPQNM010000044.1:7722287-7724787 GCA_029783475.1 Metacarcinus magister
ATGGTGTCTGGTGGATGAATGGGTGATGGTGTCCACGGGGGTTGGGGGGGGCGGCGAGGACGGGAGGGCGCTGACCCGATGAAGGTCACTGTAGCTCGTTTCAGCAACTCTCCCAATACGTGTGGCACTGTCAGGAGCACTCAATCCATTCTTATGGGGGGAAGGGGGGGGAGGTGCATGCGAGGGCGAGGACGAGCCTTCCCTGGTTTCACATTCTGACGCAGGTAGTTCCCCCGTTAAGGGAGGCGCCGCCCTAGGTAGGTGTGAGCATCCCTAGTGATGAGGCTCAAAGGTCAATTGTTAAGGCATGGTCCCTTTAATGCGTTACAGTCAAATCAGAAGGTCGCTATTATGTGGAGGCCTCACACCGGGGAGGTCACGGCAGCGAGGCAGGTCACCGCCCCTAGGGAAGGTCATTGAAGAGAGAGAAAGGAGGAATTTTCTACTAGGAGTCCAGATGCTGATGAAATGAGGTGTTCTGCTGTTATGAGTCCACCTGGTGACGAAATAAGTAACTACGTGTACCACTTTAAGTCCAGCAAGGGTCGCTGTCCAGAGGAAGGTCACCACCCTGCTGAAGGTCTATGCCTGTAGATGTAGTTTCAGAGGTCATGGCCTGGTTTTTAAAAGTGGCTTCCCTTGAGGCGCGTCATCGGTGTCCTTGTACCTGCTATGTAGAATTATTGCAGCCATAACAATGTGCGTACAGGCGTCAACGTAACGACCTCTGTCTAGCACGTGCATGGCTTCGGGGGGTGCTGGCTGTTAGCACATCAACATGCCTTTGGTCAGGAACAATATACTCCGCCCTTCACTGTTTCCTCTCAACACATCGCCTATTTGTTCTGAAATCACATCCGAGCATATCATAGTTTTCAATGGCAGAGGAAGTTTCTTTGATAATTGTAATCTGAAGTTAACCTAATTTCTTCAAGGTTGAATATGAGTCTTTTGATTAAACTGTTGCTTGTAAAACCCCAGCAACCATAAAGTTTGTATGTCTTGTGGAAAAGGAAAATAAAATCATGACTAGAGCTAATAGAAGACTAATATATTGGGGCCTTGCTTGTTTTCACGTGATAAAGACTAGAAGAGAGTTTTATTAAAAGCGAGCAAATGAAAACAAACATGTCAAACACCAAGCAAGCCTCGTGCCAAGTGCCAGTGTATGTCCGTCGCGCCCACTTACCCGCCATCAAGGGAATGAGTCAAAGGGGAAAATTATGAATAAAGTGTTAAACGATATACTATTAAAAGCAGAGATTAGATATTGCTTGTGAGAAGGCCCACAGCTTTTTGGGGAATTTGAGAGAGAGAGAGAGAGAGAGAGAGAGAGAGAGAGAGAGAGAGAGAGAGAGAGAGAGAGAGAGAGAGAGAGAGAGAGAGAGAGAGAGAGAGAGAGATTAAATAAGAATGGCTTTGAGACTTGTTTTTCTTTCTTTTTTTTCCATATCAAGGGGATGACCAAGAGATTAAAAGAAACTTAAGGTCAAAAAATTTAAATAGGTAAGATTACTACTTTCTGAGATGCCTTAATAGTACTCGCTTGAAGGAATAAGGCAGTGTGTGTTCCAGGGTTTGCTAGTGGAAGAGTGGTGAAGGCACTGCTTAACTCTTGCATTAGAAAGCTGAACATGATATCAATGTAAGGAGGACGATGACGTGTTCTGCACCAAGGAGGCGGAAGGAAGGAAGGGAAAGCAGGCAGTTATCGCGTTCAGAAATGCATTAACCATGAAAATAATGGTAAAAGAAAGCGAGAGATGCGACAAGTCATTACAACAGACTAAAGACAGATAAACACAAGAGATTAATGCCAGGAATAGCCTTCAACTCTACCACCGTGTTTAGAAGTACTGTGTGAGTGTAGCCGAGGCCTTGTTTGAACCCCTCACCACCATTACCCAACACATGCGAGGCGTCCTTCACGTATGTATAAAGGCAGCATCTGGGTGCGGGAGATGAATCGGTAGAGACAAAACAGAATATTAAGTTTAATGGAAGATGGTTTGAACAAGTGTTGAAATCGAGGGAGACAACAGACAATACCAAGTTGATGGATGATTTTTTTTTTTTATAAGATTTGAGGCTTAAAAATTATCTAAGTCAGCCTTTAAGACCCACACACACAACGTACATTATCTGTTTATTCAGTATTATTTCTTTTTACGTCAAATTAAGTTCACACTCAGCTTCGCGTAATACAAACCATCTTCTCTGTAATTCACTCATTATCTTTTCTATGAGTAAGTAACGTTTTTAATTAAGAAACTGTCAGACTAACTCGTGTTGCTATTAAAAAAAAATTTAACTCTTCGTAAAATAAGATAAAATTAACTGAAAGCAATTAATTCTATATAAAGATTACAGAGAATAATAGAATACAATATTAACTATATATATATTTTTTTCATGTCCATCCTGATACACTCACTCTGCTTCCTTGAATTTCTAGTGTATGATGTAACCTTCACTGCATCCATAAGCTACATTTTATTTT
>JAPQNM010000044.1:7732287-7734787 GCA_029783475.1 Metacarcinus magister
CCTCCTTTGCGTCTCTTAAAGCTTAGTTCTTACGTCCAAGGCGTCTCAAGGTTTCGTTCATCGCTGAGGTCGTTCGCGGGTCGTTCACTGGTAAGTTGAGCGGTAAGGTAAGAGTAGCTGGTGGTTGTGTAATATTTAGAGGGGTCGTTGCACTGATGTTTCTTAAAGTAGATGTATGTATGTTAAGTCTGTTTGATTGTGTTGCTCGGGTGCGTCGTAGGAAGGACAGAAGGTAAAGAAGCAAAGAAGGATGGAAGGGTGAGAGAAGGAAAAGGAGGTATTGTGCATATGAGAACTAGGTCTTTGGGATGTGAGTTTAACAAGGAGCGATTACAACAACAACACACACACACGCACACACACACACACACACACACACACACACACACACACACACACACACACACACACACACACACACACACACACACACACACACAGGCACGCACACAATGTAGACGCAACATAAAGTAATTAAGGCTGATACCCTGCTGTTAAAAATATGCTTGTGTTCATTAAAATGGAAACGTTAGCTGCCGGAAGCGCTCTGTAAGGGCGTGAGAACTTTTTACCCTACCGGCGGGAGGTGAATCTTCTCCCCACCACCGAAGGACGCCTAGGAGAGGAGAGGAGGAGGAGGGAAGAAGAAGAGGAGGAACAGGAGGAGGAAAATAATGAAGACTCCGCCCTTAGTGTAGACGAGGCTTCAGGCGACAAGCAACAACATTTTGACACGTAATGATAGTGGCCGCGTGAAGGAGTAGCTGAAGGGGAAGAAGAGAGACTAATTCATCCACCAACTGCCTTTGTACTCGCTCGTGGGGGAGACGAGGGAAGAATAAAGAGGGGAGGTGAGGGAGAGTGGAATTTACAGAAGGAGGTAGGGAGGGAAGGAGAGAGATAGAGAGGAGAGGAAGGGAAGAAATGAGAGGAATCAGAGGAAGAGTGAGGGAAGGGGAGAGACAGAAATAAATGTAGATAGAAAAAACAGGTAAACTGGGGGAAGGAAGGAGAGAGACAAAAAGAATAGGAGATGGAAGAACTAGACGAAGAAGGAAAGAAGGGGAGAAGCAGAAAAACAGGGAGGAGGGAAGGAAGAGAAGAGAAGAGAAATATAAGGTTATTGCACTGTTTATATGACTTCCTCGATATATAAACACACAGAGAGATAAAAGAGCGTGCATGAGAGCGATCCAAAAACACAGATTTCCATTAAAACTTGCGTGCGGGTGGTGGTGTTGGGGGAGAAACAGAGACAGAATGTTAAAAAAAATAATAATAATAATAAAAAAGAAAAAAATAATTCAAAGAAAAAAAGAAGAAAAAAAAAAAAAAAAAAATAAGAGGAAGAGAGAGGGAAAGAAAAGTCATGATTACAGAGGGAAGGTAAAGAGAGTGTATCTTTTAATGTGGGTGAGTCTCCTCCTCCTCTCCTCCTCCTCCTCCTCCTCCTCCTCCTCCTCCTCCTCCTCCTCCTCCTCCTCCTCCTCCTCCTCCTCCTCCTCCTCCTCCTCTGTGTTCTGCTGTGGTGTTGCTTCACAGCGTCCAGCGCCAACTAAGCCTTTTTATTCAGAGTGCCGCAAGCAAAGAAAAAAAAAGAAAGAAATAAAAACGAAAAGTCATGTAGAAAAAGAGAAATGCGATACAGTCTCGATGTTTCAGGGAATACAAAATTGAAAGGAAGGACAAGGCAAAAAATTGAGTTAAGAGTAAGAGGAAAAGGTGGAGGAGGAGGAGGAGGAGGAGGAGGAGGAGAAGAAAGAGGAAGAGGAGGAGGAAGCTTAAAACAAAGAGCACGAACAGGGAAAGGAATGAAGAAAAAGATTCGTATTTGGAAGAGAAATAAGGAAAAATGTTTGGAGGTGGAAGAGGAGGAGGAGGAGGAGGAGGAAGAAGAAGAAGAAGAAGAGCAGGAGGAGGGAGAAGGAGGAGGGGGGAATAGGAAGAGAAAGATGAGAAAAGGAAAAATAGAGCACTGTTTGAGAGAGAGAGAAAGAGGAAGAAAAGAAAGAATATGTAAAAATACGACGCAGTTAAATGTAAAAATCGGAAGAAGAAAGAGAAGAAGAAGAAGAAAGAAAAACGAAAGTAAAAAAAGGGAAAACAAAGGATGATGTAGGAAGAGCAGGAAACACACCAGAATAGGAACAAGTTTCGCACATTTCCGAAAGAGAATAGAACAGAACAAAGGATCACTTAAGACACTAATGCCTCATACAAACTGACTCCAAAGATCGATGCCAATTTCTCACTGATCAATGTTGCAGACTCACCCTCTAACAATGTTCCTCACCTTCCATCATTTTCCTCTCATTACCTTCCTCCCTCCCTCCCTTACCCTTCACTCCCCTGTTGTTACCTGCTTCCCATCATCCATTACCTCCCCTCCCTTCCTTTCATCCATTTATCATCCTTTACCTTACCACTCCCCTCAGACCTCCCTCCCTCGTCCTTCTCATCTTCATTTTCACCCTCTCACCCCTACTGTATATCATTACTG
>JAPQNM010000044.1:7744787-7747287 GCA_029783475.1 Metacarcinus magister
CGTATTCATATTCATTTATTTATTAATTTTCCCTGAGTGTTGGTGTAAGTACATCCCTTCACGCCTCCTCGTGACGGTATTAAGTCAGGTTTCCTCATCCCTTCGTAACGTACCATTTCTCGCGTCACATTAGTCATCATCAGGAGTGTTTGCAGCCTTTCCCAGCCTCCAGCTTCTCCTAATATCTTGACCTCAAGTGACCTTTGAACATACTTATTTTTTCATGCAATGGAAGAGCCGCCTTAGGCTTGTCTTGTGTATGAGTTAAAGCGGCCGGCGCCCAACAATCTTCTCTGAGGCAACACTGATTTTGTTCCTTTCACCCCTTGAATATATACACACATATGTACACGTGGGTTAATAATAGGTATCTTATCCTACTCATTTGGTACTGCTGGAGCTTAACACTGCATTAAAAGTACTGCGTTGGATTTTTTAATGAATATAATGAACTTCCTGAGGCATTAGCACCGATGAAGGGTTTGAGCGGACTGTAGTGTTTGTTTTCTATCTCTATATATTCAAGATTGGCCTTTATCTTGATGTGGCAGCAGTTGGGAAGCTCAGAGGAAGGCAATGTAAGGTATAAGAGTGTTCCAACAGACTACACTATCCTAAGCACTTCTGGGCGCCAATTACATGAGTATACGTTGAACTTAAGAAAATATGCGTTCGTCACGAGATAGCTATGAGGGAATAGGAGACAGACGACGGTATGTATGTATGTATGTACAAGGCAGGTGTTATGGGTGATGTATGGGGGGATGAACGATGGTTATTACTGTGGTGGTGACAATCTTTATGGATGACTCTTGAGGTGGTGTGGTGGTGGTGGTGGTGGTGGTGGTGGGCGGGGTGTGGGTGCAGAGAGCTAGAATGACTGTGTTTGGATTAGATGGTCCTGATGGATGGATGGGAGTGGCTAGGTGACATAGGTGACTGTTTAATGGGAGTGTTGTGGGATAAATTGAAGGATAGGCCCAGGAAGTGAAGGGGAAGGATGTGGGGCGGGGAGGCAGGGCTAGGTGTGGAAGGAAGGGAGCGGGGAGAGGGGAGGGAGGGAAGGAACAGGAGGGATGGGAGGGAGAGAAGGAGCAATCATTACGTCACTTGTTAAGACAGCGGGACTCTCTGTTAGGGAGTCATTGGCCTCTCTCCCTTCTTCTTTCCACAAGTGTGCCCTCCTTTCCTTCACTCCCCTTCCTCCTCACACCTTCCCTTCCTCCTCCTCCTCTTCCCTCCCCTTCCCGTGTATATCATAAATATCATCTTCTCAGTTATTCATTTTATGTACATATTGATTATTCATAAATTGAGATTTTGCTTATTTCAAGATTTCGTTATACATATTTGTGTTTATATATATATATATATATATTATATATATATATATATATATATATATGTGTGTGTGTGTGTGTGCGTGTGCGTGTGCGTGTGCGTGTGCGTGTGCGTGTGCGTGTGTGTGTGTGTGTGTGTGTGTGTGTGTGTGTGTGTGTGTACGCGCGTGCGTGTATGCACACGTGTCTGAGTTTCCTTTTGCAGCTTAATAAGTATCTATTTATTTGTTTGATGTTTCCATGATATAATTTCTCCTCTTGCAATACCTTACTAACAGTTCTTGTTTCACCATGATAATCTCTCTTCCTTTTTTTATTACACAACATTCCAATTCATTTTTTTTTCTTTTCTCTCTCTCTCTCTCTCTCTCTCTCTCTCTCTCTCTCTCTCTCTCTCTCTCTCTCTCTCTCTCTCTCTCTCTCTCTCTCTCTCTCTCCTCTCTCTACTCTCTCTCTCTCTCTCTCCTCTCGTCTCTCTCTCTCTCTCTCTCTCTCTCCTCTCTCTCTCTCTCTCTCTCTCTCTCTCTCTCTCTCTCTCTCTCTCTCTCTCTCTCTCTCTCTCTCTCTCTCAACATTTGTTCAGGCTGGATGCAATGCCATTGCTCCAGGGATGCCTCGGGGCAGTTCTGGAAGACGCTCCAGTGCCTCTGAAAGGTTTGCAAGCGTACCTGCAATATGTTCCCCTCCGTCCAGCCGTCCAACAAGGGAGTGTGTTCAATCTTTAATGAAGTTGTTTGCAGCGAGGTGACGATTTTGTCATTTTCTTTGTTACTCAATCATAACCAAGTGTTTTTTTTATTCACGATCACTATATAATGTTATGTTTGTGTGTGAGTTCTTTCTTCCTTTATGTGAGCAGTGTTGGGCATCAGATCACTCTTTCACTCCCATTTCCTGGAGCAGAAGATCAAACTAAAATTATTAAAACTGGTGGGAACAGCAAATCGAATGTTTTTTTGTATCTCCCGCTCTTTTTAATAGGATAGAACAAAAGAATAATAAACAAATATGATTTTCAACAATCGAGTTACATTTAAATTTGAAAACCGTCTCTTTGTGCAGTTATAAAGAATATCATTTCAAAATAACTTAGCTTAATCGAAAAATTTGACTTTAACTTCAATCACTAAAAAAAAAAAAAAAAAAATTGTATATAAAAA
>JAPQNM010000044.1:7769467-7799467 GCA_029783475.1 Metacarcinus magister
GTGATGGACATTTTTGGAGAGAGGGGAAAGCATGGGGTTGGATGGGGTGTGTGGGGAATGACGGCAGGAACGTGTTTTCATAGTGTGTATGTATGTGTGTGTGTGAGAGAGAGAGAGAGAGAGAGAGAGAGAGAGAGAGAGAGAGAGAGAGAGAGAGAGAGAGAGAGAGAGAGAGAGAGTAAAAGGTTGTTTAAGTAGCAGTCACAATGTATGATAGGTGATCGTTACTTCCCTGAATTGATCACGGTTCATCATCATCCCTTTCCGCTCCTCCCTTCACCAGCCAAGCCAAGGTCCACTCGCTTCCCAGCCAGCCAAAGGAGGAGGAGGAGGAGGAGGGCTGACTGGCTGGCTGGTGAGGGTGAGGGTGAGGGTGGGTGGGGGCGGAAGTCAGTTACGTAACGCTGTCAGAGGAGAATCGTTTCCTACACAATGCACTCACTTCCTACCCTAACCACACACCACATGCGCTGCCTTGCCCGTTTCTCCATGCAACTCAAAAATGTATAAAACCAATTACCAACCGGGTCATAAAAACGGCATAGAAATACGTGACGCCGGCAACAGGTATGATTTAACAGTATTTTACACACACACACACACACACACACACACACACACACACACACACACACACACGCACACACACACACACACCTTGACGCCTTGACTGAGGAAACTAAACACGAGAATCAACTAAATACCCTTCCTTGTCAGTGTCCCCGCCGTGCCCTATAGCAAGGAAGCAGACGAAGTAGGGAGATGAGGGGAGAGATAAAAGAGAGAGGGATTTCAGAACAATAACCCCCGTAGGTCGGCTATATACCCTCCCGAAAAAAATGCCATCTATCTACATGCTACTAACCAACCAATTTAACCAGACGGGCGCCACCTGGTCTACCCTAGTATATGCAATTTCCCTAATAGCCTTCGGGAAACATAGGAGGTGGAAACAGATGTATACCCTAAGCCCCAATGATTCTGTATTACTGGTGGTTCTGATAATCTTCTAATCAACACCTAGGAACGAGCTGCATAATCAATCATAGGGTGTCAATAGATGGGTATAAAGAACGCATGAACAAAACTTGACAAACTGTAGAAGCAGATGAAGTAAATATTCTAAACGTTTTACAGTTTATTCTTATCCATAGATACTTGAAAGGTTGCTTTTATCACTCCTTACAATGTTGCTATACACAGCTAACAAGACACAGTTGCGATAAACAGTTGCAGAACTTCCATAAACTGTTATCTGATTAGGCTTCACTCCAACAGACGAGGCATTTAATAAACACAAATGAGATGGAAGGTAACATCATTAATATTTATTTTTATCATTAATATTTATTTTTATCATTAATATTTATTTTTATCATTAATATTTATTTTTATCATTAATATTTATTTTTATCATTAATATTTATTTTTATCATTAATATTTATTTTTATCATTAATATTTATTTTTATCATTAATATTTATTTTTATCATTAATATTTATTTTTATCATTAATATTTATATTTATCATTAATATTTATTTTTTATCATTATTATTTATTTTTATCTTTAATATTTATTTTTAGTATTAATATCTATTTTTACCATTAATATTTATTTTTTTCATTAATATTTATTTTTATCATTAATATTTATTTTTTATCATTATTATTTATTTTTATCATTAATATTTATTTATATCAATAATATTTATTTTATCATTAATATTTATTTTTATCATTATTATTTATTTTTATCATTAATATTTATTTTTATCATTAATATTTATTTTTATCATTAATATTTATTAATATTTATTTTTATCATTAATATTTATTTTTATCATTAATATTTATTTTTATCATTATTATTTATTTTTATCATTAATATTTATTTTTTATCATTAATATTTATTTTTTATTATTATTTATTTTTATCATTAATATTTATTTTTATCATTAATATTTATTTTTATCATTAATATCTATTTTATCATTAATATTTATTTTTATCATTAATATTTATTTTTATCATTAATATTTATTTTTATCATCAATAGTTATTTTTATCATTGATATTTATTTTTATCATTAATATTTATTTTTTATCATTAATATTTATTTTTTATCATTATTATTTATTTTTATCATTAATATTTATTTTTATCATTAATATTTATTTTTATCATTAATATTTATTTTTA
The DNA here is from genome assembly GCA_029783475.1 of Metacarcinus magister. NCBI lineage: Eukaryota > Metazoa > Arthropoda > Malacostraca > Decapoda > Cancridae > Metacarcinus > Metacarcinus magister. The sequence continues at coordinate 7,771,671 of JAPQNM010000044.1, forward strand.
TCATCATTATTTATTTTTATCATCAATATTTATTTTTATCATCAATATTTATTTTTATCATTAATATTTATTTTTATCATTAATATATATTTTTATCATTAATATTTATATTTATCATTAATATTTATTTTTTATCATTATTATTTATTTTTATCATTAATATTTATTTTTATCATTAATATTTATTTTTATCATTAATATTTATTTTTATCATTAATATTTATTTTTATCATTAATATTTATATTTATCATTAATATTTATTTTTATCATTATTATTTATTTTTATCTTTAATATTTATTTTTAGTATTAATATCTATTTTTACCATTAATATTTATTTTTTCATTAATATTTATTTTTATCATTAATATTTATTTTTTATCATTATTATTTATTTTTATCATTAATATTTATTTATATCAATAATATTTATTTTATCATTAATATTTATTTTTATCATTATTATTTATTTTTATCATTAATATTTATTTTTATCATTAATATTTATTTTTATCATTAATATTTATTAATATTTATTTTTATCATTAATATTTATTTTTATCATTAATATTTATTTTTATCATTATTATTTATTTTTATCATTAATATTTATTTTTTATCATTAATATTTATTTTTATCATTATTATTTATTTTTATCATTAATATTTATTTTTATCATTAATATTTATTTTTATCATTAATATTTATTTTATCATTAATATTTATTTTTATCATTAATATTTATTTTTATCATTAATATTTATTTTTATCATCAATAGTTATTTTTATCATTGATATTTATTTTTATCATTAATATTTATTTTATCATTAATATTTATTTTTATCATTAATATTTATTTTTATCATTAATATTTATTTTTATCATCAATAGTTATTTTTATCATTGATATTTATTTTTATCATTAATATTTATTTTTATCATTAATATTTATTTTTATCATTATTATTTATTTTTATCATTAATATTTATTTTTATCATTAATATTTATTTTTATCATTAATATTTATTTTTATCATCATTATTTATTTTTATCATCAATATTTATTTTTATCATCAATATTTATTTTTATCATTAATATTTATTTTTATCATTAATATATATTTTTATCATTAATATTTATTTTATCATTAATATTTATTTTTATCATTATTATTTATTTTTATCATTAATATTTATTTTTATCATTAATATTTATTTTTATCATTAATATTTATTTTATCATTAATATTTATTTTTATCATTAATATTTATTTTTATCATTAATATTTATTTTTATCATTATTATTTATTTTTATCATTATTATTTATGTTTATCATTATTATTTATTTTTATCATTAATATTTATTTTTATCATTAATATTTATTTTTATCATTAATATTTATTTTTATCATTAATATTTATTTTTATCATTAATATTTATTTTTATCGTTAATATTTATTTTTATCATTAATATTTAATTTTTATCATTATTATTTATTTTTATCATTATTATTTATTTTTATCATTATTTATTTTTATCATTAATATTTATTTTTATCATTAATATTTATTTTTATCATTAATATTTATTTTTATCATTAATATTTATTTTTATCATTAATATTTAGTTATTATTAATATTTATTTTTATCATTAATATTCATTTTTATCATTAATATTTATTTTTATCATCATTATTTATTTTTATCATCAATATTTATTTTTATCATTAATATTTATTTTTATCATTAATATTTATTTATATCATTAATATTTATTTTTATCATTAATATTTATATTTATCATTAATATTTATTTTTTATCATTATTATTTATTTTTATCATTAATATTTATTTTTATCATTGATATTTATTTTTATCATTAATATTTATTTTTATCATTAATATTTATTTTTATCATTATTATTTATTTTTATCATTAATATTTATTTTTATCATTAATATTTATTTTTATCATTAATATTTATTTTTATCATCAATAGTTATTTTTATCATTGATATTTATTTTTTATCATTAATATTTATTTTTTATCATTATTATTTATTTTTATCATTAATATTTATTTTTATCATTAATATTTATTTTTATCATTAATATTTATTTTTATCATTAATATTTATTTTTATCATTAATATTTATTTTTATCGTTAATATTTATTTTTATCATTAATATTTAATTTTTATCATTATTATTTATTTTTATCATTATTATTTATTTTTATCATTATTATTTATTTTTATTATTAATATTTATTTTTATCATTAATATTTATTTTTATCATTAATATTTATTTTTATCATTAATATTTATTTTTATCATTAATATTTATTGTTATCATTAATATTTATTTTTATCATTAATATTAATTTTTATCATTAATATTTATTTTTATCATCATTATTTATTTTTATCATCAATATTTATTTTTATCATTAATATTTATTTTTATCATTATTTATTTTTATCATTAATATTTATTTTTATCATTAATATTTATATTTATCATTAATATTTATTTTTTATCATTATTATTTATTTTTATCATTAATATTTATTTTTATCATTGATATTTATTTTTATCATTAATATTTATTTTTATCATTAATATTTATTTTTATCATTATTATTTATTTTTATCATTAATATTTATTTTTATCATTAATATTTATTTTTGCTGTTGCTGTTGCTGTTTGTTCTTCCTATGTGTTCCTATGTGTTCTCCATCACCACTCACGTAAATAAGAGTGTGTGAAGTACATAGACGTATACGAGCCAAGCAGAGGTGGATGTAAATTATTGCACCACAAAAACGAGGGGAACACAGAAGGAGGCGCTGACGCGGAACACCACCAGGAGGAACATGAGGTCGAGGTGCAGACAAACACCCCATCACAACAAGGCTGAGTGATGACGGGCAGGAGGGACTGGGTAGTGGGTGACCTCCCTCTCCCTCCTTCTCTCTCCCTTCCACCCCCACCACCACCACAGCCACTATCACCACCAATCACCATTACAATCTCAACGCCTTCCTCTGTGTGCATCGTCAGGTAGTGAATGTGGTGATCTAGTTACCTTCTCTAACAGCCCAAGTGTGAGGTAGAAACTGAATGCTTGTTGATCAACCACAACCACCACCACCTCCACCACCACCACAGCGGCAGCCTCCAAATCACCATAACCGCCTTGTCCTCGTCATCGTCCTCGCTGCTGTATCTCCTTCCGCCCCAAACAAAGCACGTGCTGTATATTCCCCGATCTATTTTTTTTTATTTTTAAGTCGTGAGAGCTTAAAGTTCAAAATCACATGTTAACTTTGTATTTTAATGTCAAGGTCGGCTTGGCTTACTGACAATGCTCCTTCGTTGCACGCACACGCACACGCACACACACACATACACACACACACACACACACTATTATAAAATACTTCGGGGTTATAATTTTCTTTTTATTCACATATAGTACGTAATCCTTATTCACCTTCGAGCTGCTATCCTATAAAAGTTTTCCGCCGTCCCCTAGCGTTGTCAGGCCTCACTTCACCGATATCTGAGCCTCCTTAACAAAGTGATTCTACCTCTCTCTCTCTCTCTCTCTCTCTCTCTCTCTCTCTCTCTCTCTCTCTCTCTCTCTCTCTCTCTCTCTCTCTCTCTCTCTCTCACCAGGCTTGTGTATTCAGATAACTTCGGCCTTCACCTAACATATGTCTCGCGGAAGCTTAGGACAATAAAAACGAAGTATCTAAGGACCTCGGTGCTGTTCGGCCAAGCAAGCTGAGGAACAACAACAACAACAACAACAACAACAACAACAACAACAACAACAACAGCAACAACAACAACGACATCATCCTTCCTCATGTCATGCTGGGAACACATGAGGGAAAAAAAAAAGGCAACACTCACAGCCACAGCCACAGCAGCAACGTGTTTCCTGCGTCCCTCGGTCCACCATTCCTCTCATGGCAAGCGTCCTTCAAATTTTTCCTTTCACAATGCACATGGTCACGTACACTCCCGCCGGCGTGTTATAGACGACTAAGGAAGGACAGGGAGGAAGGGAGGCATGGGAGGGGGGAGGGGGAGTAAGTGGAGACAGCGGGTGGATAAGAAGGTGCTAAGTAGGGGAGGGTGAGTTGGTGAAGCTTCAAGATACAAACCGAACCAGTTAAAGCCTATGAAGTAATGCAGCTGTATCTAATTAATTTTTTTATCCTCTCTTTGTGTATTTTATCGTTTTTTGTGGTGTTATCTATAAATTCGTGTTGCCTTCTAGTTGTTTTATTACCTTCCTCTATATTCAATTAGTTTTGTTTGTTATTCACACTGCGTCACGTCACTCAACACGGGCGTGAACGATCATCCTCCAATGTTTCCCTCGCCCTGTCCTTGCGAGTGACACCGTTTAGACAAGATCTTTTTTATTTTTTTTTCCCTCCAGGACACAATACACGTTGACGAAGTGCAACAGTGCATGGAATACCAAGAAAGATGTGAACACGTGTATCATAGTGCTTTTTGGTTTTTTTCTTGCTTCATTCCCTTTCCAGAATATCATCCGCGAATAATACGAAACGACGTTAAATCTAATGAAAGAAATCGAAAAAAAAAATCATTCGTTCATAGTGAGGGGAACGGAGAGGGGAAAGTGAGCAGTCCTCGACCCAGAACATTTATATATTCAAACACTAGATTTAAATTGCCTTTTCATTCGTAGGAGTAAACTTACTTCATTTTCTTTTCATGACCCACACTTGTACACTATGTCTTGACACCTCGTGGGAGACGTTGTGTACACGAGAATAAACTTTAAAGATGAACGTAGACACTGTAAGACGATGTGGAGTTGAGCAAGGTGGGAGTGGTGAGGGGAGGGGAGGGGCGTGTCCAATGTCTAGCGTGAAATTTAACTTGTAAACCAAAAGCTTCGTCTGTCCTGGGAGACTCCTGCGTGGGACGGAGTGTGTCCAAGTTGTCACAAATCAGGGATAAAAACATCTGTTGTTAGTATAATAAATAAGTTGTTCCCTAAACGACTTTGCTGCTTCCACATGGTAATTATGGTGGTGGTAATGAATCGTTGGCTTAGGTGATGTTTAACTCTATCCTTAGTAATGATGTTATTTGTTTATGATGGAATATACAACGTCATCCTCAAAACTCCAACATTATTTGACTCCCACGCATCCCAGGACAGCCCGTGACACCAATCAGCAAGTAAGTCTCCTCTCTCTCTCCCAGCGCGGCGGGCCTGCACAACGCCACTGGAATCCTGTCGCCACACAGGAACACATGACAACGTCCTCGCAATGAAAACAAAAATTAAACTCTCCTTGCTAATAGACATCTCACATGGACTTCATCACTCCTCGTCACAGAGCGTGGAACCTGCTGACATGAATTGAACCATCACTCAACTGCAACACCCACAGCCCCACCTCCAACATGTGTGTGTGTGTGTGTGTGTGTGAGGTGATGACGCCAACGCCTGAGTGACTGGTATACACAAATTGAACACAAACATCGAAGCGTGAAGATTGACGTGAGCCTCGTCTGTCCAAGGGTAGCGCTCCTAACACTGCGGGAAGGACAGTGGTTATGTAGCTTTCTTATAAGCGAGTTTATTGATGCTCCCAATAAATATATAGGTAAGTATTGTTTGCTGAATGAGGTATACAATGTAGTTATCTCGACCGGAAATGTAGACTAGCAATGGCGATGAAGGGAACGGGGAGAGGGGAACGAGGTGGTAGTGATGGTAATGGTTGTTTGCTGTTAAAGTGGTACTGGTAGTGGAGGGGAATGGCAGTGACGGTGATAATAGCGATCGTAATTGAAGTGATGTTTCTGGCATACTGGTGGTGGTGGTGCTGCTGGTGCTGGTGGTGGTGTATGGTGGTGATAGAGACAATGGTAGTAATGGTATAGGTGGTAATGTTAATAATGAAAGTGTGGTATAGTACAAGGTGCATGACTATTTATGGCTAAACATGGCTGGGCACACCACCACCACCACCACTGGCTGATACGATAAATATGTCCCGATTGAGAAACGTGTATGAGGGGAAAAAAGGGGGAAAATAAAGGACGCACGATTTGTTTCCAGCTTAAGGATGAATAGCGCTATTTTATCACCCGTTGACAACTTCAAGCAATATCACTAGTGTGTGTGTGTGTGTGTGTGTGTGTGTGTGTGTGTGTGTGTGTGTGTGTGTGTGTGTGTGAATAGAATAAAATAGTGAGGAACAGGTGGAGGTGGGAGGGAGACTAGGGAGAGGTAGGAGGGAGGGAGGGATGGAGGGAGAGAGGGAGGGGCGAACAGCAGCACTACCAAAGTTCTTGAGGCGCGTCGCACTGAGATGGAATGCAAAATAAAAGAAGTGAGGCAATAGTTCAGAGTCTCGAAACCTTGCATTATATAACCTTCAGTATTCGAAGAAGTGTTTTATCGCGTAGTATTTTTCGTGCAAGTCTTACGTGTAATTTCAAGACACTAGCTTCCATTACTTTACTTACACTTATGTTTAGACTCCCGACAATGTTTTACTACGACTAAACAGATCATTGGAAAGCCTTATTACTTCAGAGTTCTTGTCCCTTCCCTCCTTCCCTCCCGCCACGTTAAGCCTCTTACACCCTAACAAAGCTTATAATGAGTCCTCCTGCACAATATGTATATGTAAGCAAGGGACGTTGTGATAGTAATGTCCCTTGTTCTTCAATGTATGTTTTATAATAGCAAAGAGCGTAGTTTAATGTTTTATGCCTTAATAAAATAGACCTTCAATTACTGTATACATCTGGAACATATGAATTCAGACAAAAAGAAATAAAAATAAAAACTTTTATAGGCTTTTAGATTTTTCGAATGAAGACGTGTCCTTTATATATATAGATTGGAGTTTTTTTTACATAAGTTTTTGGTCTTTCATAAAAAGAGATTAAATAAATGATAAAACACTTTTCACTTGAATATATAACACTTTGCATAAGAACCAATGAAAAGCTTTGAGTGCAGATTAAGTTGGCAGAAAATGTGTTACAGTAGACTACGTAAACCTCCTTCAGTATTTATCAATAATTTTTTAAAGCCTCCCCACGTTTTCTCAAAGCACGAACCGAATGGCTTACTTACTTACTCCTTACTTGCGGGTTACTCTCTCACTTTGTCAATAGAATCATGTGTGTTTTTTTTTGGCATTTATGTAAAACGAATTAAGTCAGCGAGACAAAGAAATAAAATTGAGTGTGACAACGTATGGAATTATCCTTACCACAGTCTCCAACCACAGCACGCATCTTATGTCGCAAATGTTGCATTAAAATAAATAAACTGTCCTTGGTCTATTAAAAAAAAAGAAAAATTACTCCTTGCAACACAAAATTAGAAAAAAAAGCGTTAAGTACCGTCATATTTGGAGGTGTGGCAATAGTTTATATATCAGTGACATTGTATTTTTTTTTCATGTAAAGGCGCACCACCACCACCACCACCACCACCACCACCACCACCCACCACCACCACCACCACCACCACTTCCTGAATGACATCTGACACGTATGAGTGAACACTGGCAATGCAACAACAAGAGGCGCACCACCTGACGACAACGACGACGACGAGGACGACGAGGACGGCGAGGACAAGGGCGAGACAAAGCAGTAACAAAGATAATTTTAAAAGATGTTCATGTCTCATCATTCAATGTGTGACTTTCAGTGTGACTCAGCTCGGTGGCACTTGGGTTTTACTTGACTTTTGATTCAGTGTGGACGCGGTGACGTGCAGACAGACCAGACGTGCAGCAGTTTCGAAGAAGTGCGGTTATGAGGGGCGTGGAGCTGCACCTCCTCCTGTATCCGACCCCAAGGCTGTGAGGAGGAAAAGATACCCGAATATCGCCTTCCGTTTATACTACCGACACACACACATACACACAGACACACACACACACACACACACACACACACACACACACACACACACACACACACACACACACACACACACACACACACACACACATACACACCTTACCGTATATTACCAATCATTGGAATTACATATTTTTTTCTTTCTTTCCTTAATTTGGGTGAATTTGAAAGTCGTTTTGGTTGCCTTAAGGCCACGCAGTCTTATGCAATGAGTTTGGAGGCTGTGGAGGCCGTAAGTGGAGGAGGAGGAGGAGGAGGAGGAGGAGGAGAAAGATGAGGAATGTCTGGGGCACTGAAGCAAGGTTGGGCGACGGGGAGGAAGGGAGCAAAGGGGGGGAGAGGGGGATGATATGTGTGTATGCGTGTATGTATGTGTTTACGTCTTCTCCTCTTCCTCCCCAAAGACGTGCTATTTCCTTCATTATTCACAAGCTTCGTGTGTTACCTTCCCTCCCTTCCTCCCTTCCTCCTTCCCTCCCTTCCTTCCTTCCTCCCTGCTTCCCTCATCACCCTGCCGTCACACACTGTCACCTACACACACCGTGACGCCCAACACCACTACTATTGTATACAAACACATGCTACTCTGTCACCAAATGAAAAAAAAAAAGTATATATATGAAAGTAGATGAAAAAATATATATATACATGTCACCCTTTAGCCTCCTCCTCCTCCTCCTCCTCCTCCTCTCTCCTCCTCTAAGGTGAGTGGGAGCAACACCTGGAAAAATTGCCACACAGGTGTTGGATGTTATGTAACTTATTGTTTTAGCGCTGGCAACAGTGATATCTAGGAAGAAACCTTGAAATGCCAAGTTGTGTGTGTGTGTGTGTGTGTGTGTGTGTGTGTGTGTGTGTGTGTGTGTGTGTGTGTGTGTGTGTGTGTGTGTGTGTGTGTGTGTGTGTGCGTGTGTGTGTGTGTGTGTTGAGTTTTCCTTGTTGTAACACTGGTACTTGCTACATCTATTTCTCCGAATCTTATACAACCTCCACCCATCATCACCTCCTCCACCTCCTCTTCCTTCTTTTGTTTCTCTTCCCTCTCTTCACCACCTCCTCCTCCTCCTCCACCACCACTACTACTACTACTACTACTACTATTACTCCACACCCTCAAGGTTCACAAAACACTTAGAAACAGAAGAGACTCAATGTAGGAAAGTGAAGGTGGACGAAGCACAATGAAGGGACAGAGGAGGAGGAGGAGGAAAGGATGGGAAGAGGAGGAGGTATGTAAGGGGGTGGGGGGAGGGAAGGGAAGCTGTTTGTGTTAAGTAATAGGATGATAAACCAGACAGACAACAGGTGAAAGGCTAACTACCGCTGGTCATAATGGAAGGAAGGGATGGAGGGATAGAGGGAGGGAGGGAGGAAGGGAGGGAAGGAGGGTACGACGAGGAGGAGAAGATGATAAATAATGATGATAAAATGAATGCTGATTAATGGAAGGGAATGACAGTAAAGTGAAGTGAAATGAGGTGAAATGAGGTGAATAAAAGTGAATGAAGATAAGAGAATGAAGTGAAGTGAATGAGAGAGAGAGAGAGAGTGAAGTAAATTAAAAATAAAGTGAATTAAAAAAAAAAAAATACAGTGAATAAAGAGAACGAAATGAAATCAATGAAAGCGAAAAGAAATGACATGTTAGTTCACAGGTGGATGAGAGTGTTATGACAAAAAATCAAACAGATGGGTGAAGAGAACTGACGAGCAGCAACTTTCCCGAGGGCGGTGGAAGGGAGAGGTGGAGGTGGAGGTGGAGGTGGAGGTGGATGTGGAGGTGGAGGTGGATGTGGAGGTGGAGGTGGATGTGGAGGTGGAAGTGGAGGCTGACGGATGAATAACGATGGGATGAGAGTGACACATGGAAGGTGAGTAAAGGATGTTGCAGTGCACAGACAACTCCCACCATCTCATTCAAGGTCAGGGAGGAAGAGGGAGGAGGACCAGGAACAAGGAAGGATGAGGACACTGCGGTGAAGGGAGGGTTAGAGGGAAGGGCGGGTAAAGGAGGACACTGATGGAGGATAGGAGGAGGAGGGGGAGGATGAAGGAGGAGGAGAAGAAGATATAGATACTTTACCTCACTACAAAGAATAAGGTAAGAAATGAGGATGAAGTAAAAACGAATAAATTATAACAAAAATAAAACCTAAGGGGAATATAAAGAAGGAAAAGGGAAATGTAAGAGAAGGAAAAAGGAAAGAGAAGCAACATGAGGAGGGAAAAAGGAAAGGGAGTGGCAGACTATGCAGGAAGAGGAGATTATGAGAGAATGGGGAAGTAAAGGACTCGCTGGAGAACACAAGGGAAGAAGTGACCTTGAGTGAGGGAGTGATACGTAACTCAAAAATTATCTTCGTACCTGCCAATGCAATGCAACAGGTACAGGTGACACAAGACCCACCTGACACGTGAATCTGCTGACACGAGGCTATGACAAGCTCTGAACTGACGTCAGCAATACATGTTAGGATAAAAAGGATATAAAATTAATACATCCAGGTGTGGCGTTCTAAGAAGAGTCGCCCGTCACTGATAAGGCAACACCGCCTGAGTCGTGTCAGTGTTACGGCCTCGAACCAAAGATGAATGCCACATGTCCCTCGCCTGGTGGGTGCGCGGCGGCGACCTTGACTCAGTGTCCTGCGTCCGCCAAGTGAAGGACCCTCGTTGCAAAGTTATAATGTGCAGGATGTTTTCTTTCCTTGTTTCTTTCATGCCTTGTCGTAAATTGTGTTAACGCTGTTTGGGCGTGAAGGCCGCGCTTGCAAGGACCACAACGATTGTCTTCCCTTGCTTATCGAGCTTGTGTATTTTATAATTTAACGTTTTCCTTTTCCTCTTTGTAATTACGTATACATTCACTTCCTTCTTTGTGTCCTAATACGTCCTTATCTTTGAGTCCTTCAAATCATTTACATCATTTGTTTTTTAAACTCTTCCTTCAGGTTTTTCCTCCTGGCAGGCTTTCAACACCAGCTGCTCCCCCGGCCCGCTGGAGGACATGATCACAGCTCAAGGTTCGTGGCGCCGCTGGCCCTGGAGTTTCGGGAGCGCCCCTCCCCACCCCACCCACGCACGACCTTCAAGACAAGGCAACCAAGTGAACACATACCTTCCTTTACTCCGTCAGGCAGCATTCCCGGGAAGGAGGATAACGTGCCGGCAGTAAATAATGCAGTGAATGAATAATAGAAGAGAACGTTATGAGCCTTGCTTCCTCAGTCTGGTCAGAGTGACGTAACGCAAAATTCAGCCAGTTTTTGTGCGTCTGTGACCACTCACTTGCTTCCTGGGGGTCAGATTACACGTCGCTGGACAAGGTTTTGATACATTCAAGGAGAAAATAAAACTAAGTCCCTTCCTCCACGTCCTTTCCCGTCTCCGTTAGTTGTACTTCGTCCCCGTCGCCAGGACCGCCGCGCCCAGCCTGCCTCTGACTCAACGTCGTGACTCGTTGCTTAACCTTGGTGGCATCGAGCGGGCCGGTTCGGAGGATACCTAACAAAGGGATTAGTGGTGGTAGCAGTGAGATAGACCGTCCATTCCTGCCTTACTCACGTTACGGCCGCACATCACCAGGCGCTGCTCTTTCGTCACACCTTTGTACTTATTGTTCGACTAATCATGGAAGTTTTTGTTGTTTATTGTAAGCCTTGACTCCCGCCGTGTCTTTTAACCCCCCAATTCACCTTCCCCTCTCTGTTCCTCCTCCCATTCTTCCCCTAACACAAGGTGAGGTGAGGGGGGGGCAAGTTAGTTAGTTGTTGTGTAGGGCCTTGGTCAACGGATAGATATGTACATAACTCTTACCACTTACGTGAAAAAATGCTACTCCTCCTCCTCCTCCTCCTTCTCCTTCTCCTCCTCCCTGACCCATCAGCAAAACTCGACATAAAAAAAATAAAAGCACAGAAAGAGAGGGACAAAAAGTGGACTCTCACTACACTTCCTGCTTGAACGACAACATCTCCCCTTGACTTCCTGTGTTGATGACTTGCCTTGCCTTACTGTTCCTCCTCCTCCTCCTCCTCCTCCTCCCGCCAGCTTCACCGCATACTCAAATCACATCTATCTCCCTCTGTTTTTTTGTATATACTTTTATGTGGATCAAGTTTTAACTTACCTGTTTCAATTATTTTATGACATTGTTGATATTTATTGTTTATATGTTGTGGACGTGAAGAATATGTGTTATTGTCTTAAAGCATCGCAAGAGAGTGAACGGTTTTATCTTACACTTTAGAGGATGACAGGCAGAATGAAGTGTCTTACGATGGAGGTCAAAGCAAGGTCAAGCTCCTTACCGGTGGTGGCGCCCGTCCGGGATTTCCCTGAAGAATCCTCATAGTGTGGGAAAAGTCCTGTGGGAGGCACAGTTGGGGGGGGGTGGGGGGGGCAAAGACGGCTTCCTAAACGGGGAGAGGAAATGATACTTTAAGAAACGTTTCATGAACATACTATTATGTCATCCTATATTTCTGTATAAACTTCACTTGTAAACTTATTCAGATAGTCTATTATATTTTCTATCACTTATTTTTCTTAAACCTTGCGGCCTTCACAAAGAATAAGGTGAAGACATGCAAATCAAGTATCGTATAACTGAGAATAATATAATAGTGTCAAAATTTTCTCTCAAGTGATGATAAAAATACTTATTCCGTCAACAGTAAATATAATCAAATAAACGGCGATATGAATAGATGAATAAATGACGTCAGCATTAATCTATTCATCCATTCATTCAGACAGACAATCAGACAGTTAGTGAGTTAGTAAAGGTGAGGAGAATAAGATCAAGACATAGAGAAAGAGATGTCACTTTGTTTGCTTCGTGTGTCTCCAGAAGATGATGATAATAATAATAATGATGATGATGATGATGATGATGATGATGAAAGCAGTAACGGTGCTGTAGAACGCATATGGAAATAGTTTAACCTTTTCCCACCACAATTAGATCACGTTAGGGGAGCGGTAGGAGGTAATTAATTTTCTAGGTTATCTACTTCATTTTGTCTTTCTTGAATGTGTATGTTGTTGTCGTTTCCGTTCAATTTTGTTTTGCTTTCTCACGATCCAGCGTCACTAACATCCTTTTTCCCATTTCCCTTTTCCCACTTCTCTTCTACTATTACTCCACTGCATGCATACTCACCCTCGTTTCGTCACCTCCCCTTCCCTAACACCATAACACACTTCAACCCTCCACCCCCTCACCTCCATGCCCACCCCAACCTTCCCCCAACCTCACGTCTCCTACATACATCCTACTCTATCCTCCAACTCTTCACCTTAGCTCCTACATACTCTTGTTTTTCTCTCATAAACCACTTCCTAATTACTACTAACCCCTCATTAATCTAACACTATTAAGGAAACACTACACAACAAAGTCACCTTGAAATGATAGGTTAGACTTCCCCGACAGTGTTTAGCTCGTTTTGGTAAGTTATTTATTATTTATTATTTATTATGGTTAGTTAAGAGACGTGGAAGTGTACCTGTCCTTTCTCTATTTCCAGACGGTTGAGGGAGGTGAGTTACGGGACTGAAGCAGAAGGATGAGCGATCAGGAAGCAGGAAATTAAGAGAGGATAAGAGAAGAGAGAGAGAGAGAGAGAGAGAGAGAGAGAGAGAGAGAGAGAGAGAGAGAGAGAGAGAGAGAGAGAGAGAGAGAGAGAGAGAGAGAGAATGAAGGGTCTAAGTCTCCAATGTATATGACCTTGGGATCTATTGGTCAATCCTGTCTACCTTTCTGTCTGGTCTCCACTTCACTTCACTTCTCCTCTCCCTTCCCCTCCTCCAATCCCCTCCACACATTCTCATACACCACCACCACCACTACTACCACCTTATTCCTCCCCTTCCCCCCACCCCCACTTCAAAAAAGACACACACACACACACACACACACACACACACACACCACACACACACACACACATGTCCATATACGAATGTTATCTCACCTCGCTTTACCCACCCACGCGGAAACTTATACAACATAGAATGGCGGTTGAGTATGATTACGGTGCTGGGAAAACCAAGGTGTGGCCAAGATGGAATTGGGTGTATGTATGTATGTATGTATGTATGTATGTAGCCTTAACGGGAGTGTTTTTAATGGTGTTTAAATTAATCTCCCTTTTTTGGTACAAGATTAGCTACATGTGTTTGTTTGTGTACGTGTGTTTGTGTGTGTTTGTGTGAGTGTGAGTGTTTGTGTTTGTGTTTGTGTTTGAGAGGAGCAACACGTACTTACTGATTACTTATTTACTTACTTACTTACTTACTCTTACGTCACTTAATTAAAGGAAGACAATGAACACATAAAAAATAAATCATACCAAAGGAAGATAAACACATAATAATTCAAGTAATATATAAAAAATAAAAAATAAAAATTACACTAACACAAAAAAAAACCCATAACCCAAATCCTTATAGGTGTACATGGCCAGTCACTCTCTTCTCCCCCTCCCAATCCTCCCCTCCCACCACACGTGACTACCTATAAGTACAGTCACAAGGGCGAACACAACCACCTATAGAGAAACCTTCCCAATGCAACACCTCACCCACTTCCTCCCCCTCACGCCTTCCACTGTCCTCCACACCGTCCTCCCCGACCTTCCCCTCGCAGGAAAACGCTTCACCAAGCCGGAACACCAATTTTGCAGCTTTTAAGCACTCCCGACCTTAAGGCGTCCTTGTTATGGCACTCCTTGCTTGGTTTCAGATCCTGTTATGGTGGTTGAAAGTGATTGCATTGTTATAGTAGTAGTAGTAGTAGTAGTAGTAGTAGTAGTAGTAGTAGTAGTAGTAGTAGGCGTAGTAGTAGTAATATAAGTTGCTGTTGCCATAAAAGCAAGTAGTAATGTAGGAGTTAAACTGTCACTTTTTTGTTCTTATAACTGACTGTCTCGTACATACATACACAAAGTAATAAATATACAATTCCATTTCTCATGTGCATTGTCTTAAGAAGTCACTTTTAAAACTTTCATAATTTTTTGGTTTGTGGTTTTCTTTATTCCTTTGGTACAAGTATTTTAATTTTTTTTTCTTCTTCTTTATTCCTTGTCCTGCGTCTGATGTTCCCTTGTATGACTTTTTTTTTACAAATATTTCTTCCTTCAAAAAAAAATGGAATGTCTTTTTTTTATTTATTTATTTTTTCTCTCTCTCTTTCTCTTTTTTTTATATATGTATCTGTGTGTGTGTGTGTGTGTGTGTGTGTGTGTGTGTGTGTGTGTGTGTGTGTGTGTGTGTGTGTGTGTGTGTGTGTGTGTGTGTGTGTGTTTTCCTGTATCTTCTTTCCTGGCTTCCTATCCCTGGGGCTGGATCTTCAAGGTCGTCCCCTATTTAGGTAATGGCTTGAAGGTCACCAAGCGAACCCAGGGAGACACAAGAACCTCAGGTGTCTTATTGGTCCGGGTCCGTCTGTCTGTGTGTGTGTCTGTCTGTCTGTCTGTCTGTGTTTTTATCTTTGTCTTTTTAATGGTTTGGTGTAATAGTCTTTCTGTGTATTTGTCTTCACATATGTTTGTTTTCACTAAGGTGGTAATGCTTTTAAATGTTGCCTTGTCATTTATTTGTCCCATAAGGTCTGTCTGTCTGTCTTTCTGTCTATTTTTTCTGGCTTGTTTACCCTGTTAGCCTGTCACTGGCTGACTTAAGATCAAATTCGATTATATCCTTCCTGTTCTCTTATCCTGGTTCCCTGTCAAGGCTCCTCCTCACCACCATCACCACACCCGAATTCCAATCACACCTTCATCCACACCCACTTGCATTCCCTCGTGTCCTCACCTTCGCATACTGTTCTGACCTTAATAAAAAGTAAGAAAAAAAAAAATGTGTGTGACGCGCTAGATTTACTATACTTTTCATCCACCTCTTCCACCTTCATCTCGTCCCCTCTCCTGGTACCCTCCACTCCTCCACCCTCCACCCTCCACCCTCCACCCTCCACTTCCCTAACCTGTTTCAGATCCGACTTTGCCATAGCGTAGCAGAGGACCAGTCAGGGCAGGTGTGTCTTCTTCCTTTCGATGTAAGGGATGTGTTTGTTTGTGTGTGTGTGTGTGTGTGTGTGTGTGTGTGTGTGTGTGTGTGTGTGTGTGTGTGTGTGTGTGTGTGTGTGTGTGTGTGTGTGTGTGTGTGTGTGTGTGTGTGTGTGTGTGTGTTTACCAGTGCTGCTGCAACATTTACTACCACAACAACAACAACTACTACTACTACTACTACTACTACTACTACTACTATTACTTTTACTAATATCGCTGTCGTTGTTGCTTGAATAAGAAATCAACTCAAAATCAAACAGCCACATCCTGCCATGCATCCTTCAGGCCTCCATCACCCTCCTTCACCCTCCTTCACCCCCCAACAGGCCCAAGGCAGCAGGACCTGAGAACCGCGTCAGGAGTCTGCTTGGCTGCTGAAAATTAACTTCTCTCTGTCTGTCTGTCTGTCCTTGTAGCGCGTTGCCCCGCCAGCCAAGGGTGGGGGAAGGGGGAGCGTCGGGGCGGATCTGAGCTTGAAGGGGCTCTCGGGGACACCTGGAAACACGCCTTCACTAACACAAGGTAACGACATGACCTATTCTCCTTCAGACTTACAAAAAAAGGTAAATAATGGTGATGTTAAGAGTGGTGATGGAGAGGGAGTAATAGGTAAGGTAAGGTAATGGTGGTGATGGTGGAAGGGATAGTGACCTTGTGTGGAATACTTAGTGAAGCTCCTTTACAAATTTTTTTCTTTTTTTCCGTGGATATTCTTGTTGGAGGGAGAATGTGTGAGGCCAGCATCCCTGTCGGCACGTTCCTCCCTTCGTCTCTCTGGCTAATGATAACTCGTGTACCTTAATACCTGTACACCTAGTAATTTGTACAGGCAGACTATTACCTGTACGGGGGTTGTTAGGACGTCTTAATTATGTATGTGTGTGTGTGTGTATGTGTGTGTGTGTGTGTGTGTGTGTGTGTGTGTGTGTGTGTGTGTGTGTGTGTGTGTGTGTGTGTTTGTATGCATTAAACACCACCACCCCGATCACCTTCCTGCTGGCGTCTTGTAGTGTACGTCATCAATAGATATAAATACGTGTACACCGTTGCTTTGCCCTAGTGAGGTGTGGAAACCCTCACTCTGATCAACACTCGTAAAGCAGAGGGTTAAGTTCTTCCGTAAGGGCGAGGCACACTACTACCCTTTGTCTTCTCTGCCTCCACCCACCCCCACACACACATATATATATATACACACACACATTCATACATACATACATACATGCTTACACGCACAGGTCGTCCTTGAGGTGGTGGTGCTTGCTACGAGGAGTTTCAATGGAGGCGACGAAAAGGTATAAACGAATGAATGGAAAGGAGGAAAAAAAAAATAATAAGAAGAAAGAAACGAACGAAATAAATTATACTTGGATATGTACTGAAATTTTTTTTAGAACTGTTGAAACACTACCAAAAGAGATAGATAGATAAATATAGAGAGAAAGAAAAAAATATAATTAACATGCAAGTGGTGAAGCATCAGAGACTGTTTGTTTTTATGATATTTAAAAAGTTTTAGGAGGAAATCTTCATTATGGGAAAGTGTGGAGGGTACTAAAGCAGTTTTTTTTTGGGGGGGGGTTAGGGGTGTCCTGGAGGGGTACATTGGTTTTGGGAAGGAGTTGGGGGTGGGCCAGACCATGATGGGGTTTTTTTTTGGGGGGGCGGTGATGGCAGGGCGTTGTGGGTGACCTTGAGGGGGTGTGGTCCAGGCACAATGTCCTGACCTCCACCTACTCCATATCCCCTCAGGCACATTCACTCCCTCCTTCCCTCTGTCTCCAAAAAACTCCTTCAGGCTTAAGAAAACTCCTCCACTCCACACAAATCCTCCTTCCCTTCTCTCCCACAAAAAAATCATCCACACTCTGTCCTTTTCCTCCACCAACTCCACTACACATCTCCATTCCTTCTTCCTCCTGTCCCACGAACCCTTCCACCTCTTCTCCTTTCCCTGACAAAGCTTTCATGTAATCGTTAAGTTTCTAATGCAACAGTTTCATTAGATAACAAAAATAATCATAAGCTCCTTAGAAAGACACAAAAACAAGATTCTTCGCCTAAGTATATAATGGAGTTGATCATTATGTTAAGTAAGACTAACTTCAGGGAACATGACTCCACAATGACACTGCAAGAGGTAGAAACTGAAAATTATTTGAGATACATCTACCACTACCACTACTACTACTACTACTACTACCATTACTATTACCACTACCAGAGAGAGAGAGAGAGAGAGAGAGAGAGAGAGAGAGAGAGAGAGAGAGAGAGAGAGAGAGAGAGAGAGAGAATAAAATAAAACATTCCTCCCACACACATCCCACCCACACATCACCATCACTTCGACCACAAACACACCTCCCCTCCCACGCATACGTAACACCCCTTCCTCACCCCCTCACACCCCTCACCCCCACCAACCTCCCCCCCCCAACCTCCCCGTACCAACTGAAGGTCACGCTACTAATTTGGAACACCTCTACATTCATACATACATATACACACACACACACACATACATACACACATGTATACATTCATACCTTGTCTTTTTATTATAAACACACACACATACCCACACACACACACACACACACACACACACACACACACACACACACACACACACACACACACACACGCAAACACACAGCGATACGGAAATGTTAGGTAACAATTGGAGGAAAAAAACAAAACAAAAATAACGATTATAAAGAACATACATTTATTTTCCTCAGTAATGTTGCTCTTGTTTTGTCGACATACAGTTTATATTCTCTTCTCTCTCTCTCTCTCTCTCTCTCTCTCTCTCTCTCTCTCTCTCTCTCTCTCTCTCTCTCTCTCTCTCTCTCTCTCTCTCTCTCTCTCTCTCTCTCAGCCTAGTCAGAGCCGCGTCAAGGGAAATACCACTTCCTTAATGTCACATGTAAACAAATGCCAAATTATTCAAGCGGAAATGCATACAATAATAAACAAGACGAAGTAAAGCAATGTCCGGAGTGACGAGGACGATGACGAGGACGGTGACGGGACGGTGACGAGGACGATGAAAATGTGCAACACGTCCAGGGTCTTGGCCTTGTGGTGAAGGAAAAACAAAATCACTGCAACAAGACCTCGTGTACAACTAATAGGATTCCTGACCTTTATCCAATACAAGATTCTCCTTTGTGGGTGTGAGTGGTTGTTGTCATCACGCCAACCTCATTACAACACCAGTCCCGCAGAGTCTTTATTTGAAACACACACACACACACCACACACACACACACACACACACACGGTACTGCTTTTTTCTGTCACGTCTGTTAAAGGATGTTGCAAAATCAGTCATCATTGAGAATTATAAGTTTTTCATTCAACGTATTATATTAGATTTTTTTTTCTCTCTCTCTGTGTTTTAATATTATTCTAAAGGGTTATAATTGTGTTTGTTTAAAATTTCATAGCAATACGAGGATGAGAAATAATGACGTGAAGCTTTGATTATATGAACTGATACAATTGGATCATACGAAGCATGAGTTAGGTAGCAGCAGGTTCACAGTGGTAAACAAAGAAGGATCGAATGACAGACGTGCAGCCCAATAGTATTACACATAAGCACTTGAATCTATAGAGAATCACAACCACCTATAATTGATTACACACAAACACACACACAGAGTCAAGATTGTTTGTTTCCCACATTCCAACTCTATTTAAACTACATTGATCCCTTTGAGTGCACCGAGGCGAGGCATCTATACATATGTGGTCTAGATTTATATGTAATCAAATGTATTTATATGTAATTTTCCGTCTTGTTCCACATTACAGTTCTACCAATGTCCCTCAGAGCCTGTCATGTTTATATATATATCTTCAGTTACAGCACATCTGTTATCAACATTTTACACTTTTTATTATTCTTTTGTCTTCCTCTCCACCCACCACAAGGACAAGCAAAGGGAACTGTCCACAGCTGTCCGGATTTCTCCCCTCCCTCCCTCCCACGTAACTGTTATACACTTAAAGGAATGGGAAGAAAAAAAACCAAAAACACAAAGCTATAGTGCAGGAAAAACCAACATTGGAGGACATCCACTTAGAGATGTCCAGGCATAAAACAGTGTTACTTCCAAGGCAAACCTGAGACCTGGCCTTGGGTAATTTATATATTTTTTTCGGGTATGTTGGAGGGTGAGTAAGGAGGAGGAGGAAGGAGGAGGAGGAAGGAGGTTGGTGGTGGATGAAAGAAAAGTGGAGGGAGGTGATGTACGTAAGCAAAGTGTGAAGTGTGGTGGGTGAGGGAAGGGAAGGGAAGGGAAGGGAAGGGAAGGGAAGGGAAGGGATGGGATGGGAAGGGAAGGGAAGGGAGTGAGTGAGTGAGGGGATGAGGAAGAACGGATGAGGAAGAGTTGTGAGTGAGTGAGTGTTCTGAAAAGCTCTCTCGACACAGCTTTTAAAGAGATAATGATTGTTAATGAGGAATTGTAATATTAGGAAGGAGGGAAGGTGTTTAAAAGTGGTTAGTTTAGAGAAAGAGACAGAGACAGAGACAGAGACAGAGACAGAGACAGAGAGAGAGAGACCACACAGGGACTCGTTTCCCGTCTCACTCACTAGTTTGGTGAAGATCCCTCGTCCTGGCTCCTGGTGACCTTGATGTATATATATATATATTTATGTGGACCGGTGCGCTCCCCCCCCCCTCAACGGAACATAAAAACACTACAACCCAACCCATATATTTGTTCTCTCTCTCTCTCTCTCTCTCTCTCTCTCTCTCTCTCTCTCTCTCTCTCTCTCTCTCTCTCTCTCTCTCTCTCTCTCTCTCTCTCTCTCTCTCTCTCTCTCTCTCGTCACTAAAGCAACATTTGATCACGTAAAGTAAAACGATAAATAAATTTTTAAAAATTTTGATATAAACGAAACAATGGTGCCAGCCTCACGCCATGGCACCACCAGTCACTTGGAAAAGAAAAGAAAGAAAAAAAAAAGAAGAAATAAATACCTACACATAAATGACAAAATAATAGTGACAGAATGTGTGATATGAATGTCAACAAACAGGTTATAAGATGAAGGACAACAAGACAAGAGAGTTTAAACAGAAAATACAAACAAGCATTTTATTATCATTTCACGGCCACCTGAGTCAGAGTTTGGGTGGGTGGAGGTGGAGGTGGAGGTAAGGGGAGGTGAGGTGAGGTGAGGTGGGGTGGAGGACGTGGTGATGTGGATGTGGTGTAGGGAGGTAGGGAGGGTGAGGGTGAAAGGGGGTGGTGGTCGTGTGTGGAAGTCCTTCACGAGTCAGCAATTAAATTCGAACGAGGGTGGAGCAGTTAGTTCATTAGTTAGTTAGTTGCGTGCAGGATATGGATGAGATGAGGCGCGGGAGTAGAGTATAGTGTAGTGGTGGTGGTGGTGGTGGTGGTGGCCTTGAAACAGCATCGTGGTGGTGGTGGTGCAAGGCGAGTGGAGGAGAGTTTAGAGTTGCAATTAAACACCGTAGGGGGATGGCGGATTAAAAATAATAATAATAAAAAAAAAAAAATAATGAAAAAAACTTGCTGCTGAGATAATATAAAAATAAGTGGAAGAAAAAGAAATAAACTCTCATCCTTTACCCCTATGCATGACTGACCACGTCTGAGCACACACACACATACACACATACACATACACACATACACACACACACACACACACACACACACACACACACACACACACATTCTCACCGTCTCATCCCACGCCTGCAGCCTCGTCCACAGCCACCAGACGCCCAGGTGACCCACACAGCACCTGGCCAACACCTGCCCGCCGCTGGAAATACTTACTCACCACTCACCCACCCAACCACCACCACCCACCAAAAGTCGAAATTAACTCCCACTTTATCTTATAAGGCAAGAAGAAAAAAACGCTGCCGAGCCAACAAGGTAGTGAAGCAAACCTCAACAGTTCTTGCACGAGTATAAATGTACGTAAAAAAAAAAAAATACCATATAATAATAATAAAAAAAATAGATAAATAAAAAATTCAACATTCCTATTGGTAACGGAGAACCTTGAGTAGACGAATTAATGTAAAAATCAAAACAGGATATAACACAAAAATATCCAATCCTTCATTATCTTCTTTCTTCCTATCTACAAAGACAAATGCGAGTCCCTTCAGGAGAGGTTCATCAAGGACAAGGACAAGGACAAAGCCGTACAGCCTCCAGCCTTACCCTCCCCTCCTTCCCTCGGGCACTTCCTCACCTGACCACCGCCTGAAGGAGGAGACATGTACCGCCGGCAGCAGCAGACGAGGCTTTCCCATGAGGAGAATCATTTATCTTTTTCCCTTTTATATTTTTATTTCATCATCGTGAGAAGAGTTACTTTGACAACCTCACTTCCGCTTGCAAGTCCGCACTGGGGTTTTACGGCAAGGTCGGAGGAGGAGGAGGAGGAGGAGGAGGAGAAGGAGGAGGTTGAGGAGGAGCTTGAGGAGGAAGAGGAGGAGGATAAGGAGGAGGATGAAGTGGATAGGGAAAACTAAGTGACATTACGAATAGCGGCGTAAGGGTGTGTGTGTGTGTGTGTGTGTGTGTGTGTGTGTGTGTGTGTGTGTGTGTGTGTGTGTGTGTGTGTGTGTGTGTGTGTGTGTGTTGTATAAGAATGGGAGTATAGGGAGGAAGAGCGGGAGAGGAAGGGAAAGAAAGGGGAGGGAAGGGGAGGGAAGGGGGAGGACTCAGTGTTAAGCTTCTGCAACCTCAGATAAAAGATCAATTCAGCCGTGCAATCCGCCGCAGTAATCCGCCCTCGAGGTTGGACGCGGGCGACCGGCCACCACGAGGCTATTTTTAACTGAAGTGATGTTAGAGAAGAGATGAAGCCCCGCTGGGTACGTGTATAAACCAGACCCGCTTAAGTCACGCACGCACGCACGTACTAAGCTCAAGACTGTGTAGAAATAAATGACAGTGTGTGGGGGTCCATTACGAAACGACCCCTCCCCCCAAACAATGCCACCAAACTCTCCCCCCCCCAATCTCCTTCCCCTCCCCAAACACACACACATAAAAAACAAATCAAGGTTAATGCGTTACTAACTCCTTTTTATAAGCAAACCACAAAAAAAACCTTCCTCGTCGCACCCTGATTCCCTAATAACAACAACACATAACATTTCTATTTTTAGTTTAATATCAGTCGTCAAACACTTAACCTCAACCTGTCTTTGCTTCCCTAACCAAAAGTAGCAGGAGAAAAAAAAAAAAGAGACACAACTATAGTAAGATCACACTACCACACTTATACTACCAACCATACGAGTATTTACTAACTAACATAACTACAATAACAAGTGATCAATGAGTACAACCACCTCCCCTCATTACATCAAGTCCCCTTTGAACCACGCTAGACCTTCCCCAATACTCTCTGGAGGCACGTCAAGCATCCCGGTAACGCTTCCCCTCACTTTCCCCTCCCGCGTCTGTGAGAGGAAGAAGATGAGTCTGGTTTCATTCCCCTTTAGCAGCCCCTCTCGAGACATTCTTAAGGGCATGAGTAGGCCACGTGGTCTCCATCACCAGAGGGGAAAAGAGAGGAGAAAAAAGAAAAGAGATAAAAGGTAAAGAGAAGAAAAGGATGAGAAGTAAAGTAGAGAAATGGAAGAAAAAGGAGGAAAGGGAGATATAGGAAGTACTAGGTGAAAGGGGAAGATAGGTGTAGAGAAGGAATAGGGACGGAGGAGGAGAGGTGAAGGGAGAGGAGGAGAGGTGAAAGGAGAGGAGATAAGGGGAAGGGAGAGGAGGGGAGGGGAAAGGAGAGGAGGGGAGGGGAAGGGAGAGGAGAGGTGAAGGGAGGGGAGGGGAAGGGTTGATAAGTGCATGATTCAGAGTGACGTGGAGGAGCGAGGATGTTTGGGTTGTGAATCACAGCACCTATTTGTCACCCAGCGAGAGAGAGAGAGAGAGAGAGAGAGAGAGAGAGAGAGAGAGAGAGAGAGAGAGAGAGAGAGAGAGAGAGAGAGAGAGAAGATAAGAAAAAACGTGCTGCTTTTATCACCACTACTAATACTACTAATGATAATAATAATAACAATAATAACAACAATAATAATCCCAGTCTCAACAAGTAACGTGACCTTATGTGACCTTACTCAGGACTTGCCTTTTTCACACCCTCAAAACACAATTATGGAAAGGTCAAAGAGGACACTACTCTTTGTTTTCTTGGTATTCCCTTGACCTTAGTTAGTTACTCGTGTGTGTGTGTGTGTGTGTGTGTGTGTGTGTGTGTCCTTTACATCTTTATATGGAAGTTGTTCCTTTTTTTCTTTTTTTGGTTTTTATTTATATTTCTTATCAAGTTTCATGTTTTGTCTCCCATAAAAATAAAAATAAAAAAAATAAAAAAAAACTTCCTATCTCCATATTTCCATTTTTTTTTCTTTATTTTTACTTTATGATTTCCAAAAAATATGACGACTGAAAGTAAATAAAATTATCTCACATAAGATAAAATAACGAGAAAACCAAGATATTCAGATGCTCTCTCTCTCTCTCTGTCTCTCTCTCTCTCTCTCTCTCTCTCTCTCTCTCTCTCTCTCTCTCTCTCTCTCTCTCTCTCTCTCTCTCTCTCTCTTTCACACACACACACACACACCACACACACACACACACACACACACACACACACACACACACACACACACTGTTTACGTAGACTCTCCAGCGGATACACGTTGACATTATACATGAAGAAGACAGGAAGCGGGTGTTGAAAGAGAGGACAGAGGGCAGGGAGGAGGGGGGCGGAGGGAAAGACGGGAGTAAGAGGGGGGGAGAGGAAGGAAATATATAGAGCAGGGGTACTAGGATGATGACGAGGAGGAGGAGGGGGAGGAGGAGGAGGAGGAGGGGGGTCATGTAGTCACTTAGAAACTTACTTAGTTATGTATCCGTTGTTTATGTTGTTTTTTCCGTAATTTAATGAAACTCTAACGGGACAGGGAGTTTTTTTTTCTCTTTATTTTCTCCTCCTATTTCATTTGGTCATCACTATAATTACCCGTATGAAGCATTTTTTTTTATATATATATAGATTTTATTTATTTATCTATAGTTTTATTTTGTTTTTTATAGTAATATATTTATCCTTTATAGTTTTTTTTTAGTGACGCTCCTTCTTTCATTTATTTATTTATTTTTTTATTTTTCTGAGTGTATTTAAATATCTACAAGTGTGATGCCGGGTCGTTAAGATAGTTAGGTGGCCGTTCCTCCTCCACTACTACTACTACTACTACTACTACTACTACTACTACTACTACTACTACTACTACTACTGCTGCTACAACGTTTCTCACGCCTCTACCCCCGCCCCCCCCCACGCCCCTTCCGTGCGCTTACGTGACAGTATGGCATCAAGGACGGATGGAGGACCTCAATAGGCTTCTCTCTCTCTCTCTCTCTCTCTCTCTCTCTCTCTCTCTCTCTCTCTCTCTCTCTCTCTCTCTCTCTCTCTCTCTCTCTCTCTCTCTCTCTCGCTCTCTGAACTATGATCTGTGTGTGTGTGTGTGTGTGTGTGTGTGTGTGTGTGTGTGTGTGTGTGTATGTGTGTGTGTGTGTGTGTGTGTGTGTGTGTGTGTGTGTGTGTGTGTGTGTGTGTGTGAATGACCTTTTTATTAGGGCGCCTTGGCATCTGTTCCTCCGCCCACACTTCCCTTCTGCTCCTTCGTCAGTCATATCTCCATCACCACCACCACCACCACCACCACCACCACCACCACCACCACTGTCATCACCACCACCACCATCCCCCACCAATGTCATCACCACCACTGTCATCATCACCACCTCTCTCTCTCTCTCTCTCTCTCTCTCTCTCTCTCTCTCTCTCTCTCTCTCTCTCTCTCTCTCTCTCTCTCTCTCTCTTCGCTACACCTGCATGTTGTTTGTTGTTGTTGTTGTTGTTGTTGTTGTTGTTGTAATCTCTCACTCCAGGATTCCCGTTCGAGTTAAATGTCAAATGTGACCACACCTTCCCCCCCTCCCCCCCTTCCCCCCCTTGAAGGTCCTATGCTGCTGCTACTGTGGTCCTCGTAGTTCTATTCTCTGTTTGTCTGTCTATCCTTCACTGCCTTTTGTTATTGTTTGTTCGTTTGTTTGTCTGTCTGTTTAGCGTTCATTGCCTCTCGCATATTTGTATTTTTTTATTTTTATTTGCCTGCTGTTTATTGCCTCTTTTTTTTGTCTGTCTGTCTGTCTGTCTGTATGTATGTATGTCTGTATGTATGTATGTATGTATGTATGTATGTATGTATGTATGTATGTATGTATGTATGTATGTATGTATGTATGTATCTCTCTCTCTCTCTCTCTCTCTCTCTCTCTCTCTCTCTCTCTCTCTCTCTCTCTCTCTCTCTCTCTCTCTCTCTCTCTCTCTCTCTCTCTCTCTCTCTCTCTCTCTCTCTCTCTCTCTCTCTCTCTCTCTCTCTCTCTTTCTCTGTATGTATAGTTAATGGTAAATCTATCGGCGTCCACATTATTCACTGCCTCGTTTTTCACTGCTAAGAATACTTTGTCTAGACCAATACTGACACTCAATAATGTGCCTTTGTTGACCACCAAGCAAACAGCGATGGGACTCCTTGGCCGCCTTGCCTTACAACCTGACCCACGTATAATCTAAATGCATCAACCCTTAACACATGCTAATTTAATTCATCATCGTAATTTTAGACCAAGGTATTTATTGCACAGTCTGAGTCCATATCATTTAAACTTTCCTATACAATTATGGTTTCTTTAGAATGAAATTGTGGTGTGATACTAACTATATTCAATGACATTCTAAAAGTATATAAAAGGAAAGGTTTGATTTTTAGTATATTTTCACATGTCATTTATATATGTCAGTGAAATATAAACACAGAAAAAGTTTAAGAATATATTGGTCATTTTCTCTTTCAGCAATGTATTTATTGAACAGTAGCCTACAGACCAGTATCATGACGAGATTGTTTTGTTTGTTTTGTTATCACCATCTACAATCACAATCAACACAACAAAATAAAAAAAAACATTCGTACGCCTTAATTTCACGCGTTACAAGTGGAATTTCTTTGATGAACATTGTACGATAACATTTTTCTCTCGGTATCACACGCGTTGCCGAACATATATTTGACATATTCCATTGGGTTTCAGATCATTATTGAACCTTTTTTTTACATTAATGAGTAGCTACTTTCATGTTATTTTACTGCATCAAATATATTTAAAAATCGTACTTAGATGCAAGATATTTGATTAATGGAGAGTGTATTTATAAACAACAATAGATTTAAGTAGTTGAGGGTAATTCTAAAACTATAGGGACTCCAAGATTTCACTGAGCTGGGTTGCGTTGGAGGACACAGGAATACAACATGAACTAGAATAAACCAAATCAACTCAACTGGTAAAGTGGCGTAGCATATAAGGCAACCAACCTGCAACCAATTCGAGGTTAATTTCAAGACAACTCTGCACCATTTTTTCCGAACACCTAATAAAAAAAAGTTGTAATTTCCTATTCTCCTATTTGTATCCTATCAATTTCCTGTGGAGTATAAGTTCTACCCTTTACCCTTTCCCCTTTCCCCTCTTCCCTCTCCCTCCCCTCTGACCGTGAACCTTTCCACACGTGCCTCAGAACAAATACACTCAGGTCGATGGACGAATGCTCCTGTGTACGTATGTATGTATGTATGTATGTAGGTAGGT
>JAPQNM010000044.1:7806967-7816967 GCA_029783475.1 Metacarcinus magister
GTGGCACGTGTCAAGAAAAAACCGAGAAGGGGCATCTGGAGGAAGTGAGGGAGGAGGAGGAGGAGGAGGAGGAGGAGGAGGAGGAGGAGGAGGAGGAGGAGGAGGAGGTTTACAGAAGAGGAAGGAGAAGAGGATAGGAGGCGTGGAGGAGTGGAGGGTGGAGTGGCGGGTAGACTGGGGTATCGGGTATCTGCTGTGCAACCAACACGCCACCCTCACCTTGACTTGGCTAGGGTGGCGCGGCACACAAGTTGCTCTTCCACTTCCGCTAACAACAAGGAGCCAATGCACCAATTCATCTTCACCTCCTCCTCCCTCCTTATAACTGTCAGGGGCGGGCAGAGCGGAGGGTAGGCAATAGGAGGCATTATTAAGAAGAGAGGGAGGAGGAGGAGGAGGAGGAGGAGGAGGAGGAGGAGGAGGAGGAGGAGGAAGATGGATGGTTAAGAGAGCAATAGTAGTTGAGAATGCAGTGCTGGCAGACGAGACGGGAGGAAAACAGGATGGATGAACAGAAAGAGGCAATTCAAGGAACAAGGTAAAACACACACACACACACACACACACACACACACACGCACACACACACACAGCACGCACGCACACACACACACACACACACACACACCACACACTACAGAACCCACACACACATCGACACACCATGGTGATATGAAATACGAAGAAAAGATGAAGCATGCAAATGACGCATATTTCTCACCTGCCTCACCCTCCTCCTCCCTAAACACACAACACACACACACACACCTGGCTACAGGGACCTCCAAGAAGGCGACCAGGTGTTGGCGGTACACTTGGCAATGACATGAAGACAAAGGAAAGAGGAGAAGGCTTGGGAGGGAGCGTGAGTGGGGAGGGAAGGGAGAGAGGGTAGAGGAGAGCGGGGAATGGATGGGGAAGGAATTAATTGTATGTAATTATGAACGTGTAAATAATTAGAAGAACAGACATAGTGAGGTGTTTGTTCCATACAGACTAGGAATTATACATGTTTTAAATGAATAGGATGAATGAGTCCGTGGGTTTAGTTCAGTTCAGTTCAGTTACGAAAGGTTGTATACAATGTTGTAACTGAAATTGTAAGCTTGAAATGAAGGTCTGTTCTGATATTTACAACCTTGAGTGGGTGTTTGTGTGTGTGTGTGTGTGTGTGTGTGTGTGTGTGTGTGTGTGTGTGTGTGTGTGTGTGTGTGTGTGTGTGTGTGTATGTGTTTTGAATATCTCCTTTTGCGAGTCTCGTTTATCGCGTGGAAAGGAATAATGCACAAAAGGAAGACAGGAGATAGACAAACAAGGCCAAGCACTTGTATTAGACAGAAGGAATAGGAAACAAACACAGAGCTACACTAAGTATGCGAGACGAAGGATACAGTGTTGCTTCACGCTTCCATTACGTCAGTAGTTACGATAGAAAGGAAGGGAGGGAGGAAGGAAGGGATGGATGGAAGGAAATAAATTAAGAAAGACAGAAGGGAAGGAAGGGTCAGAATATGTCTCTTAAATCAACTTGGGATCATTGCTCTTTCCTCTTGTATATACATCCTCACACACGGTATGTATTTGCTTAATTTCCTGTTTTTATATTACAAACACCATTGATATCCCTTTCCGTCTTTTCGTGGTGCATGAAATGGTATCGAGATATTTCATACGTGTTCCAAGCATGTGGCTTTGAACTTCTACGGTCAAGTAAGTCATCAAGAGTAGTCAGTCAGTCACTAAATCTCGTCTGGGTGAAGAAAAAAAAAGTATCATGTTTCTGAGAGTGATTTTGCAAGTCATTACGTACATATATAATTCCAACAAACCATCAATTATATAAACACATATTTCTAAGCTTTTTATGTAGCAATATAACTTTATACAACTTACATGGATTTCACCACACTCCTCCTCAATGTAAAAGGACAAACACGACCTATCTTTACATCACGTCTCCTATTTTCTATCTTGCACACTCACTAGGATGATACAGCTTCCACTTGCATACATTACTTTCATTCCCAACTCCCTAGTCCCTGCAGCCGTGCCCGTACGTGCCGTGCAGCTCAGCCAGGCGATCAAGAGCGTGACGAGGGTGTGTGGTCGAGGGTGTGTGTGTATGCGGAGGACATTCCAAGGACAGAGTCAGAGGTCAAGGCCAAATAGGAAAGTCAGAGGGTGAAAGCAAAATTTGACGTTCACGGTTCAGGGTCGAATGTAGGAACCACAAGTGAAAGTCAAGTGTTGTTAGGACGAGGGTTACGCGGGGCTGAGGCGCAGGGCAGGCAGGCAGGCTTGGCAGGCTGGCAGGCTGGCAGGCTGGTGTGAAACTGATGTAAGGGGTCAAGGTTCATTGTGACCTTTGAGTCGTAAACCTAAAGGTACTGGAGTGATGATTTAGGGCATAGGATATATAGTTTTCAGAGCCAAGCATGCCGGTCGTGATGCGCAACACACAGTAAACTACAAATTAAAAAAAAATAAAAAAGCGATTACAAGGATGAGAGATAACAGAAAAAAGTATTCGAGAGCAAAAGAAATATTTAAATAAACAAAAATATACATCCCTGAGAGACGAGCATATACTACTACTACTACTAATACTACTATAATACTATATAATAATAATATCAATAATAATAATACTATAATAATAATAATTATATTTCACCCGAAGGCATAAGCAAAACGAACAGACAAAGTGAGTAAGCTACAGAGCGACAATAAAATGAAAATAAAAAAAACATAATAATACTGTTCAAAACACTAATGATACAAAGGAAATAAAAATAGCGATACACATCAACATCATCACCGAGAAACAGTGCTAACAACGACATAGCATAATAAATAACCTCATAACCAGTGTTCAGGTCATAGCAAGGGGACACTGAAACACTCCTCTCTCCAAGTCTAAACAATACCATCGCATCACTAACACCACGACACTCTTGAGGGGACGACTGACTCCTCTTATTGGAGGTCATGGTTGAAGGTCGAGTGTAAGGGCCTCATATCAGGGCGGCAATGTTCCCGTAGGCGTCCCTCGTCACCCCTCGGCTGTTTAGGCTTCAGAGGACCCCCAACACCCCTCACACCCCCCCCAAGCGAGGCCTCAGCTCAGGGTCACTTGGATGCTATCAGTTCAAGAGAGAGGGGACGTAGGGATGGGAGGAGGAGGAGGAGAAATGCTACTGAGGGTGGGAAGAGGAGGCTAGCTAAGGTAGGTGGGTGTATAAAGAGAAAAAAAGAGAGAGAGAGAGAGAGAGAGAGAGAGAGAGAGAGAGAGAGAGAGAGAGAGAGAGAGAGAGAGAGAGAGAGAGAGAGAGAGAGAGAGAGAGAGAGAGAGAGAGAGAAGAATAAAACTATTAAAACTGACAATGGAGGAGCACAAGGAGAAGAAAAGAAAGGGGGAGGGGGAGGAAGGGGGCTGTGAGTGAAAAGGAAAGTGAGGGGAAGGGAAATGAGAGGGAAATGAAGTGGGAGAAAACTACTGTAAAAGAGGAGGAGGATGAAGAGGGCGGAGGAGGGAGGTGTATGGGAGGGAGGGAAGGAAAGGAAGGAGGGGAGAGGGGGGAGGTAGGTTTAAAGGTCAATGGCTGGCGCGTGTAGGCCTAATGCGTTCCTTCCCTCCCTTCTCTCTCTCTCTCTCTCTCTCTCTCTCTCTCTCTCTCTCTCTCTCTCTCTCTCTCTCTCTCTCTCTCTCTCTCTCTCTCTCTCTCTCTTATCTCTCTCTCTCTCTCTCTCTCTTTCTCTCTCTCTCTCTCTCTTTAATAACCGGGTCACCAACCTTTCTCTTAGTAACACTCCCCTACATTTAACAGGTTTTCTTGCACATACATACTTACATCGACACACACACACACACACACATACACACACACAGTAGGTACTTTTTTTTTTTTATAGTCTTGATCCCTGTCCTTTCCTTCTTAAACACGTGACCCCCGACCCTGCCAGGTCAGCCCTCCTCCCTTCCCCCACCCATTCCTTTCCCTCCCTCTTTAAGCTCTTTTAATACGTGGTGTATGTCTGCCTGGCTGGATGGATGGCTGGATGGCTGCCTCTGAACCACCCACCACCATCACCACCACTAACACAGCTACCGTCCCTTCCTCCCCTTTCTCCCGCCTGAATATCATCATCCCAACGCACACTTTCTTCCCTTTTCTTCCTCCTCCTCTTCCTCCTCCTCCTCGCTGACTTCTTCCATTCTACTATAAGTCAGCTCCCGTCCACCTAACAAAAAAGGATGAGTTTATGATGGGTAAGGGGAAGGCATAGTATCTTTTTTTTATGTTTTTTTTTAGGTATGTTGATGTAGAATGAATTACTGGATGTAGTAGAGAGAGTGATTTAGTATATGAGTGCTTGGGAGTGATGTACGAAGTGTGGAATGGAATGTAATGAATGATGCTGGAAGGCTTATAGAAGAACGTGTTAGGGATTAATATACTGATAGATTATGAATGAAAGACTGATGTGAAAATAGGTGTTCTGAGGTGATTGATGATGATGATAATGATTGATGATGATGATGATGTTTATTTCTTACTCCAATCCTGTTTTTTTTTTTTTAATGAGGTGCTTTTAATTTTCTCACATACTACTCTTGTCTTTTATGTAATTATCCTCTTCCTCTTCCTCTTCCTCTTCCTCCTCCTCCTCCTAAACTACACCATCCAAGAAAATAATGTTGGAACGCGGGAGATATATAGTTCGTCTACCTTTTATTTTTTTTTATTATTTATTTTTTTTAGCTATTATACTTATTGGATAGAAAATAATACATAATAATTTAATGGTCTGTCAGTCAGTCAGTCACAAGGTAAACTAACAGTGAGCAACACAGTCTTTACAAGGCTTCAAAATATTCCTGCTAATAACAAACTCAGTTGATATTTTGAATTATTGCTTTTTTTTTTTTACATATAAATCAAATGTGTTTTTGATTGTGTAAAATAAGAAGGTTTTTTTTAATTAAGTAAATAACCTATGATCTTTTTACGGTAAAGGATTGACTTCGGTGTAAATTGGAGGGAACTCGTTTGTGTTTTGTATCCAATAAATACATTAACAATACGTAATTACCTTCAACTCGCATCCCTTTGATTTGTTAAGCTTCATTACATTTCCTCATTTAAACTGGTGTCACCTTCACCACCTCTCTCTCCTCCTTCTGAGCCATTTACCACCGACAAGGACTACGTCTAACTGCGCACGCACACACACACACACACACACACACACACACACACACACACACACACACACACATAATACCCTGAACACAAGATTAGGGTATCAAGTTTCAAGGTCAGCAATAGAGGGAGTGAGAGACGTAGGCGGGATGACGAGGTGTCTTTAGAAGGGAAGGGACAATGGGTGGAGGGAGGAGTGGAGTGGAGGGGTGTGCTGGTGGTAAGAGGAGAGGTGAGGGTGAGGGTGTGGGTGGAGGGGTGAGAGGAGGGGAGGGGGTAGATTATCACGCTAATCCACCGTTCAGGGAAGATAGCCAGTGCCGGTATCTTGTTTCCACGAAGGGCGGAGCTGTGGCTATTATCCTGGCGCCGCTACACACACTCACACCCTCACACAGACGGTGGAGACACACACACACACACACACACACACACAGACACACACACACACACACACACACACACACACACACACACACACACACACAGACACACACACACACACACACACACACACACACACACTTTTGTAGACAAGTAAATGCAGTAAGAGAACAAAATTGCACTTGTTTCTAGGCTCAGTTAGATTTTTGTGCAATTATTATTCATATGAAGCGAAATTGTTTTGAATAACGTTGACATTAACATTAACATTAATATTATATTACAAACATTTTGAAATGGAAAGGTTGAACTATTGAAGCGGAAAAAAAATCATTTGAACAGAGATAATCTTCAATTACATATTCATTATAATTTTGTTTTGTTTTGTGATATAATGGTAACGCTCTCTGCTCGTCTGTCGCTGTTGCTCTCGCTCTCGCTCTCGCTCTCGCTCTCTCTGCAGGCACACTTATACATACATACAGACACACAAATGTCAAACTCGAGTAGGCAGTGAACAGTATTGTAATTAGTATCTAATTAGGATTTCTAAATGCCTTACTTAATTGTCTTTTCCCAATAATAAACGTTCTTCTCGGGACACTTTTATGTTTGTATTTAAAATAAGCAATTACATGATCGTTTATAATAAAATAAAAAGTTTGACAATTTTATATATGGAACGAACATTTGTTTTCGACGTTGATACAGGAAGGACGAAGCCTTTGATTGCTTGTTTCTATTGATACAAGAAAGGGACAGGTGAGGCTTGACTTCCGTTCAGCAAGCAGCCTACAAACACTGCATCTAAATAAAAAATTGCCAAAATTATGTAAATGTTAAGATATATCATTTTCTAGAATACTATCAACTGCATCCCGCTCATTGCTGTTTTACTGCCTCTACCGTGGGATAATGTGTTGTGTTGTATTATAAATGACCTTGTAATTGCAATTTTCATTAATTCACACAAAAAAATATGAGAAATAACAATAAACCCAAAAAATACCCATCAAATAATACTGGTTCTTACATACACAGAGGCACACAAACACCCAATGATAACACAAGCACAAGCAGACTCAGGCAGTTCTAGTGGCAAACAACAGGAGGATACAGAGAGACAGATAGGCACAGATATAGGTAGTCCTGCGCTTCACCTCCTCCTGAGAATCTATTCATTATCAGTTCTGGGGTAAAAGTCTATAGTCTCTCTCCCTCGTATCTACCTTCCGCATGTAGTAGTACTCAGGAACTAATGCATCCTACCAGCGTGGTGGTGGTGGTGGTGGTGGTGGTGGTGGTGGTGGTGGTGGTGGTGGTGGTGGATAAGCCGATGGGTTTGGTTCGTTTAGTGTAACTTTGCCACCCTGGGTCGGGCTTCTAATCCATATCCAGTTTCAGTTGAAGCCTGTGTGGGTCTGCAAGCAACACTGCCACCCACTGCACATATTCCACCTCCACGCACGCAAAAAAAAGTGTAACATCAATCTCGCAAAAAGAGACAGACATACCTATACACTATGAAGAGAAAGACAAAGAGGTAGATTTTCAACGATGGACGTGCTGATACATACATACATACATACATACATACATACATACATACAGAGAGACAGAGACAGGCAAACAAGCAGACACTTGAATAACCGGATACGTAATCGCACAATAAGCTCGTGTGTCTCAAACTAAACGATCGTAGTTCAAGCAGCCTCGAACAGTAGGTGTGTGTGTGTGTGTGTGTGTGTGTGTGTGTGTGTGTGTGTGTGTGTGTGTGTGTGTGTGTGTGTCTGTGTGTGTGTGTCTGTGTGTGTCGTTTCAGCCATATATTACCTCATTCCGACCCTCCCCATCTGAGTTACAAATGTGTTAATTTATACACATGTGTTTAGTCCACTGAAACGGAACTCAAAAGTATCATAAAAGTGGCTACAAATAACGAACACGACGATAAATGTGCCAGCAACTCCGTAATGACACACACAACCACCATCAACCACACCACACCTTACATACGCGGGCGAGATTAACGAGTCTGTTATACATACAAAAAGGTGCATAAAACTGACATAGGTGAGTGCTCAGTTACACAAAAAAAAGGGAACTGTATGAAGGAGTGTAGGACGTAGAATATACATATGATGTTTATAACTAGGGAGTAAAAAAAATAGTACATACATATTACAACTGGCGCAAGGATAGATGACGTAAGCGTATTCTGATAAGGCAAGTGTACTACATAGGGTTGACGTAGCAGTTGTAGACAGACACACACACACACACACACACGTAACAAGAAGGAAAACAATGGTTGGAAGGTCGATATTCATACGCGATACACGCCCATTTACGCCCTCCAGCGACACTTCCTCCGGTGACGTCACAATCTGCATACCTCGATACCTCTGGGCTGAAACGACACACACACACACACACACACACACACACACACACACACACACACACACACACACACACACACACACACACACACACACACACACCCACGTATACTGTATAAAGGACCTTCTCACCCCTCCCAAGGCCGGGGTGACGGGGGAGGAGGAAAAAGAAGAAGGGGGAGAGGAAGGGGTAGGGGGCGAGTCTTGCGCCACCTCTTCAGGGGCGACATCAGATGAAGGTCCCGTCACCCCCACCCCAACGCACCCCAACGCCCCCCACGCCCCCCCCCCACCTTCCTACCCTCCCCAACACGAGGACAAACAGGACAACATGTGACTCCAGTTTCGTAGGTTTTCGCCCGATATTACACTGACTTTGTTTACTGTGTCCTTGGTCTTTCTCTCTTCCTCCTCCCCTCTGTCCCTCTCACTCCTACGCATCATCCCTCCCTCCCTCCCTTCCTCTCGCCTCCCATACCCCTCATACCCTCCTCCTGTTAGCGGCAAGAGGCTTTTATTTTACAGCTTTGTGCGTCTTTCCGTCTATACGTTGTGGGAAGTTTGGTGTTAGTGGAAGCCATTTCTGCTTGTTTGGCGGTGTCTGCTTGTTTAGCGGTGTCTGCTTGTTTGGGTTTGAGCAGCGTGGGTTCGAGCCTTGTGCCAGACGTCTAATGAGGAAGGAAGTGACCTTGAGATACATTTTTCACATCAAATTGACACGGCCGCTTGTCTCTCTTTTTCTCTTTTGTTTGTTCTCTCTCTCTCTCTCTTTCTCTCTCTCTCTCTCTCTCTCTCTCTCTCTCTCTCTCTCTCTCTCTCTCTCTCTCTCTCTCTCTCTCTCTCTCTTCCCTGATCCCGTTCACATATGACCATTTGGCCTCGTGGTGGTATAGCAACTTCCTGTCAGACTAATCTCCCGATAAAAACGATGCCGATCTTGACAGATGAATTTGCTTAACACGCCATTCAAGGACTCTCTCCAGACGGCATGGGAATCGGTCAGCGTTTAAACATACCTGGACGCGTTAAACAGTACCTATGTAGACAGACGCCCAAGTACCGGTAACCCAAACAGGTATAAAGGTATTACAATTATTCAAGATATACGAGCTCCTTAACACTACCGGAACAGATTCACCGTCGTCCCTATCTATTTACCTGACACTCAACACTCCTATTACCCTCCCCTAACCACTACTACTCTTACCATCACCATCACTACAACCACCCATCATCACCACCATCACCACAACCACCGCTCCAGGCTTCTATACACCTTCCTCTACGCATTCTCGCAACAGAACAACGCTGCTTCTGTTGTCCAGGTCCTTGCTGGTACATATCAGCATTGCGTCTCGTCTCCGGTAAAGGTCGCCAGTATAGGATTGGCCCCATAATACCGTTGGAGACTGGCAGCGTCACGTGGGGTGCCGGGTGACGGACGGACGGACGGTGTAGTGGTAGGCGAGCCGTGGGCGTGACGTAGGGTGAAGGGGGCTGGAATGAACCAATCAACACACACACACACACACACACACACACACACACACACACACACACACACACACACACACACATAAGGGCATACATAGGTGCAGCAAAAGACACAGGACCAAGCGCACGTACCCTCTGCCACATCTCTGTCACCCCGTCACTCCAGGAACCTTCAGACGGACGAGGTGCCTGCCTGCCTGCCTGCCTGCCAATAAGCCGCGGAAGTGCTTGCTTGTTTGGGGTGTTTGTTTTTGTGGAGAATACGCCCGTTTTCTCGTCCTTGTCCTCAGGGGCGACTCTTATTTCCTCTCCCTCCTTTTTCCCTGCCCGACCGTTTCCTCTCGCGCAATACAACATTAACCTTTACGATCTCGTCTAACATTACGCGCAGATCACACAGGGCAGAGAGAGAGAGAGAGAGAGAGAGAGAGAGAGAGAGAGAGAGAGAGAGAGAGAGAGAGAGAGAGAGAGAGAGAGAGAGAGAGAGAGAGAGAGAATTATTAGTCTGGAACATAA
>JAPQNM010000044.1:7821967-7826967 GCA_029783475.1 Metacarcinus magister
TCCCCCCCCCTCTCTCCCTCTCCCTCTCCCTCTCCCTCTCCCTCTCCCTCTCCCTCTCCCTCTCTCTCTCTCCCTCTCCCTCTCCCTCTCACACGCGCATGTCTCACAGCAGGTCGGTCAAGGTAACCTCTGTGTAGGTAGGTACAAATTGGGTAAGTTCATAGTGGATGTTATTGCGTCTCTCTCTCTCTCTCTCTCTCTCTCTCTCTCTCTCTCTCTCTCTCTCTCTCTCTCTCTCTCTCTCTCTCTCTCTCTCTCTCTCTCTCTCTCTCTCTCTCTCTCTCTCTCTCTCTCTCTCTCTCTCTCTCTCTCTCTCTCTCTCTCAAAACACATACACACACATATAATTTTTAATGACTAGTATTTACTTAACATATTTCGTGCTCTGGTGGGATTTCCATAACTCCTCCTCCTCCTCCTCCTCCTCCTCCTCCTCCTCCTCCTCCTCCATGATGTAAGCCTCCTGTCGAGTCCTTTCCGTACTTAACACCTTCGTCCTCCACTTCCTGAGGACACTGACGACATGGGTCCTACATCACTATTGAGACACACGCATACATAATTACACCTTGTTTTCCTCTTCCCTCCCTCCATCCCTCCTCATCTTATTCCTCCTTCTCTTAACACACCAAACACTTCACCTCCCTCCTCTTCCTCCTCCCCCATAAACGTCAATAGCACCAGTAGTACCCTAATGTTCCCCCATGATCCTAGCACCTTGTCCTCTCGACTCTAAACATACCATGACATCGTTTCAAAACACTTTCCCTTCAGTATAATGCTTCAACGGTAACTACAAACATTTACTCCCTGCCACACAACGAGACGCCATTACCCACTAATATCACCATCATCACTCCTCTCCTCACCACCAAGACCACCATTGTAAGTAACTATTTACACGCGTCCAGCTCGAGTCTAAATAGCTCCATTAACCCACATGTCTTTCTCTTAAATCTGCTTGACGTTGGAGAGGGGAAAGGTTGGTGTTCTATCCCCTTGTTTATGTTTGTTTGTCTGAGAGGAAACACCATGACACCACAACCTTCATGTTCTGTTCCGCCCTCACAGCGTTCTGTAACCATGTCTCAAAGGGCTACATTCTCGTACTACTCACTGCCTATACCTTCCTTGCCCTTCCTCTGTGTATCACCTCCGCATTCCTGTAGTTACTCTCTACCCTCTCCCTTCTCCTTCTCCTCCTCCACCTCCTTCTCCTCCACCTCCTCCTTCTCTTTCTCTATCATTGTTACCGTCACTGGAGTCTGTAAAACCTGTAACGAAAGCTGCACAAACGTCACAGTATTTCAATAGACGTGTGGAAAATTGTTATAGTTTATGATTCATTAATATTTAGATTGGATGCTTGTGATGATGCGTTAGTTTGTTAGTTAGTTCGCCAAGAAGTCAATTAGTATACGAAAGGAAAATATATATAAGTGAAGTGTAATGGATAAAGATATATACTAATTAGCATATTACAATACTTGCAATTTGCTCAAAACTTCATTACCTGAATTGAAATTTATATACACAACTATTTTTTGCATTTTTCGCAGTTTCCTTCCAAAATAGAACATAATCCCTAACAGTGAGTGGGAAGGAAGCTCGATTGAAGTCGTGTCGCTTGAACATCTGAACACTACGAGACAACTTTCCACACACGAACGATTCTCGACCACCTAGACCCACGCACACACACCCACGTACACCAACCCGCGCACACACAACCACGCACACCAACCCACACCCACCCACCCATGTAAACCCAACCACGTACCCTCCTGCCTACCTATACCAGCACATTTTAAATTTTAAACACACACACACACACACTCACACACACACACACACACACACACACACACACACACACACACACACACACACACACACACACACACACACACATACACACACACGCACACACACACGGAGGAAGTTGTCATGGGTCTGTAATTCCCTAAGGTGGAGAAAACCCCGGTAATGGATGATGGGTGTTCATAACCTGTTTCACAAGGCCCGGCAGAAAGGTGGTCAGGTGGGGCGGAAACAGGCGGTCAGTAATGGACCCCCACACCGCACCGCACCGCGCCGCGCCGCCCAAGGAAACAGTGCTTGCGCAAGTCTGCCCAAAGTACCGACCCCCCAAAGGCACATCGGTGAAGAAATTTTATACCACCGTCACAGGCTAGAGTGTTTTCCTTATTCTGACGGGTACAGTTTCTTTATTTTCCTTTTCGTAAGACAATTAAGGAACAAGTAGCATGAAAACTTGTGTTAAAGGTCAATATTTTCCGTTTTGTTTACTATTACTTTTGTTTGCCAGACGGAAGGAAGGTGCAGATGATGGCCTCAGTAATACAGATATAATGAAGGGCTTCAGTGTTTCCGTGACCTACTCAACTGTGGCTTTTACAAACACTACCATTTTATTGTTATCAGGAGTAAAGGTCATGTTACTGAGGACAGCATCGCCCCTTCCAGTGACGATTGGCGGCGGTGAACCCCTTGACCCTATTCAGCACGCCCCCCCCCCCTCTTTCCGCAGACCATTGTCCTCCTCTCATAGTCCTGTGTTTTCTCCAAACAATCCAAAAACTTGCATGTTGACAAGTGGCGTTTTGTTGTTCTACATTTCAAGGCTAAAATGTTCCATAATAACGTGTTTGCCTGCACGGCCTTGACTACCTTTCACAGTGAGGGAGACTCTTCCATAACGACGCCAGTGTTTGCGTCACTCTATCTTGTTAAGACTCAACACCAGGGAAACTTGTTTTCTTCCACAAACTCGGTACGATCAATGACGAAGGATTTGTTCCATTTATTCTATCACGAAAACAAGACTGTGTAGGTGTGAAGAGTTGTTCAGTGTCATGTTCAATCACTTGCATCATTGTTAAACGCACCACTTGTGTATGACATGCATGACACTTGCTTAAGTAAAAAGTTCTACTAAGATACTGGCGAAAAGTGTGTGTGTGTGTGTGTGTGTGTGTGTGTGTGTGTGTGTGTGTGTGTGTGTGTGTGTGTGTGTGTGTGTGTGTGTGTGTGTGTGTGTGAGTGTGTGTGTGAGAGTGTGAGTGTGAGTGTGTGTGTGTGTGTGTGTGTGTGTGTGTGTGTGTGTGTGTGTCGTATTGAACATGTAGCCTCAACATCTTTAGCGAGTCCTTTGTTCTGAAGCCACCTAGGTGCTTGGTGTGCGCGTCAAGGCAATCATTCCAAGGTTTAAAACATTTAGAATTGATAGTAATAGTTTTTTCTTTCCATTAACTATTGTTTTTAAATTTTTCTCGCCTGGCTTTCCTTCCTTCACTCATTGTGCAAAACTAGGTTAAGACGACAAGAGCAGCGACCACCACCATCACCATCACCACCACCACCACGACCACAAAGGTGACGAAGCTGTCGATGATGATGACAATAACAATGATGATGGTGATGTCGATAATATTGTATTGACATATAAGGTTTCACGGCTTGGCCCAAACAATAGAACCATGTACATTCCCGCCTGTCTTCCCACCACCATCAAAATTCCTTAAGACAGGACCTGGAATACCGTTTCTACACCCAACAGGCAATGAATTTAGACGGTCAGGCTAGGCATAAGGTAAAATAAACTGATCTTAGTATATAGAGAATCCATTACTATATTTTAATGATTGGTCTTGCTTGATAATTGTCTTCATAATTCCTTGTTTTGGGGAAATTATCGAAATATATGATTAGGTTATAGTAAAGTCAAGTCTAGTTTGTTGTTGTCTGTGCAGTGCAGCTTCGTCACAAGGGCGGACACTGTGTTGTGTATTAATCAATTCCTGTCCATACATCTCGTCCTTTCATTCCACAGTTTTCTCACTCTCTCAATTTCACACGAGGTCGTAATTTTAATCCTACCATATCCATCCAACTTGTATTAATCCTTGTCATTTCATTCATTTGATGCAGGTGACCAAACTATCACTGATTGCTGCCTTTCACTATCATTTCACAACTCCTCTTCCATTATTGAACATTATAAACCTTTCATGATACACTTTTAATACCTTCACTCTCATATCACTACATGACAGGTAATTAATAGATTGTCACTCTTTATATCCTAAAAACTTTCGCCTTTCATTCCATATCCACGTCTCATTTCCGTATAATAATATCAATCTCGAAGTATCTGTTTTCTTTTTATCTTTTATCTTTTATCTTTTATGCTCACTGTCCTTACTCCCATCCTCCACTTTAGTGATTATACTATTTCCTTGCTTGCAAAATTATATCTACTGTCTCTATCTGTCTCTCTCCATGCTTGTACAGGACGGAGCCAAGATATTCAACTCAAATTTATTCACTTGATCCATTAACTATTCATTCAGCCCTATTCTACAGTAGCTTAAGTACCAGACATTACTCAGGTTACTAAAAAAAATAAACTTCAGAACAATGTAAGGGAATAACAGACAATGTAACTGTAAAAGATAATGTTGTCTCTAACACTGCATCAAAGAGAATTATTGTGCATAGCAAAATCTGTCCTGTCAATTCCTCCCCTCTTAATTGTGCTATACTTGTGATTATCCTTCCATCTTCCTTCTCTGTGTCGTTTTTTTCTTACCTCTATAACTGTTGCAATTAATATTAACTTTCTCCTCTTCTAATCATACTCACTGCATTTTCTTTTGTATTTATTCCCTATACATTCAACAAAAATAATATATAACTCCTTTCTACTTCCTCCTTATTCCTGACATTCACCTACTCTTTGCAATAGACTGATTTATTGCAACAGTTTTATCCTTTTATCTTTAGCACTTCATATAGTTCACTTCACTTTTTTTCTCTTTAATCTGTTTATTTTCCTTCGTTCATTTATAAGCCAGCCAGCTAGTCAGCCAACCAGCCATTCAGCCATTCAATCAGCCTTGCAGCCAGTGTCATTACGAAGAGAGCAGTTTAAAAATAGATTTCACTTAACATTATTTGTGCTCTTCATCACTTGCTTT
>JAPQNM010000044.1:7831967-7834467 GCA_029783475.1 Metacarcinus magister
ATCCTTACGCAAACTGTCTGATTACTTAATCCTCCTTT
This sequence comes from Metacarcinus magister, assembly GCA_029783475.1. Taxonomy (NCBI): domain Eukaryota; kingdom Metazoa; phylum Arthropoda; class Malacostraca; order Decapoda; family Cancridae; genus Metacarcinus; species Metacarcinus magister. Next base: position 7,832,006 of record JAPQNM010000044.1, read on the forward strand.
CTTCCTTTGTTGCTTAATCCTTACTTAATGTTCAATGATATCGTCCTTCCTAGTATCCCATTACAGTTTCATCATTTGTTTTTTCTTGTATGAAACACACTTCATTTCCCTTACTGCCTAAGTGGGCGTCAAGGGCCTAGTTGCCTCATCAAAGTACTCGACGCGCGGCAAGTGTTTACAGTGTCGTTAAGGTAATTAGCGGGAAAAGTGTTGCCGCCGCCGCTGACAGTTTGCCCGGCGTGAGTGTGCCATTAGGCGGCGCGTGTAGCGACCACCGGAAGATTAGCTAGAGGCTAGTCATCGCCAGGTGGTCGGTGGGTTCTGGGGTCCAGGAGGAAGACGACGGAATATACAAGACGTTTTGACGAAGCTGAACACACCGGGCACACACTGGTCGCTCCTCTGTGTTGTTGACGTGTAGTGCAGAGTTGTCCTTGAGACGAGAGGCATCACACTGGAAACATCAAGTTTGATAGTGAGTCGTTGATCCGTCAGTATGTGTGCCAGACCACAAAACCAAAGTTATCCCCCGGAGCAGACTGGAGCATCTTACCCGCAGCCCGGCGCCACAGCCTCCTTGGCAAGGCAAGATTCGAGTTATTCATTCCACGTGACTCGAGGGCAGCCATGTGACCCCCATGTTCTGAGGTCACGAGAGGCATCTTCAAATAGTTCACGAAATATCCAACACATGATTCCGGAGGACGAAAAAAGCAGCTTTGTGGAAAAATTTCGTGAAATGTTCCTCGTAACCAGCATCTTTGGCATCCACGCCATCAAGCGGATCGGGGACGGCTCATATTCCCTCTCCCCTCTGAGGCTGTGTACGGGCGTGATCATGATCTGCTTCATGACGATAGGCGTGGTGGTGCCCTTGGTGACTTTATTTTACACTGATGCAAACTATGACCTACGCGTCGTCCTTGTGTGTGTCTTCCTCTCTGGCATCACCTCGTCTTTTATTTTCATCGTCTGGCTGACAGACTCACCCAAGATCATGGCCTTCTTGGCGGAAGTCGACGCTAACACCATCACGGTGAGGAAACCAAAGTGGCTGCCGCTGGTCATGGTCACCGTGTGTCTCCTGCCCCTTCTCTACACGATTGGCTTCCTCTTCTTGACTCCTTTCTCCGACAATTTATTCTACGCTCATGACATAAAATTGTTCTTCCTCATCCCAATATTCCTGTCCTCCGTGATACCGTGTCTTATGGACATCTATATCATTTCGTGTTTGCAAATGGTGGTCACGGTGCTGCGAGGGCTGGAGGAGCGAGTGCGGGGCGCGACAGACTGGACACCTCATTTCACTAACGAAATCGCCAATAACTGGCTCCGCATATCAAAACTACTGGCTACTTTTAACGAGGTAAGTAACCTGACTTGGTTTGCCAAATTATTATGATGATGCACACACATATGATCCTTCCCTGCCACCCTACCACACAACCTGAAGGCAGCACCTGTGTTGGAAGCGTGAACTATTATAACATTAAGCCTGAGGTGCATGTGATGTTATTTCGACCCTTCCCTCCACCCTTGGACAGACCTTCTCCTTCGTGCTGCATTTCCGCATGCTGCTGTTCCTGGTGGAGATGATCTCGTTGCTGTTCTCGCTGGTGTCGCTGCGGTGGCATGGCCGGTGCCTCTTTTACTTCTTAGTGATGGGTGGACGGAACCTTGGAGTGGTGTGTCACTTCCTTGCTGTGTGTGTGTCCGGGGAGCGGCTCCTGACGGCGGTAGGTTTTCTTTCCTCTTAGATTACACTTCTATTGATTCTTTCAGATGTTAACCTTGAGCCACAACAGTTACTTGCTTCTTCTCTGATTTACTTATTCGTCTATTTGACTCTAGATATAATAATCCATGAGCTAATTGCTTCCCTTGACTGACTGATAACAAAGAAAATATATAAACTAAAACTAAGTAAGGTTGCTCATCCCTCATTCACTTTAGCCAATGCATAAAAAAAACACGAAACACAAAGAAACACACGCACACGTTCACGCACACACACACACACACACACACACACACACACACACACACACACACACACACACACACACACACACACACACACTTTAAATTTTCAGCAACACACTTTTTTCCCAATCTTGATAAGAAAAAAAAAATAAAACGAACATGCTGAAATTCCCGGCCACTACATCATCTTAAAGAGTTGATGGAAAAAGAAAAACATTATCGACAAAATCCCACCTAATATAATTTTCTCACCTGACCCACAAGGCTTCACCAACACACTTCTGACCAACTTACACCTTCACTGACTTCAATCATAAAGGTCACTAGCCATATGCATTGCCTGTAGCCATAGATTAGGTTAAGGGAGGATGCGGGAAAGGAATGAAGAGTGAAATGAAGGAGTGCAGATTTTGAAATGTCGTTCATTCTCCTTATCTGAGTATAATGATTTACTGCGATGCGTTTCCCGAGGCAGC
>JAPQNM010000044.1:7839467-7859467 GCA_029783475.1 Metacarcinus magister
AAAAATCCATTATATTTCTTCCTATTTTGTGTGTAATAAGTAATGAACGTATAAACAAATGTATATACTCAACCATGTCTCCATCCATACATACATACATACAACATACACATACAAAAATACATACATATACATACACATACATATATACATACATAGATACATACACACTCTCACCTAGCAAGGGTTCACTGAGGTGCAATTAATTATAAGTCACCTGTGTAATTGAATGCAACGACCGAGTGGACTTGACCTGTTTTTTCCAACTGACGCACTAAAAGCGCCTCACGTTACTTCTCTCACACATACAAAAGTCATGTTGAAATTTTCCTTTTGGTTATATTTCAGGACAAACTCACTCGCCTTCTGAAATATTATCAAAAAAAGTAGTTGAAGAAAGAGTAAGCAATTGCAACGCGTGTCTGATTCAAGCACCTGAGTACTATAATAATAATAAGGAACATACTTCAGAATAACAGAATAAAATATATATAATTAATGTTACTTTTTTTTTAACTTGTTTTGTGCAGGTACCTGAACAAAACAAGTTAAAAAAAAAAGAGTAACATTTATTATATATATTTTATTCTGTTATTCTGAAGTCCTTATTTTATTCCCCTTTTCGACCGGGATGAGTGATCACGTGTGTGTGTCTGTCTGTATGTGTGTCTGTATGTGTGTCTGTTTGTGTGTGTGTGTGTGTCTGTTTGTCTGTCTGTCTCATGGTTGGTTAGTTAACACATTCGAACTTTCAGGTATTTATTGCAGTGTTATGAAGCATCGCATCTATTTATACTTGTGTTCCTGCGTGCAATGAGTCGACACATTCACTACAATAAAACTACACTACATAACACACACAAAAAAATACATATTAAAACACTATTTGTTATCCTTTTTAAAAGAAGAAAAATAATACAAAATATAGAAAAATCGCAAACATTCTAACGTGATGTGTTTTTTCAATTACCTTTAAATTCCGTCACGGGAGCATTTAAAAGTGGAATTGGATTGTTATTACCGTGTAGCTCTCAGTATGAACCTTTTACTGAAGCGTATTTCACACACACACACGCACACGCACACACACACACACACACACACACACACACACACACACACACACACACACACACACACACACACACACACACACACACACACACACACACACACACACACACACACACACACACACACACACACACACACACACACCACACACACACACACACACACACACACACACACACACACACACACACACACACACACACACACACACACACACACACACACACACACACACACACACACACACACACACACACACACACACACACACACACACACACAAACCTGATGAAAAAATATTTAAAGCTGTTAATGACTTTGAAATGTTTTTTTCTTTTACGTCAGCATCACGTTTAGTTAACTTGCTTGCGTTCTTTTCTTTATAATTGATATTTTTTTCATATCAAACAACAAACCTTGACCTGAGTATAACCAGGGTAATGCCGCTGCTACTACTACTGCGAAGAAAACGGAACGAGTGTGACGGAAATCATTGTAAATTTTCACAGGAGTATTCGTGGTCACGTGGCCACTACGCGTAGACACCCTCCACAGGACACCTGAAGGACAAGGCGTGGACATGAACAGGATCTACGGTGTAGTTTCTATGATGAAATAAAAACGCTTAATATCCTTTAAAACGGAGAAGACAAGGATGTTATTAAGGAAAAGAATCATGACTATTCTTACAGTGTTCATATTACGGAAGATGAGATTAACTGACAGGAATGTGAGTGACTACAACAGCTAGGGGAGGATGAGGTAAAGCTGGAGGGGACGGGATGAAGGGAGTGGCAAGGCGATGGCACACGATGGTACAGGACAAGCCGGCCTCACATCCTTCCTAGTCTCGATAATTTCATCCACAGTTACTTATATTCTTCTCACAGCTTCCCTTGTTGCTTCACATTGAGATAAACACTATATATTCCAGTCGTCTAACAGGTAACAGGTAACAGGTAACTTACAGATATCTCATTGGAACGCCAGCACAGGTGACTTCATGAGGCAAGACTAAGGTGTAAACAAGACAATTGATTAAAGTTCAAGTATTCCTCAGCAACTCTGACCTGGACGACCTTGAAACGTGTTAAGTTAAAAAATAAATCAGTGAGTCTCAGGTGCGTGAAGACGAGACGGTAAGAAAGACGCAGCTGAAAGGACTTGGATTATTGGGTTGAGGGTGAGAGGGAAGGTGGGGAGGGGTGAGGGGGTTGAGGGTGGGGATGATGGGGATGTATAGCTAAGGGGTGAGATGATAGTGCCGAGGACACTAATGGGATGGGAATTAGAGTGGTGCTGGTAGTGTGTGTATGTGCGTGTGTGCGTGTGTGTGTAGAATCAAGTGAGGGAGAAGCCAGAGATGAGACTGATAGGATTGTATGAGGGTGACATAGGAGGGTGGGACGTAGGGAGAGAGAGAGTTGAGCAGGAGGTTACGTGAGGAAGCATATAATTAACCTAACCAGACCCTTACCCACCCCTTTTCCACCTCCCTTCCCTGTGAAAACCTTAACTAAGAAACACAAACACATCCCGTAGTCGCTCGCACGTTCCTGACACCAGCTGCCAAACAAACTTCCCTCCCACTAAGAGAACGTGATGTTAGGTTTCGCCAAGCCAAGTGAAATTGCGTGTCCTCTCTACTTATGTATGCTGTCATTATAACGGACAGACACATCTCTTTGCCTCTTGATAAACTGCATGCTTCCTCTTCCTCCTGAGGGTCTTTTGTACTCTGGCCTTTCTATAGCATTCCGCTGCCAAGAATCTCCATAGAAACACGTCAGTCTTGGCTTGCCTTTTGACCTTGAGAGAGAGAGAGAGAGAGAGAGAGAGAGAGAGAGAGAGAGAGAGAGAGAGAGAGAGAGAGAGAGAGAGAGAGAGAGAGAGAGAGAGAGAGAGAGAGAGAGAGAGAGAGAGAGAGAGAGAGAGAGAGAGAGAGAGATAAAGTGAGAGAGTGAGAAAGTGAGAGAGCGTATGTCTTGGGGGATTAACAAGAGCCAAATCCGACATTCAAGAGCAAGAAAAGACTGAAAGAAAGAGAACTATAAAAGGCGAAAATCCTGAAGGCTCATCGGATCGAATTGGACGATATTCAGAAGCAAAGTGTCAAGATGTCTGACATTTTCGCGCCTTTATGAAATTTCCAAAACTCAGTTAGGAATACTAATAAAAACAATTGCAGTTTCCTTCACCAACTCATTGAAAATTCTTCTTGAGATGTTGCAGACTAGACGCGGAGAGACAGATGGAGGCGTGCAGGCGTGCGGGCGTGCGTGCGGGCGTGCTCGTACTGTACCAGCATATCCCGCTTCCTTGTCAGTGCTGATTGGAAAAAAGTGTCAAAGAATCACGATTTCAAGAAGTGTTTGAGAGTTGGTGCCGCGTGCCCTCCGAGGTAATGGCAGTGGATGTGGCTGCCTCCTTTCCAATACATGACAAAAATACTGTCAACGTCTCTCCGTGTTTGGAAGGAACGAGAAAAGAGCAAGAACGGATGAAGGTGAAGAGGATGAGGCGCCCTTATAGAACCGGAAAGTCAGGTTAGAAAAATCTCACTGAATTGAAAAAGATTCATCACCTCTTTCTTGCGCAGTCAATATTTCCAATGACCTTGAGTTCTTGTACCACCCAGTGAGGATGACCTTCCGCTTCACTGACGATTGATAAGGAGAGCTTCTGAAGGACACAAGGACACCACCACCACCACCACCACCACGAGGCCACGACAGCAAGACTAATGAAGTGCTTGGCTTTGGCTTAAGGAAGGGGAAAGGCGCTTGTTAGTAAGTTTGTCCTGTATTTCCGTCTGCCTGTCTTTCCTTCATCCTCTCTGTTTGTATATAAATATCTCATCCCTTGTCTGTCTGTCTGTCTGTCTGTTTGTCTGTCTCGTTCTGGTCATTCCCTCACTTATTACATCCTCTTCTGCGAGTGTTTTGTCTTTATTTCTTCGCTTCCTCTTCCTTCTTATCTTCTCCCTCCTCTTCTTTCTCCTCCTCCTCCTCCCTGTTTTTCTTCGTTTGTTTATCCGTTTCCAAGGGCACTGCGTTGGGTCGTGTGAAGAAACATGAGCGTCTTTCATGCACTTTCTTGTCAAGTTGGTTCACTTACGTATAATAGTATCTCTCTCTCTCTCTCTCTCTCTCTCTCTCTCTCTCTCTCTCTCTCTCTCTCTCTCTCTCTCTCTCTCTCTCTCTCTCTCTCTCTCTCTCTCTCTTTCTCTGCCATTTACTTCCCCTCGAATGTCGTTCCCTTGCATGAAGTCCTTGGTTTCTCATCATAACTGTGCATGATTTTTCCTCCTCGTGCTTGTGGTCGTGAGTGAAGCATTTTTAGTCGTTTTCCCTCTGCTTCCTCCTCTATTGCTTATTTGCTCCCTTCCTTATTTTCTACTTCCTTCTATCTTCACTGTTTTTTTTTATTATTCTTTTCTATATTTTCTTATTTACTGATTTACTTGGTGGGCGGCTAGAGCACCGTTAATTATCTTTTTCTTTTTTGTTTGTTTTTTGCTGATCAATTAATTTTTCAAACATAAAAAAATATTATAAATAGCAACTGAAAAAGGAGTAAAACACACACACACACACACACACACGCACACACGCACACACACACACACACACACCCACACACACACATCATGGCCTTGGTCTTTGCGAGTCTGCTGAGGACATGCCACGCTGAGTTCAGACACTCAATTAACTCATTAATGTGTTGTCACTTTCCTTGTGTTGACTTGCTGACGTGCAGTGAATGGCTGGAGAGTGTGTATGCATGTATGTGTGCATGTGTGTTTGCATGTGTGTTTGCATGTGTGTATGCATGTGTGTGTTGCGTCATGTGTGCTATGTGCGTGTGCGAGAGAGCCTCCAGGTTGCGTCAGTGTGCTCAACAGGTGCACACAAGGTCATAACAATTAAGCCTTGGTGATGAGGCGCCCTACGTGCCACATCGTCTTTAAAATGCAGTGAGGCAAATTGTCCCACAGATGTTTCGCTGCGGAGGAGAGCGGGAAAGGCGGCGTGTGTAGTGTCATGCGCCGCGCTGCCACGCCCTTCCCTCAACCAACTCATACATGGACGCCCTCACCAAGGTAGATAATAACATTGCCCTGCGCTGAGGACACCCACACCAACACCTACATTGACACCCACAGCCACATGGGGTTCAGCCTTCCATCCGCTTCACTCCCTCGAACTACATCTTTTGCTTCTTTCATTCACTTGAACTTCACTCCTCTCCCTCAAAACCTCTCTCTATATTTTTCTCCCAAGCCAGACATCACTCACCTTCCTCACCTAAACATTTCAATCACCACCTTCACTCACTGCCGTTCCTCCACACTCACTTACGATCACAATCCATTAACACACGCCGTTTCCTTACACTCACCATCACCACCACCACCACCACCATCACCACCACCACCACCACCACCACCTTACACCACACCAGCTTCTACTTACAACCTGCCCCTAATATGTAACAAGGAGGAAAAAAACAACACAGTATGCTTCATAAATAACAAAACACTGGCGAAAATAAATACAAACTTTCCCACTCCAATGTTCGTTGAATCGTTAACATTTGGGTCAAACTCACGCAGCCATGTAAGAATTTATACACACACACACACACCCACACACACACACACACACACACCTTCACCCGTCCATTGAGCTGATAACCTCGCCACGCCGCTGCCCTGTGAAACGAGATGCACTTCACTTCAGACCGTGACAAGAGGTAAGGTTTGTATCCTGAACCTGTAGTATACGCCACAAGCCTCACTCCCCCTTGACGCGAGGCTGGGTGTGGGTGTGTGTTAAGTCCAGTGAAGAAGCCTTGATGTGTGCTTGGGGGATGAAATGAGGGCAAGGGAGGAGGAGGAAGAGGAGTGGGAGGAGGAGGAGGAGGAGGAGGAAAGAAGAGGAGAATTGTAAAGCAGCTGTACAAGGTGAAATATATGTATAGTAAAGGAAGAAATGTTCAGGTGTGGAGAGAGAGAGAGAGAGAGAGAGAGAGAGAGAGAGAGAGAGAGAGAGAGAGAGAGAGAGAGAGAGAGAGAGAGAGAGAGAGAGAGAGAGAGAGAGAGAGAGAGAGAGAGAGAGAGAGAGAGAGAGAGAGAGAGAGAGAGAGAGAGAGAGAGAGAGAGAGAGAGAGAGACTGGAGCAGGTAATTAAATATATGCAAATTATTCCACACACATATACACACACACACACACACATACACACACACGCACACACACACGCACACACACACACACACCACACACACACACACACACACAAATACGAATAGGGAAATCAATGTCAAGACGCCAACAAAACAAAACCAAATATAAAACAACAGATACAAACCTCTCCCAGCCACCAAAATAAAACACCAACGAAATAATCAAACAAATAAATAAACAACAACAACAACACCAACAACAACAACAACAACAAACAACAATACCATCCAAACCAAACACAAAGAAAACCCTTGAAACCAAACAAACAGCAACAAAGACAAACAACAAAGAAACAAAAGAACAAGGACATACGCAAACACAAACACAACACCACACTCATATATACGCACTTGACGCTTAACTTAAACACACACAAACACACACACACACAAATACACACACGGAAGGGGGGGGGAGAGAGAGAGAGAAGAGAGAGAGAGAGGTAAAGGCGCAGGACCACGAGGAGAAAGAAGAGGAAGAGGAGGAAAAGGAGGAGGAGGAGGAGGAGGAGGGGGAGGAGGAGGAGGAGGATTAGGAGGAGGGGGAGGAGGAGGAGGAGGAGGAGGAGGAGGAGGAGGAGGAGGAGGAGAAGGAGGAGGAGGAGGAGGAGGAGGAGGAGGAAGGAGTAATGACCTAGATATCGCGGGAGGGAAGGAGGAAGGGAAGAAGGAGAGAAACAAGCACAAGCACACAGAGGAGGTTGAGAGGTCACCAACACTGCCTTAGGTTCGTCCGCTCACCTCAGGGAGTTAAACTATAATTACGCATTTACTTTTTTTCTCTTTTTCATGAAGCTCTTTGTCCATTATTCCCCTATTTCTGTGTGTGTGTGTGTGTGTGTGTGTGTGTGTGTGTGTGTGTGTGTGTGTGTGTGTGTGTGTGTGTGTGTGTGTGTGTGTGTGTGTGTGGTGTGTGTGTGTTATCTGGCTATCTATCTATCCATCTGTTTATTTGTCCGTCTGTCTATCTTTGTATTTGTCTCTCTCGCTCTCTCTCTTCTCTCTTCTCTCTCTCTCTCTCTCTCTCTCTCTCTCTCTCTCTCTCTCTCTCTCTCTCTCTCTCTCTCTCTCTCTCTCTCTCTCTCTCTCTCTCTCTCGACCGTCCACTGAACCTGGCGTCTCTCTCAGTGGTGTGCGTCGTTATCTCAAGAACATCACCTTCAGAGTCTCGCCCGGCGTCTCACCCTTACCTCCCTAAGCACTTTGACCTCCTAGAAGACACGACCTCTGCCCTCCCCCGCCCCTTGGTAGCTGAAGGCGGCGGATCCAGTACCTACCTAAGTCCCTCCTCTCATTGTTAGCACATTGACCCTCATTCTTATTATTTATGTTGTTTGTACAGCTTTCATTGTGATATATCTCTCCTTCTCTTTTCCTTCCTTTGGTTTTTCTCTTACCCGGCCTCCTCCTCCGCCTCCTCCTCTTTCTCCTCCTCCCCCCTGCCTGCCTCCCTTCATCTGCTCGCCTGCCGTGAGAGGGGAGACGAGGGGAGACTGACTAGCTTGACCAACCCGTGAGCACCAACCCACGTGGCCGCACACACGACCTGCCACTGTGACCGACCATCGCCCTTTCCCCTCCTCACTGCTCCAGGCCGCTGCCACCTCTTCCTTCTCCTCCTTCTCCTCCTTCAGCTCCTCCATCCAGTGCTCTACATTCTCCCCTCTGCAGTCACTTTCCAACGATGGGAACTCGAGCATAGCCATCACCTCCACAAATGTAGTGTGAAAAAAAAGAAAGAAAAAAAAAAAATCTCATTTCTGAAACGGTACGTGACTGCCATTGACTTGACGGTGACGGAAAGAGAAATTACAGATGTTTGGGCCTTGCCGTGTGCGCATGCGTCTCCCGGCTTTGGAGTGTGGCAATGGCTATGTATGACCTTGTGCCGGAACAATGGCGGCTGCAGTGAGGTTAAAGCAAGTTAGTGAAAGACAGTGCTGAGCCTCACAACACCTAGATAGCTACCATCTTAAGGGGCGACAAGGGGACAGACGCCAGTGCTGTTCTGTGGTGGGAGACGAACATTCTGCGAAGGCTTTTACATCTACCTGGCAATGATCCTATGACCGGCGTTGTGTGTAGGGGAAGGGGAGAGGGGGAAGGGGTGTCAAGGGCCTGTCCTTCTACCGTTCAGATGTAGGCAGATGTTACGCTTCCTTCCTTGGGACTAAGCAAACCAATGTACTATATATACACAACCGAAATGACGTCAAACTAAGTAGGAGGAGTAATTCTTGGAAGGTAATATGGTTGGATAATGTTGTTCCCGGAGTAATGATGTTGGCGGGAAGTTGTTAAGTGGGGCAGAGTGAGGGACGCACGCAGACCTAAGAGTATTAAGGCCGAAGGGAGGCCGTGTTAGGCTACTGTACCGTCCAGGCCCCAAATCGTGGCTCCATAGAACGAACATATACGTATATAGAAAGCCTAGCCTGCAGAGGAGGGAAGGATGTATGAGAGAGAGAGAGAGAGAGAGAGAGAGAGAGAGAGAGAGAGAGAGAGAGAGAGAGAGAGAGAGAGAGAGAGAGAGAGAGAGAGAGAGAGAGAGAGAGAGAGAGAGAGAGAGAGAGAGAGAGAGAGAGCATCAGCCATTCATACAGAAAGCTAGACGGACAAAACAAAACAATGAAACAGCCACAGACACAGACACAGACAATCACGTACACACAAATACAGACACGAGCTCAACACTGCGTTCTTTTATTGGTCTTAATGATAAAAAAAAAAAAAAATACAATCTATTCCTTGCTATACCATCACGTCATTGTATTCAAAACGAGAACACAATTACATCCTTTAAGACGATCTGAGAGGTACTGGATAAAGGGAAAATATCAGGTGTGGCTTTGGGTAGTTTGGGAAGTGAAATACGAAAGCACTTGTAGGGAAAATATGAATAAAGAAGTTTAAGCCCTCGTATGTGGTTGTTACCGTTGCCCCTGAGGCGGAAAGGTGGTTCCTTAGTGTCCCTAGTGATGCCACTGTAAGCCGGGGAGCTGTGTGTTTGTGGCTGGAGGTAAAAGTGATCAGTTTTTGTTATTTTCTGGTTCGCTAACTTGGTAAAATTAATAAAGAAGTAAAAAAAATAAATAAAACTCAAACTCTCACTCATAAGTCAAGCAAGAATCAATATAATGTAATATTTGTTATTGAACTGAGACGAATATTGTTTCGCTTACGACTTACTTCAGTTTCGAAACTTTCGAAACGCCTATAATATGGAAACACAGTTTTACACACACACACACACACACACACACACACACACACACACACACACATACACACACACATACACGTACACACACGTACACACTATATATGCACTATATATATATATATATATATATATATATATATATATATATATATAGTGTGTGTGTGTGTGTGTGTGTGTGTGTGTGTGTGTGTGTGTGTGTGTGTGTGTGTGTGTGTGTGTGTGTGTGTGTGTGTGTGTGTGTGTGTGTGTGTGTGTGTGTGTGTGTGTGTGTGTGTGTGTGTGTGTGTGTGTGTGTGTGTGTGTGTGTGTGTGTGTGTGTGTGTGTGTGTGTGTGTGTGTGTGTGTGTGTTTGGAAACACGTATGGTCATCACGTCTTCCACTGACGTCCTTACCAAAAGTTTTTTTCTCTCCTCTCTGACGTTACAAAAACACCATAAAGGGACAGACAACACAGCCCAACAACCCTCGCGCGCCTCGGTTCAACACTGTCTGCACGCCCCTCCCCCACCCTGCCCCTGCATCCATGCTGTGCCCGCCACCCACTCAATGAATCGAGTAATTCATGAAATTGTTAATATATTTCATCACACGGCAACGCGGACTTTTGCAAGCCAACAAAAACACACGAATTGCAGGTCATTGACGTCATATTCTGCTACGGAGGTAAGGGGAAGGGAGGAGGAGGAAGAGGAGGAGGAGGAGGAGGAGCGGGTCGGCATCGGGGACGGTACGTGGAGGGACATGGTGGAAGGGTCTCGAGGAGGGAAGTATCTGGCACAGGGTTTGTTCCAGTTTTTTCTCCCTTTTTGGGGGAAGGAGAGTCAGATTTCCTTTCATGAATGTAAGACTCAGATTACCGCGTCAAAAACATAGAAGAAGCAGAAACTTGACGCCGCGCTGGCCTCGAGTGGTTACCAGCCATGATCTGTTGGTGTTGGGTAGCATCGACGCCCGCCCCCCACACTCCTACGCAGCCAGGAAGCAACGGGGAGCTCCTGCCGAGGAAACAAAGGGACTCGCCGCCGCATGGGGATATGGAGGCAGCCACTATATACCTCACCTCCTGGGATGCTGCGGAGGATTTACTCATGAAAGAAAAGTTCGAGTGAAGAGGATTTGTGAGACACTATCTCCACCCTTCACTCTTCACTCCACACAGATCACTATCAGCAAGAGCACAGCCAGGGACTAAAAAATAAATATACAACTTCTCCAATTCATTTGTTTTTATGTTGTTAGATCAAATAAAAAATGCACCATCACCAGAAACACGAGCAATCATAGATGAAAATTTTATCACTTCATCAAAGAGAAAAGTTGATATGATAAATGAACAAGGGTGGGTACGTTCGGTCCACACTCTAGTTTTACTTTACTATTTCTATTTGTAACCCATGTCGAGGGTGGGAGGATGAGAGGAAAGTCTAAGAGGGAAACCAATACAGGGAAAGCAGGAGGCAAAGCGTAGCAGAGGCGTAAGAAAATAAAAAATCTCATGAAAAGTATTGAAAAACTGAGCCTCATCACAAGAGCCTAGGGAAGGATAGCTTGTCTTACCCTGCACACTAAACATTATAAGGACGAGGACGAAACAGACTTCAATAATAGAACGCAAACGACAATACCAGCTTCGCATCTACCATGGCGGATGACACCATTACCTGCCGCTAGGGGACCAGAGTGTTGCCCAAAACACCACTTCAAACGTGCTAAAAGAGAGAGAGAGAGAGAGAGAGAGAGAGAGAGAGAGAGAGAGAGAGAGAGAGAGAGAGAGAGAGAGAGAGAGAAGCGCTATCAAAAGAAAAATGGAAACAGTAAACAGTAAACCAACTGAAAAGTTAACCTCACAGACACATAATTCCAAATATGAATCGACACCCACAGAAAAAAAATACAATCACACCCAGGGATGGAGTAATTACAATTCAAATTCTCAATTACAATTACAATAACAATTACTTACAAAATTTTAAAATTACAATCATAATTATAGTTACTCCTGCGAAGTTGAATTACAATTACAATTACAATTATTGCAAAAGAAAAACAATTTCAATAACAATTACAATTACAAATTCCCAACTTCAGTAAAACAACAACTTTGGTTGAAAAGAAAAGCACATGTATGTGTGTGTATATATACACATATTTGCTCTCAAGACGTATATACAAGCTATTTATAATTTTACTACTATTTTATTTTTCCACAATTACAATTAATTACAATTATTTTATAATATAATTAATTACAATTACAATTAATTCCTCAAGTTCTGAATTAAATTATATTTACAATAACAATTACATAATTTTTTGTCATTAATTACATGTCAATTAAATTACAATTACTCTAACCCTGATTACAGCAGCAATACTTCCCAGTCTACGTGTGATTCGTGATTAGACAAGGAAACACCGTTGTCCTTATTACTTATTTTCCTGGAGCAGCGGAGGGAAAAAAAAAGTGTGAGGAAACGTGTTGGGAAAGGATTGAGAGCCAGGAGGAAAAAACAAGCGAAGGATTTCCTAATTTTCTTAAACAAGCGTCTATTTTTCACTTGTTGTGTGTGTGTGTGTGTGTGTGTGTGTGTGTGTGTGTGTGTGTGTGTGTGTGTGTGTGTGTGTGTGTGTGTGTGTGTGTGTGTGTGTGTGTGTGTGTGTGTGTGTGCTGTTTTCCTGTTTATGTATTTGCCATCTTGTTTTATTATTCTCTCAATTTTCCATTGTCCTTCGTATCTGATTACCAGCCTGTTTATCGCGGGCCGTGTGTGTGTGTGTGTGTGTGTGTGTGTGTGTCTGTGTGTGTGTGTGTGTGTGTGTGTGTGTGTGTGTGTGTGTGTGTGTGTGTGTGTGTGTGTGTGTGTGTGTGTGTGTATGTTTGTGTGCGTGTGCGTGTGTGTGTGTGCGTGTGTGTGTGTGTATGTTTGTGTGCGTGTGTGTGTGTGTGTGTGTGTGTGTGTGCGTGTGTGTGTGTGCGTCTGTGTGCGTGTGCGTGCGTGTGCGTGTGCGTGTGTGCATGTGTGTGTTCCTATCACCGCATTTATCAGAAACTAGCTTGGTTATCTAAAACATGATTTTCTTTTGTTTTTTCCCTCATCGTGCTTTGTTTTTCTTCTTACTCATCCTGAATGACTCATGTCCCCTTTTGTCAGCGAGTCACCATCAGTCACAGAATTCACTGATAAACAAATGCCAAGTGAAGGTCATAATATTTCATCATTATACCAATCAGGAAACTATGAATATATATTTGTTCACTATCTTTTTGTGTTGTTTTTTTGGAGGGGAGGTGAGTGGAGGGGAGCCTTGATGCACGTAATGAAAACATCACTCTCTAATAGTTTAGTTCCAGCACGTAGAGAGTGTAACTAATAATAATAATAATAATGGTAATGAGGACAACTAATCCATCACACACACATCAGCATGACTTGAGTATACATTGTGGGATGTGTGTTATGTACTAGCCCTGAACCATCCCCTCACCTCATTACCTACTACAATAACAAGGCCATTCCAGCCCACCCCACTCAAACCCACTCGGAAATTGTCCCCTAACTACTGCTACGATGAAACAGCCCTCCGCATCTACTACAATACTACAGCAAAGCAGACCTCATTACCATAACACAGTCCTCCCAGCCCTTCCCCCTCCCCACCACCACCACGATAACTCCCCAGCTTCACAATGATCACACAGCTCCCTCATCCAGTTCCTGAGCGATGCAGAATAACACTTGGGGGGAGGGACGAGGCTAGCCAGGGAAAAGGTCAGGCAGGGGAGGAAGGGGGGAAGGAGGCGAGGGTGACCTTGATGAATAAAACATCAGATGTCTTACTAGGGTCACGTAGCCACCAGCACCTACAATCAAGGCTTGCTCCTCACACGTCGAAGTGAGAATCCCCTCCCCCGGCCTCCTCCGCCACCTCAACCCAACAGCCTGTCACTCTTCTAGGCCCGGGTCGCTACGTCGCCCTTGAGAGATTCTTCGGAGCCGCGTTTCTCAGAATAGTTCGAGTCTGTGTCGCGGGTGTTGAAGGAATGAAAGGACGTCCCAGCGATATTTAAGTCATGTTGCAGCGAAGGAAGGGAACGTAGAAGGGAGAGATAGAGGAAGGGAGCTAGGGAGGGGTAGTTGGGCGGGTGTGAGGTGAGGTGATGATGTGGGAGTGTGATGAACCTAAGCGTTGGTTACTTTTTTCAAGACCCACCGCTGTAGTTCAAGGTTATACGCGAAACTCTCATCATGGCCGACACAGAGGAGGAGAAAGAAACGGGCAGAACACAAGATTGAGTCACGCCTCGTCCAAAAACACCGATTTGAGAAGTCCTGCAACACTTGATGAGCAGCAATAGCAGGCAGGCAGGCAGGCACCTCGCTCACTTGGCAGCACCGCGGACAATACAATAACGTAAATGGTGCATTGTTATACGAAGCCTCTGACAAAAAAAAAGAAAAAATAAACGACCTGATAAACAGCCTCAGCCTCTACCTAGCCTTCCCCTGAGCCACCGCTGCCGACAGATACGCCTATGGAGTTGTCACCACCCTGCTGCACCAATACCCTCGGCACCACCACAGCGGCTGAAACTGGCCTCCGGAAGTTACGCTGAAACACGGTGGAGGCGCCTGGGAGTGACGCAAAACACTACTCTGTATGGGCGACGCTTTCCTGCCAGGTTGCGAGAGTGGAACGAGATGTGCTTTGCCAACTCGTTCCTGTGGTTTGCAAAATAGTTCCTTGTCTGGCTGCGACTGTCGGTCAATATACTGTGTTGTCCTCGTTGGTGCGCCGCCACACACTCTGATGAGCTGATGTGGGGCGACTTCCCGGCAGTGGCAGTGATGTGTCTGGCAGCTTCTGGTGTGTCGCTGTTCAGACCACTAATTACGGACAGACACATAAGGTTCCAGAAACTCTAATCCGGATGATCATTTACCACTGGAGATAATGATTGAAACAGGAAAAAACTTGAACGAACCGGAAACACTCGTTAAACCCAACCAATTAGATTCCTACGTCATTTTTTTAAAGACACAAATTGAAATGACAAGTGTATAGCTTCCGTAGTATTCCTTGTATGTTCATTGTCACTAGATTTGTAGTTATTTAGTAAAAAGCTCTCTGGCCTGACTTACTCCTGGCCAGCTTAGGAATAAAGTTTCTTCTTTTTGTCTATTAATTCACTATTTATTTACTAGCATTTCTTCTACAGAGCGAAACACAAATTATACTAGAGGAGAAAAATCGAAATTCTACATAGATGTAAAAAAAAAAAGACGCTCATTCCACAGGGAGACAAAAGAGGTAAATATAAGACGTATCGGTTTTGAGAATAAAAAAAGAGAGAAAAGAAAATCTCCTCCAAGGGACAAAGAGCGGAAAGGAATGCCTCTTAGAGCGACACGTTCCCCCAAAAGAGGAAAGGGAATGACGGGCCAACGAACATTCTTCCTTGAACCTCCCCCTTCTGACTCACGGAATCAAGTAACTCAGCAGGCGTTTCCGGGGCGTGTCAGCGACGAGGGCACGTTTGACCGACCAACCCTCCAGTGAGTCAGTCAATTAGTCAGTCAGTGAGTGAGTCAACGAGTAAATCAATGAGTAAGTCAGTGAGTCAGTCAGTGCAGCAGTCAGTAGGTCAATGAGTACGTCAAAGACAGGCAGTGAATGAGTGAGTGAGTTCTTCAAGTCCAGTCAGAGAGAAAACCAAGTCAGTCAATCAGTGAGTGGAGCCAGTTAGTAATGCATGGTGAGCAGAATACTTAACGTGCTCTATAGGTCACCGTAGTATGGATCACAAACTTATGGCTTTACGAAGTGTCAGAATGCAGACTTAGGAAAGCTTAAGGAGTAATTGAAGAGCTATCATCTGGCATAACACAGAGAAGTAAGACACAGAAAGCATCACCTGTTATGGAAGAAAGTCAAGAGGGTGGTATTGCGGCCATCACTAAAATAATGTTATGTTATGTGAGGCATAGATAACAGACGGGCAGTTAGGAATTAACAGGTGAGCAAATAATGGGAGACAAAGGTAGACAGGGAGCATGGTAAAAAAAAAAGAAAAAAGATGAGGTCGTAGTAATCGCCAAAGTGAACTGGAATACACGATCATGAGAGGAAAGTGAGTGGCATAACCTGGATGAGCCTTTTATTCCGTGCAGTAAAGGAAACATAATACCAAGCCAACCCACGCGTTGATTAAATTTGACGTCACCATTTGGTCCCAACGTGTAAGGAAATAAAGTGCTTAGAAATTATTCTGTACAAAAATTTTTAGTTCAAACTGCGAGCGAAGTGACCAGTTTGGAAGTTACGTAACGACCCCCATCCAAAATGTGTCTGTGTGTCTGTATGTGTGTGTGTCTGTGTGTCTGTGTGTCTGTCTGTCCGTCTGTCATCAAAAAGTAGTAGTCGCGTGCAGAATATACAGAATTGGGGGCCATTTTCAACCTGCTCTCGGCGCCTTTATAAGAAAAACAAATCATTTAGTCCCCCATTAAAGTCACTTGGAGGAGGATAGCGTGTCTCATACATTTATAATTCTTCTTTTCTTTTCCTTTCCTGTACTCTGAATTACTTTGTGTATGTGTATGTATGTATGTGTGTGTGTGTGTGTGTGTGTGTGTGTGTGTGTGTGTGTGTGTGTGTGTGTGTGTGTGTGTGTGTGTGTGTGTGTGTGTGTGTGTGTGTGTGTGTGTGTGTGTGTGTGTGTGTGTGTGTGTGTGTGTGTGTGTGTGTGTGTGTGTGTGTGTGTGTGTGTGTGTGTGTGTGTGTGTGTGTGTGTGTGTGTGTGGGCTTCTATTTCTCCTACTGTCCTCATTACAGGGTCTGGCGACAAGCGGATTTTTTTAACGTATTTTTGTTGTCCCTTAGCCTTTTAACGTAAAATGCACTTTAACCCCCCCCACCCTCACCCCGAAACCCCCAACCCCAATCCCCCTCCCCCTAACCCCACCCACACCCCCACCAACACCCACACCGACCACCCACGCACATGGCCTGCCCTCCACACATCTCTAGCTTACCCACGCACATCATGACACACTGACAATCGACAAATATTTTCCCTGTGAAGTAGCAAACCTAAATAAAGCAATATAAACGTTAAAAATCTAGAAAACTTATTTTATCCCTTACACCATCACCATCACCACCACCATCACCACCACCATCACTACCATCACCATCACCACCATCACCACTACCATTATTAACATCGCCTAATACTACCATTACCACTATTGAAAATAAAAGGAGGAAATAAACAATTAATAAAGCAACGAAAAGAAAAAACATAATAGTGACCTAACCACCGGTCGCCTTCCCTGGGCGAGACCACTATACAGCAGGGGAGTAAGTCTTGGCGGTATACAGACAGCTAAATAATAATGAATCCTAACACCTGCATAACACCTGTACTTCATTAACATTCACATACACAGCAAAACAAACACCATGGATGGTAGACACCACACGCATAAACATATACCAAGTGATGAGCAGACTCCCCCAAGGCCGGCAGCTCAGGTCAAACCTAATTTACTCAGGCGTTCAGCGTCTCGCGCCTGCCCTGATCTAACCCACAATACCTGTAACACTTGTACTCACCATGGGCACGGCCACAGCTCGGAAGGAAGGGATGGATCCATGAATAATTAACGATAATGTTCGCGCGTCACTACAAAACAATACAACGCTCCCACCAACGCGGCCTAGTGGTGGTGGTGTCCCTATAGGCTCGTCGGCTAAGCATGTGTTAATACATTATATATAAAAACGATAGGATGTATATATAAAAAAAAAAAAGTAATGTGGTAATTAATATAAATGTAATTATCTTATTATTTTTAACTTTTTGTTTAAGTTTGTGAATGTAATTGTTGATTTAGGTAGTGTCGTATCCTGTGAAATCATAGTAAATGTTTTTATTTATTTGTATCAATTGGAGGTATCTAGCATCACTGGGACTGCCTCCCTTCAGCTTTTGTTAATAATGAAAAGTCCATGCGTATTACTTAATAACTCGATATATATACATAAGGCATTTTGCAGACAAAATATTAAATAAATGTGATGCTTTTGTATACAAGGATACATATACCACATTAATATATATATATATATATATATATATATATATATATATATATATATATATATATATATATATATATATACATCTTATCACGTTAAGCACTGGTTTAGACAGACATGCGTACATTTTTCACTAATTATTATATATTTCAGTTGCATTTCCTAAACTTAGCATAGCAACTTCCGTTTACAATGTCGTCTTTCTTATGACTTACTCAAAGATTCATGTGCAAAGAAAAACAAAAATAAAATGTTAACTCAATTTTTTCATTCACACTTCCTAAGACATTTATTCTGTGATCCAAATTGCAAAACTGTATTGGTCTATAAACCAGACGAGACACAACGCATGGAATCGGATGCTTTTCAGTAAGCCTCGTTGTGAGCAGGTAGTTGAAATAATTGTTATGTCCTTGTTATAGAGGATTATGTAGTATGGTTCCGACTAAGGATTATGATGATGATTATAATGATGATGACGATAATCATCTTAGAATTTTGAGAAGAGAAAGAGAAGACGTCTGTCAGCAGTTATGAAGTCAGTAGAGGGCAATGTTTACAAAGTTGTATTATATTTATTTAAGTATTTAATGAGTGAGGAAAAAAAACTTTCTCAAACATTACACAGAAAACTGCTTATACTATAATAAACTACAGTGAACAAGGGTTAAAAATATATATCAGTACGGCTAAAAAAAAAAATCTTGGTATAAACTTTCGCTGTTTGGAAAAAAAAAGTCTATAACTTCCTTCATCAGATATCAAAATAATTTCCTAAGTTAAGTAAATACATTAATCGAGAATAAATAGAAAAAACAATAAAGATCATGACATGTTTTTCAGATTATAGTACCTTTTTTATCCTAAACTTAAGGGAATACAATAATAGAACTAAATCATTATTGCATTCCTTTGTTGTTTCGTGCGTCAGTCAATCAATTAGTCAATCTATCAATAATTCATCCAATTAATCAGTCATACAATCGTTCATTCATTTATTCAATCAGTCAGTTAATCAACCAGTCTACTAGTTAGTGAATTCCGTCTTTCTGTTTCACATTGTCTTTCCCTGATCCTTTATGTGACGATAACACCGATGTACTCCTTGTATTCATAGGTTTGCCTGCGTCTCTCTCTCTCTCTCTCTCTCTCTCTCTCTCTCTCTCTCTCTCTCTCTCTCTCTCTCTCTCTCTCTCTCTCTCTCTCTCTCTCTCTCTCTCTCTCTCTCTCTAGGAAATTCATAAAACGAGACGAGACGTTCCTTTCCACCACAGGAAGAGCAGAATAATCTTCGTTCGTTCCTTCTTTCCTTCTTTTTTTTCCTTCCTGCCTGCCTTCTTTCCCTCCTTCCTTCTTTCCTTCCTTCTTTCTTTCTTTCCTTCCTACCTGCCTTCCTCCTGTTTCCTCGCGACTTAAACTAAAAAAGAAAAAACAAATAAACAAGTAAAGAAAAAAGGAAAAGAACAAATTCTCTGAAGACAGCCAAGGGAAGAGGAGGAAGAGGAGGAGGAGGAGGAGGAAGAGGAGGAAGGAGGAGGAGGAAGTACGGAAGCGAGACAAGACAGACATGAGGGAGAAATTAAGGGAAGGATCACGTGGTAAGATCACGTGGAAGGGTGAGAAAGAGGGGAGAGTGAGGCAGGGAGGGGAGGAGAGGGGAGGAGAGGAAAGGAGAGGAAAAAGAGAGAGAGAGAGAGAGAGAGAGAGAGAGAGAGAGAGAGAGAGAGAGAGAGAGAGAGAGAGAGAGAGAGAGAGAGAGAGATAAGGAGAGGTAGACAAGGGTGAGGGATAGGAGGGAGGGAGGGAAGTGACAGTAGACACGAGCCTCATCACTTTACACCATTGACTTATGCCGGAGAGAGAGAGAGAGAGAGAGAGAGAGAGAGAGAGAGAGAGAGAGAGAGAGAGAGAGAGAGAGAGAGAGAGAGTGTGTGTCTAGGCCGACTTGCACAGTAATGCCACCAAAGAGTCAGACCATTACAGCCCACTAGAGGTGATCTCCTGTCAAAACAACCTCAGTGAGCAGTATCAGCAGCAGTTATCAGATGCCTCGCCTGCAGCATCCGAGGAGACTGTAGAGGGAGGTGTTAGTGGCTCTGTATTGCATGATGGAAGATGCGTGTGGGGGTGATTGACCCGTAAAAACATCGCGTTATTGATGAATGTGTTAATTTGAACACTATTACTATTGCTTTGTGTGATCTTGAAATGTAAACAGTTGATTGGTAACGCTATCTTGATAAACACAAATAGGTTGAGAACTTTGCAATGTTTGATCTGTTTGTAACGCTTGGTTAAGAGAGAAATGTGACGTTTTATTTTGGGGATGAATCAATGTTTGCTTTGTTTAGG
>JAPQNM010000044.1:7866967-7911967 GCA_029783475.1 Metacarcinus magister
GGCTTACTATCAACACATCTTAAGAACTAAACGGACTGGCCTTTTTTTTTTTTTTAGGACTCTCACTCTCTTTCATTAAGGGAGTGGCAAGCTTCTTTTTTTTCCCCCTTTAACTTGTTGTGAAGCACTTGGTCAGTTTTCCCTTTGTTTGAAAAAAGAGAGAGAGAAACTGACGCCCCAAATAGTATCTTTATTCTCAATCTCCAACTCTTTGAAATTAAACACGCCAAGGTTTTTCTCGGTAAAATTTTACTTTATTAACGCTACTTATAACATTAATTATCAAGGATGTTTTGTGTTCCTAATATCATATGTTTAATTATGATATACGTTAATACCGTGGGATTTTTTTCTATACCTAACCTAAGCTAAGCTAATCTAACCTAACCAAACTACCACGTACATTCTCCTCACTACCACGTACATTCTAATCACTGCCATGTACATTCTCCTCACTACCACGTACATTCTAATCACTGTCACCTTCTATCTCCTAAATGTCACGTACAAGGTTAGATCTGGTTACATAAATAAATAAACAAATAAATAAATAAATAAATAAACAAGTAAGGCTTATTCATTTAACGATTAACTTAATTTTTTACAACGATAAAAAAATTACATAACTAAATATATGACGTTAAAAACCAAAAACAACAACACACACAAGAATTGGTGTAAAAAGAAGTGGTGATAAATGGAAGTAATACCGTTGACCCTTTCTTTAACTTTTTTTTGTGTGCATATTACTCGCATGCGAAATATTAGTGATAAAAAATAAAAATAAAAATGTATCCCACGTTCAGCTTAGTCGAGGATTAACAAGCCTCAAATCGCCTTAAACCCTACTACCCCGAAAAAAAATATATAAAATCATCCGTTTCGCGTTCGTCTTTTATTTTTATTTATTTTTATTTATTTATTTATTTTTATTTTGTTCCTCATTCATTCACTGGTTGTAACGCAGACACTTCATGGGTTCCGTTCACCTCACCCACGCCAGCCTGCACGAGCCACCACGCCTGTTATCATCTTGTATTGTATTGAAACGGCGCTACATTTTACACAGGTGCGGGAATGAACAAAATTAATAAAATAGTGAATTAAGTGAAGAAGGAAAAAAAATATATATATAAATGAAAATAATATTGATAATAATAATAATAATAATAATAATAATAATAATAATAAGAAGAAGAAGAAGAAGAACAATAATACCAATCACTCACTCAATGCCTTGCTAAATGTTAAGGAATTTCCCTTCCAGCTCGTCACAACAGCTACGTACTACATCCAGGCTGAGTGAGGACCTGTTTTGGGGAACTGTTTACATCTATACGGGAAAAAAACAGATCAAGTTTGGTCCCCTCCACCCTGTGACACCCCATCCGGGCCTTTCAACCAGTTCGGGCTAGACAACACAACGCAACGAGGAGGGAGGAAAGGGGGGGGGAGGGAGGCTGCAAGGACATATGTTAATGATATGAAGAAAGAAAAAAAAAAGTCACCATCAGCTCCACAATATAGCAGACTCGACTAATAGCAAAGCAACAACACGATAATTATCAAAGGAGAAAAACAGGAAAAGCAACACAAGAAACCTTCACTAACCAAAAAACATCGAGAATCACACACCAACGCAAACACACAAAGAGAGAACGACACCAAAGTAGAAATAATTAGAGGGAGGAAGAAAATTATACACCTGAGCAATATCATTTTCAAATTATCGATCTTGGTACAGATATAAGGCAACGTTGTATTTTCATTTCCAAATTTCAAAGTGATGAAGAGCATGATGTAGTATCGATGTATTGTAGTTGAGCGTCAGACGTGGTGGGTGTCCGGTGCATCAACATGTATTCAGTGGGTTGGTAATTAATATTCACTTGACGGAACACTTCAAAAACTGGTTCTTTCCCAACATACATTTCTGTAATTAAGTTTTAGTGTGTGTACCCAAACAGCGCAGACCCTTGTTATTACGACACAAACGTCCACGTGCCACACACACATACACACACACACACACATACAGGGGCAGCATGGGAGGTGTGAGACAGACGCGACAGACGCCAGCAGGTACTCACGTTGTACGGAGACGAAAACAGGTGACTCCGCCCCTTAACACGCCCCTTGAAGGACACCCGCCGAAGGACACCGCTGCCCCCACACTCCCCAATGGCCCGCGATGCGCATTTATGAAGTGAAGAGGAAATAACGCGCCACACCCGACAACATGAGGAGCCAAGACCCGCTAGTAGTGAAAATAGAGATCGAGTTTTAGCCACAAAGACAAAAGCAACGGATATATGGAGGACAGACAGACATACAGACAGACAGACAGCCATAGAGAGGAGCAGACGAGTGGGCAGAGGAGACGCACACTGTTTAGAGGCCACGTGGTCTGACCAAGAAAAGGAGCGGATCTGTATCACCTAACTCAACATTTTCACTCAATTTAACATCAAGGTAATTTCAACAGAGTCGTTTTTAATAATTACTGTTACCTGTACCAAAGGTGTTCCTAGGAAGGTCATAAGATTTGGTTTCAGGCGGTTTATTTTAATCACACTTCGTCGTTGTCTGGACCCCTTAGCTGCCCCTACCCCCTTAACGCGTCTTCTCCCCCCATTCCCCGACCCCCCTTAGTCCCCCATCTCACTCTCAAGGCCCTGGCAGCATCCGTAAGCACGTTTTCTTGTCAAGATGTTCTGGCGGGATGAAGATTTCTCGCCGTGAGTCCTGCAGCCTCGCTCACACACCAGCCACTCTCCATTCACGGATTGACTCCCTACCCTTTCCCCTCTCACCTTTTCCTGCCCACTCACACACTCCCTCAAGACGCAATTTCACACGACCTACGAACGAATGAACACACACACACACACACACACACACACACACACACACACACACACACACACACACACACACACACACACACACACACACTGAAAGAGAGAGAGAGAGAGAGAGAGAGAGAGAGAGAGAGAGAGAGAGAGAGAGAGAGAGAGAGAGAGAGAGAGAGAGAGAGAGAGAGAGAGAGAGAGAGAGAGAGAGAAAGAGAGAGAGAGAAGAGAGAGAAGAGAGAGAGAGAAAGAGAGAAGAGAGAGAGAGAGAGAGAGAGAGAGAGAGAGAGAGAGAGAGAGAGAGAGAGAGAGAGAGAGAGAGAGGAGAGAGAGAGAGAGGAGAGAGAGAGAGGAGAGAGAGAGAGAGAGAGAGAGAGAGAGAGAGAGAGAGAGAGAGAGAGAGAGAGAGAGAATTGTTAATTGAGGTAACCAGGTACTTCCTAACATCCGGTTGACGTGACATATTTTCAACCGAGCGGGTCAGCTGAGGGCGTGGGATGGATGGGCGTTAAGGGGCAGACGGAAAGGAAAATGGGGGAAAAAGGGAGGGAGGGATGGAAAGGGCGGAGCGGGAAGGGCGGGTCGGAAACATAAAGAGCGACCAACAACGAATTTTCCTGTGTCCTCTCAAACCAAGAGCAGCCCTAGATGGGAGGAGGAGGGGAAGGAGAGGAGGAGGAGGAGGAGGAGGAGGAGGGGTGCACAGCGGTGGAGGGAGAGGGAGAAGGGTAGATGGTTACATAGAAAGTGGGTGGAGGGTAGATGGAAAGGTGCTGAAAAAAAAACCGTCACTCAGGAGGTGCCTCAGCAGTGTGTTTCGTCACCTTCAGGTAAAGTTTAGACACTCCTTGACTCTTGACTCTTGCGGTGATGTGCTTGTCACCTGCTGGCTCTCCTTCTCCCTCTCTCCCTTCCTCTTTCACTTTCTCCTTCTTCTCACACCCTCCTTCCCTCCTTTCATCCCTCATCAGACACGAGAGAACCAGAGTGAGCCAGCATCCATTTCGATAACGAGCTATACAAGTGCCAGGGACGCGCCGACCATGACCTGGACTCAATAATGGGAGCCATGCTTATCGAGCTCGACGCCTTGCAGTGGTTCAATGTGTTCCTAGAATACATCAATACACCTGTGTCAAGGCTGTCCATGGTGGCTGACACTTTTGATTCACACCTGAGTCGTGTGATCCATTTCCTTCTCGCCCGACAATGACGGTGACTTCTCGTTTCCTTGTGTGTCGTCTCGCTGTCGCTGTCAAGAGAGGTCACTAGAGCACACAAGTCAGCGTCAGCCACTTTCTGCAATTCATCCTGCCAGACAGTTATAGTTACTCGTGGCCACGGCGGGGCCACGAATCAAGCACGGGAGGAAGGGAAGTAGGGAGGGAGGCAGGAAGGATGTAGGGAGGCCGGATGAGTACGTAGGGGCAGAAGGGAGGCCAGGATGGGATAAGACCGTGACGTCCACCGCAATCAACCTCAGGTGTGTTACGACGCGGAGTTCCTCATTACGAAGTTCCATTTCCCGCTGAACCCCTGCAGCCTCACCTCCGTGGCGTCGCTTTTCAGCAGACTTAACCTGGCTCTCAAGGCACTTTTAATAACGAACGCCGACTGCTACGCGGAAAATTGCAAATACTTTGCTGTGCTCCAATACGTATCAACCTTCGTGGATCTCCTAGTAATACTTCCTTATTGCTTCCCGTCACTGGCGCTTTCGAGGTGACAGGCAGCCTTGTGTGAAGCTTGTTTGTCCCTCAAGGACCAAACACACGTGCATGGACTCACGACCGGCTGCAAACAGGGCAATAGGCCCCTGAAGGCACCCTCCTGCGGCCCCTCCCGTTAACATTCTCAAAATACAAAGCTGGATAAAAGTCGCTCAACCACAACTGAGAGGAAAAAAGTGGTAACTCTCGGTTTCACTTTCCGTCACACCCTCACGCAAAAACTTCCGTGACGGGATTTAGCTTGGAGTCCAACACTCCCCCTCCAACCTCCCACAACGCTACCTTCCTGGCCCGCTATGCCCCCGCCTCTTCCTCCTAAACAGCCCTTTTATCACTTTCAACTCCGTCCTTTGCCCATGTTTTTCCTGCTATGCCCACGGAAGTATTCGCCCTCAAGCCTTCGTAAGTTCACCTTTACAACACATGCAGTTGAAAATAACTCGGTAAAAAAATGTAGAAACGAAAACGGTCGCCATTCCTACGCCATTCCTTCAGGCGCCCGTCCTCAGAAGCAGTAAGAAAATGCGTTCTTTGTGTTCACAGAGACGTCTTGTGTCTCGCCGACCAGCATCCGCATGAATTTCCTGAAGGTTGCGTCAGGCATGCCGCTGAGCGTCTATAGAGAGTAAAAGTGGCCAGCAAACACGTGTGTACCAACGCGGGCACCAAGGTCCGCGCCACACACACACACACACACACACACACACTAACTCACACACAAACACACACACACACACACACACACACACACACACACACACACACACACACACACACACACACACACACACACACACACACACACAACACACACACACACACACACACACACACTAACACACACACACACACACACACACACACACTAACACACACACAAACACACACACACACACACACACACACACACACACCAGCATACCACCACACGTACGATGACCGAGCCCCGCCCATGCACTCCACCCACACGCCCACCCTCGTAACAGTTCTTCCCACCTAACACCTTTGGACTCAACTAACTGTCTTGCATTCGTGTGAATAGTGCTCAGTCTCCTCCCCTGCCCCTCCTTCCCATCCCTCTCTGCCCCACACTCATCCCTTCCTCAACCCTTGTATCCCCTCCCCCTCCCCCACACTTGTCCCCCACCCTCAGCCTTCATTCTGCTTGTGGTCGAGATTATGAGCAACAACAAGGTCGCTTCGGTAAAACTAAAATATCATGATTACTCAAGTGTCACGGGCAGACAGTTATCAGGCGTTGCAGCAGGAAAACTGCGTCGCGCTGAAAACGAAGACCAAAGCTGAAAGTGAGAGTGAGAAGAGCATTTATTAAAACGGTGAGGTTGGCGAGGAGCGAAGGGGAAGGGGACAGGGGACAGGAGGCGGCGGCAAGGCTAGCGGGCGCACCTTCACCCGCTGCCAAGGTGAGCCGCCCCCCGCCTCGGTACCTCACGACGGAGGCGCTGAAGACAAGGTCGAATGCAAGACAGAATCCCGCTTCTGCTTTAAACTTTGATCTTAGGAGACACGCGGCTTCCTGGAGCGAGTCCCGACGAGGATGAGGACGAGGCGCCGTCACACTTACGATCATTACAACTAAAATCACACCAAGACGTGACAACAATACGATCCTTCACGAGCCACACGTCAAGACCCAGGTCCCAAAACTGTCAAATAAGATGACAAAAAAAAAATCACTGACCTCCTCTCACGGCCGTCAACCATTGTCTAAACCATAAGAATAAATGAAAAAAGTATTCTCAATGTCAAACACTGATATTATACGAGTAAAAGAAATAATCATAATGACATCATTGTATTAGACTGTCAGGAGTCATCTATCTGTGTCAAGGCTGCCTCGTCGCCATAACACCTTCCCAAGCAGCCCAGATTGTCCTTCCTGCGCCACGCCTCTCTGCTTGGCTGTTTGGCTCGCGAACCGGCCGGCCACAGCAGGCGTCCCCCTTCCCTGATGCATTAGCGAGGCCACCAAGTTGTGAGGACAGGTTGGCCAGACGAAGGAAAAGAGGTAGGAAGGAGAGGTAAAAATGAATAAGAAAACAGGAATTATGGGACTCTGAAATGAGGAAGTAAAGTTTGTGTTAAACCTTGCATACACACGCACGTACCACACATCATTATTGACTGAAGATGATGATTTTTCTGAGACTTTCCTGCAGGGTTGATGAAGGGAAGCAGCAACGAAAACCCCTATGAGAATGAAGGGCGTGTTCGGGTGTTCGGACGACAAAATATACAAAACAGTGTGGAGTGTGTGAGGCAAGCACCTACACATCTCACACTATGAATGAATGAGAGAAATGCAAATCTGAGGCAGTGAGAGTGAAAGAAACAGTAAGGAAGGATGGCAGGAAAAAATATATAAAAAGACAAATGAAGGGGAAGGATGAAGGACTGTCGTGCTGAGGTGTGCGGGAAGAAGGAAGAGACAAAGCTTCTCTGTGGGGGATGTAAAATATATACTGGACGTGTCGAGAGGAGAAGGAAGTGAGAAAGCCTTCATCTCTCCTGTAGGAAGACCAGCTTCTTACACACCACGTCCGGCAAACCCACAAGGCCACCGCCGCCACTGTCCGCCCGATGCACCCAAGGCCTCGCACACTAATAATTGCAGTTTATAGACCAATTTATTTGACGTTGTATAGATATAAGTATTTATTTTACTTCAAGGCTTTCAGAGTGTGGGTGGAGTACTGACCCTTACCCCTTCACCTCACCCCACCTTCATCCCTTCTCCTGCCCCTCCCTTCCTCTTACACCTACTACTGCATCGTCCTTCTTCCTCAAGGGTGTTGCATCGGTGCCCAAGGATAATGTAGGTGCGCTCAAGGATGCAGCAAAATAACGAGGGGAAGCTGTACAAAGGCTGCTGTTGATCGTGGATGAGATACGGACAAACCCCGAGTCTCGTCCTTGTCGCTGTTGAACGTCACGAGGTAATGATCATTTTCAGTTTTGTTTTCCTCAATTTTTTGCTTGCGTGCCGATCTTCTGCGTTCCTCGTCACCCTCGTCAAAAGCATCATGTGCCCTTCCGTAAGACAAGGCCGAGGAAAGAAGAAGTACAGGAAGGATGCTCTGACACGTGCACACAAGGAAACGAGTCTTAATGGTGATCCTTATTGGCGGAGGGCGTGGGCGTTCGAGAGGTCGGAAGTCACTGATCCAAGGGTGATGACACTCATGACACAGTGCGGCAAGGGAGGAGCAGCGGCACCCTTAACGCACAAGTAAACACACGCTGTCCATTGCCTCACCCCAGACGGCCGTTCAGCTGAGCCTTCCGACACACCTCATGAATGGGTAATGAATATCTGAGCCGCGAATAGTAACTGTTCAAAACTGGTTAGCCTTGAAGAGGAAAAGCCTTGCAGCAGTTCCTCCCAAGACAGCACTGAGAGATGAGGAGGGAGGGGATGGGGAGGGGGTTAGTTGAGCCATTAAGATAAACGATAACATCAGACCTTTATTCCCTTCTTCTCCCTTGCGCTCCTCCCTCTCTTCCCTCTCTTCTTCTTGACCCAAGACGAACCCAGATTCGACCCCACACACGTGCCGCTCTGGGACGGCGAACTCTCAATATTCCTAACGCTTGGATCCGAAGAAAAACAAGTAAAACAAATCATTATGGATGTGTTTGCCTTTACATTGGCGTGCTTATGAGTAATGGCGATGTGACGGGGAAGGAGGACATGGGACGTAAAAATGAAGTGCAGTGACGACCTTCCTTTCCCTCCTCCTTCCCTCCTTCCCTCCTTCCCTCGGCGGCAACAGGTGTAATAACGAGTCAACGCGGTAGTTGCCAGTCACCCGTCGAGCCGGAGGAAGGAAGAGGCTGGGTAGCGGTGCAAGTGACGTAGGTAGGTAGGTAGGTTGGTAGGTAGGAAGGGAGGGATGGTGGGAGAGGCTGGCTCGTTCCTCACCAGCCAACCTTGAGTAACGGTAGGCGGCCTTGCACAGGTCCTCTCCTCCTCCCCTCCTCTCCCCTCTCCTCCCTTATCCCCTCTCATACATAAATTTATCCCACCTACCTCACACACACTCACACACACCTCTCTAAAAACATACACGCATGTAGGAACGTAAACACACACATGCACATGCAAATTACATACCCCATCCACTATACACACGCACACACACATACTACACACACACACATACACTCACTATACATCCCTATCCACGATTTTTTCTTCTGTCCAGTATATATATATGTCACGTCCTTCAATCAACCTTACTACACTCCACCCGAACGCTTCTTATTCCTTGCCCTCGTTCCCTTACACCCTATCGTCCGCCACCTGCACCCACCACCACCACCACCACCACCACCACCACCGCCCACTCAGCCCTCACAGTACCCACGCACTTCGGCACAAATCGATGTCTGCCACCCGCTTGCCACCGCCACACACCTTGGTCGGCAGGAAGCCAAGGGTGACTTTAATGGCTTTGTCCTCAGCACTAGTTTACTTTTTTTTTCTCTCTCTCTTTCTGATCGTGTTTGATGACATCGATCACTATGATGCAGTTCGACACATACGACGGCTCCTTCCCCTCCTCCCAGGCTCCAAGGATAGATTGATGTTTGTGTGTGTGTGTGTGTGTGTGTGTGTGTGTGTGTGTGTGTGTGTGTGTGTGTGTGTGTGTGTGTGTGTGTGTGTGTGTGTGTGTGTGTGTGTGTGTGTGCTTGCTTAGGGTGTTGTTATGGGCGTACTACGCGGCCCTACATAGGTGGCATGACCTTCCCGCCCTCACGTTAGAGCACAAGAAACTTTTCCCTTGAGGCGACAACGACGAGGGCAGCCACGCCACGCCACGCCACGCCGAGACGCTGACCTCCTGCTAGCCCTGCCAGGACGCGGAGGCCAACACCACCAACAAAAACATCATACAACAAAAAGACCTATTACACTGGTGCTGAGGTCTATAAATAAATGACAATCCATAAAAAGTCAATCAACTCCTGACTATCGGAACGTAATGGTACAGCTTCAAGGTCACCGGTAAACTAGTCTTATGTATTTACTTTTCACTGTTTCCACTGACCTTCCTGCTCTGTCCTTGTTGGGTTCTTGCTGAGAGATATAAGTTAACTCTTCAAGGCGACGGCCGCGGCCACTCCCCACACATCCACCTGCCCGCCCACCTGCCTGCCCACTCTACCTCATTATTGGATATAATTATTATTATCATTATTAGTATTATCAATATTATTACTTTTATCATTATTTTTATTTTATCGTTATCATTATTATTATTATTATTATTATTATTATTATTATTATTGTTATTATTATTATTATTATAATTAGTATCATTATAACATTATTACTAGTAATAGTAGAAGTATTAATATTATTATTATTATTAACATTATTGTCATTATCAGTATTATTGTCATTACTATAATCATCATAGTTGTTGTTGTTATAACAAACAACAACAACAACAACTACTATTATTACTACTACTACTACTACTACTACTACTACTACTAGTAGTAGTAGTAGTAGTAGTAGTTGTAGTAGTAGTAATCGTCATAGCTTTTTTTTCCCAGCTAATTGCACTTATGAAGTAGATAATTTCTGACCTTTCGAAGCAAATGTATATATATATATATATATATATATATATATATATATATATATATATATATATATATATATACACACACACACACACACACACACACACACACACACACACACACACACACACACGTGGTCACAAGGCCCTGCCGGCGTGCCAGATCACACCTGCCCTTGGCTACGACTCTACCTGTTTCTATTGCATGAACCTCGACCCCAGGACCTCCTAATTGTAAGCTGAGAACAGTAATCACTAGGACACCAGGCTGCTATTATTATGATGATGATGATGATGATGATGATGATGATGATGAAAATAATAATGATAATAATAATAATAATAATATTAATAATAATAATAAATATGTGAATACAGAAACAATGAATAAAAAGTTTTTATAATCCCATGAACTTGTCGCGCATCGCTAAACATTCACCAATTGTCTATACTCACACATCTTTTACATGCATCCAAAACATTGTCCAGCTGTCTCTTAATTAAGGTAATTTTACATAAACACTTAATCTATACGACACACAATAACATATACTTAGTCGTGATAACATAAGTAAAATAACATAAAAGAAAAACAATAAACAACACGATAAGGTAGAAAGGTACAGATGAGTTCACTTCACGGGTACGCAGCTGCCTCCAATTACTGCGCACGGAATTACGCAAATCCTCACATAAAATCAGTCACTAACGGCGCCCCACCGACCCACCGTTGGATGGTAATTATCACTAAATCAAATACTGCTCATTAAATGTTCCAAAGGTCACAGTCCATCATATGTGTGGCTGATTAAGGGTTTTGTATTGCATGTTTCTTCCCCAGGTAGTGATAGGGCCACCTTTGGGGCAAACAGTGGCTTGGCGCCGCCTCAGTGTGGGGTTGAGGCGCGGCGGTGCTGTCAAGTTGGTACGTATCAAGGTTTTCGCACTAATCAAAGAACGTAGCCAACGCCTTCTTGACCTCGGTGATGCTCGGAGGCGTTCACCACAAGGAAAAACAAAAGATTCGTCTTACCTTTGCTTCCCACTCAGGCCTCTGTGGTGCCCTGCCCTGCCCTCCCCTGTCCGCAGCGCAGTCACATCAGTCAATTCGTCTATGTCTGGGCTCGTGTCTGTACCCAGCAGCCACAGTGGGAATTGTATACAGCTGTAAAAATAAATGTCAAGAATATTATAAACTTCCTTCTTTTACCTTACTTGAACTCTTTTATTTAGAGTCCTAAGATATGGTATTTACAGTTACGGCGTAGAAGAATTCTTAATCCTTATACTTCTTCAGAAATCCGTTGTTCCATCATATGTAGTTCTTGTATATTTTATTATAAGTAGTAATAATTAACATAATGAAGCCAGGGGCTATATAATAAAAATGAACTTCTAAAGATTATATTACATTGGTAGAGAACTTCCGGCATAATTTTCATAATCCTTCATGGCCGGCAGAAAATACTCCTCCCCCACAGTGGGAACTCTTGCCATAAAAAATAAAGTCAAGAGGCTTGGAAATAGAGGTTGAGACGCAGCTTCAGTGCCGTTCACCCGACGAGTGAACAGTCATCTTTACCACACGAAAAAATAAAAGCAAACATCACTAGTATATAAGCTAAGAGAGAGTGGTTCAAGAAGAGAAAGGAGAAAGGAGAAAGGAGTAATAGCTGGACCGACCAGGTGGAGAACGAGAGGAGGAGGAGGAGGAGGAGGAGGTTGGCACTGTTTCGATTGCAAATATTAACATCCAAGGATCGGAGGCAGGCAGGTCGTCGTTCATTAAGGTGGGGTTGGGGTGGGAAGGTCTGTTGCCTCCACTCCTCGTCCCATGACCCATTCACCTCCACCCATCCACCGCCCAAAGCCTTCACCCTTTCACACATAATACAGAAGGTTTCTCTTGATGTTTTCGCTGAATATTGATGATTCTCATTTCCTAATGCTTTTGTTACATTTAATGCATAATTATACACATTTCCGCTGTTGTTATGACAACTGTAATGAGTTGACCTTGAGCATAAGGAGAGTAGGAAATACACAGGTATTAAACAGTTTTGTGATATTACAGCCCAAATGGCCTATATTGTTAATACCAGTTCGAGTATTCGTTCACGACGACCATTAGCCGAGGCGTGAAACAGGAAAGCGTGAGAGAGTATTTGTCCATTACAATATGTTGCAGTAAAGCTGGTGAAGTGGAAGTGCGTCCCTGCTGCCCTCTCTCGCCCCTTTAGTATTCAGTCGCCGGCACGAGGATGCACCTCGCTGTCTAAACTTACTTCAGGAAGCATCGAGGATTGTCACCACTCATCCGACTCGACCATCTTGTTATCTTTCCTTTTACGTTTAATTCTGCTTCTCGTCTTAATGACTACCATGGTGTTGTACTTCACTACCGTTTTCTCCAGGAAGCTTTTACAAACAAATAATTTCAAATCGAAGCAGTGACACCTTCCCTCCAAGGATGGACGTGCATGTCTAGCAGCTTCGTGATAATTTAGGAAGCGAGGAAGATCACACACCAAGCCATCAATGTTACTGATGCTTGATACAACATGTGACTTTCAATGATATCGCTTAGCCAGCTTATTCTGATTGTTCATCTTACCTGGTTGGTTATACGGAACTATTTACTTTATCACTAGGTTATCTATGTGTTGTGGTGGTGGGGTCCATTACTGTTGTTACACGTGGCGAGGTGCTCATTAACATATTCATCCCCAGCTTTTGTGTGTAACATGTTAATTTTGAATCTATGACATATTACGATGGAATAAGACATGTTCACTGTAGAACGTGCTATACTTCAATATATATAAAGACACTCGTAAAAAATGTGAATGTTTCTTGACCATTAATGTCTTTACGACCTCTACTAAGCAATTCACAATACGTATTTCAGGTAGTAATATTATTTCAGAATTAATGAACATAAGTACCCTCACCTATCTTATCAATAAGTACCTAAATATTGTTTCTATGAGGTCCTCCAGTGTGAAGCGAGGGAGGCCGTTGACTGCACCACGTGGTAAATAAACTAACTGGTGGTCACTGGAGATTTACGCTTTTTCTACAACCATAAAATCTAGAATTATGTAGTCAAAATATCGACTTTTTCACTTAGAAAAAATCATATTACCATCCACTTACATTGATAATAAACATAAAACTTCTTTCTATTTATGCAATGTTTTTTTTCCTATATTGCGTTTTCAGATATACGTCACGTATGTATTCAGACAATACTTTGTAAAGCATATTTAAAAGCAACAGTTAACTAGTCTACTCAGTAAACTGCTTCGGGAAGAGATTTATGTGTAAGTCAACCTAAATACTTGCCTTTTCACGTAGGTTAAGCCCCCGACTCTTTGAACTTATGTTTGGGCACTGAATCCTAGGCTAGGGTCCAACTTAAAGAGAGAACCAGGACCGTCATGTAACTCAGCAGACCCATACGACCTTAGCTACTCATTCCTGGGAAACTGTACTTCCATTATAATACAACTGCCTATGGGAAAACATAGGAAAAAACGTAACTAGAGCGTCCAGTGACTCAAGGCTTCGAAGCTGTTTCAATCAACAACGCCTAACACCCCTACATAACACCAGATTATGCCTGTGTCATTCAGGATCATGTCACCCAAAGTTTTATACCATATAGTGCCCGAAAACTACCATTTAAAGGTAATCAGATGCTACAAACTTCTACTCACTGCCTTACCACTCGAACGTCCACCCTCTCGGCGTCGTCCGTCGGCAGACTGGCTGGCTAAGGCTGAGGCTGAGGGTGGCTGCCAGCGGGGTTCATAGGAAGAACTACTCGACGGAGTGATGGCTGGCTGCTACACCTCACACACAGATGGCGCTGCACCGTTGCTTAGTATTACTATTATATTATTATTACTATTGATAATTTTTATTATTATCATGGGTGTAGCTCTTGTTAATATTATTGGTGTTGCTCTTGTTAATATTATTGGTGTTGCTTTTGTTATTATCATTGGTGTTGCTTTTGTTATTATTATTGGTGTTGCTTTTGTTATTATCATTGGTGTTGCTTTTGTTATTATCATTGGTGTTGCTTTTGTTATTATCATTGGTGTTGCTTTTGTTATTATTATTGGTGTTGCTTTTGTTATTATCATTGGTGTTGCTTTTGTTATTATCATTGGTGTTGCTTTTGTTATTATTATTGGTGTTGCTTTTGTTATTATCATTGGTGTTGCTTTTGTTATTATCATTGGTGTTGCTCGTTATTATTAGTTTTTTTTGCTATTATTACTATTATAGTTGTTTTTATTTTATAAATTATTATTTGTAGTAGTTATTCTTAGCATTTGTATTTCATTGTTTTTTTCTGATGGAATAGTTGTCTCAACCTTGTTCATTTGTTTTTCTGTGGCAAGCTTTGTGGATGCGTTCAGCCATCCCAAGGTTTTATTTTTTTATCTTTCCTTTAATACCTCAGACATTATGGATAAACATAACAAATATATATTCTTTGCACATTTATTTTAAGACTCAAAATTTGAACTCCCAAATATTACAAAAATGTACATACAAGCACACGGTGGAACTATTTGTTATGACAAACTTATCTTCATAAGATTACAGTAAGAACTAGCATGATGCAATGGCAATAATAATATTGACAATAATAATAAAGATGACGGCATAACAAACAGTTCGCCAGACACGGCTAAATAATAATAATGACATCGAGATCTAGCAATGGGTGATGAGCGAGTAATGAGAAATGAGGATGACTCTGGTCCACGAGGGTGAGACTCATGAGGGTGAGGCAGCATGAGGCGATGAATACTGAACTAGGTACATCACTAGGCTCTCGCCCGGCGGGGACTTGTGCTTCCCCGCCTCACAAGCTGGGCGGGGCGGGCAGCCAGTTTCATGGCCACCTGAGGCGGCCAAAATCGCGGGCGGGTTTAGACTGACGCCCGCCCGCTGTACACGTCTTGCTTCTGTGCGGGCGGATCGGGAGCAGGCGGCGCCGCCCCTCCTTCCATCACCGGTGCCGAGTTGGGCGCCACGTCACCGCGTGCTCCAGGACCCTCCCGCACACGGCGGCGGCTACTTGCGCTCTTCCAATTTGTCAGGAATTCTTCTGTCTCTCTGATTGCCGCCGCTTCTGCTGCTCGCTCTATTTTCCATCAGTCCGCCTGAGAGTGAGAATATCGGGCCACACAGTGGCTTTGTACTCGGGTAAGCGCTGTCCAACCCTACATTACGCTTCCAGGATAAATTTCTGGGGGGTTGGGGGCGGCGTCTTTTTGGAAAGGTTGAGCGGCTGCGAGTCTGCAATATCGACTTGAAGTTCAACCATGGGCGACGAAGTCGTTCTCTGGTGGGGCTGAGCGCCCATGCCAGACATATGGATCTCCATGCCCTGAGACGGAGATGGGGAGGATGCACCTGACGATGGGGAAGGCTGCGCCCCGAGGCCCATAGGTGTTGTTGACATTCTGGGCTCGTAGTTGCGTGAGGGTGTGGGTGTTGTGAGAAGATGGACACGCGGCTGAGCTGTGACGGTGGGCTGCATAGGACTCATACTTCCGCTCCTGCTGCTGCTGCCCCTCAAGGATGGGCACGACCATGATGAAACTGGAAGCTGAAGGCGATCCATGGCGGGCTGTGGGACGTAGTAAGGGGCTGGTGACACTCGGGACCCTGATGGTAACCGTTCCCGGACCTCGTTGCGCATGATCATGGAGTGCAGGATGTCAGCCCGACGCATCGTATTCTCAGAGATCTTTGAGCCTTCAAGCAGGGTCCTGGCGAGGGTGGAGTGTGAAGCAGCCAAGCTGGGGCTGCACAGAGTGGAGGCCAGGGTGGAGTGGGTGGCGGAGAGGGAGGATGAGCTTTGGGGAGGCTGGGCCAGGGTCTGGGCCAGAAGGGAGGGGGTGGGCTGGGAGGAGTGAGGCTCTTCTTCCCGACGCAGAGCTCGGAACTTCTTGTGGGGCTTGTAAGCCTCTTCCATGAGCAGGTCAGTGTTGATGATGGGGGGAGCCTGTAGGGCGCGGCGCAGCACAGACATGTCCTCCTCGCGATCTTCCTCACTCTTTTCGTCGATGGACGAGCGTGGAGATGAACAAACTGATGGTGACGAGAGCTTGTCGCTGCGGTCTGTTCCACTCTCGATGCCGGAATCGTCTGGACTGTCGGATTTTCTTTTGCTGAAGGGACATTTAAGGGGTGACTGTAGCCTCGTCCCCGGAAGAAGCGCCCTCTGAATTGTCATGACGGCGGCGAACCAGTGGGAAGGGTGTAGCTCTTGTTATTATTATTGGTGTAGCTCTTGTTATTATCATTGGTGTTGCTTTTGTTATTATCATTGGTGTTGCTTTTGTTATTATCATTGGTGTTGCTTTTGTTATTATCATTGGTGTTGCTTTTGTTATTATCATTGGTGTTGCTTTTGTTATTATCATTGGTGTTGCTTTTGTTATTATCATTGGTGTTGCTTTTGTTATTATTATTGGTGTTGCTTTTGTTATTATTATTGGTGTTGCTTTTGTTATTATTATTGGTGTTGCTTTTGTTATTATTATTGGTGTTGCTTTTGTTATTATTATTGGTGTTGCTTTTGTTATTATCATTGGTGTTGCTTTTGTTATTATCATTGGTGTTGCTCGTTATTATTAGTTTTTTTTGCTATTATTACTATTATAGTTGTTTTTATTTTATAAATTATTATTTGTAGTAGTTATTCTTAGCATTTGTATTTCATTGTTTTTTTCTGATGGAATAGTTGTCTCAACCTTGTTCATTTGTTTTTCTGTGGCAAGCTTTGTGGATGCGTTCAGCCATCCCAAGGTTTTATTTTTTTATCTTTCCTTTAATACCTCAGACATTATGGATAAACATAACAAATATATATTCTTTGCACATTTATTTTAAGACTCAAAATTTGAACTCCCAAATATTACAAAAATGTACATACAAGCACACGGTGGAACTATTTGTTATGACAAACTTATCTTCATAAGATTACAGTAAGAACTAGCATGATGCAATGGCAATAATAATATTGACAATAATAATAAAGATGACGGCATAACAAACAGTTCGCCAGACACGGCTAAATAATAATAATGACATCGAGATCTAGCAATGGGTGATGAGCGAGTAATGAGAAATGAGGATGACTCTGGTCCACGAGGGTGAGACTCATGAGGGTGAGGCAGCATGAGGCGATGAATACTGAACTAGGTACATCACTAGGCTCTCGCCCGGCGGGGACTTGTGCTTCCCCGCCTCACAAGCTGGGCGGGGCGGGCAGCCAGTTTCATGGCCACCTGAGGCGGCCAAAATCGCGGGCGGGTTTAGACTGACGCCCGCCCCCTGTACACGTCGTGCTTCTGTGCGGGCGGATCGGGAGCAGGCGGCGCCGCCCCTCCTTCCATCACCGGTGCCGAGTTGGGCGCCACGTCACCGCGTGCTCCAGGACCCTCCCGCACACCGCGGCGGCTACTTGCGCTCTTCCAATTTGTCAGGAATTCTTCTGTCTCTCTGATTGCCGCCGCTTCTGCTGCTCGCTCTATCTTCCATCAGTCCGCCTGAGAGTGAGAATATCGGGCCACACAGTGGCTTTGTACTCGGGTAAGCGCTGTCCAACCCTACATTACGCTTCCAGGATAAATTCCTGGGGGGTTGGGGGCGGCGTCTTTTTGGAAAGGTTGAGCGGCTGCGAGTCTGCAATATCGACTTGAAGTTCAACCATGGGCGACGAAGTCGTTCTCTGGTGGGGCTGAGCGCCCATGCCAGACATATGGATCTCCATGCCCTGAGACGGAGATGGGGAGGATGCACCTGACGATGGGGAAGGCTGCGCCCCGAGGCCCATAGGTGTTGTTGACATTCTGGGCTCGTAGTTGCGTGAGGGTGTGGGTGTTGTGAGAAGATGGACACGCGGCTGAGCTGTGACGGTGGGCTGCATAGGACTCATACTTCCGCTCCTGCTGCTGCTGCCCCTCAAGGATGGGCACGACCATGATGAAACTGGAAGCTGAAGGCGATCCATGGCGGGCTGTGGGACGTAGTAAGGGGCTGGTGACACTCGGGACCCTGATGGTAACCGTTCCCGGACCTCGTTGCGCATGATCATGGAGTGCAGGATGTCAGCCCGACGCATCGTATCCTCAGAGATCTTTGAGCCTTCAAGCAGGGTCCTGGCGAGGGTGGAGTGTGAAGCAGCCAAGCTGGGGCTGCACAGAGTGGAGGCCAGGGTGGAGTGGGTGGCGGAGAGGGAGGATGAGCTTTGGGGAGGCTGGGCCAGGGTCTGGGCCAGAAGGGAGGGGGTGGGCTGGGAGGAGTGAGGCTCTTCTTCCCGACGCAGAGCTCGGAACTTCTTGTGGGGCTTGTAAGCCTCTTCCATGAGCAGGTCAGTGTTGATGATGGGGGGAGCCTGTAGGGCGCGGCGCAGCACAGACATGTCCTCCTCGCGATCTTCCTCACTCTTTTCGTCGATGGACGAGCGTGGAGATGAACAAACTGATGGTGACGAGAGCTTGTCGCTGCGGTCTGTTCCACTCTCGATGCCGGAATCGTCTGGGCTGTCGGATTTTCTTTTGCTGAAGGGACACTTAAGGGGTGACTCTGTGGCCTCGTCCCCGGAAGAAGCGCCCTCTGAATTGTCATGACGGCGGCGAACCAGTGGGAAGGGTGGGCGCAGCTCGGTGTAGCCAGAAATTTCGCTGCCGCATATGGACTCGCCGGAGCTTGCAGACTCTCCTGAGTAGATGGACTCAGAGCAGGAGACTGGGGAGCGCATGGCTTCGTCTGCGGCGCAGGATGAAGATGGGGAGCCTACACTGCTCTCTTGCTCCATGCTCCAGGAGGACCGTGAGTCGTCCCAGGGTCCTGCTGTGGCTGCTGCTGTGTGCTCTGTCATCTTGTACTTAAGTAGCTTTTCGGAGTGGAGAGTGTTGAGTGTGCGCAGGTCCGGGATCTTAGCCAACAGCTCACGATGCAGGCTGGGGTTCTCTGGGTGGTGCTTGGATACCACGGACTGGAGGCAGTTCACAAGATGCCTCTGAACGCGTTCCACGAGCTCTGCGTTGCGAAGCCCTGGTCTGTCGGGAGCCAAAACAACTACTGCGCAGAAGAGTGCAAGTTCGGCATCACTGAGGCACAGACTGTTGAGGCGCTCAGCAAAGTCGAACATGGAGTCTACGAGGAAACGTGCGTTGACTGATGTGTGCAAAGCCTCGCGACGCAGCAGCTGCCCGTTGAGGCACAGCATGGTGTTGGTGCGGGCATCAAACATGGCTGCCAAGCGCACCAGCAGCACCTCGAACACTCCCGCCTTGAGCAGCGTGACCTGATCCTCCTGTGGCAGTTGCTGGAACCCAGGCAAGCGCTTGGCGAACTCCACGACACCGCGGATAGCTGGTGAGAAGCGCTCGCTGAAGTCCTGTACAAGTTCCTGCTGGCCATGGAGGGGCACTGGCCGGGGGTTCAGTGGGCACGCCTGTTGAAGAAAAGAAAGCAAAGGTTAGATGCTGGAACATTCTCGCTAAGTCTTGGCAATATATTGCAAAGAATGAAAGTTCCTAACTAAGCTAAAGTATCCACTAAGCTTTTGTATATGCAATCCAGCTATATCCTGTCAACAAAGTATCTAGCGTATGGCCATCCCTGCATTGCCCCCTTCCCCCCCCCCACCTTCGCACCAAAGCTGGAGTTAAACGCTGCACAATGATCGACTGGGTCTAGACCCATCCTCCTTTACCCTTTTCAAGGGCAAGTCTCTGCCCAGACAGCGTCCAGTCTCCGCAGCCAGGCGCTGTTTGCGGATGTCCTTCACGTGTCCTCTGATAACCCAGTGTTACGTCCGACCTTCAAACAACCTCCGATAACCCTCGAGCGAACAACCCCAGCCACCCCGAGAGGCAGAGCCGGGCTGAGGACATCATCACCTCGTTAACAAGTCGTGTAAACAATTTACAAAATCAAGAGCCGCTTTGAGCTGCTATCAGAATATACAAGTGGTCACGAGGAAGAAGGAACCTAATAAAAGAATGAAGTAATATACTGACAACGGCCTCGAATAATTACCAATTGTGAAGGAATGAGACTTTCATTGATTATTTCACCTTCTATATTCATGTGATTCTTTTTTTTTTAAGGAGCAGCAGAGGTGTAGAAAAAACTACAAACAAGGTGAGCAAAAGCTCAAATCATCCTCGTCATGAAGTGGAAACGTCTCCCCAACCCTCTTCATAAATCGATTATGACACCTCTTAATACTGACAACCGCCTCATGCGTTTAAGACGACTGGTATTGCTTCCCTCACAAGTTCTCAAGTAAGTCGTTTTCCGGTCACGTGCCAGAAGCCGACAGTGCGGCTGGCGCGCTGGATGACTGGTTGGCAGCGTAGCTGCTTGTTTGGCGGGTATATTTGGCGGGCTCGGTGACCTTGACAGAGAGGGCACACCAAGGCCGATGTTTGAAATTAAATACTCACCACGTGTCCATTTTAAAGTACCAGTTAAATTATACATAATTAATTCCGTAGGTAAATTGTGCCTGCTCAGCGTCCTCCAGCCTGTAGCAGCTAGAGGAGGGGAGGGAGTGTAGAGTGGAAAGACGTGAGGCGCAACGAAGTTCCCTCATACTTAGTAGCGAGGTTCTGGCCAAACCCAGTCCCCAGCATCGACCATGCCGCCGATCCTTGCGTCAGCCTCACTTTGTCCTGGCCTTCAGCTGGCGGTCCCATTCAGTCTCTCCGCAGGACCGCCACCTGGACTCTCGTCACCCCCCACGGTCTACCCTCCACTGGCTGCCAAACGCGTCAGTTTAAGACGCCCGACCAATGTAATCCATAGTGGATGAAGCCGTCGAGGTTTGATGAGTCATGGAAGACTGCATTCATTATGACGCGAGTCACGTGTATTGAGGAGACGCCAAAGGCTGGAGCTTCTGCTTCTCCTTCGAGCAGAGAATGTTTGGCTAATAACGCGGCAACAGATGTCTGGGGAACTGTTGGGCGGTTCTGTAGCCATCACAGGAATTTCCCGTCGTCGTGCCCCTTCCCTCAGTCCCCCCCGGCGTCCGATCAATAATCGCCGTGCTAAATGCGTGTCAATAGTACTTGTGGATAAAATGAGGTCTGGTCAAGAGTGCTGACACGTAACACCTGACTGCAGCTCCGTAGGGAAGTCTACGAATGTTCAGACTCCATGATAAGCTATACTTAAGACCTTATGTGACTGACGATGGAAGGATTAGACACAAAGAAATAACCGCGCTATGCTGGCCTTTGTGTTGTGTATGACAGCCATCGCCCGCCACGAGCTGCCCCACCGGCGAATCGGCAGACAA
This sequence comes from Metacarcinus magister, assembly GCA_029783475.1. Classification (NCBI taxonomy): domain Eukaryota; kingdom Metazoa; phylum Arthropoda; class Malacostraca; order Decapoda; family Cancridae; genus Metacarcinus; species Metacarcinus magister. Next base: position 7,888,509 of record JAPQNM010000044.1, read on the forward strand.
GCGAGGAAGGGAAGGTCAGCCTTAATGAGCTTCATGATGAAGGCGGATGCACTCGCCTCAACCTTTCCCGCCCACTCCCCCACCTACTAAAAATGCTATCCACCGGAATCATCTATTCCTTTAAAAAAAACAAAAAAAACGACCTCCCTGACTCCCCTCAAAAATTTCTACTCACCCTTCTAACTCCACCTTTGTCCTCTAACCTATAACCGACCACGCGTCCCTGACACTGTCCTTGTGAACCCTCACCAGATGTTAAACGACAGTTGTGCAGACAGAGAGGCAGCCAAGCCGCCCGCCGGCCAACCAACCATCTCGGCGGCCACAAGACTCGAGGCGCCACAGGCTATGCAACCTTGGGTGTTCCCGACGTGCATCTGCTAATTCGGGGAGTCTCACGCAATCCCTGACTCTTGCCCAAAGTTCAGTCAGCGTTAATCGAGAATTCTGGCATCAACTCATTGCCCCCGCCCTCTCCATACCCATGCATCGCGGCAAAGTGACGTGACTCGTCCAAGTTTGTGATGAGCAAAACGAGGAGTCGAAGCCGTGTTTGAGGGGCTAAGGTAGCGTGAGGAGATTTGTATGAGTGTGTGGGGGGGGGTGAGGTTATAAGGGTGATCCCGGTACGCCCTCTACGCGACCCAGTCCAAGGTTATGAGTGACGTCACACCAGAGTAAGGGAGCACGCGCGCATGCACACACCCGCGCTTATCCTTTCTCTGGTATTTCCGGTCTCAGCGTGTCGCGTCCCGGCTGTCACTCCGGCCAAGCCTCATCGTTGTTTTGCGCCGCAACACAATGAATAGCAACCATAGACATTGCACCTTTAATTTGACAAAAAAATGGCTCACTAACTAACGCAACTCCACACGAGAGGAGTTCTCTCACCCGCCCCTCCCATCATTGTGTAAGGTCAAATGAGCTAATGTAATATTTGCCATCAAACCGGTCAGTTGAGTGTATGTGTGTGTGTGTGTGTGTGTCGAATCAAGCCATTCACCCGGTGTAGACCTGTGTAGCAGCTGGTGGTACAGGGGTGAAACATCAATGGATGGTATCTGCCGCGCGGAGGAGCCAGACACTGCGGGTTATGTAAGCGGGAGGCAGGGTGGGAAGGGAGGGGGTTTTGGAAGGAGGGGAAGAAGGATCACGACCGGGGAAGGTTGAGGGAAAGGGAGGATGTATTACGTCTACAACTGGTGAGAGGAAAACGGGAAGGACGCGAGGACTGAATGACTGGTCGTTTCATCTTGCTAATGACATGTTGTTGTGATGTATCCGGGCTAACCAGGGCTGTTGGGCGTCCCCAGCGACACCCGCGTGTTGTTGTATTAGCCTAGCACATCCTACCTCCCCTCTCCCCATACCATGACCTTGGTTGACCGCTGAGCCCCAACACATAACTCGTCACCACATTAAGATAAGTCGCAGGGGGAAGTGTCATCTTTGCCTTTTCCACTCATACTACAACTAATACGTGTATTCTAGAGGGTGGCATGTTTGACAGCAAAGACTCTTTGTTCTGTTCGAGCTGAAGGAGACAGTGCTTAGTGCTCGGTGCTGGTATCAGCGGTTATCGCGTCGTGGCAGCGGCTTCCTGAAGATAAGAGCCCGTGAACTTGAACTCCTCTGACCTTGGGAACCCCAGTGCGGGTGAGATGGGGCAGCGCCACTCCGCCCCATTGGTTGTCAGGTGGGGCAGTTAGCCCACCTCACCGAACATACAATGTTTTAAGAGCCAACTAACTGATTTACACAATTAAGAAACTTCAACTCTCGATATCAAACCCCACACCCATACCGTACTCTGCCACTTTCTCCTAACGCCCCTCTGGTCACCCCTTCAAGCAACCGCCACATATTGTACTCATTGGTTATATCATATCTTGATTTCCTGTGGAAGTTTACACAAGTGTGGCAAAGCCATAGACGTGAGAACACGTGAAGTGGCTTCCTAAACTCGTCCAAGTTATCCTCTTCCCAGGAACACACCTCCCCATGAATCAAGCAATGTCTGATCTTTCCTACTTGGTGTCATCGTGACGCTAATCCTCAGTAGCATAACGTATAATTTTGTATGTTAAACATTTATCTAAGTGTTGCTCTGAAATTAATGTAGTAGCCCAAGATATCCTAACTTCCTGATTTCCTAATTTAAGTTCAAGAAGACAATAAATGGATAAGAGACACTTACCAGCGTTGGCGGGCACTGAGTGTAGGATGGATGGGCGCGAGCTTGCTGAAGCATGGGCGCCACTTTGTCGCGGGTGAAGTCACAGGTGTCCATGTGGGCACGGATGATAGCGGCTGTGACTCGATGGTTGTCCTCCAGTTCGGCCAACACGGCCTTTTCCTGCGACCTGGCGTTCACACTCTGCATGGCCGCCAGAATCTTGGCCTTCTCCCGCTTAGGGACGCGGCCAAAGCGCACGGCTGTGGAAGAGAGAAAGGCGAAATTTAGTACATGAGACCTTCAATGAAATGAAAGCTGGGTTTGCACTCTTTAAGGTGAGGCGCAATCTAGCTTACTTTAATAGTGAAGGTGAATGCACTAGTCATGACTCACTAAATACAAGAAACAAACACATGTAATGTCAACTCATTAGTTTCGATCATAATCCCAGATGAAGTTAATGTCCCCTTCACAAATATATCAATGTTCTTTCTGTGGCCTCCCCACCCCCCTGCCCAGGTGCGAGGTGAAGCCACGCCACTGCTAAGTAGGGCGGTGGAGCAGTTCCGCTCGGGTGTCGCTGCACGTGTACCGCGCGGCTGAGTTAGATGGAAATGCAATTATGGGAGATGGAGGAAATAAAATGTTGGGAACGTGAGTGAGGTGGAGTGATGAGCGCGGGAGAAGCAAGAGGCGGGCTCGTCCCCTCCCACCACCCACCTCCCCTCAATACAATCGGCCGACGACCCGCAGCTCCACACGTGGCTCTCCATCTCCTACTCTACCAGCCTCCCTTTCCCTATTTCTTTCACATAAACGGCATCAATGGACATTATAAACGTTATTCCATCTTAGTTCTGTCAACAGGATGAACGAACTCCAAAAAAAACAATGATCTACTTCACCTCTGCTGAGCACAAGTCAGTGTGGCGTGTTCCACCACATCCACACTCATTACCCACTATATTGATCTAAAATGACTGCCTTCCCCTTTCAATCGATCGAATACAGCGTGACTAGCGTCGGTCTTAACACCACACGCCTGTATCGCGTCCCACCCGACTCACTCCCTTTACGTTGTGTTAACAACTGCACAAGTTCACTATATAGATAACAAGTAGACACTTACTCATGTAGTGTGGGGCAACGCCATGTTGTAATAATCCCTTCAATATTGGTAAATCTTCTTCCGGCATTTTCATTTGTGTTGTGGGACTGTCACAAAGGTAGCAATGCACTGAGGCAGCAGTAGCACTACTGCCACTAACACAAGCCTTGATGTATCTTGATGCACCAAAGATCACTCAAATTCTCACTAAGTATCACAGGGTTGATCACTGTTAACAGGTATGGAGCAACACCGTAAGTCACTGAATATCCAGTAGTATGTGCTATTCCAGGTGAAGCGTCGCTGGCTATATAAACATCCAACTGTGTGGGGTGCGTGTGAGAGAATGGGAGAGAGAGCGTTCACAACTCCTCCTCCGGTCTCGAGCTCGTTCAGTGAGCGACTGGGAGCGTGCAAGTACGGCTGTACAGGGCTGGTTGGCCGGGTCGCTCCCGCCAGCCCCTGCCACCCAGGCCACCTCCCGCCGCCGCAACCCCGCGCATACGACTTTCACCCGCTCTGCACACCACCCTGCCACGCTCACTCTTACTACAACCACCACTCGCTTTCATTGTCATTATCGACTGCATGACATATTACCAGAAGAGGCATTTCCCACATTCACTGGCACCCACTGCGGTACCAGAATTAAATTATTGTTTTACATTATTGGAGAGCAGAGCGTCAGGAGAAGCGAATGACTATAGGTTAACCTTGATGGCAATAAGGTCGAAACTCTGGGGTACCTCGCTGCGCTGCACGCGTCTGCCTTGGCTGTGGCCTTATCGGTGGTCACCTTCAAACCTACGCCTTCCTCTGAACGCCAACACCGGAAATGGGAAGTGCGACTCGATGCAGGTAGCGGCCGTACTTCCGCGTGTGTTGCACCCCATAGCCGCTGCAGCATGGGGTCGATGGGACCAACCCAAGCCCCAAAGCTACTTCACTTTCATGCCAAAAAGAAATGACAACTTTGGTGTAAATCAGTCTCACTGGTGTTAACGTCCAGCTAACATCTCTACATTGAACGAATGACTTCGAATCCTTCCACTGAGTACTATGTGTACATACAAAACCTCAATGATTCCCTTCTCTCTTCCTGCCTCTCACCCTCACCAGTGAACCTTGGTATACCTAACTCTCCCCGTACTCAGTCTCCCCTCGCCGCCTCAGGCCCTCCCTCTCCACGCTCCCCTCATCTAAAACACGACTGGCGCGATCGTTAAGGGGTCTCTGAACCCTGGGAACAAGGGGTCGGGGTGAGGGAGGCAACTCCGGTCGGGCCAGACATACGCTTTGTGTTGGAGGACAGACGGTGGCCAAAATCATATTACTTGAGCAGCGACACAAAAGATGGTGGATTCCTGCTGCGTTGTCAATTAATTATGTTATCATGTGGATGATCTGAATTATTTGATTAATCAAATTATGAGTCAGTTCACTCCCCTTATTAATCTCACTACCAAACAATAAACAATGTGGCTGACTAGCTTACCAATGCATCGGCCTCTAATTAGGTAACAAATTAGTGTGTGGTACAAGGCTGTGAGAGGAGAAGGCGTGACGGGGACAACGGTGTACCCTTCAGCCCTGCCACGCCGTGGGGGGCTAGGGGGATGAGGCTCAAGGAACTAGCTTGTTATCGTGATGCACACTCGGCCCTGGCATTTCCCGTGCAGACACAGGGCCACGTTGCCATCCTCCCCTCCCCCCTGCCCCTCCTCCCTTCCTCCTCTGCTACAAACAGAAAATGGGAAATAAGAGCGAGGCTGCAGTGTACCGTCCCTCCTCATTTTGCTCGCCTCGCACCTAACAAAGCAACGGAGGGAAGACTCCTTCTAACTCTCCTACTCCTTATAAAACAGGAACATGACAGCCCAAATAGGGTCTACAGAGCCAATAAAGCACGAGGAAGATCAATAGCGTACCGAGGAAGTAAATGAACCAATGAGTTCCCATACTGTTATATACCCTGTGTGTGTGATGGGCAAAAGACAGGAGAGAGAGGAGAGAGAGGAGAGAGAGAGAGAGAGAGAGAGAGAGAGAGAGAGAGAGAGAGAGAGAGAGAGAGAGAGAGAGAGAGAATAAAACACGTGCCCCCTTAGGCAGGCTGACTAGTGGGGGTCGCGAGCGGGGAGGTAAGTGGCACTGAACTCTACGGGACGCGCACATAACCCAGCCTGAGTTGGAGTTACGCAATAATTCATCGGACACCAAATTTAACTAATGAAGTACTTGGGATAACTGTCGCGTCTCAAAGGATTATAGGCCATATTAATATAATTTGGTAGAATTATATCGTGTATCGCACATCGCAAACCGCCGACCAGAGGCGATGAGAATACATTATACACAAGACCAAAAACAGGTGATTTATCACACACTTACCAGTCCTGCGGAATGTAGGGAAGGGAAGTTGCACCATCTTGTCTGCACTAAGTGTGTTGAGTGCCTGTAAGCACCACCAATCCGGCAACAACATATGTCTTTTTCACTAACAGATTCCACTGCACATTGTGGAAAGCGATCAAGTGAGGAGATAATACACTTTCCCCGTCACGTGGTCAATATTCTCGGTGCACTAAGAAACAATAAACTATTATTTCTTTCTGGAGATTGGGAGAGTTTATTTCCTTCAAGAGAAGCAGGGGTTACAAGACCCTTGTGTCTTCAGTAGTCTGGGCGGAGAGTCCAGGGACAATAAACCAGGATTGGTCACTCCTCCGTTGACTTCGCCCTCAAGTACTTCTATGGCACTACTTCTTGAGGATGTGATGGTAGGGTAATAAACCCACACAGTCGCTTGTCTGTAAGCACAATCAGGGAGGCACAATTGTGGCAATCACTGAACAGCTGATCAATGCTGAGGATTAGAGAACCTTGCCACTAGCAGTATTTTGAAGCTGTGGTTTTGTTATGGTCAGAAGTCGGAGCAGCGTGACTCTATACTGAAGGATGTAAACATCAAGGAGGTGCTCCGTGCAGCCGCGACGAAAGGGGCGGCGATACTGGGGGCCGAGCACCGTCAGGTCATCCACCCGTACCTTCACTTTCCTACCGTGTGACGTCACCGGCGTCAACTCACGCCACAAGTAGGTCAGCCGCGGGCCCCAGCTGAGGCCGGGCTGTAAGGGCCATTCTGCCTCCCAGACCAACACTTTCTTCGCCCTAATGTCGCTCCAACTCACACCTCGCTGCCGCACACTTTTGTCGCGCACATACACACACACACACACACACACACACACACACACACACACACACACACACACACACACACACACACACACACCTTTCTTATGTGATGCCTTACACTTGACATCATCTTTTTTTGTTATAATTTCGATACAAAAACAAACCATTGCACATGATCCATGCGGAGTAGCGGCGCGTGGCAATGTATGCGTCGCAGATTGTAACTGTTATTACTATTATTATTACTATTACTTTCATTATTATTATTGTTGTTGTCATTGAGTAGTAGCAGTAGTAGTAGTAGTAGTAGTAGTAGTAGTAGTAGTAGTAGTAGTAGTAGTAAGAGGAGGAGGAGATATAGCACAATAATAATAATACCACATCCTTTTGGAAGTAGATAAAGAAATTATTAGCATTACCATTACTGTAGGAGTAGTGGAAGCAGTAATAGTAATAATAACAATAGTAGTAGTAGCGGGGGGGTCGGGGGGCAGGTGACCCTCTCCCCCTTCATCCCCCGCCGCCAGCCAGCCAGGCAGCGACAGGTAGTAAGTAAGTACGTAGGTAGGCAGCCGAGGGGAACGAGCACGGTACATGGCTTTTACTGTATGTCTTTGAAGCGTCCTGGAAGCCTTCTCCCTCCCTCTGTACGCTCACACCCTCCCCGCCTGACACCCACGCTCCCTCCTGCGGTGATGAGATTCGTTGCTGCTGCGGGAGGGAGGAGTGACAGAGGAGAGGAGAGGAGAGTCAAAGTGGGATGGTTATTTCCCTAAGACTTGTTCCGTGATCAGTGGACGAGTTCACTTCCTACTTTATGCTTCACGGAGCTTGGCGTCTGACCTTCCCTGCTGCCACACCCGCGTGCTCTCTCTCTCTCTCTCTTTCTCTTTCTCTCTTTTTTTTCTCTTTCTCTCTCATAGTTACTTTATTTATTTTCCTCGTCGTCACAATGGTGTTTGTTGACATGATGTTGTTGTAGTTGTGATGGTGGTGTTTGTTGTTGTTGTGATGGTGGTGTTGGTGGTGGCGGTATATTGAAAAGGGAAAGACGAAGACGTAATATATTTGAAACAAACTGAGCGGAAAGAGAGAGGGAAAGAGGAGGAAGAAATAACACGCAAAACTGAGAGAGAGCGAGAGAGAGAGAGAGAGAGAGAGAGAGAGAGAGAGAGAGAGAGAGAGAGAGAGAGAGAGAGAGAGAGAGAGAGAGAGAGCAGAGCAGAGCGTGTGGGCGTGTATGCGCGTGTGTTCGTATGTGCGTGTCACTCAGCATCTTCAGGTCAGGCGCGGGCACTGACTCACAGCCTCACCCTCCACTCACCCTCACCTTATCCACTCCCTTACTCATCGATCACCCATAAACTGACCCTCCTACACCCTCATATGTCACCCTCAGGTCTCCAGTAGATGCGGGGGTGGGAGGGGGCCGACAGGAGGTGTGGGGGAGGAGGAGATGCCATAAAGCGGGGAGAGTATGTGGAGGTGAGCCCGTTACTCTCACCCTCTCCCTCCCTTTCTCCCTTCCCTCCCTGCTCCGCTGCCTCCTCCTCCACCTACCTAGCCTGATATCCTCGAGGGAAAAACATCACGCGCCGCCAAGTCCCACGAGAGCGAGACCTGAACGCTCCTCTCACGGCAGAGTAACAGCATCTCTACTGACGGAGGCTGACACGCGATGAAGATCTAGCATCCCCTCCCTCCCCCTTCTCCTCCTCCTCTTCCTCGTGTTGCATCAAACTTCCCGTAGATCTGTTACCGCAATTCAGAACAGCGATAGGCGCGGATCACCAACATGAGTGCCCGGATGAATTATTGAAAAAGAAGTTTCGTCAGTGCTACCACCACCACCACCACCACCACCACCAACACCACCACCTCCTCCTCTCCGTCATCAGCCACGAGTGCCTCTTAAGGGTCATGGATCGAGTGGGCTTATCCTGTGATAGTTTTGGATCACTCTATGTCGGGGCCACAGGGAGGGAGGTGGGAAGGAAGGAGCGGAAAAGGGGCAAGAGGGGCGGGCGGGTCGTTCACCCTGCGGGGTCGCCCCAGTACCCCTTTCCTGGCCCTTCTCCCCCACCCAGCCTAGACAACACCACCTCACCCGCGTGTGCCCCGTTATTTGGGTCAACTGTGGCACTGTAAATTGCGTCACCTACCACTGATCAAACACACGTGGGGCTGACGTTACGGGGCATCAACACCACCAGTATCAGGACGAGGACCTCTCAGCGCGTGTCGATGTTGGTATTGTGTCAAACGAGGCAATGCACTCATTTGTGTGTGTGTGTGTGTGTGTGTGTGTGTGTGTGTGTGTGTGTGTGTGTGTGTGTGTGTGTGTGTGTGTGTGTGTGTGTGTGATTACGTAATAGTGTAGTAACAAGCACACTGACTTTTTTGTCGAGAGAGAGAGAGAGAGAGAGAGAGAGAGAGAGAGAGAGAGAGAGAGAGAGAGAGAGAGAGAGAGAGAGAGAGAGAGAGAGAGAGAGAGAGAGAGAGAAACACTTATCCAACCTTTCACACACACACACAAACACACGTGGGGAATGTGGTCCAGCTTGATGAGGTCGTCCAGTCTCACCTTCCTCCCTCCTTTCCTTCCAATCCCTCTCTTCTCTCGACCTGACCTCACTCATTCTCACACTTTTCCCTCCCTTTACTTTTCCTTACATATTACCGAGAATACGTCGCAAAAAACAAGCTTGACGTCAGGTTCTTTGTACAGGTGATAGGAGGTCACGCGGGAATAAAAGGCGCATGTCGGGTCATAGCACTCCCAGGCGCATGTGGGTCGAAAGGTCACCCGAGCCTGACCTGAGCTACAGTTAGTTCCTGGATGTCATTGTCTTGCTACTCGGTGATTCCCTCCCTGCAGCCTCTGTACACTCAATCGTCCACCCAGAGTTCACGAGTCACAACCCCGAGATGCCGCCCTTCTGCCAACTCAGGAAAAGAAGCGGAAAGCTGCGGTTGTGGCATCAATAACAAGGGCGTGACCTCCGGGGTCATACGGACACAGGGCAGCGGGAGGTGTAGCCGTGGGCGCCGCGGTGGACTCCTCCTCCTTTCCCACCCACCACCTGCCCACGGTCACCTTCACCACTACCACCCACCTCACTCCCACAGCCTCCGCTCCCTTTCCCGCCCGGCACCCACCCCCACCCCTGCATGCCAGCAGCGGCCGCGTGTCTCCCAGGCCAGTTATGTGCCTACGATGTACAGTCCTGTCCAGCGCCGAGGGGTGACCTTGGCTGGTGTGAAAACTATCCACTGGAACTAATGCCCTCCTGTGACCTGACCCCGCGGTGCCCTCAGTAAACATTCCCAGGCCATTCTTCCGCAGCAGCTTGCCACACGAGGGAGATTCTTTGATTATTAATGTTTTTACGGGAAATTTTGAAAGCATAAAAATTATAGGTTTTAAAACTCTGTAGCGTAGACACACCACTTATTGCAATACATTTTTTTTTACTACTTCTCGGGAAAGAATGTTTTCATCCCACGCATGGCCGAAGGGAGTGGCTCTTCCTCCTCCCGCTGAGAGCTGCTGCAGAACTCGAGGCCTTGTTCTCTGGCGCCGTCATTGCCCTACATCAGTGGTCCCTACCGCTCTTCGTCCCTCCCCCCCCCCGCCCTGCTCTCCTCTCCCTGCTACAACGCGGAGTAACGGGCACCAAGCTGACCCGGGAGGCGAGGACAAAGCCTCATAGCACACCGAGGAGCTAGGCGCCGAGAGGGCATTGGTCTAGAGTTCTCTGTTGACCCGACAAAGACAAGTTGCCCTACTTAAGGCATGACAACAGAGGCCTCACGCTGTATGGATAGGCACAAGAGAAAGAGAAAGAGAGAGAGAGAGAGAGAGAGAGAGAGAGAGAGAGAGAGAGAGAGAGAGAGAGAGAGAGAGAGAGAGGGGAAAATATGGGTAGAAATATCTGTTTAGTGTGAAGTGGATGATAACATACAAAGTCAAGAGGAAACACTCACCATCTCTAGACATGCCGACGGCAATGCACTTCTTGAGGCGACAGTACTGGCATCGGTTCCGGTTGATTCTGAGGATGGAACACTGCTGGTTCTTGGTGCAGGGGCGGTACTGAATCTTCTGCTGGATGCTGCGACGGAAGAATCCCTGCAAACATACAAAGAGAAAAAAACACGACTTTAGTAACATGACACTCAAGGAAATGAAAATAACACTTGAATGCATCCCTAATCTTAAAAAACAAACCCTGCACTTCATACTTTTAATGTATGCTATACGAGGAGATGAAAACCTCTTATTCAACCCCTAAGACTGTTTCAATTTACCTTACGTCTCCCCCTTTGTGTTCCGAGATGCACTTTGCACCATGAACACTTTGAGGAAACACGGAACAGGACAGACCACATGAGTTATGTAGTTATTGTCTTCACCCTCTCTCTCTCTCTCTCTCTTTCTCTCCCTCACTCTGTTTTTCTGTGGATGCTGTGGATGCGTCCCCAGTGTTCTCCCAACCGAAGACAGCACGAAATAGAATGCTGAGGGCAGTCTCCTCCTATATACACCTAGCAACCTTACTTCCTCCTGGAAATGCCATCCTCCCGTAGCTGGAAGAGAGCGCATGTGTGCACTCCTGACCGTGAACTTGAGGCGTGCGTCGGCGGGTTCTCGGCAACGATGAGATTTCCCCGAACGCCATGACGCATAAAACCCGTTGTGGGGAGCTTTCGGTCCTAACGTGGCGGTGGAGGGGGAGGCTGGGGCGGGGCGGCGTGAGGGAAGGGTACGAGTAGGGGAGATTATAGGGTATTGGGTAGAGGAGGGACCGTAAGGGAAGGATACTGTCAAGTGTGATGATGGAGAACGTCTGGTTGGGTTCAGGTAGTACACAGGTGAAAGAGGGTCCGGTGAGAGGAAAGAAAACGGAATGTCAAAACAGAAGAGATAAAAAAGAAAGGTGGAGAAAATATTTTAGTGATGCATTACTATTGTGTATGCAAGCAGGAAAATGTCACAACGCAGGTTTTCCAAATGCCTATCTCCTCCTCCTCCCCCTCTTTTTTCTCTCCGTGTATGCGTCACCTCTTCTCCCCTCCTCCTCCCCTCTTTGGTGCGTCACAAGACACGGTCGTGAGAGCAGAGCAGTCTTACACATACACATACACACACACACACACACACACACCTCAGTACCGTAAGAACAAGCCAATGACGGGCGGCCACGGAGCTCACACCATCCCAGCTTCGCTACAGCCCCCATCCCACCCACCACCACCCCCGCCCACCTTCCTACCTCCTCTCCCACAACTCCTTTCTCGCCACCTCCTACAACTCCTGTTCCCACCCAACTCCTCCCTCCCTTCCCTTACTATGAAAACTTACGAGCATTCAACAAAGATTAATATTCTTTGAACGCAAGATCGCAGATGCCCTCTTTACCCTCCCCCCCTCTACACGCACAGAGGACGCCCCTGATACAAGTGTTAACGAGGAAGACGCAGGTAGAGGTGAGAGGGAGGGAAGGAGGGAACATAGGAGGGGAATGGAACCGCTCTCTCCGGTCAAGGGCACCATCCACCATGACGGAGGGAAGAGGAGGAAGAGGAAGAAGAGGAGGAGGAGGAGGAAAAGGAGGAAGAGGAGGGTGATAAGTAGGGGAGAAGGAAGGGAGCAAAATACCTGCCGTTATTAATGCCTTTTAAACCTTCCCCCTTTTAAGGTCAGTGTCCCCTTTCTTCATACCATTCCTCCCCTTTCCTCTTTCCCTCCACTTCCTCTCCCCTCCCTCGTCCTATCCCTTTCTTTCCTCCTACTCCTCCTCCTCCTTTTCCTCCCCTCTCAGCTTTCTCCATGATGTAACTTCAGAGATATGGGAAAAAAGAGAGACTGAAGAAGAAGAAGAAGAAGAAGAAGAAGAAGAAGAAGAAGAAGTTAAGGAGGAAGAAAAGGTGAAACAGAACGAAGGAAAGCGAAAGGAGGAAAATAAATGAGAATGCAAAATTACATGCAATAAAAGCAGTCAAGAAAAAAAATAAAGAGAGTGCGAGGTTCAAGAAGCATGGAGGAGGAGGAGGAGAAGGAGGAGGAGGAGAAGGAGGAGGAAGAAGAGGAGGAGGGAGAAAGAGGGAGTCGCGTCACTGATAGGGGGGAGGAAGGGGGAAGTGGAGGAGGGGTGTACCGTGTAAGTGAGTGGGTTGGGGTGTGGGTGGGTGTGGGTGGGTGTGGGTGGGTGAGGGTGGGGGTGTGTTTAGGGGTGAGGGAGGGAGGGAGGGCGTAGCGGGACGAGCGAGTTGCCGATGTTTCCTGGGTCGTCGTCCTCGTCCTCTACCACCCCGACGCCACCACCACCACCACCACCACCATCACCCAGGTCCCGCCCCGCCCCGCCCCCCGCCCCCGCACGACCCCTGATGCTTCTCCTGGAAACTCTTACGCAATTCGGTGGTGGGAAAGACCAAAGCAGCGGAGGTTTTTAAGAAAGGGCAACGGATGTCAAGTCAGGCTAGATGCTGTTCTCTATATACCTTCAACCTCAACATTAAGCTTTCTTTCTATCTTTATTTACTTTATATATATGTGTTATGATCAAACTTTTTTTTTTTTTATAAAATTTTCCTATATATATTGCAATAGTATTTTCCTCCGCCCTCCGCACTTTCCCCTCGTTGCATTGTCTCTCTTTACTTTGGTTATTTCCTCTCTCTCTCTCTCTCTCTCTCTCTCTCTCTCTCTCTCTCTCTCTCTCTCTCTCTCTCTCTCTCTGTCTCTCTCTCTCTCAGTAAACTTGTGTCGGTATAATTATATGATCGACGGTGCGAGTCACTGAACTGGCCAGGTGTGTGCGCGTGTGTGTGCATATGTGTGTGTGCATGTGTGTGTGTGTGTGTGTGTGTGTGTGTGTGTGTGTGTGTGTGTGTGTGTGTGTGTGTGTGTGTGTGTGTGTGTGTGTGTGTGTGTGTGTGTGTGTGTGTGTGTGAGGACAAAAGGACATGGTTAACTACATCGCACCAGCAGGCAACGACCCGAGAGTCCCGCTACAACCCACCCTCCCTCCCTCCCTCCCTCCCTCCCTCAGTATCCTTGAGGCGGCTGAAGGGGGCGTGACGCTGCTCTTCTTCCCGCCCGTTGACTGATGATGATAATCCCAAAGAAGAAAGGCAGAGAGAGAAAGAAAGAAAGAAGAATAAAAAACAGCATAACGGGTATTTGCAAAGCGGCCTTCATTGGACATAGGACTGAAGGGGCATCTGAGGGGTGACATATGGAAGGGGAAGGCTGGGGGAAGAGGGGGATGATGTGGAGTTATCAGTCTCGTGGATGACTAAGCGGTGGAGGAAGGAAGAGATGGGTGACAGCAGGAGGTGGTGAAGCTACAGGAGACATTCCCTTTTTCGCCTTCCTTTTCCGCTCAGTAGAAAACCTTTGTTCCGCTATCCCATGTCGGTTCCTCCTTCAGTGATGAATCACCAACGCATCGTTAGCCTCGCCTCAGACCCTCCCCGCCTATCCCTCACCCTCTTAAGTTTTCCCCTCGTCGCCTTGCCTTCCCCTTAACGCCATATAAGCTCTCCTGAGATAAAAGCAAAACTGTAATAGTAAAAAAAAGTGAAAAATTCGTATTGACACAAGAATGAAAGCCTCAAGAAGCGACTGTTCCTCGGTGCCCCGCCAGTCTGATCCCCCTCCGCCCCGCACTCAAGACAGCTACCGGATATCTCGTTATTAGGGAGCCATTTCAGTAACTGGGATAAGAGGAAGGGGAAAAAAAAATAAAGATCCCGTTAGTTATGGTTAGAAAGGAGCAGAAGGTTCGTCCCCATATCCCTTGAGGGTGGAAGAAGGGAGGAGGAAGGAGGGAGGAACCACCCTAATGTAATGACTCGGTCTCACAAAGATGGTATTTCCACCTGAACTCGACCTGAACCCTTCTTTCTCCTTAGTTCCTCTCCCCTCTCCTCCATCCCTCCCTCATTTTACCAAGCCTCCCCTCACTAAGTCCTCGACTCTGTGGTTGCGTAAGGATAGCCGCCCTTCGCTGGCCTCGCCGGTTAAGGATGCTGACTGAGAGGAGAATACTGATACGCTGCAGGCAGGGCGACACGTGGCCTACGATGTTGTTTTGCAACTCGCGTCCTCCTCTTGGGTCAAAACAAAAGACGCCTGAAAGTGAGACTCCAGCCGGGTCGTAACAAGGGCGATGGGCGGCCTTGGTGCCATCCTCCACGCGCCTTCTGCTCCCCTCCCTCCCTCCCTGCCTCATGACATGGTGATGGGTGCCGTGCCATCATATCAATTCCTTTCAGGTTATCAGGAATAATCATAATCGCAAACGAAGGCATTTCCTCGGACCTCCTCTCTATAAAAAGATCTTCGGCACTCCAAGGCCCTCCTTCCCCTCCCCTTCCTCTCCCTTGCTCCCCCTGGCCTGGCACCACGCGCGACCTACATCTCGGTCACTCACCCTCTCGCTCCGCGCCTCACCCGGGCCCACCGCCTGGTTTGTCATCCATCCGCCAGAGGGACTGAAGCGGGGGGGATACTACAGTAATTTTCGTGAAAGGGACCACTTTCCGAGGTCATAACCCGCCTTGCTGTGGACACGTGGAGGGAGAGAGGGTGGGGGGAAGAGTGGAAGAGAGGGGAGGAGGGAGTATTACACTGCTTGACTGTTTTCGCTGTAATGTGGAGCAGCTCTTGGTTACTGTGGTGGGGGTGAGGGGTGTTATGAAGACCATGTGTGCTTCTCAGCAGGAGAGGGAAAGTGCACGTACACACACACACACACACACACACACACACACACACACACATCATAGTAGGACAAGTCTAAACAGACCCATCACACACAAGCAATATTCACATTCTTTCTGGCCTCTCCTCACATCACATAAATTAATGACTCACACTCACGCAAACACACACGCGCAAACCTAAGACATGTGCGGTTCTCAGTTAGTAGGTGTGTGCAAGCGGGGGTAGGAGGGGGGTGCGGTCTTACGAATATTAAGGTAGGGGGGTGGCGGGCCTTGGTGTTGTGGGGAGAGGAGGGGGAGCGAGAGATTATTTACGCCCTGCAGAAAGGGGGACGCCAACCGGGGCACACACACGCACACACGTACACACGCACGCGCAGTTTTCGTAGTGTCAGGGCACTGATCTCCTGTCCGTGATAAGATGGGCGGAATAGTAGGTCAAGTCGTAGGTTGTTTGTTATCACAACACCTGAAAACCTCACCCCTTCCCCCCTTTCCCTCACCCTCCATCAGCCCTCACCTGCCGCTTCCCTCACCCCTTAAAAATCATTCCCCCCCCCTCCTCCTTTCTATTACCCTCTCCTTCACCCTCCCTTTCCAGTCTCCACGTGTCAAGTTATTGAACCCAACGCGTGGAATTGCTCAATAAGATCGACAAAGATGGATAAACAGTCTTCAACATATTATAAAAAAAATGGAAAGTGAAGAAAAATAAGGAGTATGTGAAAAGACAAATGAGGAGGAGGAGGAGGAGGAGGTAGTGGTGGTAGAGAAGGGGGTGAGAAAGCTTATATGCCATCAGCCCCGACCCAGCCTTGGCATCCTCCCATCCTCCAAGTCACTGACCCCACGGCACTGTCCTGATACAGAGCCGTGAGGGGAGGGAGAGAGGGAGAACAGAGAGGAGGGGTATGTGGGGTGGGAAGAGGGGAAGGGTGGAAGCAGCTATGCTCCTTCCCCTCCTCCTGCCTGCCTCCCTGCCACCCTTGCCGCTCTACATAGCCAGGACATTTATACAAAAACTGGCCTAATTTTCTACCCCATCCCCCGCGCCCCCTCTACACATGTCTTTTCCTCTCAAAATGAAGGTTTGGTATTAACGGTACTACACAAGTAAGGGTGCTTGCTCTCTCTGTCTCTCTTTCTCTTTCTCTCTCTCTCTAATTCTCTTTCACTTGTTTTTCTTCCGCCACTCTCCATTGTAAAGGCCACTTTCGACCAAGCTGGAGTCGAGCGAAAGTTTTAGTAGGGGGAGGGAAGTGCAGCGTCCCCCTCCCCTCCATACACCTCCCCACCACAATATGCTAGGCTTTCACTCAACTACTCCACCTCCACCACCACCACCACCTCCTCCTCCTCCTACTCCTCGCCTCCATCCCACTCTCTATGCTTCGTTTGGTAGGGTTACACAATCTCTAATGTCTGGTCACAAAAGTTCAACAAGCGGAATGCAAAAAGAAAGAAATGAATATACGAATGAAAGTTGTATTCGAAAGTGATCGATAAGAGATGCATTTTCTCTTTTTTTATGGTAGACTATTTTAAAGAGAGAGAGAGAGAGAGAGAGAGAGAGAGAGAGAGAGAGAGAGAGAGAGAGAGAGAGAGAGAGAGAGAGAGAGAGAGAGAGAGAGAGAGAGAGAGAGAGAGAGAATTATAAAGGAAGGAAGGAAGGAAGGAAGGAAAGGCAGGTTACGTTCCGAAGTGTAAATCTAGAAGTGTGTGTGTGTGTGTGTGTGTGTGTGTGTGTGTTATTGTCATCTCTTCTCTCCCCCAATCCATTCACTTTTACCGATGTATTATGTGTTTCTTTTTGTTTCGCTCAAGGTAAATGGCAATGGTTGAGGTCGTTGAGCACTTTCCCTTACTACCGCCACTACTACTACTACTACCACTACTACTACTACCACTCTCACTACTACTACTACTACTACAACTTCACAAACACTATCACTTCCATTACTTTTGTCTTTATACTCTCCATCATCATCATCATCATCATCCTACTACTACTACTATTACTACTACTATTATTACTACTACTACTACTACTACTTCACCTTCCACTCTTTATACAGCTGCAGGTGTGGTAATTTGTGGCACTCTATGACCCAAATATAATTTCTGGCTGAGGGACAGCGCACGGCCGCTATCCTAAATACTGTGTTAAGGTTACTACAGTTCATTCGCCTCCGCTTCCCCCCAGCCACCTCCTCCTCTTCCTCCACTACCCTCCCACCAGCGCCCCTCAGCACCTACGCAACCATCACCCCCCACCCCCCGCCGCGCGCTAGGCTGCCAAGAGAACGATAACATTATCTTTGTTATTCAATAGTGTGCTGTAAGTTTTTTTTTATAATGGTCCCCCTATGTGATATTAATTTAGGTGTGTGGTAGTGTGTGGGGAGGTAATAATGATAGTGGGTTTATCTTGAACGCTTGTTTTTAAGTGCTGGGAAGTGAAAATGCGAGCAAACAGAAAGCAAATACTCATTCACGTTAATGTGTTCATGTTTACACTGTAGACTATTTCCCCATTACGTTTAACAGACTAACTGCCTCACGGAAATAGCCAAAACTTAACCCTAATTGTAGGAAAAAACGGAAAAAAACATAAATTAATGAGGCATTGGCGAGCTGATACCATTTCCGCGAGTCTCCCCTCCAATGACGTCAGTGTGGCTGGGGTGAGCGTTCCCATTTTCTGTGGTGGCGGCAGTGGCGGGGTCGGTGACCGCGAGGGATCACGTGACGCTTACGGCCAGGCTGATAGAGGCGGCGGTGATTATCCAGCGAATCGAGTCCATTACACACGGTATCTGGTTCATGTGTACACGAGGTGACGACAACGGGCACCGAGGCGTTATATAAGCAGTGAAAACATACATATACATACACATATACACACACACATATACATACAAACACATTTTAACATCTGTATTTATTCCTATTTGTCATTTCTTTCACTCCCACTATTACCACCACCAGAGTCATCTCACTCTCCATCACCACTCCACATCTCTACTCCTCCTCCTCCTCTGTAACCACCACCACCACCACCACTCACCACTTTCCCCTGTAACACATACACATACATACATACACACACACACACACACCTGTCTCCACCACGGTCACTTTCATCACCTCCACTCACTTTTATATCCTACTACTACTACTACTACTACTGCTGGGAGGGTTTAATGAATCTCTCTCTCTCTCTCTCTCTCTCTCTCTCTCTCTCTCTCTCTCTCTCTCTCTCTCTCTCTCTCTCTCTCTCTCTCTCTCTCTCTTTATATGTGTGTCCCCCGTGACCCTCAGAATTTGTAATGCCAGTATTTGCATGTTCTCCTCACCCCCAAATTTGTGTAATAATCACCCACACCCCATTTTTACTGTTCCTCTTCCTTCCCCTTCTGTCAATGGCACTAAGGGGAGGGGAGGGGATGGAGACAGGGTGGGAAGGGGGAGTTGGCCGAGGTTACTGACCCGGGTGCCTGATGGAGGTGTGTATTTAGGTCATTCAGTGGCACTCCTCCTCCTCCTCCTTCCCCCTTCTCTCCCCCTCTCTTTTGATAGCACCACTCCTCCTTCTCCTTCCCCTTCCCTCTTCCCTCCTCCCTCCCTCCGCCAGTCGCTAACTTATGTGTGTCCTGCATGCGAGTTGAGTTTGGCAAAAGAACACACGCAACACTGCATTCGGATTTCACGCTAATAATAATAATAATAATAATAATAATAATAATAATAATAATAATGACGATGATGATTATTTTCATATCGACTTTGTTGCGGAGACATGTTGAATTTATGAAGAGTGAAACAAATAAGAAGAGAGAGAAAGATGGAGGTAGAGACTGTGTGTGCGTGTGTTAAAATTAGATAAGAAGAAAAGTGAAGAAAGAAAGAGAGAGAGAGAGAGAGAGAGAGAGAGAGAGAGAGAGAGAGAGAGAGAGAGAGAGAGAGAGAGAGAGAGAGAGTCCTTCCTGCCCTCGGTCTCTTCCCTAAGACGGGAAAGTGAAAGTCGGGACGTGTCTACAAGCCACTGGGGGAGAAGGCTGGGAAGGGAAGGGAAGGGAAGGGAAGGGAAGGGAAGGGAAGGGAAGGGAAGGGAAGGAAGGGAAGGTGGGTGAGGAGCATTACACCCTATAGCCCTCCACGAACCCTAATCCAACATTCTCAGGACCTGTAACTTTTTCCTTCTTGATGTCCTTTCATTCCTTCCTTCGATGTTGAAATTATGATGATCAAAGGGTCGTCTACCTTATCACATCACCAACACGTTATACACCTCCTGTGTGACCCCGCCTGACCTGACTGCTGCCACCGGATGACCCTTCCAGCTGACCCAACAGCGGCCAGGTCACGTACTCTCCGCCGGGCATGGGAGGTCAAACTTTCGCCCACTTAGAGACATAACAAGACCTGAGTGATGGACATTAGCGCCGCGATCCTGCCTCGGGGGCGTAAAAGTAAAGTGAGGTCAGGGGTTGTGTTGTGACCTTGAGAACGGCGTACGTACTGGAACGAGGGGGAGGCGATGAGAGAGAAAGGGATCAAAAAAATGCGGGAGAAAGGAGTGTAATGATGAGAAAGTAGTGAAAGCCATTGAAACTTGGCTACATTTTACCTTAGACTTCATCACACAACCTTGCCGCTCCTCCTCTTCCTCCTCCCCTTCCCAAGTGTTCGGCAGATTCTACATAATCCATACGATTCAAAAACTTAAGGGTGTACTTTTATAACAATCCCCCGCCGTTCTCACCCTCACCGAGACGCCAATGGTAGCGGCGAACTCAGTTACCTGTAGAGTAAAGGCGAGTGGTGAGGTCAGGGGAGGGTTTCGGCAGTTCAGCTTGAAGAAGGCGGTGGAGGAGGGATGTACTAGTGGGTGTTAGTGTAGAAGAGGTGTAGAGGCGCCCTTGATGTATAGGTTTATCTCTCTTTCTCTCTCTCTCTCTCTCTCTCTCTCTCTCTCTCTCTCAATCTTCTTTCTTCCTCATTTGACAAATACAGGACAAGTTTCGTGCAATTGACGTCAACAGAAGAACGGGGGGAGTGATGCCTCAAATCAAATAATAGTCGGGTAGGGGAGCAGCAGAAGGAAGAAGCGGATGGGAAGGGGGAGGGCAATCGTCCGTCCACCACAGCCTGACCTTGACGGCAACGACCCTTAAGCGTCCCTGTCACAAGTATCAAAATCCTATTACTTCCCAGGGTTCAAGGTAACGTTGGAGAGGCGATTGTCCTAATAACCTTCAGCTGAGATGCCGATGTCAGTGGCCAGCGTGGAAACCATAGCCGAAGAAGAGAAGAGGAAGAGAGGAAGAGAGAGAGAGAGAGAGAGAGAGAGAGAGAGAGAGAGAGAGAGAGAGAGAGAGAGAGAGAGAGAGAGAGAGAGAGAGAGAGAGAGAGAGAGAGAGAGGGTTGAAGGAAGCGTTGCCACTTATAACAGCCTTGGGGGATTCCGTGTTGTCGTCTTCGGAACATCAGGTTGAGAGAAATAAGACAACACTGTCACTCAGGTCCTTCCTCTCCCTGCAAGGTGCGAGCGGCCCTTTGTGTGACGGTCCACCTTGACGCATCACAAAGGAAGGAACCTCACAACGTCACCACGCCACGCAAACTTAACTGATCGTTTTAGGAAAGAGAGAGATAGAAAGAGTGAAAAAATTGACTTTACATTTGTGACTCCTTTCAACGAAGCTATTAATACTAAAAATTATATATAAAAAAATAGTCGATTCACATAAGTGCCGACTAGCAAGTTGTACATGACTTGTGGGACTTGATACTCCGTGCTGAGAGGGGAGTGACCGTCCCGGGGGTTGCACCATCTCCCGCCGCGCCCTGCAAGGTCACCACGCAGCCACGGGGGAAGAAGGGAGGAAGGAGGGAAAAATGCTTGAAACGTTTGTACTAGTAGTGACAAAGAATACTTGACGACAAGAGGGGAAGAGATGATATGCAAAGGGAGGGAAGTGCGGAAAGACGGAGAGTGGCATGTGTCGTGTGTAAAGGCAGGACTGAAGGCTGACAGCCTGGCATGTATATGCATACATATATCATGTAGGTCAATTAGGGGCTCAAGGCAGCGTGGGAGGGGGCGGTGAAGGTGGGGTAGGGAGACCGCCCACGAGATATAAAGAAGGTCAGTCACCCTTGCTAGTGGCCCCGATATTCTGTTCAGCCGCCGCCCGGAGCAAGCGAGGTTATCACGCGCATCGTTCATCCAACACCCAACTTTTCCACCCAGTTACACGCTCCTCCGGACACCAGGCCAAGGCGGCGCCGCCTCAGGTGAGCCCCGCCCACCGCCTCCCGGGCGGCCTTCTTTCGTCACTTGCTCACCTGAACTACTGTTCTCTGCGTCAGTAGAAAGTGTATGTGTATGTGTGTGTGTGTGTGTGTGTGTGTGTGTGTGTGTGTGTGTGTGTGTGTGTGTGTGTGTTATCCTTGCGCCTCAACACGACCTCGAGTGGTCATTACCCCGGCAGGCGGAGGCTTAGCCAGCCAGACGCATGATGTACAGTTGACTCGACATCTCGTCGTCGCTTGGCATGCATGACTCCTGCACATCCTTGAAGCCAGTCTTCACATAGACATAATCCGTTGAGCGAGGAATGCAATCATGCTAGTCGCCATGCACGTGAGACTTTGGGGCGCGGCGGGATACAATAATCAGTGCATGACGCAGACGCCACAAGCGCCACCATGCATGGGGGAGGGAAAAGGGGAGGTGGTGAGTGCGCGGGACCTCGGTTAGGTCATTGTCCCCTCACCAGAGTTCGATTCAAGGGGGCGATGTCGACGCTCAGCAGGTGCTTGGTCTATTTTTGAGAGACTGTTGCCCGCTGCGCAGAGGGAGGAGAGTGAGGGCCTGGTTGATGGCTGCCCCGCCGCCAGCAAGCCTCTCACTATACCACTCAGTCAGAGCGCATGTCCTTGAGGCTTCTGGTTTATGATTGAGCGAGTTCTTGCCAAGAATAACATCAATACTACTCCATGATAAAACTGCTTCTCACTCATGAGGTCTGACCCGAAAGGCAGACCTCATGAGATTAAAGCACAACATATAAATACGTGAGAAGTCAAGCCAAGATTCCGCACTGGGAATTAAGTGCATGATTATTGATGATTTGATAGGTTATAGAGACTATTAGTGACAGGAATCGAGGCTGACTCACGAAACAGCTTGGGAAACATACCTTGCAGCCCTCGCAGGAATGCACGCCATAGTGGAAGCCTGATGCTTTGTCGCCACAAACGCGACAGAGCACTGTTGTCCCATCAAATTCTGTGGAGGAAAGAGAGAGTTGTGTTACAGGGCAGTCTGACAAAAATACAGACGCAAAAAAAAACCCGCCTTGTCAGTGGTCTATTTGCCTACATGGCCCAGCGAGATGCGCCGCCGCTCAAGAATGAATCAGTGTACAAACAAAGTGGCTGACAAATACAACACTGACTTCAACAAGTGATCTACTGGAGGTCATAACCAGAGACTGTTCTGCACCACCATCTGGCGGCCAGACGCCAGATGGTGCCAGCCAAGCCCTTGGTGACATGACGGAGCCAGAGTTGCTGCAGGATGGTGTAGCAACAGACACTCAATGTACCAGAGATAGTCACTAACACCCCGCCACACACTCCACCTCCTACTTCACGGCAGCGCACACACTACCGGCCTAAGTGTGGCGGCCCTCACTGCCTGCACACACTCATCTCCAAGGCAAAAACACCTAAAACAATCATGTATGTCTAGGCTACAAACCACTCTGAACACACAACAAACATCAATAATATATGAAGATTCAAAAAAACATCTTACCGATCACAGTTCTGTCAATCAAGACCTGGGAGTCCATAGGCACTTCATAAAACTCCTGCTCACAGTACATGGTCGCGGCTGGTGGTTCACAATACTATCCAAAAAGAGGTACCGCCAATGCCACACCACTAGTAAACAGCCTCAAAAGCTTGGACCACTCTCACTAGCACATGATTAATTCACTTCCAAGTTCTGCAAGCATGTCTCGGCAGTCCAGGTACAAGACATGTGTATAGTCCAGCACCGTTAAATGCAATATATATTCTCTCACTACAACACTATCACATCTCTGGGTGGTAGGTAAGAGCACGCCTGTTCACTCTGCACAGAAGAGGCTTCGCGGGAAAGCAGGTAAAGTTTGTCAACACGTGCACGGCGTGAACTCAGTTTCACTATCAGCGGCCACGACCGAGCGG
>JAPQNM010000044.1:7916967-7924467 GCA_029783475.1 Metacarcinus magister
ACACAGTGAATGAAAGAGAGAGGAAGGAAGGAAAGGAGAGAGTAAATGTGTGGGAGATTAGGGGTGTAAGGGGGGAGGGGGAGCTGCGGTGGTGTGCTGAGGGTGAAAGGGGTGATGAGGTGATGAGGTGCAAATGTTTAGAAAGTCTGAATTGTTTCTATCCGAGAGGAAAGTTACGTCACCGAGAAACTGAGTGCAAGTCACAGACGAGCTAGAAACAAGACAAGGGTGCGAGCTCACTGACTGACTGACTAATTGACTGATTATCTCTCTCTCTCTCTCTCTCTCTCTCTCTCTCTCTCTCTCTCTCTCTCTCTCTCTCTCTCTCTCTCCCAAGAATTTAAAGCATTATTTCCTTGTTAATGGAGTTACATTTCCGCAATTCATTTGTTTCCATAAATATAGTGATGATGTAAGAGTTATTCCTCCTTCTCTTTCTCTCTTCTCCACGACCCTTCTTTCTCTCCTTACCCACTCTATTCCTCTTCCTCCTCCTCCTTCTCTTTCTCCTCCCTCCTCCTCCTCCTCCTCCTCCTCCTCCTCCTCCTCCTCCTCCTCCTCTTTCTCCTCCTCCTCCTCCCATCCCGTAGGCAGCCAAGGCCCTGAAGGTCAAGGTTACGGGGGACAAGATACGAGAGAGAGAGAGAGAGAGAGAGAGAGAGAGAGAGAGAGAGAGAGAGAGAGAGAGAGAGAGAGAGAGAGAGAGAGAGAGAGAGAGAAAGACTTGAGGGTCTTGAATTTCCACATGAACAGTCTTTGTTCTCTCGACCACCAAATAAAGTTGTAAAAAAATAAGATGGATATGAGGAAGATGTACAAACTTTGCATTTACCTTCACCGATGCGAAAGGAAAGAAATGCCAAAGGAACAAGAGAGAGAGAGAGAGAGAGAGAGAGAGAGAGAGAGAGAGAGAGAGAGAGAGAGAGAGAGAGAGAGAGAGAGAGAGAGAGAGAGCATGTAACGTGAACCATGGGGCAGGCTACGAAGTTTGTAACACACAGGAATGCAGGACGCCAAGGCTCAGGCACGAATACACACACACACACATACACACACACACACACACACACACACACACACACACACACACACACACACACACACACACACACACACAGACACACATTTAACGACCGGTGGTTGTTTATCGTGTTAGCGGTGTCTTGTTAAAGGTTGTTTCGCCATGTTGCTCCTCAGCCTCTCCTTTTGCTTTTGCTTCTCTTTCTCTTTTTCTTTCTTTCTCTCTCTCTCTCTCTCTCTCTCTCTCTCTCTCTCTCTCTCTCTCTCTCTCTCTCTCTCTCTCTCTCACGCAGATACACATATTTGTTCACATTAATAATCGCATGTGTGTAGCACGCCATAATATTACGATCTATATTCTCCTTGACGTCACATTCAATTAGCCATAACTGTGGCTTGCGGGCAAAGGAAACAACAACATGAAAAAGTATCATTATCTTTCTTTTTTTTCTTTTTTTTTTTTGCATTATGAATTCATCCGCTATTCATAAATCAAATGGTGTTTCCAATGAATGAAAAACACACTGAACAAACTCTACAGTGAGATCAAGGGCGATGGCTGCCTGCGAACTGGGCATCTCTTTGTACTGTGGAGGGAGGATGAGTGGGAGAGTGCTTGAGCTACTGGGGCGGACTGTTGGGAAGGTATCTGGGGGCCGGGGAGTGGCCTGCGGGAGGGAGGGAAGAGGCAGGGTAAGGCAGGAGCGAGAGGGGACTGAGCGCGCGGAACTCTCAAGGTCAGGGCGGTCCTTCAACCCAAATACTGGAGCAAATATCCTTCCACTCTCGCCCTCGGGCTCCTCACCCTGTCACCGCCACCTCCACTGCCTCTACCTCCACCACCACCACCTGGGACACCTGCGGCAGTCCATGACGCAGGCAGCGGCGGTGAAGGAAGCGCGGCAGGTGCCGACGGTAGGCATGCAACCCTTAGAGATGCTACTACAGATAAAGGGAGAATGCCCGCTTATGAAGAAACAGCGTCCGTCTGGCCCGCAGCGGCCCGACGCATGGGACAACCAACCCCCTTACTGGTTGCGCCACACCGAGCCTCCTGCCTCTCAGGTTAGCTTGGTGGAAGATGCAGCGCACACCACTCACCACTCACCAAGCCTCATAGACCCACGAGGTAGTAGGCAGCGTGGTGTGAGTGGTGATGAGGCATAAAGAGTGAGATGACGCAGCCCTTGGAGGGGTAAAGACCTACCCACCCACCGACCTATCAACCCACCAACCTCATGCCTACTATTTTACCTGCCCGCCTACCTGGCTACGCAAGCAGGGCCTCCAAGCCCCACTGGGCCCACATTGAAAATAGGAGCCCTTGTTTAAAACCCCCGGGGCAAGGTCAGCCACCTGTGCCACAGGGACGCTCCGCCTTCTTCCTCCTCTACTTGCCGAGAAATACATTTTATCTCTATCTTTCAATGGCCTCGCTTCCTCATCTCTGTGGTGGGCCATGTGTGTGGTGGTGGTGGTGGTGGTGGTGGTGGTGGTGGTGGTGGTGGTGGTGGTGGTGGTGGTGGTGGTGGTGAAGGTGAGGCTCATAAATAAGAGTCACCTTCCCAACCACTTACCTGCCACACCTCTGTCTTCCCTCACAGGATATGAGCGTATTGGGGACTGTGGGAGGCTCCTTGGCCACTCAGGTTGAGCGTGACCGCCACACACCCTAAACTACGCCCTAAAGTCGCACTCTTAACCAACCGAAGACTTTGTTGATTCCCTTGTCTAGCCTTTCTAGCCCTATGGAAGCCTCTCCGCTGCATTCCCTCTGCCGCCGACACACAAGTCAACGACGTTTAGGTGTGTCAACAAGTGTTATTCGTTAGGCTGAGCTGCAACTAATTGGATTTTGGTAGGATAAGCGGCCTTGTCGTCCCACCGTACATACAGCCTTTTCTAACAACTCGCGAGCGTCAGTGGCCGCTGCGTTTTCAGGGTCGCAGAGGTGTGGGCGAGGCGCAGAAGCACTAACCGGCAGTACCTGGGGATCACGATACCGAGGCTCCCAGAGCCGTAATAATCTGAGGCTTTATGATGCGACTGGCAGGGATTCCGGGTGACTGAAGCAGCTAACACCTACAAGGGAATTAAATTAATTGCTGTTTTATTCATGCTATAATTAGTACTGGGAGGCTGCAGCAACAGTAACAAATAAGGCAGAAGCAACCCGCGGAGTTCAGGTAACACGAAGGAAGGACAGGAGCCTCGCGCCAGCCTTGCCGGTGTCGGTGCCGCTCACGAGGTGACTCTGGTGCCACGGGAAGCACCTGTTATGCCTTGAAGGATCTGTGGCTCGTGTTGTTGTTATACTTAGCTGGCAGGCAAGACCGTCTTATGGAATTCCTCCCACTGCCTCAGCAGCCACATATCTCGGGAAAGCGTCGAAAAATCAATAACAAAATGTCTGCTACAGAAACACATTGGCCATGTTTCTCGCTGAAATGACAAGTGGACGCCAGGACTGACCAAATCTTGCCACGCCAGTACAATAATAGTATAAACAGTTTACCTTATGTCGTAGTCTTTGCCGCGACAGACCAAAGCGCGTCTGCCGAAATCGCTGACAACTGAAACCTTCTTTAAGCAACAGTTTACACGCTCTCACCACACACTGACACAGCTCAAGTTTGACATACAAGTGATTGTTCAACCCAATCACAGGGATTCCTGAGCGAGGGTGGTGAGACCAGGAAGGACATGACGCCTCTCAACTCACCCAGCTTGAGGTCGTTCTCTCTCCCTGGGAGGAGCGGCTCTCCCGGGGGCGGCGGCGGCATGGTGTGCAGCATCTGAAGGTCCTTCTCGGTAATGATCATGGTGACAGGAGATCCTCACGCAGTTCACCAACAGAACATAACAGACTCACAACGATAAAGTATATGTCAAGCCCAGCGGATGGCACCTCAAGGGCAGGCACTGTCACCTTCGCTGTTTGTTGCGTCTAGAGTGTCACGGAGATGCACGCCTGCTTAGCCTTCTTCATTCACGACCAGCGCCACCACGCACGGCACACCACGCATGTTCACAGTGAAAGTAATAATATGAGAACACCTTCCCTCCTTCCCCTGCATCACAGGCCCGCCGCTGAGCCTTGACCCACGTACTCTACTTTCGCTCTTGTATACGGACGAGATAAGGTCGTCAATACAGCACCAAACTCTTCAGCCAATGAGAGACATCGAGCGTAGCGCAGCCGATCGCTGATTGGTTCACGGTCAACGAGGGTTCATCGCCCGGACCTTGACTCAGTTAGTGCTACGTTGATAAGCCCCACAATTCCTAGCTTTTCCCTGCTGATGTCAACCTTACGGATCCATGACACATCAACGTGGCTACAACGACGGGCGATTTTTGTATTTCATGCCGAGGCAGCGTCGCCTCTACGGTCGACTGGATGTCAGTTACCTATAGGTTCACCCACCTCGACGGAGATTTCAGTGCACATGTGAATACCCACCACGCACACGGTCGACACTCCCGGACGTACACACCCTCCTGACGCCCATGTGAAAATTACCCTTGAAGGCGCTTATGTCCCTCTAGCCCGGAGTCATCCCCGTTGGTTTCCCTTTCCGCGACTACGAGGAGGAGCGAGGGGCTGAGGGGCTAGGGCAGCAGGCCACCTCCACCCCCCCCCCTCCCCCCTCCCCTATCCCTCCCTCATCCCACCCCTCCGGCACCACTCCATCACCTTAGATTCCTGATTCAGCCTCCTATTCCAGATTCCTGATTTTTTGCACATTATTCATCCTTCCATATAATTTAACCTAACTATTAACGTCTCCCCCTCCTCCTCTTCCTCCTTCTCCTCCTTTCCCTTCTTTTTCTTCTTAAATTCTACCCTTACATCGTCTTAGTCATCATCGTTATCGTGCTCGTCATCGCTGTCATCGTTGTCCTTTTTCTCTTCCCTCTTCCCTCTTCCCTCCTCCTCCTCCTCCTCCTTTTCCTTTTTCTCCTAATATTCTCGCATTACTTTTCATCACTAAATAAACCAACACCTCCAATAGCAATAGCAAAATATAATTACTTACCTGTTATTACGATACACTTTTCACCTGGCAAACATAACACACAACCACTCTCAATTTTTATATTTAGTTTTCTTCCTTCTCCTTTTTCACCACCACCACCACCACCACCACCACCACCACCACCACTATCACCATCATCATCATCATCATCATCATCATCATCATCCTCCTCATCATCATCTACTGTTACTTGCACTCTCAATAGCAACAGTGACATCACTCACCACACGCACATTACCTGCTATCTCACCCTCCCCCCCCTCTACGTGGCACCTCCCCCACAGGTGTGCCGGTGTCACCAACCTTCTCACGCCCCGCCCTTCTCAGTAACACCGCAACACAATCCACTCCCTCCTCCCTCCTCTCATCACTCCCTCCCTCCCTCCCTCCCTCCCTCCCTCACCATAATAAAAATATTGAGTAATCAACACAACACAGGTAGGAGCTGCGCCCCCCCCCCTGGACAAGGTAGGGGCGCCTTCCCCACGACCTACATCATTGGATCAGGTACAGCAACCCATCAAATATATACAGACAGACAGATAGCAACAGGAAATAAACAGACTGAAACACACAGACATAAAATATTAAACAGCTGGACTTTAAACCACAAGCAAACAAACAAGCAAACAAACACACATTCATGTCTTTTTAAATGGCGAGACAGCCACCAAAGGGTCAGACTTTTTTTTTCCCTCTTCCTGTTTCCTACTTTTCCCCCTCCTTCCCTCCCTCCCTCCCTCCCTCTTTCCCTCCCTCCTCCCTCCCTCCCTCCTTCCCTGCCTGCCTGCCACCCTTCCTTTCCCTCTTCTTTTCACTTTCCTTCTCCATCCTCCCTTTCCTCCCCCCCCCCTCCCCCTACCCTTCCCTTGCCCTGACAAAAACATATGAGAGACAAACAGCCTTGCCTCAGACGGACAAACAAACAAAAAAACAGGAAAAAAAATGTCCCAATGCTCATATTCTATTGAAGGGGAGAGAGAGAGAGAGAGAGAGAGAGAGAGAGAGAGAGAGAGAGAGAGAGAGAGAGAGAGAGAGAGAGAGAGAGAGAGAGAGAGAGAGAGAGATAAGCAACACAATCCGTACAAGAATCTCATTAGATATAACGAAAATAATTATAATATTAATGATAGTAATTTTACGGAGCAATTACATTAGTAAAGTCTTGTATTACAGATGGGCAAACTCTCTCTCTCTCTCTCTCTCTCTCTCTCTCTCTCTCTCTCTCTCTCTCTCTCTCTCTCTCTCTCTCTCTCTCTGGTTCTCTTATACGACTTTCTATGCATCTTGTCTTAATTTTCTCTCTTTTTATGTCTGTCTGTCTGTCTCTCTGTCTCTCTCTCTCTCTCTCTCTCTCTCTCTCTCTCTCTCTCTCTCTCTCTCTCTCTCTCTCTCTCTCTCTCTCTCTCTCTCTCTCTCTCTCTCTCTATTCCTTTCACTATTATCTCCACCTTGTTCTCGCTTTTCATGCTTTCACTTTCCTTTCACACTTTCCCTCCTCCTCCTCCTCCTCCTCCTCCTCTCTCGACTACCTGTAATCACCTGTAGTAGGTTTCTCTTTCCTTGTTGTTGTTATTGTTCACCTGACTTTCACTCTTCTCCCTACTGGACCAACAAGCCTCACTCTCTCTCTCTCTCTCTCTCTCTCTCTCTCTCTCTCTCTCTCTCTCTCTCTCTCTCTCTCTCTCTCTCTCTCTCTCTCTCTCTCTCTCTCTCTCTCTCTCTCTCTCTTTTATTCGTATTCATTTATTGGTTAAGCCAGATGAGAGAAAGTGGTGGTCAGGGAACATCAGTAAATTGCTTTATACAAAAAAACAAAACAAGATAGAACACGATGACGCAAGTGACTTAATCATGTTCTATGTGGATTAGTGTGTGTGTGTGTGTGTGTGTGTGTGTGTGTGTGTGTGTGTGTGTGTGTGTGTGTGTGTGTGTGTGTGTGTGTGTGTGTGTGTTGTAAGCAGTGTTAATATTTTTTTCCTTCATATTTTTTTTTTTAATCAGAAGACATAAAAGTGTTAGTTAGTAATATTTGTCGCTGTTTTGGTTGCGTGTTGACATAAACAGAAAGATAAAAATAAATAAATAAATAAAAAAACAGGCTTAGAAAAGTAGAAATTAAAACGAAGGGAGGCACAGAGGGCTGGGAACCTTTTGATCTAATGAACTTTTTTATTACTTCGCCGCGAGACAGGAAGGAAAGGAAGAGAAGCTTTTCTATATATTTTTTCTTCTATATTTTTTCAGCTTTAGTCCTTGTCAAGTTGTATTCTTTCATTAGTTTAATGTTCCAGTTTTTTTCTGTTTTTCATCTCGTATGTGAAGGAAAAAGGAAGAAAAAGCAAGGTAAACACATAATTATTATTATTATTATTATCATTATTATTATTATGTTGTCTAGTTGGTTGCTGTTGCTGTTGCTGTTGTTGATGTTGGTGGT
>JAPQNM010000044.1:7926967-7944467 GCA_029783475.1 Metacarcinus magister
ATCCTCCTCGTCCCTGTGCATGTGTGGCCGCGCTGCGCATCGTCCTCCCGGTCACCGCACTGCATCCTGGTCCCTGGCATGCTGCATCACAAGCCGGGGGTCAAGACGGCCAGGCCACGCAGGTGTTCTTCCTCCAAGGGTCACGGGGAAGAGCTGATGAAGGGCCGCTCCCCCGTGACCCTTGACACCCACTTCCATGGTTACTTGAGCAGTGTATGGATGAGGTTGAAGGGTTGGTGGCAGCAGGACAAAGACACGAGCCACCCAAGACGTACTGGTGAGGACAGGAGCCATGGCTGCATGCACGGGCGGGTCAGATAGCTGTGGCGGGGCACCTGCTGCTACCCGCCCCCTCTTCCCTCCCTTACTCCTCACCTTGCTTCTCTTCCTCCCTCCTTCCCTCACTCCCTTCCCTCCCCCTGCAATTTGAGGGACGCCAAGAAAAGTATCAAATTCGTACTTTTTATATTGCATGTACATCAAACTATCATTATAGTTTTTTTTTTTTATTCATTTCATCAGTATCCACAGGAAATATTTTTACCTATTTTTTGGGGGGAGGCGAGTGGGTGTTAGGGGAAGGAAACCACAACAGTGCGAGGAAGAACTTATCCTTGGATCGTCCCCCCGAGCCACGCCTCAATCCCACCTCACGCGATTACCTCAAGGTGGAGGCGATAGACACACGCTGAAGGGAGGAGGCCGACGGACTGACCAACGCAGAGGACACGGCGCAGTGTAGGTCACCACAGCCCCTCACAGCGCAGATACGGGAGGAGGGGGAGTGAGAGCGACTTGGAGAGAGAAGGAGGAGGAGGAAGGAGGGAGGAAAAGGAAGAGGTGAAGAGAGTTGAGTTGGAGAAGGAGGAGGAGGAGGAGGGGGTGGAGGAGGGGAAGCAGCGTGAGGGGGGGAAGTTCGCAGTGAGTCCTGAGGCTACACGTAACATTGACCTCTAAGTCAGCGTGTTCGTCACTCTAGGCCACCAGGCGTCGCTCTCACTCGTTCCTCCCTCCCTCCTTCCCTCCACATCCCTTTCCCTTCACCTCCCTCCCTCCCTCTCTCCCTTCCTCCATCCGTCCCTCCCCTAGTCTACCTTCCACCCCCACCCCTCCCAACCACTACATACTCACTCCCCTTCCCCCATCACCCTGCCACTCCCCCTCAACCGCGGTCTCAAGTTCCAAATAAACCGCACTCTAGTTTCTGCCATTCACTCACTCTTCACTTCCTGATTTTAGGTGCGCGGCAGCGGCGACAGTGGCGGTGACGGCGTTCACTCTCCATGCAACTCCTCTCTCTTTCCTTCCTCATCCATTGTTATGCGTTGTTACTATTGTTATTGTTATCATTATCATTATTAGTAGTATTACTATTACTACTACTACTACTACTACTACTACGTACTACCAACAGAAAGCAAAAGGGAGGCAGACGAGTAGAATAAGTGAAAACAACACAACACTGTAGCTATGAATTATGAGTTGATGTAAATGTGCCGCC
The DNA here is from genome assembly GCA_029783475.1 of Metacarcinus magister. Taxonomy (NCBI): domain Eukaryota; kingdom Metazoa; phylum Arthropoda; class Malacostraca; order Decapoda; family Cancridae; genus Metacarcinus; species Metacarcinus magister. The sequence continues at coordinate 7,928,469 of JAPQNM010000044.1, forward strand.
ACACCTGTCTGGCTGTAGGTGAGGACTCTGCCTTTACTTATTCCATTATTTATTTGTTTATTTGTATGTGAAGTCTAAGCGAGGGAGGAGGCGGTGTAGAGCGGTAATAAAGGGTATTAAAGAAGGTTCCTGGAAGGTGATTCAATTTGTAGTGTGGTTAATTAAGTACATGGATGAAGAACGCGGCGAAGGGCAAAAAGGGAGAAAAAGGGGGTTGCGAGGGGGATTGAAGGGGAAGGTCGTTACGCCCTGCGCCACGTCATGTGTGAGGAACAAGTGTAGGGGGGTTGGGGGGGCGGAGCTCAACCCTCGCTAAGCAAACTTCCCTTTCCGTGGGTCGTGGGAACAACCAATTCTTTTCCAGGTTCTCATTTGCTTTGCTCTGTTGTTTTTCACCCACCAAGGTAATGAGTGTGGCCAAGGTGTTGCAGCCACGAGGGGCTGGGGCCTGGGGAGCACAAAGGCCGCCCAGAGCCGCCCTGCAAGGCACCGATATGTGGATGGAGGCTGGGAGTGAGTGGCGCAGGCAAGAAGCTCGCTTCCGCGTGCCTTCGGCGTCCCACCGCTCGGCTAATCTTGTTACCCAAACACCAGAGTCGGTCTGCCGCCGCCACCGCCTAAACGAGCTAGCGCCCCTCGATTCACCTCTCTCTCTCTCCCTCTCTCCCCCTCTCTCTCTTTCTCTCTATCTCTCTCTCTGCATCACAGTGCTGCTGAAGGGCCTCGAGAAGCTGACATGCGACACCGGTGTGGCTCAGGCGAGACACTCTATAGAGGGAGTCGAGGCGAGGGAGATATGGGAGGGGGAAGAGGAATGGTGGCAGGTGGGGAGAGACCCTCCAGGAGAACGGGGAGACGGGGAGAGAGGGAGGAACAGAACAGAGGGGGAGAGGGGGAGCACGGAGGTGAGCAAACCTTCGGTCACCTCCGATCATCCACCTCTGCCGCAGTTGTCGCCTCGCTCTGGTAAGAGTTCCTGCCACACGCGGCGGCCGTGCGTGGTACTGCAGGGCGTGTTTCACTCCACAAGTTGCAGGGATAGGGACAGGCTTCAGGGGTGAAGGATGCGTGTGTCCAGGCCGACTAGAACCGTCAAAGTTGCGTGGTATAAATCAAAACAACTTTTACTATTCCGCCCCATAGCCTTGCAACTTCCCGCTCCTCACTACTCCGCTCCCTCCCTCCTCTTCTTCCCTTCCTCCCTCCCTCCCTCTGTCGCCAGCGTCTCTTTCCTACTCATCTGCTCTTCCTTATTCTCTCCGCTCTTCTTCCCTATCATCATCATTATCCACATCACCCTTTATCGTCAAGTGCGGCTCCGTCCCTCTTCCCTAGCCTCCCTGCCGCCCTCCTTGCCGCCACACTTCCTGTTATAGGCCTACAAGTCTCACGGCCACGGTGATCTATCCTAACGCACCTGGCCGCCCGCCGCGCCCCTCCCCCAGGTAGAAGCGGAAGATACAAGTGTTGATTCGAGTGAACAAAACAGACCATGATGACAAAATACACTTAGGAACGCCACTTCACGCTGCCGGTGAAAATGACTGGCTTCCTCAACCTTAATTGACAGCTACTGGATATGCGGCCATAAAAAAGACACCTTTATAACTCAAGTCTTTGTCTTTTTATCACCGAAACAGCTAGCTCATTCCCCTCAGTTACGTCCTCACCCTCATGATAATTTTCTCATCAGTTTGACTTGCACTCTTAATCTACAAATCTTTCTCGGAAACCACAAAATGCAATGATGATGAATGTACCTACATAAAGCCAAAAATCTGCGTTTCTTTTTCCTGTCTAGACGCGAGATTCTTGGTAAGGAAAGGGAAGAGAGAAGGAAGAGGAAAGAAACTTGGGAGGAGGCTTGTAAGAATGATGAAGAAAAAGAAGAAGGGGAAGAGGAGGAGGATTAAAAGACGGAAAAGGCAGAGGAAGGAAGGAGATTAAGGAAATAGAATGCAAGAGGAACTATGTACAGAAGAAAGAAAGGACAGAAGAAATACGAGAAACGAAACACCAAAGAAGATATAAAAGAGGGAGATAGAAGGAGGGAAGAGAACAGAGGAAGACAGGGAGGCAAGAGGATAGTGGAAGAGAGAGAGGGAGTGAAGAGGACAGAGGGAAGGAGATAGAGGGTTAGGAGTGAAAAGAAGGAGGCAAAAGGGAGTCACAGTGAGATGATACTGTAAAGGCAAGCGGTTGGGTAAGGAAGGCAAAGAGGAGCAGCAAGAGGAAAGGTTTGAGGCAATGGGGAACAATGGGTAAAAGGGAGAACATGGGAAGGGGGAGGAGGAGGAGGAGGAGGAGGAGGAGGAGGAGGAGGGATGCTGCAGGTGCCAGAAGAGGTGACGTGGCCCTACTAGGATGTTACGTGGCTAATGGTTCATTCTTCCTCATCTTCCTTCTCCTCCCCCCCTTTTTTAGTCCCCTCCTCACCTGTCATACCTGTTATTGTTGTCCTCAGGTGATGCTGTGCCCTCACCCTCACCCTCACCCTCTTCCCTGCATCTTACACCCCTTCCTTCTCTTCCTCTTCCTCTGTGCCTACACTAAACAATCTATCTAACTAACTAACTAACATAATCCGTCTGTTGTCTTCCTCATTGCTACTTTTACTATTATTACAAAAACAAACACTACTACTACTACTACTACTACTACTATAACGAGTCCAGGTTAACTCTCTCTTCCGCCACCCAAACAAACTCACTATTACTAGTACTACGCACACACCCACCCACGCGCGCTCACACACACACACACATACACACACACACACATCTGTGGGTCACCTTCATCACCAGTGACCTGAAGATGAGAGAGAGAGAGAGAGAGAGAGAGAGAGAGAGAGAGAGAGAGAGAGAGAGAGAGAGAGAGAGAGAGAGAGAGAGAGAGACGTAACCCAGATGAAAGAGAAGAAAACATTATACAACAATCTGGACAATTCACGGTCACGACGAAGGAGGAACCACAATATACTCCCCCCCCCCTTCAAGTACCACTCATTCTTCACAGTCCAGTTTCCAAGCTCCCTTCCCCCACTTTTCTCTCCACCTCCCTCTGCCTACTTTAATCCCCCTTTCCTCCCGCTGCCTCCCTCGCCACCTGCCTCCGCGTCTTCTCACTCCTCAAGGTTGAACTGTAAACCCGCGGCGCCTCGGTCACCTTCCTTGTTCTGACCTCAATAGTTGGAGTGCGAGAGAAAGACTTAGTGCGACTCGAAGACACTCGTGCGAAGACTCCAGATCCTTTTAACAGGCTGCTGCTGCTACTGCTGCTGCTGCTGCTGGACGCCCCTCGCTACTTCACTCTTCTCTCTCACCCCCCGAAAAAAAAACCAATACTTCTTCTCTTCCCTTTCTCTGTTACTTTTTTACGTTTCTACTCCAAGTTACTTTTCCTATGATTCTTGTTTTCTTTTGTTTTTGTTTATGTTTATATTGTTATTTTGTTCCTTTTGATGCTTTTAAATAGTGTTCATGATGACATTTTATTATTTTTTTGTGTGTCCCTCCCTCCCCCCGAAAATGCCTTCCATGTGGCTTTCATTCACTTTGCTATTCCTGATCTGTGTCCCTCCGCCCGCCGCCTCCTGCAAGGTGGCATGAGGTGGCCAGCCCGTTGAGGTCGTAAGGTACAGGGTGTCTCGCAAGACCCTTTACGTCTCGCCCCTCAGCCTCCCCCTTGATCGTGCTCGTCTCGCTATGGATTTTTTCACTTTTTTTTCTGGTGCGTGTCAGTGTGGCGGCGGAGAGGCCTACGACTCACCCCTCCTTCGCCTCCTCCTCCTCTTCTCCTCTCCTCCTCTTTCTTATTCTACCTTCTCTTCTCAGGTTCGTTCCCGGTGACCCACCGCTCCCTCCTACAGGGTCGGCTGGTAGTCTTAAGGCCGTGCCATACCGACCCTCTCAGTTGGTGTTTGTTTGCTGTTGTTTCTCCTGCTGGTGCAAAGCCGCTGTGGCTACGGTGTGCTTTACTTGAAGTTACTATTAATTTGGCACCTGTGAAGTTCATGACCCCGACACAACTACCAGATGACAAGACAAGTGTGGCCCAAACACATGTGCCGCTCTCCATTTCATTCCACACCTGCACGATCTGCTGCTGCCTGCCTCGTTTCCCCCAATAGGCTGAACGCACTACGCCGTACACGATGAGTGAAAGTGCCTCGTGGCCACGGCAGGGTCCACCGCCCACCCGCACGTGCAGCCGGCGAAGCAGACAGGAAGCGATGGCTCCCAACACCTGGCACCCGGCACCATGAACGGCCCAGGTAACACACGATGTAGCAAATCACCGAACAAAGGCGACATTTATATGAGAACCTGAATGTCAGTCACCAATTTCGTTTTATAAGGCTTAGCGAGGAGGGTTATTAATGAGGGAGAGCTGTGGCTGTGGCAGGCGGTAAACAGTTGTGACAGGGAGAGGGGGAGGCTGCAACGGGGGAAGGGAGACGGAGTGGGGGCACAGGTGTAAATAACCTTTTAGCTTGTGACTTGCGTGGCTGGGGAGGAAACAATGAGGGCGTCACCTGGAACTGTACTCCCAACACGGAACATGGTGGTGATGGTGGTGGTGGTGGTGGTGGTGGTGGTGGTGGTGGTGGTGGTGGTGGTGGTGCGTGAGTGTAGATAAAGGAAATGTTAGAAAATAAATAAATTACGACAAAACAATAAAGAGACACACACATGCTCTTCCCTTTTATTCCACCCACTCGCCGCCGTCGCCTTAACCATCACCACCACCACCAGTACCACGCCCCTAACCAGCCCGTCCGCCCGCTGAGGCCTACGGATGCCCACGCTACCCTAATCTACGAGCCCTCCGGATGACCTTCACCGAGAGGCGGAAGGTCAGCGGAATAGAGGTCAGGCAGGGGTTAAGGAGTGACGCACCGCCCATCCTGGTGCTGCCTCGGTAACAACACACCCACACCAACACACACACACACACACACACACACACACACACACACACACACACACACACACACAGCCACGTGGGGACTTAAAGAGTAGTAATCTTGTAGTACAATGTGGCTAGATAATCGGGCAGGCAGGCAGAGAGCAAGGGAAGATGTAGGAAGCACCCCCCTCACCCCTCTCACCCCTCCACCAGCGACCACCTGAAGAGCCACATCCACCTCAGCCCGCCATGTGCTCGCCTTCTTCCCTCCTCCACATCCCTATAAACATTATCCTGTCCCTCTGCCAGCCTCTCGCGGCCACTCCCTCCTTCCTTCCTTCACGTCGTCCATATATAAGTGTGTTTTTTACCTTTGCTTCTTTATGTGAGCTTGCGACACACACACACACACACACACACACACACACAGGACTCGTTCGTTCCCAGGACAAAAGCATTGACCAAAACTTCTTTCTCCTATAACGCAATCCCTATTTTTTTTTCTTTTCTTTCGCTTCCTTTCCTTCCTTCCTTCCTCTTCTTTACACATCTCCCCCCCACCCCCCCACAACACTATCCCATCTCTTCCTCCTCCTCCACCTTCTCCTTCCCTTCCTCCTCATCCTCTCATTTTCCTCTCCCTTCCCTCGGCAACCCACGCTCACCCTGTTTTACATCGAGACGCAAAAAGTGGTTGCGTTATCCTCCGCGGCCGCCACGCCCCCAGTGCGACAAAAACGTGGAGTGGTGGACGCTTGTATGGGGCGGCCGCCTCCAGCCGTCCTATTTGGCTTCTCCTCCCTCTGGGTCTTTGGGTCTGAAGGAGTTGCTATGGAACATTCACGCACCTACACACACATACATATACGCATACACACAAATACATACATACACACACGCACACATGTTCTCTTCTATGACCTCCACCTCTGCTAACACCTTTCTGCAATCTCCTCCCTCTTCTTCTCCTCCTCCTCCTCCTCCTCCTCCTCCTCTTCTGGTTAACCTGCTCGTTCCTTCTAAGATCGGTCCGTCCTTCACCTGGACTCACTATGGTGCGGGTCCCTCATTAACCTGCCAAGCCGCCCCCGCACCGCCTGCCCGCCCGCCCACCCTCCCTCCTTCCCCTCACCCTCGTCGACCTGCCTCAACTTGGACTCAAACGCGACCTTCACTGTTCCCCGACCTCGCACCGTTCATGCCGTCTATGTTTTTCCGTCTCTCTCTCTCTCTCTCTCTCTCTCTCTCTCTCTCTCTCTCTCTCTCTCTCTCTCTCTCTCTCTCTCTCTCTCTCTCTCTCTCAGGATCATTGTTAGTCCTGTCAACAGACGAAGCGAAGGCGTGTTGATCTACCTGGCTGAGGACGTGTTAATTGAGGCTCACCACAGGTACATGCACAGTCACGTGATCCGCCTCTGCCTGTATATCAAAGTCAGCAGGAGGAAGAGGAGGAGGAGGAGATGGAGGAGGAAGAAGAGTAGGAAATGTAAGATTATACAAACAAAACTCCGCCAAATCTTCACTATTGACATTTGAATTGGTTTTTTATTTTTTTTTGTAAGTTTTTGGATTTTATTTATTTATTTATTTTTTTTTTTTTTATAAGTGTAGTAATAGAAGTAAATGCTTAGGCACAGACGTGAAGTTAAAGTACAGATGGTTAGAGAAGAGAGAGAGAGAATCTGGTGGAAGGTAAAGTAGCTTGAGAAGGATGTGTGTGTGTGTGTGTGTGTGTGTGTGTGTGAAGGGGGGGATCTTCTTCACCCTTCCTCCCTTCAGCCTCCCTTCGTAATAACATTCTTCCTCCTTTTTACCTCAGGGGCTTAAGTACCTCTCTTCCTTCCCTCCCTCCTTTCCTACAGCCATTTTCAAAACTTACCCTTTCCCATTTAAGTACCTTTTCCTCTACCTTCCCTCCTGCCTCTTTCCCATGAGAATGCCTGCCTCCCTCCCTCCTTCTTTCTTTCTTTCTTCCTCCCCTTCCCTCACACCCTCCCTTCCCTCCCCCCCTTCCTTCCCACTTTCCTTCACCACAGCAATGTATCGTGAACCCGGAAGGACCTACAGTTACCCCCTTTCCTCCTACCCTCCCTTCCTCCTCCCTCTCTGTCTCTGTCTTTCTCTTCCTCCCTCCACTTCTCCCTCGAACGGGACGGTCCTTAGGCTTCTTAATTACTCTTTAGCTGTGTAGTCTTCGTCGTTAGGAAGATATCTCAGGTTGCCTTATCGATAAGTTAAGTCACTTAGGCTAAGACTCCTCTCTGTCTCTGTTTGTCTTTTTGTCTATCTCTGGTAAGCTGGAGGGCTGGGTGGTCACACTGTCTAGCGGCTGCCTCGGTGACAGTCCTGACGAAGTGTTCTCCTGCTTAAGTTTGAGGTAGGAAGGACTTTATGTATATGATTGTTAGGAGAGTGGAGTGTTCTTGGTGACTCCTGCTTGGTGCATCATGTAAACAAACACACAGTCACACCTACACATACACACATACAGACAGACACACGCGCGTGGATAACCTTGAATGTTAATATGCATATTCTAGCAAGTTTATGTAAGAAAAAAACAAACCGATCATCTTCCAAGAACTCGCAACCTTCAGAAAGAGTGAATCGCATAGGAAGGCACAGCCGCAGCCACACATATACACCCCCCGGCGGAGCATTAAGCAGGTTACTTACTACCCTCGGACACCCTCCTACACATCCTGCAGAATCGTGTATGTTTCTTTTCATGATGTGTGTTTATGATGATAATCCTTTCCTTCTGTAACAAGAAAACCAGAAAAAAAGGCCTAGACTCTTTCCTCCTCCTCCTCTTCTCCTCCTCCTCCTGCTGCTGTAGCTCTGCCTTCTCCTCAGCTTTGTGACTCGCAAGGGCGTGGAGTCATTATCTTAATCCGTCCTTCATAGGCACGCCTCCTCAGCTTGCCACGTGTTCCCTTGTCGCTGTGTTAATGTAAAAGTGACATGAAAGATGATCTCACTTACGTCCTCATCCTCCTCCTCCTCCTAAACCCTTGTCACTAACACCACCACCACCACCACCACCGCTGCCACCACCGCTGCCACCACGGTCATCACGCACTATATACCAGCCCTCATCACTTCACCATTATTCCCATCATCATCACCACCACCACTCCATCACTGCACGCCTGAATCATCACCACCACCATGGAATCTGTCTACTACACCATTGCTACTCCCACTGTAAATATTAAGTCTACCACTACAACACTCTACTCCACAAAATCCTTCCTTCCCCCACCTTCACTACATTGCCACCCACACCGCCACCCCCTGCCGTCATGAAGTAGCAGCTCCACGCCCACCCGCCCGCCCAGACCGCCCAGTGAGGTGTATGCCGGTCCCATTAACCACAGCAGTAGCTTAAACACCTTTGCAGCCAGGAAGGAGAAGCGGGAGGAGGAGTAATGAACTTGAGAGGTGAGATTGGACTACCAGCAACAGTCCTTCTTCCGGGTTTGAGTTGGTTTCTCTCTCTCTCTCTCTCTCTCTCTCTCTCTCTCTCTCTCTCTCTCCTCTCTCTCTCATCTCTCCTCTCTCTCTCTCTCTCTCTCTCTCTCTCTCTGTCTGTGTCTGTGTCTGTGTGTGTGTGTGTGTGTGTGTGTGTGTGTGTGTGTGTGTGATCCTTTAAACCCAAACAATGACAGTTGCTAACACTCTTGTTCTCTTATTTCCTCAGCTTTTCCACTTTCTTCTATAACTCACTCTTACGTTTCTGGAAGACCCCTCCCTCCCTCCCTCCCTCCCTCCCTCCCTCCACTTTCCTCCACTATCTCCTTCCCCTCACTTTCCTTCGGTGACCTCCCTGTCTCTGTCTCTGTCTCTTTCTCTTTCTCTCCCTCTCTCGCTCCCTTTCTCTCCCTACCTCCTTACCTCATGTCAGTTTGAAATGAAAAGTAAATAGTTTCTCCTTCGATTAAGTAACAAAAGTCTGAGTATGGACACGTGTTGTTGTTGTTGTTGTTGTGATTATTATTATTATCAGTATTATTATTATTATTATTATTATTATTATTATTATTATTATTATTATTATTATCATTATTATTATTATTATTATCAATACGACCATTATTAAAAGTGGTAAGTGGGATAACTAAGTGGAGATGATAATAATGAGGAGGAGGAGGAGGAGGAGGAGGAGGAGGAGGAGGAGGAGGAGGAGGAGGAGGAGGAGGAGGAGGAGGAGGAGAAGAGAAGAAGAAGAAGAAGAAGAAGAAGAAGAAGGAGGAGGAGGAGGAGGAGGAGAAGAAAGATAAGGAGAAAGAGAAGGAGAAGAAAAAGAAGAAGAAAACAAACCCGAAAGAGTAGGAGGAGTAGGAAGAAAAGGAGGAAGGAATAAGAAAGAAGAAGAACAGGAGGTCAAGCTAACAGAAAACGACGTGAACGAGTGTGAGCTGGAAAATAGGAGTTGGAGGTGTGGAGGGTGGAAGCGTTCCCAGGGGCACATCGACATTTCCCTGGGAGGGGGAGGAGGAGGAGGAGGAGGAGGAGGAGGAGGAGGAGGAGGAGGAGGAGGAGGAGGAGGAGGCAGTGGTGGTGGGGCGGCGGTCAGTAACTTGAGGAACCCGTTAGCTGGCAGTCATGCTTGTCGCCTCCTCCCCACCCGTGCTCGTCCTATTCTGGTTCCCCTTCTTCCTTCGTCCTAGGTGATCGTGACGCCTTTCCCCCCTTCCATCAAACCCCAAATTCCCTTAAGGGTCTGCAGGGGCGACGGCGTTAGTTACCAAATCTCGACTTTGCGAAACCCATGCACGGGGGCGGAGTCTGTCTGTATATCTATCTGTCTGTATTAGAGGATTCAAACACGAGTTCCCGGCTCCGATGGGACTCCGCATGAGGGCATTACTCCAGGTGAGGTTGATGGGTGCTCCAGGGACGCCCACGGGCACCTTCCAAGCCAGACCGCAGACTCGACATACCTGGGAACTGCCGTCTTGAGCTACAGAGTGGGATGGAGCGCCGCAGGGAAGGAATGCAAGCGACTGTACCATACAACAAGGGTACACAGAGGAGAGAAGTGGTAGAAAGGGCGGGACAGGTGTGGTGGAGGGCCGGTACATGTATAGGTGGAGGGGCTAAAAGGAAACAAGGGGAGGGGAGGGGTGGGGAGGGGTGGGGGGTTAATGTTGGGGTACTGCAAGCGAGGGTGGAGTCGAGGCGGGGAAGATGGGCGGCTGAAAACAATAGCCGCTCGTTGGGGTGGGGGGGGAGGAGGGGGGAGGCAATGCAGGTCCAGGTACGGCCAACAGGACAGGTGTGGAAGCAGGGACGCTGTAGGTGTGGGAGGCGGGGCGGCAGGGAAGATTAAAATTGGCAGATGTGTGATGTTGAATGAGATGCCGACCAGTGTGTAGGAACGAAGGAGGGATGAGGAGAGAGAGAGAGAGAGAGAGAGAGAGAGAGAGAGAGAGAGAGAGAGAGAGAGAGAGAGAGAGAGAGAGAGAGAGAGAGAGAGAGAGAGAGAGAGAGAGAGAGAGAGAGAGAGAGAGTTAACTAAGTGAAAAAACATATAAACACTCCATGAAAGAGTTTACTTAACTAAATTACCCGTCTCCTCGTTCTCACCAGGTAAATACGACGCCATGATTACAGGTGACTGTGAAGATCTACACAAGACATCCATCTCCCGTAGGAGGAGCTGCGGTTAGGAAAACGGTGACCGCACTCATGGGGAATGCGTGGGTGTGAGGGGGTGTGGAGGCTGTGGGGCTGACTAGCTACGGTGTGCTGCGGTGTTGGAGGGGATGACGATGGGGTGGGATGTGTGTGTGTGTGTGTGTGTGTGTGTGTGTGTGTGTGTGTGTGTGTGTGTGTGTGTGTGTGTGTGTGTGTGTGTGTGTGTGTGTGTGTGTGCATGTAACAAGTGAGGAGAGGGTGATTTTAGGGTTACGTTGGCCGCGGGGGCATCACGGGTGTATCCGCTATGGGCGTCTTACAGGACTGAAGGACATGGGGCCTAATACCCGACTTCCTCTCCCGTTATATGACTTTTAACAACCCTTACCCCAAAATTCCTGCTCACCTTTCCTTCCTTTCCCTCCCACTATTCACATACACTGTCCGGCCATAAAGGGAGTCTGAAATTAACTTTTATTGTGGTTTATACCGGCTGGTATACTCTTTCCGCCGCCCAATGCATCGCTGTCCCGGCCGTCATGTCCCTAGGAGTGTCGACATTATTTGTATGGAAGCATCTGCGACTAGACGGGTTGTCTCCTTCCTTTGCAATCTTCTGGTGCATACAGGTGGGAGGCCTTCCTTCAGCACAGCGGCAGGAAGGCTCTAAGTGACCTCTGGTGCTGCCAGGCACGCCCCACCTGCCGCGGTGTGGGTGAGTCCCACCGCCCACAGCTGTGACGGCCGTATGCCACACAGGATGTCCTCAATAACGTTTAAAAAAGGATAACGGTATGAGATGAAGCAGCGGCAGCAAGCAGGTGGGAAGGCGAGGTGGGGCCCCGCAGGTAATTTTCCTCCGCCGTTTCCGCGTTGGAAAGTCTGTGGCGCCGCAGTAGTACCGACGATATTTTTTTCCTCACTAATGTGCTTGGTTTACCGCGCCGCGCCTGGCCATCACTTGCATCGCAAAGTGTTGAGCGAGACGCTAATGCTGAACACGGCACCACAGGCTCCTTAAGGCCCATTGTGAGCCTTACCGGGACCGGAAGTACGGGTGGGAGGGTAAGACTCGCCTACCGGTATTCCAAGGCAATTATGGCGAGGATTTTGATGCGCCTCGTTCCTAGGTTGTTGACACACGTCTTCTGTAGCGGTGACGGCATGTCCTCCTCCTCCTCCTCTTCTTCTCCTCCTCCTCCTCCTCCTCCTCCTCCTCCTCCTCCTCCTCCTCCTCCTCCTCCTCCTCCTCCTCCTCCTCCTCCTCCTCCTCCTCCTTCCGGTGCCTCTCTCCTTCCTTCCTCCCTGCTGGTGTCCCTGCCTTTTTGTCCTTGCTGCTCTGATACGCCTCCCCAAGTCTGGAACAGTTACCTTCCTCCCTCCCTCCCTGCGCCGAGTAACCACAGCAGCCCCGCACAGCCGCTGACCCGCTCACTAAGTCGTTCTCCGTCGCTTCTCTTGTCCGCCGGTTGGAGTTTGGTCCTCCTGATGCTCTGGTTACGGTCAATGAATCTTCGTCTTTGTTCCTCGTCCTTAGCTTCTCGCCGTCATGACTCTTCCCTTCCCCTTCGTCTCTTTCTTTTCTTCGACCCTTACCATCCCCTCATTGGCCACGAAAACAAACATTTGGAAAAACTAGAAACACTAATCACATGTACGTTTTATAATGCCGTTGCTTTGCAGGGTCGGCAGGTGACGGCCCTTGGTCCGGGCACACCGCGATGACCCGCCGGGCAGCAGCTTGTTCGGGCGCCTCACTAGACTGCCGCGGGTCATTTCGCGCCTCAGCACCGCAAAATTGTAAACACCACACTGTGTGGCTTCAGAAACGGGAAAGAACTTCATATTCATCATTGTGTAACTTGCAACTTTTTTTGCTCGAATTTTCGTTTTTTTCTTTCTTTTTTCTGGGGAGGCTGCAGGTGGAGTGGATAGCACAATGGGCGGGCGGGCTGGAAACAGCGCCCCCCCGCCTCAATGGCACACCTGATGCAACTCTCACAATTTTTCGCAAGTTGGAGTTCGTCCAAGTAGAGCAACCGAAGAAATCGTGTATTGAAGGCAGGCTGGCGACGCACAAAGAGACGATGAGGGAGTGCAGAGGGCAGGTGGAGGACGAATGGAGGGCGAACACCCTCCCCCCGCCCCCCTCGCCTGCCTCGCTCTTCCCCGGGAGTGCAAAGACACCAGAGCGATGTAACGGTGACGGAGGAGCCGACGCGGACACCCTGACGACCACCACCACTGGGCCTGCTGCCGCCGCTGCCGCCGCCAGATAATGGGCCTGCTGTACAAGCGAGACAGCCGACGGAGGCCAGCAAGTAATGGTGCAGAGAAAGGATGCATAGTGATGTTTATTGTTAGCTTGATGACTTTATTTGGTGTATGCAAGTGTCAAAGCGTCAAGGCGTCGCTGTTGTGGTGGTGATGAAGGCTGGGGGGGAAGGGAGGGGATTGAGGGTGGTGCTGCTAATGCGTGGTGGGGTGTGTGGTTTGAAGGGGGGTTTGAGTAAGTAATGGTGGTGGTAGTAGTGGTGGGGTAGTAGAGGGGGGAGGCGACACCATAGCTCCTGTGACCACAATCGTAGAAACCATGCGTGCCACTTCTCTGCACAACAATAACAACCACCACTAGCGCAGCACATTCTTCCTCCTACTGTTACCTTCTCCCGCTCATACATACTTTTCCTCCACGTGTATCTCCTTCCCCTCACCTTCGTTGGCCCCATTCCTAAGCTACGTCACACCCTCACCCCATCACCGTCACCGCTACGCCTCATGGCAACAACTACAACGCAAAAACAGGAAAGCGACCAGGCAAAAGCACGCACCAAATAAGAAAATTGTTGAGAGAATAAGATAAATAAGACACACGAATGTTAAGGGCAAAGAGCCGTCAAGAATGCAACGTTAAGGGAGAGAACACTGCCGGGGCGATGCTGTTGGGTGGGATGTTTAGGCTGAGGCGCCGTGGCATCCCCGCTTACCAAGAGCAAATTACTGTCAAGGGTGTCCAAGGCGGGAGTGGCGGAGGGAAAACAAATGACGGTGCAAGCAGAATAATGGCGAGAGGAAAGAAGAGAAAGGGTTGAAATACACCATGAAGAGAAGGGAAAAGAGAAGAGAAGAGAAGAGAAGAGAAGAGAAGAGGAAGAAAAGAAGGTAAATAGTGTGTGTAACAAGTAGAAAGCAGAGGAAAGGGAAGAAGTGAAGGCGAATGGAGTTATGGAGTATCATGTAAGAGGAAGGGAAAGCGTACAATGCTGTTACGTGTCACCGATTACAGGCAGGATGACGTCTTCGAGGAGGGAGGGAAGGAGGGAAGGAGGGGAGAGGCGGTGCAGGTCGAGGGAGGGAGGGAGGTAAGCAGGGAAAGGAGGATTGTGGGCTGAAAGTTTGCTATTGAAAGTGTAACAGAAGGTAGGTGGAGGTGGAGGGAACGGCAGGTGTTGGTGGAGAGATAAGGGGAAGGGGAGGGGTGGTGTGTGTGAGCGGTGTTGTTGTTGGGGAGGAGGAATGGGGAGAAGTGGGGAAGGCTGTGGGGGATGAGGAAGTTGGGCGGGGGTGTGGCAGTGACCTAGAGTGTGTGTGTGTGTGTGTGTGTGTGTGTGTGTGTGTGTGTGTGTGTGTGTGTGTGTGTGTGTGTGTGTGTGTGTGTGTGTGTGTGTGTGTGTGTAAGTTTGTGTTCCCACATCTGCTTTACCAGCTGTACTAGAAGTAATACTATATATAATAATATAAATTCGGGGAAAAAAAGCGAAAACGAAAACGTGTAGGTTGAGCTGAACGTAACACTTGATGCACGTTGACTTTTCTTCTCGACCCTTCTTTCTTCCCTTCATCCATAGGACTTGCTTCCCTCATGTCCCCTCATCTTTCCCCGTCAAAACAAGTTTATGGAACAAAACTTTCATTTATTCCCATGAAGTAAGTCAATTGGTGAGCCACGCTGGAGGAGGAAGCGGCGCCGCTCTACTTGGGGTCCTGTGCCGCCACAACGAAGGGCCGCGCGAGCAGCAGGTGAATAGGGCAGTGGAGGCGAGGTTCGGCCGCTGGGGCGAGGTAAAAGTGGATGAACCAGGAATCACTTTCGTCGCCGCCACGCTCAGACGCGTCAGGCGGCACTCGCATACCTGTTGGCACTCACTTTCCTACCAGGCACTTTCATTGCCGACCGACACCACGCCACCAGCAGCTGGGAAAGTGATGACGCGGAGGAAGCAGTGCTTGGCACCGCCCGCACGCCCACATGCAATGCATTACACACACACACACACACACACACACACACACACACACACACACACACACACACACACACATACACACACACACACACACACACACACTTAATAGAGGAGTTAAATAATAATGAACATTTCTGGTAATAACAAAAACCTGGATATAAATATACACATATTTTTTCCTGCTCATCATCAAGGTATTTGTGGAGCGGACGTAGCCCGACACAGTGTAACTGTTGGAGGGTTTATCTGATACCTGGAAGGACCAGCCGCGCCGCCCCCTGCGTTATATCATGAGCCCTGCCAAGCCGCCTTCGGGAGTCCCTCACTGCCACTTTACCTCAGGGACCTGTTGTTGCTGTTGCAGGGGCGCGGCAAGCTGCGTGGCATATTACGTGCGCGGCCAAGCGTCTCCATCTGGCGGTGTCTGGCAGCTTTCCGAGCCCATCCAAATGTATTTCGGGGTCACTGTACTAGGAGGCAAAGACACCTGCGGCGCCGGTAAAGCCGCCCCTCCGTCCCCCCGCACAAGGGCCGTCCGCCGCCGCAGCGCCACAATAAATTGGTCAGGGGTGTACGGTTCTTGTCTTATTTTTACGTCAGCTTTTTTCTTCTCCTTCTCCTGAAGAGCGCATGAACTCTACAGCCGGGTCGTTCACACTCCCACCCTACCGCTTCCTTGTCGGGCGGTAAGGGTGAGCCTTGCACTAGTTACCACTGTCGAGCCGCCCTTAACGTGACCATATTGTGAACGTGCACAAGACGTACAGACCAAGTTCAGCAAGACAGCAGCCGTGATGATGAGCCTTAGCGACGTTGCTTTTTAGGTTGCCATTCTTACTTTTACTTTTTTTTTTTCTTTGTAATTCATAAAGAGGCACCTTGACCTGCGAGCCAAGGACAGCCGTAACACAAGCTTGTCCATGTTTGTGTTGCTGCCTGACGAGCCGCTGTAGCTTCGCACCTCCGCGCCAACCACTAACTAATCTTGCCAATCCAGATTCCCCACAGATAAAAAAAATGAATAAATAAAGGAATAAAAAGTATCATGGTTATTACGGAGCCAAGATACAAGTTCCCTCATAAAAAAAGAATGCAGGAGGATAAATACCAAACTTCTCATGACTGCTGCTGCACCACCCTGCCTGCCGCTGCCCACGGCCATCAGCTAGAGAGACGACCTCCAGCTGCACCACGTCACCGT
>JAPQNM010000044.1:7946967-7974467 GCA_029783475.1 Metacarcinus magister
TGGAAAGTCGAGGTGGAGCAAGGCAGGTGAGGCGGGGGTGGAGTAAGGGGACGTAGGTGGGAGGCATTCAGGAAGCTTAAGTGGAGGTGACAAGCGGGTTATAAACTGTAATTCCGGAGATTTTCCTTCCCCATGACTGTAGTGAATTGAGTGAGTCATTAATTCATATATAATAATTGGACCTCTTTAGCTGCATGATGAATATGGTAGAGAGAGAGAGAGAGAGAGAGAGAGAGAGAGAGAGAGAGAGAGAGAGAGAGAGAGAGAGAGAGAGAGAGAGAGAGAGAGAGAGAGAGAGAATAGAAAGGACAGGATAGAAAAAGCAATATGTACTATTCTGGCACATCTACAGTGCCAAGTGGCCTGTGCCAGGACGAGCGACCTATGAAGGCCACCTGCCTGACCTCTAACATGGTGGTCACTGAGGCACCAAGCATGGCCTCACCGCTCACACAACACAGCTGACAGCCTCATCCCGTGACAGGACGCAGCCTCGCCCACGTAAGTATCTCATCCCAAACAGTTGTACATTGCAGGGACGCCGCCTGACTCCGACCAGACGAAAATACTTCCCTTGGTCCTCTTCCTTGGTCTCGTTCTGGTGCTTGTCCTCCTGGTGTGGTTGGGCAAGGAAGGCAATGACCTGGCCACAGGGGGGGTGAAGGGGAATCGTCGGCTGCAACACGTTACTAAACACTTTCTGGGAAGAGGCGAGCACCGAGCGGCCATCGAGACGGAAGGTCGTGTTTCCTTTGTGATCTCACACTCTGAAGTGCCTCCGAAGGGTGATGGTAGAGAAAGGAGAGGCGGAAAGTTGGGAAGCCGATTGGTCAACGCTGAAAGAGTAATGCAGTGGCCTCCCCACCATCCCTCCCCCCTCACTTTGTTAAGTGACCCAACGTCTGTCCTGCCGCAGAATCGAGCGCGGTGGTAATTGACTCCTCGTTAACGCCACCGATGATAAACAGGCAAAGAATAGACAAAAAGGGAAGGCATTCTGACAACGCTCTTGGTGATGACTAACGCACAAACAAGCGATCTGAATACAGGCACTCAGTGTGGAAGTTCGTGAGGCACCGCGGATCGCAAATCATTGAAACCAGGGAGGGAAGGAGGGAGAGGAGGGAAGGAGGGAGAGGAGGAAAGGAGGAAGGAATGGTGGGACAAGGGCAGGGGGCAGGGACCTCTTGATTACACACATGGAAAGAAAAAAAAAAGTCTTCTGAGCACTGCACGTCGAGCTTCTGGGAAAGGTTAAAAATTGCGGGTTGGTTCTTCCTGGCGGCAGATGACCACCACCTCGTGACCACGTGTTCCTATCCCTCCCTCCCCACTACCTCCCCACTATCTCCCCATCCCAAACCTGACGTGATGGAGGGTCTGGAGGGTCTGGAGGGAAGGGAGTGAGACAGAGGAAGTGCATGGTGGTCTCCTATCCCTCTTAACCTCCCTTGAACCCCACCAGGAATCTATGCCGTGTTCCTTCGTCTCAGCCGCTCCCTCCGACGCAGGCAATTGAGCAAGACCCACGAGCAAAGGTTTCCCGTCAACGTCCTCCCTCCCTTCTTCCCCTTCACCCTCCCTTCCCTTCCCTTAGTCACTACACAAACACACGTACTTGTATCTACTTCCTCCTTAACACCACCACATTGTCACTACACCCCCCAGCGTGACTAACTTGTCCCCCCCACCCACCCCGCCCTTCCCCTGCTTCCCTCACCTCACGCTACTCCCCCGAGGGCGTCACGAAGGTCCCCGGCCCCAGCTCCCCCCATCAGGTTCATCCGGGTAGCAACTAACAGGTGCACGATTACTATGACAGGTGTACAGGTGTGAGAAATAGTGCCTCAAATACAATTCACCTGTCTGTCTCTCTGTCTCTCTCTCTCTCTCTCTCTCTCTCTCTCTCTCTCTCTCTCTCTCTCTCTCTCTCTCTCTCTCTCTCTCTCTCGTTACTAAATTAATACAGAGAGAGAGAGAGAGAGAGAGAGAGAGAGGAGAGAGAGAGAGAGAGAGAGAGAGAGAGAGAGAGAGAGAGAGAGAGAGAGAGAGAGAGAGAGAGAGAGAGAGAGAGAGAGAACATTCTTTCCTTCATACTGCCACGTTATTCTTCCCCTTCCTTTACTCTCTCCTCCTCCTCCTCCTCCTCCTCCTCCTCCTCCTCTTCCTCTTCCTCCTCCTATCGAAGGCACAGGTCACGCAACATCACCAGAAGGTATTTGCGAACACACACACACAGACACACACACACACAGACACAGAGAGACACACACACACACACAGACACACACACAGCACACACACACACACACACACACACACACACACACACACACACGTGCAACCATGCCTCAATGCTTCGAAAGTGACATGTCTGACGTAAAACTATAACAAAAAAAAATTAGAGATATAAGAGAAACTTTAATTTCACTCACTTTTACTTTTGACTTTTATTTTTCTTTCTTTCTTGATGCTACTTTTCCCTTTTTCATTCTTTTTATTTATTTATTTATTTCCTATCTATCTCCTGCTATTGGTATCTTTTATTTATTTATTTTTTTTGTCAATTTTCTTTTTGTGTTCTTTCATTAATTCGTTTCCTAGGTAAGTAATAATGATATGTGTATTTTGGGTCACATTTTTTTTTCCTTCCTCTCTCTCCCTCTCTTTCTTTCCCTCACTCTGATCTAGTTCATTCTCATTCCCCTTCCTCCCCTCACCCCAACTTTATGATAAAACACCAAATAACATTGTGGATTTGAATTTCAGATTTTTTTCCTTCAACTTCTGTTCCCTGTCTCTTTCTCTCTCACAACAACGAGATGTAGAGGAATAATGTATAATCAGATATGCAAAGCAGAGAGAGACAGAGAGAGAGAGAGAGAGAGAGAGAGAGAGAGAGAGAGAGAGAGAGAGAGAGAGAGAGAGAGAGAGAGAGAGAGAGAGTGTGTGTGTGTGATACATTCCCAATCGTATCCAGGGGAACTATAACTAGCTGAAGGAGGAGTAAAGTTGGCAGGGGAGTAAGGACACGAGTAAGCCAGGTGTGTTAAGGGGGCGGCGCGGGTGAGTGTGAGGGGGTGGTTGTGGTGCGGGGCGGGGGCTTGGGGCGGGGTAGGGGGGCAGTGCAGGAGGGAGCCTCAGTGGTCCCAGGGTCATGGTATCTAATGTAGACCACCTTGGCGTCGTGTCCCTGGGAGTAATTCCATCAATATATAACGCGTCCTCGTGTGTACTGGTGAAGGTCAACCTCGATTCAAGGTGGGGTGAGGCGCGGCTTTGGCAGCCAGGCAGAAGGGCGCCGAGGGGGAGCCGAGAGGGCCTTGGGTACACTTATTTGTAGAAAAGGGGAGAGTCTAGGCCTAGTAGTAGGCTTAGCTTGCTCCCCTCTGCTTGTTATTGATCCGAGGGGGACAGCCAGTAGCAAGCGGCTCTGAGACATGACAAACACCGCCGCACGACACGCGTATGGGTAGGCCTACTGGCGGCGACACAAGTAGGCTGTCGAGAGGGGGACTGGAAACGCATAAAGAAAAGTCGACAGGCTCATCGCCCCTTCCTTGTGTGTGTGAAGAGGCAGGGGATCGAGGCCCTCACCGTTCCCCCACCTCCCCTCGTCACTCAAGGTCTGGGTCGGCGCCGGGGTCATGACCCTCGGCAATGACTGAGGGTGGTCGGGACTCCTGGTGGGCCGGGTCACCTTGGCAAGATTCCTTCCCTTAATAGTCCACGAAATGCGGTGACCACACAGACAAGTGAGTGATGCCTGCTGCCCGGCTCAAGCTGTCCCCTGCCGGGTCAGGCCAAGGGGCGGCGCAAAGCTCCACCGGCCACCCACCCCAGTCCTGTCCCGTCGCAACAACCCCCTTCCTCCCTCCTGCCGACCCTCCCTTCCCTTGCCTTGCCCCCAGCTACTCTCCCTCAGGCTACTCATTTATTCAACACAACCAAACACTCGCTCCACAATAATTCCCGGAACATAACACGGAGGGGATGAGTTTCCACCGATCGAGGGCGTATGTTGCGTTTCCGTTGCGTATTACAGAGATACAAGGCCACGCGTAGAACAAAGCGGGGCGGTCATGACCCCTGCCAGCGATGCGCCGGGACACACACGCATGTCCCGGACGGCGTGCAAGTTAATAATCTTCCTGCGACCTCAACTCAATACGTGATGAGCGAGAGGGAGAGTGTGTTTACATGACTCACGGTGATGAGTCTCGACCTCAGCAAGTGGGGGCGCGACGACCCTCCTTTGTCCGGGCGGAGGGTCAGGTGGAGGGTGACCCAAGGGCGCCGCAGGGAGACAAAAGGACCACCACACCACTTCCTGCCGTTAAGGGGAGGCCGCCAAGGGTTGAGGGACCTTCTTCTAAGCCTTGGCAGTCTTTGAAGGCTGCACGACGTCTATGCCTTGTTAGGGACAGGTGGCGGAGGTGACGAGGGGCGGAGGGCGAGGCAAGACGAGGCGAGGCGAGGGCAGGGGAGGTTCATAGAGGCAAAGTGACCTCCTGGGGTGTTTGAGTGACCTCTTTTTAAGGGCGGCGACAAGGGTAACGTAACTTGATGTGGTCATGGCCGTTTGTCTGTACTTACGTAAAAGCCCAGTGACCCTTCCTTCCCTCCGTCTCTCCTCCTCTTGCTCCTCCTCCTCCTTATCTTGCTTCTCCTTTTTCTCCTCCTCCTCCTCCTCCTGCATATTCTTCTTCTATTCTTGCTTCGTCCATTCTTCATCTCAGGAAACCCCATCTATTTCGTCTCTTTCTTCCTCCCCTTCCTCTACTTCATCCTGCTCCCTCTCTTTCTCACCTTCATTTCTCTTGTTTTCTCCTTCTCTTCCTTCACATTTTTTTTCTTCTCTCTCTCTCTCTCTCTCTCTCTCTCTCTCTCTCTCTCTCTCTCTCTCTCTCTCTCTCTCTCTCTCTCTCTCTCTCTCTCTCTCTCTCTCTCTCTCTCTCTTTACATTCTTCTCTTTCTTCACTTTCTCATTTTTCATTCCTCTGCTGTCCTTCCCTCTCTTCTTCTTCTTCTTCTTCTTCTTCTTCTTCTTCTTCTTCTTCTTCTTCATCTTCTTCTTCTTCTTCATCTTCTTCTTCTTCCTGCTCCCTCGCCCACTCTTCTCCACACCTTCTGTCAGCCATCAAGGTTAAGTTACGCCCCAGGTACAGCCAGCTAGCATACTGCCCTCGGTCTTAGCGAGGATGCAACTTGAGTCTGTTTTGGGAAGGTCACCTCCAGATGGCGTCTCATGAGGTCCCCGAAACGCACCAGCTGCACCACAACCTCTTCCAAAAAATACATTATCTTGGACCTGTTTGTTGTTCCTGCCTGCGGTGACCAAGAGAAGGGGGCGAGGAGGAGCGGTCAGGTGAGGACTTTGGCACCATCTTTTCTAGCATTCTACCTGTCCTGGGTCACTTGCGGAACCCGACTCTAGAGGTCACCCGGAGTACAATGCTGATGCCCTGCCCACAAGCTGTATTAAGTAAGGCCCTTGTGCTTCTGCTGTCCAGGATGTTGTTATCTCTTCAGCCACACAGGTCGCATACTTTTTGAAAGGCGGCCAGTATTGGTAATTCATCCCTGGACAGTAATTAACATGCATTCTTCTCGGGGGGGAAAACTGAGCAGTATCAGGAAAAAAATACTTAAATTCACACAAGCGAAGATTAAAGCCGAAACCTGTTGTCTCGAAACACCGCCCCGTCCAGGAGGTAAGTAGCGCTGAAGTGGTCCTGGCAGAACATCAGCAACGCCATCTTTTGAACAGCTCCTCAACCAAGCCTCCAGGTCACTGAACCAAACTGGTGTTCGTGTTGCTGGATTTTGTCTTCAATCCTTGCCAAATTTCATGTAAAAGCGAGTGTGAAGCGCCGCTGAGAGAGATATCGAAGTTATATCATTCCACTTTTATGATGAAACAAGTTGTGTGGCTTTAAGAGGGAAAGGAAAACAGTGGATACGTGCTGTCTGGGAGGCGTCGGGATCAGCCACATTTCGGGGGCAGCGGATTACTTAGCAAGGCAATGACTTAATCGGACATGTACATGGCATCGTCAGGGCCCGGCCAGACGAGGAACGCGTCTTTGTGCGGGGCAGCGAGGAGGAGCCAGTCACCGGGTCACAAGCTATTTATACCAGACGGGAACCTGGTGTCCGAACAATATGAAAAGCAGCGTCCCATGTGCCACTTTGGGACATGTAAGGTCTGCATGGGTAATGGGGCATTGCATAAGCGGGCAGGTCCCTCTAGGGCAGTGTAGCGTGCAAGGGATGGATGAGGGGCTCCTGGTGGACGCCCCTATATGCTGGGTGGCGGGTGGCGTCCCTTGGCAGTGTGTTCCGCCGTGCCCTTGAGGACGGGGTGAGGTGGGGTAGCGTCACCCAGGTCCCGGCCCGATCTGGCATACACACAAAACTACTGCAGCTGCTAATGAATTTTGGGTTACTCAAGGCCAGCCCCTCGAGCGAGAAGTGGGAGGTGTGCAGGGTGTTAAGTAGTAGTGGTGGTGGTGGTGGTGGTGGTGGTGGTGGGAAGTTTGAAAAAAGGCTGAACAAGTAACATCAAAGAACCTTCCACATTGCCTTCTTTACCCCTCATTTCACAACCGTCTCTTCCCCTTACCGAAACCACCACCATTGCCTCTTTCATCACCATACCCCATCTTTTAGCCTAATATCTCTCTCTCTCTCTCTCTCTCTCTCTCTCTCTCTCTCTCTCTCTCTCTCTCTCTCTCTCTCTCTCTCTCTCTCTCTCTCTCTCTCTCTCTCTCTCTCTCTCAACAATTCACTCTCCTTTAATCACCTTAACACCACAAGGGGACATATACTATTAATTTGATGCCGCTCTTAACGACCCTCAACCTTACTTATACATAATTTCCTGCCTCGTCCCTTCTCCCCTCCCCTCCCCTCACACCCTCACACCCTCCCTCTGCAGCATCGCCCAAGGCAGGATGATCGAAGGGAAGCACCTTTACACCCTCTCCTGCGGGAACAAAATAAACAAGGGCGCGGGTAGGACGTACTTTTACAACCTCTCGTGGTCTACCATTCACCGGCGCGGCTCAGGGTTCACAAGGTCCCGCCCCTGACAAGGCAGCTTTAAAACGCTTCCAACGCCCGTTTTCCGTCTCACCTCAACTCATGGTGATTCAAGAGACAGAGGGAGGAAGTGAGGGAGACATGAAGTATAGTCTTAACGAATAGCTTCTTTTCCATGTAATGACAATGCGGAACAAGAAAATTAGATGACAGGAAGGGAGGTATTGGATTTGTGTTACTAATTGGAGTAGATACCCTTGAAAAAGTCGGCGATTCTCACTTTCATTTACGTTTTCTATGGCTGAGCGTCGGAGGGAAACTCGTGGGCGGCACGTGAAGGAGGGGAGCACGCGCCCACTCCACTTCCATGGTGTGTGTATCGATCCCACCTTGAGGATAACACTTGGTGAGCTTGCTCGGCAGACCTCTCTCATGCTTTTTTTTTTCTCTCCCTCTCTTTCTCTCTCTTTCAATACACACACACACACACACACACACACACACACACACACACACACACACACACACACACACACACATATTAAAGGATTACGATTTAGTCATGCGTTTTGGTCGTACGGAAGAGGAAGAGGAAGAAGGAAAGAGTGAATGCAGGGCACATAAAATAGTAGCAGTAGTAGTAGTAGTAGTAGTAGTAGTAGTAGTAGTAGTAGTAGTAGTAGTAGTAGTAGTAGTTGTTATTGTTGTTGTAGTAGTAGTTTATGTAGTTGTGGTGAGGTGATGGTGGTGGTGGAGTCAACATCCAGCCTTGGCAAAGGATTATTTACACACACACGCGCACACACCCACACACACACACACACACACACACACACACACACACACAACACCGTGACCTTGACCTCGCAGACACCTTTCACGTCCACAGACACACACACACACACACAATACAAATATAAAAAAAATCACAAGAGAAAAAACACAATCAGTAAAAGAATAATAATAACAATAAAAAAATATACACAAATCCAATATGATTCTGAAACACTTCAACTGATTCACTAACAAGGAAAAATGATGAGTGATTGGACGTGACGAGAGCCAATAGGAGACCAGAATGACATAAATACATCAATGCCAGACCACTAGAAGGAGGAGGAAGGAGGAAGAAGAATAGAAGGAAAAGGAAGGAGAAGGAGGAGGAGGAGGAGGAGGAGGAGGAGGAGAAGAAAGAAGAGCAGGAGGAGCAATAACACGCTTGACGCACTGCATAAGGTGGTCATAAATAAGAAAGATAGAAGGCATGACAAATATGACATCAGAGGCGCGTCAGCCAATAGAAAGTGAGGGTAGAGTGCGGGGAAAACATGATGCTACATATGTGAGCAATCTGACCCTGAAATTCATGTGTTTTAAGAGGCAACATGGCGGCGCTCCTCCTCCTCCTCCTCCTCCCCCTCCTCCTCCTCCTCTCAGTACAGTATTTCCTGCTATACAAACCATCCCTTTCCTCTTCCTTTTCCCTTTCCTCTTTCTTCTTCCTTTTGCTTACGACACACTCACACACACATTCGTTTCTCCTTCGTATATTTGTGACGTGATCAAGTCTTCTAAATATATATATGAAACTGTGGACTCATTGTAGTAATAGTAGTAGTAGTAGTAGTCTGAAAATGTTAACAATATGTTCTGTTGTATATTGATTGAATCGTCTTCCTGCATTGTTTGTATGTGCGTGTGTGTGAGAGAGAGAGAGAGAGAGAGAGAGAGAGAGAGAGAGAGAGAGAGAGAGAGAGAGAGAGAGAGAGAGAGAGAGAGAGAGAGAGAGAGAGAGAGAGAGAGAGATAAGAACATTAATCACCTATTGACATTTCAGTAACGTGTCAAATTTATTGTTTCGCTGCTTTCAATTGGTGACGACATAGGCCTAGGAAATTTTGAGTAAGTAATAGTGTGTGACGGAGTACGTGTGTAAGCTAAATAAAAGGTAGTTACCCATTAACTATATACCGTTTTCTCTCGTGCACCGTCATGCCCATTCTCGCGCATCCCACGATAAATATATCTATTCTCTCTTGTTATGATAAAAGTCGGCGATAAAGCAGAGATACTGATTGCAATGTGTAGATAATAATACATAAATATAAAAAAAAAACATGGAAGTATATATAAAAGAAGAAAATTTGCGTTATAGAGAAGACAGAGAAAGATTTATGGAAATTCGCTTAAGGTATAAATTTCGTACTCACTACCGACGGCCAGAACCTTGCAGCGACGAGGGTGGGGCGAGTCCTTACCTGTAGAAGGAAGGATACAATTTAGTTAAAGGTGTCAAACATATATACACACCCACTCACTCTTTTGTTGACATTTTATTACCAAAGCTAATTCTACAACAATAATAGCTACTATTACTATCATTATTACTACTACTACTACTACTATTATTACTACTACTTTCATAATTATCATCATAACTACTACTACTACTATTACTACTACTGTACTACTACTACTACAACTCTACTACAACTACTACTATCACTACTCCTACTACTACTGCTACTTCTACTACAACAACAACTAATGCAAAGCCTCCCGCTGTGCTGTCCCTTTGTGTGTAACATATCGCCACAAGGACAGCCTCGTTTATGACTTGCTGTATGTTCTTTCTTAGTACTCCTTTGTACTTAATACTTATACTACCGTCATACCTATTTTCTAAGCGTCAAAACAAGGATAGCAGCAAACAAAAGTAAGATTGGGTGCGAGTTACACACAATATAATATAAACAAAAGTGCGTAACGCCCTTTGTGGCCGCTCACAAGGGCTAAGCGAGCTAGTGAAAGTGTGACGTCACCAACACGTCACGGACCCTTGAAAGTAGGCCATGGTTTGTGCGGTCGTTGACTCCGGGTGTAGCCTCAGTACTAGCTCGCCCTCACCTCCTCCCTTGACACCCTCTCTACTCCCTCTACCCCCTATCTCTCCCGCCCTCCTTCTCTCACTCTCTCCCTCCCCTCTACACTCCCCAGCCCTCACCTACAAACACAAATAGGGTCTATGGGCCCATGATGAGGACATTAGGGAGCTGTTGGTTTGGGGTCTTTGGCGTATATTTATTTTTCATGTGTGTGTGTGTGTGTGTGTGTGTGTGTGTGTGTGTGTGTGTGTGTGTGTGTGTGTGTGTGTGTGTGTGTGTGTTAACCATGGTACACTCGCCTCAATAAAGATGAATTCACAGTCAACATAGACGAGTGTAAACATACTTCTCTTTAAATCTCCACCTCCCATCACTAGTCTCCCCCCTCCCACCTATCTAACTTTCTCTCCTACAGCCTTCCCTACCCCAATACTTCCCCTATCCACTCGCCATCCCACTCTTCCTTTCTGCGGCGCGAATTAGAGGGGAAAGGGGAGAGAGTGGCCAGTGAAATCGTGGGTTTGGGGGGAGAAGGGAGAGGGTTGTGTATGTATCTTCCTGGTGACGAGGAGCGCAAGGTTCGAACATCCTTCCATCTAATTTTAGTGTGTGTGTGTGTGTGTGTGTGTGTGTGTGTGTGTGTGTGTGTGTGTGTGTGTGTGTGGCCTCAGTGTTTGCGTCACGCTGCCGTCGTTTCAAAACACAAGAGTCCTGCGTCGCCCCGCCGTCGAGGGTCGCGGCAGAAAGTGAAAAGGATCTGGAGAGGGCCGAAGCGACACTCTGGAAGGGGGCTGCTAGGGAGGAGGGGGTGCTGTTGGTGGTGATGGTGCTATGTATAGTAGGACGTGTTAGAAGTGCTGGTATGCTGGGGATTTGGGTTGGAGTGAGTGTAGGGAGAAAACAACTTGTATGCCAGCGACCCACACTACTATTAAGCTGAGGCACCGTCACTCTGGCCTTGGATTCTTGCACATATGCACACATTCAGCATATCAACAGTTGTGCACGCAACAGACTCACACACACACACACACACACACACACACACACACACACACACACACACACACACACACACACGCACACACACATAAACACTCATATATTAGCCGAACAGAAGCATGATTGACGTGAAGGGTCGTGTTTTCATCTAAGAATTCCTCCACAGCTGTGTTGAAAATTTGTATCATATCTGACACTAAGTGGCAGCCAGAGTGCCGGGCCCTACTTGGGGAGCAATGACCCAGGCAAGCTAACGAGGCCGCCTGACGAAAGGCTCAAAACACTGCCTTGGTACTGCAGAAACACGACCCTCATGACGAACCACTGCATAACCCCAGAGCAGTAAGGTTCACTACATCCCTCTCGATCCCGCCACTCCCGCCCCTGCTTTCCTTGCTACTAAGGACCAATTTGTAACATCCAGTCATGCAAGCGTCGCTCCTAAACAAGGTGATGCTGAGCTAGTACAGGGCAGCGTTGTGTTCAGAGCAGCAAGGACACTATTGCCCTCAGACCGATGCTCTAAAAAACTTTACTTATAATCTGGGCAGGACACTACAGGAGACAAAGATGGTAAAAAGTAGGCTTCCTGGAGAACATTTGCCCTGCGGAACACCCAGTGCCAACTCGTACCTAACCTACCAGTGACAACATAATTAAATATAGCAAGGGTGGTGGGTGGCGGTGGCTGGCAGAGGCAGGCCGTGGGGACGAGGCTTAGGGGCGGCCTGAAACACCACGACCCCGGGTGTTCCAGGGGCGGAGAGTGAAAGTGGCGCCGCGGTGCTACTGATCCACCGTGATCCAGGTGAAGGCCCGTTACTGTTCCAGGTGAGAGGTACTGCCTCTACTCCCTCCATCCCAGGTGTCCTGTCACCCATTCAAGGGAGAGTAACACAATTCACCTCCCCCTCCCCCACCACTCTCTATCTCTCTCACTCTCTTTCTCGTTAGTTTGCCGCAATACAAACTCCCTGCCACCTGCCTATTCTCCACCATATCATTAATGGTTGTAATGGAAGCAGCACCCCCACCAATCTCCGCCCCCCCCCACCCGGCTCCCCTTCTCCCCGCCTGGCGGCCGGTAGGTCGTTGCCCTCACGAGCCGTAAGTAGGTTAGTAACAGCTGATGCAGTGTTGCCAGATGTTGGTCACTGTTCAAGGCCATACAACTTTACTCCCCTACAAAACACCCACAAAACAGGTGACAAGAAGCGGAAATGAGATTTGATAATGAGATGAAATATAGAATGCATCGTAAACATTCCTCACAGTACAGCCACAACGATATAAACTGTGCCACTGTACACAATAGAGTGGAGGCGATGGGAGTGTTTGGCAACTCGACGCGTCCCTCTCCACTTTCTTTCAGGTTTTCCAAGTTTCCTTTCGGTGGGACGCAGGGTCGTGGGGCCCCCTGCAGGACCTTCCTATACGCGGCGCGTCTGAATGACTGCTTTAAAGGGCGGGTCGTGGAGGGCGTGGTGCAAGGGGTGACTGGGAGCGTGAGGGCGTTGTGGTGGTGGTGGTGGTGGTGGGATGGTGAGGAGCGATGCATTATGATAGTGAAGGTGGGGGGGGAGGGGAGGGGAGGGAGATAGACAGGGGTGAGAGGGGAAGGGGGCGGGGGGATAGGAGGGGAAGGAGAGATTTCACCCATTTATAGGTAACACAAAAACAAGAAATGCAAATAAAGACACAATGAACACTTTGTCAGCAGGTAAGAAAGACGTCGCCGCCGCCGCCGCCGCCGCCGCTGAATAAGAGTTTTAGAGAGAAGTCAAATAATAGTAACATCAAGTCATCCAGGTTATTACAGCAAATCCAGCATCAAAAGAGACTGTACCTGTAAACATGAAGAGGAATAAACATATATACACACTTTCCCATTTCATAACCTCAGTACACCCTCTCAGCTCGCCTTCAAAACCCAGAAAACAAGCCTCCCTTCCCTCCACCTCCCCCTCCCAACCCCTTCCTCCATCCCCCACCCCCACCAGGCACTCTTTCAGGATTGGAGGAACTTTCTGCGACCTTCGCTTCTATCTTTATCTCCTGTTTGAGGAGGAAAACATCACCTTCTGCTCACCTGTAATGATCACGTCTTCCTCCCTGGGCGCCATACCGAAGACCAATCGAGTGATTAGGTCCATTATAGCTGAGTTGAGGACGGACGGCGGGATGCGAGGGTCGCCAAGGATAGAGATCAAGGGGCGCGAGTTCCCCTAAGGTGCCGTAAGAGAGACAAGGGACGGGAAGACGACTGGATTGTCTTGCTGATGATGATATGACGGTGATGGTGCCTATGGTGATGCTGCTGCTGCTGCTGCTGCCTGACGGAGGGGCGGACGGTATATATCAGGATGTACGCTATCACCGGACTGGACTCTCGCGGCACCAGGGATAATCAGTGCCTCCCACAAGTCACGTCACTGGCCGGACATGAACACCCACACACACTCATAGAAACATAGTCTCTCTCACGACTTATCACGGAGTCTGAGACACCCGTAGTGCTGTCCCGACGCGCACACCGGCACTACAGGTTGGCTACAGTAACCTCATGCTGTGGGGGCGGCAAAGCGTGGGTTCCGAGGGATAGGTAAGGTCCTTTAAACCTGTACACGAGCGTGGGGCTGCTGCTCCTCGCCCAACTGATGCTTCCATGTACATCACACTTATGACTTTTCAGTTTATATACCAAAAGTTCGTCTTGTCCTTCCTATGTCACAGACTGGCTGGTGGTGGTGGCGGGGCTGCGTGTGGCGGTGAGCAGTGGACGGAGCACGGGGAGCGGAGCCGCGTGTGTCGCCAACCGTGGCTCGAGGGGCATAAACGTGGCGTAGGGCGCGGATGGGTCAGGCGCGATACAGCCAGGGGTGCCAGCTACGGTGGGCAGTAGAATAAAGGTGATTTAAGGGGGGTGAGGCAGCTATGGGAGAGGAAATGTAAGTGTAGGATCATTGTGAGTTTATTGAGAGCAGTACACGCGGGAGTGAGGGAGGGAGGTGGAGTGGCAGGGCAGGGGGGAGAGGGTTGCCTTGCTCAGCACCTCACTCACCTTGAACGCAGCAGCAGCACCAGATAATCACGCCAACAGGAGCTGCCTTCGGGAGTTTTCGAAATTTCTACAGTACGCTTAAGGTTTTGAAGCGTACATACATATAAACATACACACATAAATACGAAAATGTTTGTGGATTTCTTCGTAAAACCTTCAAGTCTTAGATAATTTGCATGAAGTGGTAACCAGAGTGGGTGAAGGAGATAACGAAGTTACTTTTTATCAACTCCTGAACCACGGCTGCCAAGGTCGACTGCGGTCATCACCTCCACGACCTACTTTATCCCCCCACCCCCCTCTCAGCCTTGTGCATAAGGGGGGGCGGGGGCTGATCTTCATGTACTGCCCTCATTACAACGTTTATATTACTGCCTTTTCATATCTCTCTCACTCTCTCTCTCACTCACTCACTCACTCACTCACTTACTCTCTCTCTCTCTCTCTCTCTCTCTCTCTCTCTCTCTCTCTCTCTCTCTCTCTCTCTCTCTCTCTCTCTCTCTCTCTCTATCTATCTATCTATCTCTCTTTCTCTCTCATAAAGAGGAACTGGGCCAGGTAGACTATTAAGTGGAGGTGAGACAGGGTTGGTTGGTGTACGGTGACGTCAAGGCTTCAGTGCCTGGCCCGGGGTGAACGACCGCGCTGCTCCAGTGCCACTCCCTCCCCACTCCTCCCTCCCCATGGTGCCACGCTCACTTCGAACGGACCTCTCATTCCCACTCCATTCCTCCCCATCTCCCCATTCACACTCCATAGCCACATCACAAGGAATTCAAAGCTACACACATACATTGCAGTGCCACCAATCTCACCCCATCCCTTCCTCCTCCTGTCAAGTGCCACCTCTACCTATGATCCTCGCTGGCACTCAGAGTAGGAGAAGCAGAGAGCGAAACTTCCTCTAGAGGGTTGAAGCGCTGAGTCGACCCCGTTTTCTTTACCTTGAGATTCCGTGACGTCAGAGCACAGAGCCCCGACTTCGAAATTGTGAGGAAGAGGAGGAGGCGAGCGGTCACAAGGACATCGGACGATACTATTATAAAGGCTTGAGGTTATCAGTGTTGTGGTCAAGAAAGCTAATAGTAAAGTTAATTCCAGTTCTTGATAAAAAAATGAAGTGTGATGATAGTGGAGTAAATAAAGATTAGGTATGATGTGTTAGTTTGTGTTGTTACTCTCCTTTACTGCCTGTATCGCCCAGGTGTGGCTAGATTGATTGCTACAGGTATACGTAAAGTGAAGTACCTAATGAATGCGATGATTGTAATCTTTTTATCAGACGAGTGAGTGAGTGTGTAATCAGTGTTTGTTTTACGTAGTTCATCTTATTTTTCCTTCTCCTCTACCAACACCTCCTTTTTCTCCCTCACCACCACCACGTCCTCCTATACATCACCACCAATTCATCACCACCACCACCATTATCTCACCATCATACACTTTTATCTGTCTGCTTGACTGATGTTTTTCAACGCCACATCAACTTTGAAATCTTCTTCCTCCTTGCCAACCCACAATTCCCTGCCTTCTTAACACCTCCCTATGTCTTTATGCCCTCCCAGCGCCTCTCTCCCACCTCTTGGAGAACCAGTAACCCCCATAAAACCTCTCCTTCACCTCTCCTTCACCTCTCTCTCTCTCTCTCTCTCCCTCCCTCCGCATAAATGTAGGTCGTTAGATGTAAGAGAAACTGCTATTGGGTTGTGGCATTGCAAATACAACGTCTGATAGAACAAAAAGATTGAAAAAAAAGACGAACAGCGACACTGGGACACACACACACACACACACACACACACACACACACACACACACACACACACACACACACACACACACACACACACACACACTATCCAGTCATTATTAAGACGAGGAAAGAGATAGACAAAAAAGGAGAAAACAAACACGATGCCAAGGAGTTGTTGTTGATTCCACGCAAACTACTGATGAGAGAGAGAGAGAGAGAGAGAGAGAGAGAGAGAGAGAGAGAGAGAGAGAGAGAGAGAGAGAGAGAGAGAGAGAGAGAGAGAGAGAGAGAGAGAGTATAACGACAAAGGTGTGTGTAATTATGATGAAGGGCATCGATTATAAATTGTTCGTTCCCTGTGACCCACAACGATAATGAGTTAATAGGAGTGGGGGAGAGGGAGGGAGAGAGAGAGAGAGAGAGAGAGAGAGAGAGAGAGAGAGAGAGAGAGAGAGAGAGAGAGAGAGAGAGAGAGAGAGAGAGAGAGAGGTAATTCGTAAAGTAACACCATTACACTAACTCTTACACCATGATGACTGATGACTGATGACTAGCAAGAGAGAAGGAGGAAGAGTCACGTAAGTCACTTCTAATTCAATGACTTTCTATACTTTTGTTTTTCTAAATGTGTTTTTATTTATTGCTTCAAGAACATTTACGTGTGTGTGTGTGTGTGTGTGTGTGTGTGTGTGTGTGTGTGTGTGTGTGTGTGTGTGTGTGTGTGTGTGTGTGTGTGTGTGTGTGTAGTGTGTAGTGTAGTGTAGTGTGTGTGGGCGTGCGAGAGGAGAACATTTGGACGCGGCCGGAGGGTTGATTCTGGCCGGCAGGTTACACAGACGGAGAATCAGGGTCACGAATGTTGGTTCAGTTTGTGCGTTACTTGTGTCACCCCCCCACCCCCATCTCTCTCTCTCTCTCTCTCTCTCTCTCTCTCTCTCTCTCTCTCTCTCTCTCTCTCTCTCTCTCTCTCTCTCTCTCTCTCTCTCTCTCTCTCTCTCCTACACTATTGCCTATTCGACTTAATTCTATTTTTGAATGCACACACACACGCACTTGTACACGTGTAAGTACTTAGTGTGTGTGTGTGTGTGTGTGTGTGTGTGTGTGTGTGTGTGTGTGTGTGTGTGTGTGTGTGTGTGTGTGTGTGTGCGCGCGCGTGTGTGTGTGTGTTGCATTATGTAGCTAGTCGAAAGTAGGCTTGCGTGTGCTGTTGTATTATGTATATAGTAAGTAGAACAGCAGTAGGCCTATCTCTATATATATACACACACACACACACACACGTACATACGCACATACATACAACAGAAAGTGATCCGGTTTGACGTTGTGTAGGTTGAAAGACAAAAAAAAATAAATAAATAAAAAAAATTAAAAATTACAACTACAACAACAACAACAATGGAACGACAATGACACGTCGGCTCAACAACCTCAAGATAAGAAGAAAACAATGCAAGAAGGGGTTTAATATGACCTATAAATAAGTAACTTTACATCATTGCTATATATATTTACCTTTATATACCTTATCTATATATATGATCGGGCGGCCCTACCTATACCTACCTACACCCACTCACTATAGGCACTGTATGTGGACCACCGCCCCCTCCTACCCCTCTCACCCCTCAAACACCCCTCTCAACGGATGGGTGAGTGTGAGTATGTTTGTTTGTTTGTGTGTGTGTGTGTGTCGGGGGGTTGGAGTGCGGGAGGGAGGGGGAGCAAAGTGCCAAGATGGAGCAAGGCCCTGTCCCTGCTGTAGGTACTTGTGGCACTCTCACGTAAGGCTGAAACTCCCTTAGCATGAAATCGCCGTCCATCACTCCCCTGCCGTTGAAATTTTACTCTTGTGACGGTTCTGATGGAGGGTGAAAAGGCGCGAGTTACGAGATAAGCGACGTTAGGACAGAAACACACCCTTGCTACACCTGAGAATAAGAGCGAGGATTGCGTGGCACTCCTGAGTCCTACAATACTAGCCTTTTTGTCCCTCTGTAATACGGGCGACAATCACGGTGGTACTGCTTCTGTTCTTCCTTCTCCTCGCCTGGCACTGTTACGCCACTGGGGTCATGCGGTCACTGTCCTCCTCTTTCTCCACCTCCACCTCCACCTCCTCCACCACCTCCTCCTCCTCCTCCTCTTTCTCCTCCCCCTAACATATTATTAAACACAAATGAATACCACGCCATGGGATTTCCGTACACTTCGTTTTATTAAATGTGGTGGCAGGGGATGTACTGGGGATGTACTGGGGGGGCTGATAAAGGGGTGAGGAAGGAGTGTTGTAAGGTAACTGGGGCGCAGACTTCGTGGAATGAAAAGGGAGCAAGGATGTGAGTGGGAGAGGAGGGGTGGTGAGGGGGAGGTGGAAAGGGGTGCTGAGAGAGTTGGAGGAAGAAGAGAGACGAGTGTGAGAGGGAGGGAGGGAAAGAGGGAGGAGAATAGACAGTCATTTCTAAATAAGGCAGCAAGCATTAAGTTCCAGAGGAGGAAAAATATTATAGTGATTTATTTAGTTATATATTTGAGTTTGTAAATTAGTTTATAGAGATTAGTGTTTTCAAATAGACTTACATGTTTGACTAAGTGGGAGGCATGTGTGTGTGTGTGTGTGTGTGTGTGTGTGTGTGTGTGTGTGTGTGTGTGTGTGTGTGTGTGTGTGTGTGTGTGTGTGAAAAAATATATAGCATAATCCTGGAGGTAACAAGATTCTTCTCTCCTCCTCCTCTTCCTAAGTTTTAATCCTCCAGTAAGAGAGGGGGAAGAAGAGGAGGAATAGGTAATCTCTCTCTCTCTCTCTCTCTCTCTCTCTCTCTCTCTCTCTCTCTCTCTCTCTCTCTCTCTCTCTCTCTCTCTCTCTCTCTCTCTCTCTCTCTCTTTTCATCTTCATCCCCCTTCAAGCTTTCATTCTACTCTCTTTGTCTCTTCCCTCCCTCTTCATGCTCCCTTCAAGTACTCTCTAGTTACCACTCACACACTCTTCCACTCCCTCCCTCACTCACTCACTGCATCTCTCTCCATTTTACACTATTTTCTCTCCCTATCCTATTCCTTCCAGATCATCCCTGTTTTTATTCCTCTTCTCATCTTCCTTCCATTACTTTCTCTTTCTTCTATTTTCATAACCCTCCACGCGTCAACCGGTTTGCTCTCCACGAATATTAATCTCCCTCCACTTCTCCTTCTCCTTCTCCTTCTCCTTCTCCTTCTCCTCCTCCTCCTCCTCCTCAGCGCTCTTCGTCCTGTCATGCCACGCAGTTACCTCGACTCAGTATAGAAAAAAGAAAGAAAAAAAAATCTCCCCTCATATCTTCTTCAAGGGGGAGAGAAGCCTTCAATAGTTCCTCGCTCTCCCCTCCCTCTCCTGCACCCTAAATTTCTCCCTCACGTGCCTGAATTCACCCCGCCCCGTCCCGCGTGCACCCAGCCCCGCGCGACTCCGTCTGCCCCACTACCGTCAGAATTGCTTGTGTGAATCAGGCTTTTGTGTGTGTGTGTGTGTGTGTGTGTGTGTGTGTGTGTGTGTGTGTGTGTGTGTGTGTGTGTGTGTGTGTGTGTGTGTGTGTGTGTGTGTGTGTGTGCCTTCTCCTTTGCTGCTACTACTACAACTACCACTACCACCACCACTACTACTACTACTACTACTAATAATAATAATAATAATAATAATAGTAACAATAATACTAATACTAATGAATATAATTGTTCTGCTACGTGATGCTACTCTCTGCGCTCTTTTCCAAATCATTAGTTCATTGTTGCACACGCACACGCACACACACACACACACACACACACACACACACACACACACACACACACACACACACACACACGTGGTCACTGGTTTCTTAATGTCACACTCTATTTGCTTTCATGTGAAAATCTCTTTCTCTTTCCCTCTTCCTTATTGCCACTCTCCATCCCTTTATATTTAGCTATTCTCCATTCCCCTTTACTTGGGTCCTTTAACCTTATCCTTTATTTTTCATCACTTTCCCTCATTAAATTCCCCTTCGGTGTTGCCCTTTCTTCACCACGTCCTCCTTTGCCTCCTCCATCCCCTCGGCTCTTCCCCTACACACCAGCGTCACCTTGAATACAACAAATGACGGACGAAGTAGCTGAGAAGTGAAAGTTTATTCCTGTAGTGAGTCTTAAGTACGATTTAACACCATTGGGATCTTGAAACATTCCTAGGGTGGAGATGTGAAGGTGGAGGTGGAAGTGGAGATGACAGGAAACTATGTAAAAGGAAGAGGTGGAAGAGGAGGATTAGGAAGTTGAGAAATAGTGAGGGTTGATGAGATTATTATTAAGTCAAGTTAAATGTGTGAGGAAATGTTTACTGTAGACGGATGTGAGGTGGTGTGTAAATGTGTGTATGTGTGTGTGTAAATGTAGGTATGGGTAAGTGTAAGTGTACCTATTCCCCTTCCTAACTCTCACTCTCTAACCCACTCACTGACAAACTGACTCACTCACTCACTTACTCACTCACTCTCTCTTTCTCTTCCTCTCGTCGTCTCCCTCTTTCTCCTTGTGAACTAAATAGCGTGCGTTCACCTCTGGCCCTCACTCTAGCCTCGCACAACGCTCTTCGGGGGCAAACTCATCTTACTCACACACTCAGACCCTTTCATCCTTCACTCTACCTCCTTCTATTCCTCCTTCCCTAACTTGTATCCCCTTATCGTAGGCACCTTAGTAGTAGAGGGAAGTAAGGTATAAAAAGGTGCCTAGGTGAGTGTAGGTACCAGATGCCACCTATGAGGGCCAAAATGAGGCTAGTGCAATGACTCCTTGGTGAGGGCCGGCCGAAGTGAGTGCCATCTTGCTCAACCTTCCACCATTAAGCTACTCTAGCCCTTATCCCCCTCTTGAAAAAGTGCCATTCTTCTCTGTCACTGATCCCCTCCCCTCGTCCACCCCCTTGAAGTTCTCCTATTCCTATATCTCTTCGGTACTCTGATGTTAGAGTGAAAATCCTTTGTACTCGGCTTGTGACTCAGGAGGAGGTGATTTGGAGGGTTATGTTGGAGGTGGGGGGGGAAAGAGTGTCATAGCTCCCTGGCACTGTGCCGCCCCCCTCTCCCCCCACTTCCCTTCCTTTGACTCAGCCTCCCCTGCTCCCTCCACCATTACTTATTAACAAACTCCTCTGTTAATGTGTGTTGTGTACTGTAGAGGAAG
This sequence comes from Metacarcinus magister, assembly GCA_029783475.1. Lineage (NCBI taxonomy): Eukaryota > Metazoa > Arthropoda > Malacostraca > Decapoda > Cancridae > Metacarcinus > Metacarcinus magister. Next base: position 7,967,915 of record JAPQNM010000044.1, read on the forward strand.
TATAAATGTTTAAGTTCCGGTGTAATGAAGAGACGAGACACACACACACACACACACACACACACACACACACACACACACACACACACACACACACACCAAGTTTACCGTCCCTTCAACTACCGAGAGATTATTGAAGTCAAGGGAATCTAATTTCATCCGACGCGGAACACATTTTCGTAGGTAACAAAGAGGTAGACTAAGCCACATTTTCCCTCCTCCTCCTCCTCCTGTTCCTCCTCCTTCTGGGATCCCTGACGCTGTCCCTCAACATTCATTCCTTACTTTCCCTCAGGGGCCCCGTCACCATAAACACCTCGACCTCTCCCTTCCTGCCTCAAGTTCCTCTCCCTTGCCTCACATTCTTCCTCTCACACCCTCACCACACACCCTCCAGTGGGAAAGGGACAAAGAGGTAAGAATCGCTTTCTCCTCTTCCTCCTCCTCTTCCTCTTTTCTTTCTTCTTCCTCCTACCTCGCTGTCTCGCACAACCGGTTCTCTTTTTTCATACTGTCTACCATCCTCTAGGGACAAATATGTTAAAGCGTCAAGATAAACATCGGACTATGTAAATTGCACACCTTCAGGAATCACTACAAACAATTATATTTGTCCAGCGATCAACAATTTAATCATTTAGATTTACTTTACAAATGTTTGAAGCCATAATTGGGAAGAAAAAAAAAAGGGAGACTAAATAAAATGTTGTAGCTGTCGTGTTAGATATATAATTATTATAAATGTGACCTTCAGCGTCTGAGAGAGAGAGAGAGAGAGAGAGAGAGAGAGAGAGAGAGAGAGAGAGAGAGAGAGAGAGAGAGAGAGAGAGAGAGAGAGAGAGAGAGATGTTCGATACAATACAATGGAGGGAGGAACGAGCGTACTGGAGAATGAATGAAGGGGAGAAAAAGGGAGGGAGGGAGATACGCGAGGAGGGGAGAAAGAGGGTACGAACTGAAGGAGAGGGGAAACAGCACAGTACACACACACACACACACACACACACACACACACACACACACACACACACACACACACACACAGACACACACACACAGACTTTCTACCTGATTTACTACATCAACTCACCGGGAAGAACGAGGAGAAGAAGAAGAACGAGAAGAGGAGGAGGAGGAGGAGGAGGAGGAGGAGGAGGAGGAGGAGGAGGAGGAGGAGGATAGGGGTAAGGGATCGAAAGCAGGTCGCAAGGGGGTAACTTAACTTAACTCCTCAAATACACACGTGGACGAAATAAGAAAAGAAAAGAGAAGAAAAGAATAGAGAAGAGAAAATAAAAATGTAGTGTGAGGCGTGACTGACTGAGGTTGGCAGGAAAGGATCAACTCAGTCCGTGTTTAAAGTCTCCTCTTGTTTCTTAGTTTCACTTTCTTCTGGTCTCATCCACATCGTAATAATGGTGGTCTTCCTCCTCCTCCTCCTCCTCCTCCTCCTCCTCCTCCTCCTCCTCCTCCTCCTCCCCCTCCTCCTTTTTTTTATAACTTGTACCTGGAAACGACCAAACTAACTCTCTCCCTCTCTCTCTCTCTCTCTCTCTCTCTCTCTCTCTCTCTCTCTCTCTCTCTCTCTCTCTCTCTCTCTCTCTCTCTCTCTCTCTCTCTCGGGAAACTGAGGGTACCAAAGCGCCGTAGATAAACAAAAACAGGACGTTGATAAAAACAGGATTTCAAAAGAGGAGAAAAAACGGAGCTAAATATAGACGATTACTAAGTGATAAGAGAGAGGTGAGGAAAGTGGAGGTAGTGGAGGAATTAACAGGAAAAAAGTACCTAAGGGAGAGTGACGGGTGGAGGAGGAGGAGGAGGAGGAGGAGGAGGAAGAGGAGGAGGTAAAAAAAAGGAGTGGTTAGGTGTGGTGTATGACGTATCCTTATTAAACTATTATGACTGTAAATGACTGTAAAGGACTCACTCTAACGCTTAAGTACCACCATCATCATCACCATCATCACCACCATCACCATCACCACCAATAAGTCTGTCTGTCGTGTGCAAAAAAAAGACCTTTATCTTCGCTGGCCAAAAGTGGGTCAGTGTTGGGAAGACGGAAACCAACGACTGGGGGAGAGAGAGAGAGAGAGAGAGAGAGAGAGAGAGAGAGAGAGAGAGAGAGAGAGAGAGAGAGAGAGAGAGAGAGAGAGAGAGAGAGAGAGAGAGAGAGTATAATGCGCATACACCTCTGGAGAAGTCAAGGTATGGGAGGGTCCACAGGGAGAATGAAGGGCAAATGGAGAGGGAGGGAGGGAGGGAGGGATGGGGGGAAGGAGGGAAGGAAGGGGGGAAGGAGGGAGGACACGGAGATAGGAGAATAGAGAAGAGGGTGAGAGTGGAGGTCGAAAGTGGGAAGAAAAAAGGTGGGGAGGGCCAATACTGGGATGAGGGGAGGGGGTGAGGGGAGAGAGTGGGTGTGAGACAGACAGACAGACAGGCAAACAGACAGACAGGAAAGCAGACAGTTCCTATCTCGTTTCCTTATCCAGGTACACATCCTTCCCTCAATCATTCATGCATAATGTGTGTGTGTGTGTGTGTGTGTGTGTGTGTGTGTGTGTGTGTGTGTGTGTGTGTGTGTGTGTGTGTGTGTGTGTGTGTGTGTGTGTGTGTGTGTGTGCATGCGCCAATCACGGTATTAAAGTGCAAAGTAAACATTAAAGCACGTGCCGTGTGTTCCCGCCTTCCTGGGGATGGGAAGGGATGGGGGAAATAGGAGAGAGGAGAGAGAGGAGGAATGTGGTGGGGCGATGATGAAGAGTGGGTTGCAGGCAGGCAGGCAGGCAGGCAGGCAGGAGAGGGCGATGGGGAGAAACGCGCATGGAGGTGTGGAGGAGGGATTTAGGGAGGGAGAGAGAGAAGAGAAGGTAATGGGGGTGGCGGGGGTAAAAGAGGAAGAAAGGATTAATGAGAAAATATTGATTCCAATAATGTTTGTTCCTCGATCGAATGTTCTGATAAATAATTGAAGTGCATCAATTAACATGTGTGGTAACGAGGTGATCACAGGCGTCTGCTATGGGTGAATCCAAGTCTTATTCACAGGCACGACCTCCAACCACCCCTCCTCCCTCCTTCCCTCCCTCCCAGATCTCCCTCTTTCTCTCTCTCTCTCATTTCGAAGGATACATGCCTCCCCGCCCCCTTTCCTACGACCCCCCACCTCCCTTACTCCTGCTACAACTCGGCTATGACGAAACCCTCGACATCCGTGACGTCACGATTCACGGGTGGAGGAGGGTAGAGGGAATGGGGGTGCAAGGGGAAGGAGGAGTGGAACGGACGAGGGGAAGGGTATCCACTGAGGAGTGGGTAAATTTGAGGGAGTGGATATAAGGATAGTAGTGAGTATAGGGCAGAATAGATGAAGGGGAATGGAGGGTAGGAGAGGGGGATGGAGGGTAACCTTGAGGGAGAGTTACAGGAATCAATCAGTTAGTGGTAGGTGGTGTGTCATGAGGCAAGGCAGCAGTGAAAAAGTCGGGGCGAGAAGCTTTAAACCTCACAAGACAAGAATGACATCACGGGAACTTTTACTAGTGACTAGGGACATAAGACCGATAGTGTGCCAGCACCACCGAAATCTATGTCCCTCTAGCCCGTAGCCGCCTCGAGAACCCAGTTGTTGTGAAGCAGCGAACCTAGTTGTCGGAGGGAGCAATGAACTCGATGGCCCTGAGTGCCAGAGGGGCGGCCCATGTGCCAGCAGGGAGGGGGGGCCAGGGTGCCGTGGATGTCCTTCTGGCGCGGAGTGCCGCGGTCCATAATCTACACACTCTTACGCTGCCATTGAGGTGAATGAACTAGCCTCGGCCGCGCCGCCCGTGGCCTGGTTATTTTCCTCGTACAGGCGCACATGAAAGTGAAATGGCTGTGCGCTGCGAGCTTGGCCCGGCGCGAGGCTAGTGCTAGTGGTGCTGACCCGGTTTTACATCATCAGGGGGGGGGGAAAGAAGTGACGAGGTATGCGGAAGGTGCAATGAACTAGCCTCTCTCGCAGCCCCGAGCGCGGAGTGGCACTGGCAAGCCACGGTGCGCTGAGGGCCACCTGCGCTCTACCTGCGGGAGGCTAGGGAGCAGAGCTACACTAGAGAAAGTCTTCGGCCGGGGTTGATGAACCTGGAACCTCGACCCCATATACGCCGACGCCGCCCGCCCTAGAAGAGACCCTTGTACACCCTTCTAGGGTCTTGCGACATCCACAGCTCCTGCAAGGCCTGCGCCACGCACGCATAGGCACCGCTGTTATGCACACCCCATTACCTGTGGAGTGGGCTTTTTACTGAGATGTGAAGAAATTTCAAGGTCGAGGCTGCCTGCATACTCGCGCACTCACAAACACACAAACACACACACACACACACACACACACACACACACACACACACACACACACACACTTGGAGATTATAGTTCAATTACTCCAATAGTCATGATTTTCGCTTCTCAACACACTCGTAAAGAGGATGAAGAGAGGGTGAAAAGTGGAAAATTATTATGATTTCTGTGCATGTGCAAGACACACGAGAGAATGCACAAAGCGAGTGGTGAAGGGGAAAGGAGGGGAGAAAATTCTTGCCCACAAGCCACATTAATGGTGCCAGACAGTTTTATTATCGTCTGACTGTCTGCTTTACGGTGTAGGGAGGTGGGGGGGGGGCAGTATTAGAGTGAGGGAAGGGCTCAAAGGCAGGAATTACGAGTACGTTACCGGGAATTAGACGCAATTGTATCAAGGTGATTACTTTCTTGGGGAATCGAGAGGCAATAAGGTAACTATATTGGTCCCATAATTTGTTGTTCCTTCTTCCTGTTTTTATTGGTAAAACTTCGTGTGTAAGTGTGTGTAAATGTGTGTGTGTGTGTGTGTATGGGTATGGGTATGTATATATGCGTGTGTGTGTGTGTGTGTGTGTGTGTGTGTGTGTGTGTGTGTGTGTGTGTGTGTGTGTGCGTGCATGTGTGGTGATCTCAAGTTAATTAGGCCATGACAGGCTGAGTGGGTGTGAGGCAGAGCAGATTTTACTCAAGTCCTTCCCGCTTGGTCACCCTTCCTCCCACCCCCCCCTGATGCCGCCCACCATCCTCCCACTGGTGCCTCCCATGCTCCCCCTGCAACACTGTCCCCTGTGCATCACCAAAGGTACGTCATACTCTTCCAGTCATGCTGCTTTCAGGATGCTACAAATGCTGGAAAATCATAAGATAATGTGTTAAATAATGGGATTAGATAAATAAAATGTGTGGCCGCAGAGTCCGTGGTGAAGCAGGAGTGTTTCAAGTGTGCCGCTGTGGTGGGGCTTCCTCCCGGGCCATATCATGACTAGGAGAGGGTGGGGTGGGCTGGGTGGTGGTGGATTGGGGGGTGGATGCTTGCCGCGCGTTGCAGCAGCGTGAGCGTGACCCGTCTTGGCTCAACAAGTGGCGGTGGCTCCACGTGGCTGTGTTTATGTTCGTCAGCTGATCGCGTCCACCAGTCAGCTGATCACGCTCCACCCTCAAGACGGAGGCTGTTTCCTGTCAATCATGCCTTACGCAATGTATTCATTCATACTTCAGGTGTTAAAGTAGCTGACGGCGAGAAATGGTAAGCATAGTGAGGGTAAGGATGAGCGAGCACACCGCTGGGGAGCTTGCAAGTGAAACAAGGGGGAGATGAGGACCTGGACGTGACTCACCTGCAAGGATGACCTCGAGGAGCTCCGGCGGGTCAGGGTTGCGGCTGGGGTTATCAAGACACTTGGAGGAAGAGGAGGCATCCTTTCCGGCATCAAAAGTTTCCCGAGTCTTTTGTACAAGGTTGTGGTAGTTCCTGAAGACAGTCATGGTGGCCGCTGGGCGAAGGAACTGAATGGTTTCCCTTTGAGTGGCTCTTCTGCTGAATACGTGGTGGGCGTGTGAGTGAGTGTGGGTCAGGAAGGCAGTGCAAGTAATCCGAGTGGTGAGCGTCAGCTTCCGGATTCCGTTGAGCACGGCAGACTCCCCCAAGCTGTCCGGCGAAGGGTGAGTATATGTCTCGGTATCACCTTGAGTGGTTTCTCAGGTCCCATGGATGCTCATGCTTGGCACTGGCATGTAAACAAACACATACACTCGCCACTCGAGGACGTGGCGCTTCACACAAAACACAAAACTGTTCACGTTTAATTTCTGGCGGCAGACGACGCAGGAGGGCAGAAGGTCCACAGAGAGGGGGTAGAGGCACACAGGAACGCACGTACGAACACACACAGCGGTGGAGAGCGGGGGATGCAGAGACCAACGTCACGGCGTGGCGGTGCGGACCCGACTGAGCGGCCATCAGGGGGCGGACCTCCAGAGAGTGAGAGTTGCGGCACTCATGACCCAGTCCCGACACAAGCTCCTAAGCTTCCCTTCCTCCCCTCCACAAGCAGTCCTACGCCCCTGAGGGATCACCTACGAGGGAAGTACAAGGAAGTCTCGACGAATCCTCCGCGGCGGCGGCACCACCGGCCTGAACGTCCTGCCAAACGCTGAGACCGAGTCACCTTGCCAAGCGAGTAAAGAAAACGAGAGCAGCCTC
>JAPQNM010000044.1:7976967-7979467 GCA_029783475.1 Metacarcinus magister
TAAAGGTGTATCTATGTCAGTAGAAATGAATAGAAGAAGAACTCATCGACTTTTGTGTGCTTACTTTGATACTTTATATAGCGCTGCAGCAAGTGTAGGTAGGCTGTGTAACATTTGTATATATTTTTTGTAATATATATACATACGATATCTGTAAACTGTATACTCTAATAAGGAGTGACGATAAGGATAATTGTTCTTGTTAAGTTGACGTAAGCTTTGAAGTGAAGTGTTCTATTCACACATACAACAAAAAAATGTATAGAGAAGTGATGACCAGCTTATGTAAATTTGACTTTATAACAATGGCTACTGTAAAGAGATGTTTCTATTTTTTTTTCTATCAATGAATGTATGTATGTATGTATGTATGTATGCTTGTATGTATGTATGTATGAATGGATTGGTGTGGGAAGTGGGTCAGCGTGTTCCCAGTCTTACCAGTGCAAGGCCTTGAGGCATCAGGTAATTACAAGCGTGACCTAATTGATCAGTTTCTGTACCTACGTGTCGAAGTTGAAGTTGTTGTTGTTGTTGTTGTTGTTGTTGTTGTTGTTGTTGTTGTTGTTGTTATAGTAGTTGTTATGACTTGATAAATGTAAACGATGTGATTGTCTGTATCCTTGCTTGTTTTTTTTACTTTTTTTTCTGCATACTCCTCACACACACACACACACACACACACCCTACATATTTTACACCACCTTACTCAATGGATTTTTAATAATAAACATTCAAACATCCTCCCCACTTTTTATTCCTTTCTATCAGCAGACAACACTAACACACATGCACTGACCTAACCAATAAATATATATATGAAGGAAAAAACATCAGACACTCCAGTAGCCAGTTAACCTCAGTATAAAATGTCATGTACAAAGGAGTACAAAGGAAGAACAGACAGCAATCCTACTGGACCTAACGAGGCTGTCCGTGTATAGCTACACTACTACTGTGTCTGTAAGCCTATAACATTTCCTCCTCAACACACACACACACACATAACTTTCCTACTTCATACACAAATCACCTTCACATCTTGCATTCCTAACACTTTTATCCCGTCACAAAGGCTTCGTGGTATATTCATTTCTTCAAGGACTCTTTTCACACCTGCCTTTCAACACCTGCCCTAAATCTGCTCTACACCCACCTTCACTCACGCATTCCATTAACAGATCCAGTGTTCCGGTCTATTAACTCTCAAAGGTTTCATAGTCTTGTTATTACTTCCATTTATTATTATTATTATTTTTTTTTTTAAACTAAACTGTTCTCCTATGTTTTGTATCTTATATTGTTGTATTTAACTCTATTTTTTTCTTCTACTTCTTGTTTTTAGCGTCTCATCGACTATAAGTAAATCATTATTATGTGTGTCATGCCCTCCTCCCTTCCTTGCTACACACACACACACTGTATACATTAAGTCACATGTGTTCCATTTATTTCACCTTCAGCATATTTTACAACTTGCTTCCACCCACGTACACCACTTACAGAACTATTGGTATTTACAGGAAGTTTTGGTTAAGTTTGTAATCGTTGTATCTAACTATCTATGTATCTATCTACACACACAAACACACACTCAACTACAGGTAACAGCAGGTGAATCCAAGGTGCCCAAGACATACCCTGCAAGTAATGTTGTGAAGGGGTGACAGTAGACAGCCACCCCTTCGTCACCCCAGATTCTCACCACTCTCACCACCACCACTCACAATCACTTCCCGCCTTCCTTCCCGTCACCACATTCCCGCTTCAAGACTGGCACTGCGTCACATCACCTTCACTTACACCGCCACCTGTCACCTTTCCCACTTCATCTACTCGTCATCTTCATCAGTAAAAAGGGAGGGGGGGGGGAGGGGAGGCGGGAAAGTGAGGAAATATCACGGAGGAGAAATATGACAGAGAAGGAAAGTAAGAGGTGTCGTTATTTGAGCGGCGTCTGTCTCCCAGCTGCCTCGCCACACACACACACACACACACACACACACACACACACACACACACACACACACACACACCTGTTGGTTCCCTCGCGGCGATGTTCCTTCCATTAAGAATTTTTTTTAAAGTACGCAACAATTGGGAAATATTTACGCTCTTGGATTTATCTTTTTACTTTTTATTTTTATTATTTTTTTTAGTTCTTCCTACAACTTTTTTTTTCTTTCCTCAACACTCGATTTCTTTACTTTTTTTCCTTCTTCTATGGGAACTTAATTTCGTTTTTGTTTATACTCTCTCTCTCTCTCTCTCTCTCTCTCTCTCTCTCTCTCTCTCTCTCTCTCTCTCTCTCTCTCTCTCTCTCTCTCTCTCTCTCTCTCTCTCTCTCTCTCTCTCTCTTATTTTCCTCTTCCCTCCAATCTCTCCTCTTGCCACTCACCCGCACCATCCGTCCCTCACCCTCGCGTCCCCCCCGCCCCCCCCCTCCCTCCTACCTCCCTCCAGGCGTCCTTGGGCGTGACACAGTTTCTCTCTCTTCATC
>JAPQNM010000044.1:7991967-7994467 GCA_029783475.1 Metacarcinus magister
AACAAAGTTATGGGAACGAAAAGTGACATTAATCAGAAGTGTTAGTAACAAACAGTACGAGGTTGCGTGACGGGTTTTCTCCTGGGCAGCGCGGCGGATGGGAGGGAGGAGGAAGGGAGGGAGGAAGGGAGGGAGGAAGTTTGGTGGAGGGGCCTGTACTCCAGGGAATTCCATTGTATGGCAACAAAATAATGACCCGCTATATCACAGTTGCGTCACGTCACTGTGACCCGTAACGCCGTGACTCACTTCCTCATTATACTGTCGGGCCTCACATACACCCTTTGTTGCCACTGACTCGCCGCCCCACGCCGACCTCTGCTCGAACAATAAGTTACTTTCAATGGGCGAAAAAAAGTATCAACCTTCGTGTTTACTCATTAATTTACATTGGTAAGTTTATTACATGTTTTCACTTTCAGGGGACGTCACCCTCCCGACCTTCCCGCGGAGCTTGGGGAAGCCCCACCAAGCCCCGCCCTCCTGGCGATAAAAGCACCAAGGTCATGTGAGGCCAGGTCAGGACGGGTCACGAAGGAGAGGGGTCACGAGACATATGCAAAAAAAGAACAGTGGTGTTTGTAGAGAAAAGAATTGTTCCTTTGTTTAATTTTTTTTCTTCATGAAAATTACGGAAAGCGAAAAAATAGGAGCAAACATTTAACAAAACGGTGCGGGCCTCACTGACAGCAGCAGATGGCGGTGACCTGACGGTGCTGCAGCTCGTGTGACGCCCAAGTACAAGTAGTACTTACCTGGCCACCAATGGAGGAGGAAAAGCCATGAGGATGAACCCACACACTCACCTGAAAACAAAGAAAAAAACGTTAGCAAACTCTTATTGTCAGGGTGAGTTCCAGGTAAAAGCGACACATGTTACCAACGCGGATGTACTCCTTATTGTAGGTCCCTCATATATATATATATATATATATATATATATATATATATATATATATATATATATATATATATATATATATATATATATACTTAAATATTCTTCTGTGAATTAAACTAATGTTATTTTTTTCTTATCACGACTACATTCTTTAGGGTGATATGACTAAAACTTCATTTTTCAATTAGTTGTAATAAAATTTTGCTTTCAGACCATGACCTTACATTTATTTTGATGGTATACTATGCTATATGTGTGTAATGTATCAGTTCTATCATCAGTGACGACCATAAATATTATTGTATTGCTTTCATGGGTTTCATTACCGCCAGGTAGAGTGCAGGTGAGGCACTGTGCTATAAGATCCCTGGAAGAATAGAACTAGAGCTGCTTCCCGTCCTTTAAGTCAAATAACCAAGTAAATAATAAGTCAATTAGTAAATAAAGCAACAATGGATTAATTACTAAGGTTGCAATTATCATGTGTACAAGTGCTACTACTGAAACATTCCTGAATAACTGAATAACAAAGACCAAACAACATTCCGAGGAAGAGTTAATATAGTCCCAGCTTTACGATACTCTTTTCGTAATAGTAAAGTATGCCATGACAGCCTATAACAGAAAACGGGCGCTAACCGAGATTACAGAAAACGGGTAAGTCAGGTATGCTGCAATGGTACACTATGGAAATCTGAGTGACTCGCTGCGATGAGACCGGAATTAAAAGTAACATTCATGATAAATTGGGACTGTACTGAGTTCATTAAGGGTAAGAAAGACCTAGGAAAGAGAGAGAGAGAGAGAGAGCGAGAGCGAGAGAGAGACGAGAGAGAGAGAGAGAGAGAGAGAGAGAGAGAGAGAGAGAGAGAGAGAGAGAGAGAGAGAGAGAGAGCGATATTAGTTCCCGTAATTGTGGTTATGAATTGAAGGTGACATTGACGGTTCCCTAATGGTCCTTAAGGGCGTGTGTTGCTCGGCTGATCAGGTGTGTTATAATAGCAGTGAAGTGTTGTGGTGGAGACCCATGGCAGGTGTTGACTGTAAGCTGAGGTCACATTGGTCACAACAGAACGAGGAATGGTGATTAATATAATAAACGAACGTGTATTTGTCCTTTGTGTAGCATTTACTTGTGTGTTGTTTGTCACACGCACACACACACACAGACACACACACACACACACACACACACACACACACACACACACACACACACACACACACGAGCAAGTCAGTGAGGTCCAAAAAGCATCCCAGAGCATCTTCAGGAGAGGAAGTATCTGTTGTTTGTTCACTGAGTCAGTCAACAAACATAACAAGTAACATAACAGTGATGCCAACCCAACCTTCCTTATACAACCTGGGTTTGTATGAATCGGTCAATTGATTTCATTCCATTTCGTGGTTGACTAGACTTCCTTTTCTATTTAGGTTGAAGTCAGACGCACCGCACCACCACACAATCTGCCCCCAGCACGAAGCCTTACGAGACGCGGCCGCTGCACCTCAGACTAGGCCTACTCACCAACCACCGAGACGTTCATATAAATGGTTGTCTGAGTAGGCCTAGTCTACCCCTCGTATAACTCTCAGGCC
>JAPQNM010000044.1:8004467-8011967 GCA_029783475.1 Metacarcinus magister
ACACACTCTTGCGTACATTCGCGCAAGCAATTGCTCTCTTCGCCCCCCCTCTCTCCCTCTCTCTCTCTCTCTCTCTCTCTCTCTCTCTCTCTCTCTCTCTCTCTCTCTCTGCTACTCTCTTCTACTCCCCCTCCTCCTCTATCTGCTACCCCAAACCACCACTACTACCACTACCCCCACCTCCACCACCCCCACCACCACCCCCACCACCACTACCACTACCTCCTCCTCGCTCTCTCTACTAACATCACTAAATCCATCACGAGAGGTATCGATCCCTGAGGTCACTGGGTGCTCGGGGTGATGGAGTCCAAACTGCAGGAAGCGTCCGGTCTTCTGCCTCTTCCTCGCCTGCTAAGATGATGATTAAGGAAGGTCAAAGGCACAGAGGAGGAGGAAGGAGAGAGGAGGAGGAAGGAGAGAGGAGGAGGAAGGAAAGAGGAGGTAGGAGATAAAGAGGAGAAAGGATGTTTAATGGGAGAGTCTCAGTCAAGTTATGGGTGGTTGGAATTAGTATGGTAGTTGGTGTATTTTGATGTCTTTTCTCTTCTTCTCTCTTTCTCTCTCTCTCTCTCTCTCTCTCTCTCTCTCTCTCTCTCTCTCTCTCTCTCTCTCTCTCTCTCTCTCTCTCTCTCGGTAGCCGGCATTGTTTTCTTTTAATCTTGTTGTGTGTACCTTCCGTGTGTGATTTTTGTTATTGTTTATCTTTCTCCTCTTCTTCTTCTTCTCTTGTTTTCCTTCCTCCTGCTGCTACGTATGGTCAACTTTCCCCTCTACCTACACCTTCCCTTCACATGACAAAGATGCGTTATCTCTAAATAAAACCAGCTATCTGTTTTCTCTTCCTGGTCAACCAATCATTCCATTTTCTATTCAAGGGCAGTCATTCATTTTTTCAGGGCCATCCATTCATTTTCTCTTCAAGGCCGTTCATTTTCTTTTCAGGGGCAGACCTCCATTTTCTGTTCAAGGCCAGCCATCCATTAATTTTCTTCTACGGGACTAACCACCACTGTTACCTCCTCTAGGACCCACCGTAAGCGTGTATATCAAGTTAGGATTGACACGGTACCTTACTTACTATTTCCTTCCTTCCTTCTTCCTCTGCTAGTACTACAACACTATCAAGTATATTCTAGTTGCATGTCACTTTATACACCACGAAATGATTGAAACCTTCCTTGTGGACTCGTTATACTAAGCTCAGTTCGTATCTCTCTCCTCTCTATCACTAACTATAACATTTCGTGCAACTATACGATCCAGAAAAAAAAAAAAATGAAAAAAAAACCACTACCGATATTTCTCTTTCAAAACCGTTATGAACTTCCTGTATATTGAGTTATGTTTCTGCTTCTACGATCTGTGTTTATAGATATTTCTAGTTCTACCGCCAAACATTATCACCTCGTGCTAACATCTGCTCAACACGTCGCCATAAACACGCATGAACATCCTGTAGTCAGATATCGGTCTCCTATAAGCACCATAGAGGTATCTAAAGAGACAATATGGCCCTTATCGACACCCCAGAAGCTCTCAACGACCACCTTGGGCCACTAAAAACACCACAGTCTACCACACACGCCCACGAGGGTATACCGGGACACCCCTGAGCCTCCCGTAGACACTCCAGGATATTGTATGAATCCCCCTAAGGCACCCCGGAAGCTCCCCTCCCCCCCCTTCACTAGGACTTGCCAATGACCCTCGAGTGGCTCACAACACCCACTGGAGATGCTACACCCACAAGACACTCAATGCATTACCTAAATCCACAGTGTGCTTCTCCTGCTCCTCCTTCACTACACTTGCCTCTACCTCCTTCCTGCCTTCCTTCCTTCCATCCTCTCTTCATTCCTCCTTCAGACTTCCCATTCTTCCTTTCGCCTCCTCGTCCCCTTCTAAAGCTACGTAATCAATCATATAAAAAGAGAAAGGAGGGTATAACCAGCGCCACCATTTCTACCGCCGCTACCAAAACAACAACAACAACAATAATAACACGAAGAGAATGAAAGTATTTATCTTCTCAGCGAGGGAGGGAGGGAGGGTCTGAGGTGGCCAAGTCAGGGGTGAAGACAGAGCCACGCCGCGGGGAAAACACACGATGAACCATATTCGTGAGGGTAAAGAAGGGGAGTACCAACCTTCTTGACCTGCCCTGTTAATGTGTTTGTGTCTCCCTCATCCCCGCCAGACAGACCCCGCCAGTGTGATATTAAAAGAAACAACAACGATGTATTTAGGTAGAAGAAGAAAAGAAAAAAAAAAAAGACAGGAAAAAACAAAACAAAAACGGAGAGGCCTCATCACAACGAAGCGGTGATGGTGGTGGTTGGCGGTGTGTGCGTTGAGGGGGGGGGGAGTGGCAGCGTCCTCCTCCTCCTCCGTCAGGGTGAAGCCGATGACCTACCGAAGGGACGCCCCGAGGGACCTACTGACGGGGAATCGAATATATGACGTAGACAGATGAACCACTGAACCAGCAAACTAACTGAAGACCATTTGCATAGTGGTCGATCTCAGCGGAGGACGAGTTGAGCAAGGGTGTCATGAGGGCTCTCGCTCTCTCTCTCTCTCTCTCTCTCTCTCTCTCTCTCTCTCTCTCTCTCTCTCTCTCTCTCTCTCTCTCTCTCTCTCTCTCTCTCTCTCTTTTGTATTTTTACTCATAAATTTTGATCAAGTTCTTCCCTTCTTTCTCTTTCATCTTCTACTTTTCACTTCCTTTTTATCTTTCTTCTTGTGTTCCTTTTCGTCATCATCTTTTCTTCCCTCCTCCTTTTTTTTCTTTTTTCTCTTCTCCTCCTCCTCCTCCTTTTTGTACTTTTCCTCATCCTCAAATACCTGTTCATTGGCATTTTATCTATAGTTTGAAGCAGGAACTTGGAAGGAAACTTTTACACGTGTTTTTTGTGGAGAGGCGCCGGGACGATTAATCAGCAGGTGCAGGAAAGCAAGTTAGAGAAGGAACTCTCGTAAGAACATTAAATTTCTTTCCAGGTAGACTAAATGAACTCCTTCTGTCTGGGTGAATGTGAATGTGAATGTGTGTGTGTGTGTGTGTGTGTGTGTGTGTGTGTGTGTGTGTGTGTCACTTTCTCTCTCCACCAAAAAGACAAGTGAGAATAAAACACCTGGGAAGGATCAGACTCGCTCACCCCACCTGTCATGCACCACCCCACCAACACCCACCCCCACCATCCCCACCACCCCCACACACCTTCACGCAAGCAGGCGACTAATCAGGATAAACTCAGCTTCCTGTCGTCTTACTTAATCTACAAGAGCACCTCAAACTATATAAAGAAAAGACTCGTATATTTAGTTAGTCTCCTGTCTGCTTGCACCTCCTGACCTGTGGCGTATACGGCTCTACATCAGGTAAATCGAAGGTGTATGTGTATGTCCGTGTGAGTAAGTCAATGTGGGTGATAGTGTTTCCATAACGTGACCAGAGAGCGTTAGTGTAGTGAGTCCATTGGCGCTTAAATCAATCCAATATAGAACGAGGGAGTGAGGTTGTCGATGGTGTGAAAAATGTAAAACAGATTGTGGGGGCATAAATCATTGTTATATTCAGCGTCACCATATCTATAAATGAATCAGATGTATTTTTTGTCTTTCTTTCTTCATTATTTTTTTTAGCAATGTTTTTTAAATCCGCCTTTTTTTTTTTTGTGTGTCTTTTGCAGATTTTTTTGTGTATCTATCTTCGTCCGTATTCTTGACTTTCTTGTTATATATACATGCAACGTTTGTGTCCATCTATTTATGTTAAAGTGAGTCACGTGAACGAAAATCCTTGACTGTCAATGTATAATTAAACGTGGCACTTGTATACCGTAGAGTTTTTTCAGGTTTACTCTCTCTCTCTCTCTCTCTCTCTCTCTCTCTCTCTCTCTCTCTCTCTCTCTCTCTCTCTCTCTCTCTCTCTCTCTCTCTCTCTCTCTCTCTCTCTCTCTCTCTCTCTCTCTCTCTCTCTCTCTCTCAAACTCTCTCTCCGCCCTTCACATACATCTCATTCCTTCTTCCCTCACTCCAATATTTCCCTCAAGTCTTTTTCCCTCTCAACACCTTCCTCTATCTCTCTCTCCCTCCACGCCATCCACACGTAAGTAACAAAGTGGCTGTAACCTCAACAAACAGTGTCTGCAAGTGTTTCTTTAATCTCCATATTCACTTCCTTTCCCCTCTATTACAAATATTTCTCTTCCACAACACCAACACGGGCACTGGTGGCAGATGGCATTAGGAGGAGTGCCAGTCAGCCCCAGTGCCACCCTGTCTGCCGGGGATGCCACACGACGGCCAGACGAAGTGAGGGGAACGAGTGAGGCATGTAGAGAAGGAGGGAGGGAGGAGGAGGGAGGGAGGGAGGGAGGGAGGGAGGGAGGGAGGGAGGGAGGGAGGGAGGGAGAAAGGGAAGGAAGGTCGCGGCCAAGGTTAGGAGTAAGTACCAAAATACTTTACCCCACTGCCACCAAAACTTTACAGCCGGAGACCCAGCCAACCAGCAAGCCAACCAGCCAGCCAGCCAGCCAGCCAGCCAGCCAGCCAGCCAGCCAGCCAGCCAGCCAGCCAGCCAGTCAGCCAGCCAGCCAGTCAGCCAGCTAGCCAACCAGAAAGCCAGCTAAACAGCCAGTCAACTAATCAGTTAACAGGCCAGCAAAAAAGTCAGTCAGTAAGTTAGCTAACCCGTCAGCCAGTCAGCGAGACAGCAGTGGCTCAGAAATACCCGCCCCGGTGCCACCTGAGACCCACGCCTGCTACTTGCCGCCCGCCAGGTGTTCGTGGATATAGACCGGCGCCGACTTCACAGCAAGACGCTAAAAATCACGGGAACAAATAAAGCTGGAAAGGGAATGGCGAGGCGGAGCATAAAATGATTTACAGCACCAAGTGAATGAGGGAAGAGGGAGGGAAGGAGGGGAAAGAGAGAATTTGAGTGGGTAAGAAAGGAGGGAGAGAGGGAAGGAGGGAGGGAAAAGTGAAGGTGATGAAAAAAGGAAAGAAGGAATGGAGGAAGGGTTAAAGCGATGGAGATGAAAAGGGAAAGGATGAAAAGAATGAGGGACACAAGGGTGGGAAGGGAAAGGGAGGGAGAGAGGGTACAGAAATGGGGAAAAAAAAACTGGGAGGGGAAAGAAAGAGAATGAAAGGACGGACGGGGCAGATTATAATAGAGTTTGTGAAAGAAGGATGCAATAGCGAAGATGGGATGGAGGAGGAACGAAGAGAAAACAGAATGGCGACGATACACACCCACACACACACACACACACACACACACACACACACACACACACACACACACACCCAAGAGAGAATTCTTGATAATGTAAAAAAGAACAAAAAATAACAATCACAAAAAAAAGAAAACAAATAATGGTAACAATGATAAAACTTACATAAACAAACATTAACTTACGTAGCAATAACTTGACCATAATATGAGGCTCTGTATTACGTCCTCTGCCACCCACCTTCCAGACACTATTACTACGCATTAGATAGAGGCTACTGAGTGAGTCTCCAAGTTAGAAGATATGATGGAATAAAAGATAAACCGAGAAAGGCCAGCAGCGGCGAGCAAATGTCAACCGGTTCATCCCTCCTCCTCCTCCTCCTCCTCCAGCCACACCTTCGCCACACTGTCGCCCACACACGTCATGCTTGATCTAATATTCTAATTGCACAGAAAACAAGTTAAAGAAAGGAAAACAAAGAACCAGAGAAAGAAAACAAATACGAATGGTGTGGACAATGAAGGAAAAAAAATGATCAAGTAAGTTTTAAATAGAAAGTATAAATATAAGAAATAATTGCACAAACCCATTATTTTTTTTTCAACTCTCTTTCTTTCTCGACGTAAGTAGTTAAAACACACACACACACACACACACACACACACACACACACACACACACACACACACACACACACACACACACACACATAAAACAATTGAAAGAGCGATGCCACGGAGCCAGCGGAAAAACAAGTTAGAGCAGATCGCGTCCCTCCCTTCGGTTCAAGACACCATTACCTTCTCAACATCCGAGCGAAACGAGGAGCACCGGACAAGACCCTCCTGCAGGTGCGACCCTCGTCTTGATTCTACCAGACAAACGACCAGTATTGAGAAAGAAATAAGGCAAGCACTACAACCACTACCACTGCAGTCACCACCACAATATGAGGTGTTTCCCCTTAAAAACTCATAACGTATAGAGAATGGATGTGAGGGAATATTGTAAGGCAGTACAGTGATTTGTCTGTGGGTGTGGGTGTGGGTGTGGTGTGGGTGTGGGTGTGTGTGTGTGGTGTGTGTGTGTGTGTGTGTGTGTGTGTGTCAGTGCGCTTGAAATCTACCTATCAATCTTCATTTCTTTGTCTGTCTGTCTGTCTGTCTGTTTGTAGTCATGCAGTCCTTTTTTTTATTTTTTGTGTTTTCACTCTTATGTGTGTACGTCATACTGTATGTGTATGTATTTATCCATCATGTGTGTGTATGTGTATGTGTGTGTACGTATGTGTGAATGTGTTTATGTATTGCTCTTGTTCCTACATTTTTTTTCTTCACTTTCCATTAACTTTCCTTTCCTCATCGACATTTAACGAGCATTTTCCTTTTTTTCCCCTTTTTTATGTATCTTTCTGTTGTCACCTTCGTCGTCAACACAAGGAGAGAGAGAGAGAGAGAGAGAGAGAGAGAGAGAGAGAGAGAGAGAGAGAGAGAGAGAGAGAGAGAGAGAGAGAGAGAGAGAGAGAGAGAGAGAGAGAGAGAGGGGTAGGTAGGTCCTGAAGCATGTAATAAGAATAAGGAATAAGGAAAAATACGAAATTAATCAAGCAGAGAATGAGCGAAGACAAAAGACATTACACAAGCAGTCATAACACAACGTTTGTATCTCACACGTTTCCGTTCTGCCTTTCCTATTGTTACGTTCGATAGGTTGTCATGTGTTATATTTTCCCTCTTTTTTTTACTTTTCATGAGGGTACACAATTTATATTTATTTTTAATGGATTTATAATAGATGATACCCGTCTCATCTTCCCTCCCAAGAGCTCCTGTTAAAAAAATTAATCGGTTAATATCAATAGAAAACAAAAATAATCATGAAATCCTTGTAGTGAAAATTAACTCGAAATTCAATTGGAGGGCGTCAAAAAAAAAGAGAGAATTTGTACACAATTCAAACATAGTTATTTATTTCCCTTCCTTCCTTCACCTTCTTCGGTATTCTGTTATTTATTCAAGCCTTTCCCCTTCTATTATTCAGTGGGTATCTATCGCTGAAATATAATATGAGGAAGCCACTTTTGTTCCCTCACATCTGAGACTGATAGAGAGAGAGAGAGAGAGAGTTGTCCAGACCTTTACCCACGTTTTCTCCCCTCCTCATACTCATCCTTCTCCTTTTTCTCCCTTTTCCCCCTCCCCTCTTTACCCTTCTTCTTTCCCTGTTCCTCCCCTTCATCTCTCCATCCCCT
>JAPQNM010000044.1:8024499-8031999 GCA_029783475.1 Metacarcinus magister
GTGTGTGTGTGTGTGCTCTGACAATCTGAGAGAGAGAGAGAGAGAGAGAGAGAGAGAGAGAGAGAGAGAGAGAGAGAGAGAGAGAGAGAGAGAGAGAGAGAGAGAGAGAGAGAGCAAACGTAACCTGCGCCAAAGCTATTCATTATCGTCCATCAAGTATTAAACTCACCATAATTCAGGAATGATGGCACACCTCATTATTACGCAACTAGCGAGGGTGGAGGGGACGAGAGAGAGAGAGAGGAGAGAGAGAGAGAGAGAGAGAGAGAGAGAGAGAGAAGCAGGCGGGTAGAGTTGGCGAGAGGGAGTGAGGGAGGGAGGGATGGCTGGGGGGCGGAGGATGCACACACGGGCCGGGGACGCTGAGTACGGACTAAGGACGAAGAGGCAGACTCGTGGCTCATCTAGTAAGGAGAGAGCGAGAGCGAGAGAGAGAGAGAGAGAGAGAGAGAGAGAGAGAGAGAGAGAGAGAGAGAGAGAGAGAGAGAGAGAGAGAGAGTCGTCCTCGCCCTTGGGAACCGAAAGAGGTTTGCTGAGGACGTCGACCCTAGTCCTCCACCTCCTCCTCCACCACCACTGTGGAACCGCCTCCCTGCACGCATGGACGCACGCACGCAGCCAGGGGGCGGTGCTTGGCAGGCAGGAGAGAGAGAGAGAGAGAGAGAGAGAGAGAGAGAGAGAGAGAGAGAGAGAGAGAGAGAGAGAGAGAGAGGTGGAGTAAGCGGTTGGGGGGATAGAGAGAGGGAGAGAGAGAGAGAAAGAGAGCGGACATCTTTTGCACGAGATGGTTGGGAAGGTCAGGGGCAGGGGGGGGCGGGGGATGAAGGCGTCCGGGGAGGAATGACGGGACGAGGAGGAGGAGGAGGAGGAGCGGCGGGTACTACGGCACACCCTGGTTACGAAACGCCCGCCACGCGCTCGGCTTAAATTAAATGCTGTTGCAGAAGCCGGCACGAGGCGGCGACGACAGCCGAATGTACGACGGCAGCGCCCTCCTGCTGCGTCGCCCTCGGGAGACTCTCAGGGTCAAGTTCACACACACAAACACACACACACACACACACACACACACACACACACACACACACACACACACACACACACACACACACACACACACACACCATTATCTAGCAGCAAGGTAAACACGATGTACGCAAAGTAATAAGTAAGTGAGGGACAGAGGGAAGAAGGGAAAGGGGTGAGGGATAGTACTCATGCAGGAGGGCGTGGGTTGGGTGCGGGAAGGGTCGGATGAGTACACCTGCCGGGGGCAAGGGCGTGAGGGTTGGAGGCCAGGGTAGCAACAAGGACAGCGGCCCTTGTCCACCTGCCTCGCTGACACTATTGATCGCCTCACACTTTTCGCATGTGATGACAACTCCTGCCGGGGATCAAACATGCGTAAGCCGACGTTTTCATAGTATTGATTTTGCCTCCACCGCCTCCGCCTCTGCCTCCTCCTCTTCCTCCGCCGCCACCACCACCACCGCCGCCGCCAAACCCGACCACGTGGGGTACGCCGCTGCTAACTCGCGAGCCAAACATCAATATTACACCCCCGCCTGATGCTGCCGCCGCGTGCATGAGGTGGAGGCCGCCGGCACAGGTGGGGTGGCGGTGGGGCGGCAGGTGCACGAGGGGCGCTCACTCTCTGCCTGACTGTTGGTGGAAGAGGAACTGTGGACACCAGGTGGAGAAGGAGGAAGAAGAGAAAGTTGTAGTGATGGTAAATATAGAGGAAGAATGCATGAAAAAATAGAAGTGAATGTGAGCAGGAAGTACGAGGGGAATTAAGAGGAAAAGGAAGATAAGGAGGGAGGAGGAAGAGAAGATGAATAAAAGAGATAAGATAAGATAAGATAAGATAAGATAGTAGATAAAGTATGAAAAGAATAAAAGGAGACTGCAAAAGCAAAAAGACGACGAGGAGACCACACAATCCTGACCACCATCATAGACACACACACACACATACACACACACACATCGCACACCTACACACATACATACACTGGTGCGCAAATGCGTCGTATCTTGACAGCTGCAC
This sequence comes from Metacarcinus magister, assembly GCA_029783475.1. Taxonomy (NCBI): domain Eukaryota; kingdom Metazoa; phylum Arthropoda; class Malacostraca; order Decapoda; family Cancridae; genus Metacarcinus; species Metacarcinus magister. The sequence continues at coordinate 8,026,550 of JAPQNM010000044.1, forward strand.
CACGTGGTTGTTACTAGGGCGCCTCTGTTCCCTTCTCGTCGCCTAACCCAGACAGCGGGGGTCGCCGCCCCACGCGCCGCCCCTAGCCCCCCCCAACACCCTTGCAAACCCCCCCAACTCCGCACCGTTCTACTCGCCACTCCACCCCCTTCCTTCTCCTCCTCCTACGCCTCCACCACCTCCTCCCTTCCCCTTCCTTGCCTCATTCGTTCGCCCCCCTTCCTCCCCCGCCGCCCCCTACTGCTAATTCTCTGTGATTCACGTCAGTTGGTCGGGTTGGCGTACCTGGTCCAGCCACCCTCCCTCCCCCCCCTCCCCCTCCCTTACTACTCTTCTCTATTTCTCCTCCTATTTCTCTCTCTCGTTTTTTTTTTCTTCTTCTTCTTTTCCCCTCCCTCCCTTTCCTCATTCATTATCCAGAGTGAGCTCCTCCTTCCATCGGTGTGTTTCCAGTAAAAGATAAAAAAAAAAAAGAAAATCATCCGTAATCAGTTCTCTCTCTCTCTCTCTCTCTCTCTCTCTCTCTCTCTCTCTCTCTCTCTCTCTCTCTCTCTCTCTCTCTCTCTCTCTCTCTCTCTCTCTCTCTCTCTCTCTCTCTGGATTATAAAAAAAACCATAATACTTCTCATTTTTCTTTTCACAGATCGCATTCAGCATTATTCTCTTGTTGTTTTTTCTCTCTCTCTCTTTTAGTTCTTGATACTTTCGGACCCTGTTTTGTCTGTCTGTGTGTGTGTGTGTGTGTCTGTCTGTCTATATGCCTGTCTATCAGTCATTGTATCTCTCTCTCTCTCTCTCTCTCTCTCTCTCTCTCTCTCTCTCTCTCTCTCTCTCTCTCTCTCTCTCTCTCTCTCTCTCTCTCTCTCTCTCTCTCTCTCTCTCCCCGGCTTCACGGTCATTGAACCACCTTGGGTCACCCTTTCCAAGATTGCATAACACGTTCCCATCACTCTACCTCCACGACCCCTCCCTCCCCTCCTCCTCCTCCTCCTCCTCCTTCTGTCCTCCTCCTTCTCATTTATCATCTCCCCTCCTCCTTTTGGTTTCTTTTTCCCCTTTCCTCCACACTCTCCTTAGCCTCTTTTCCACTCGTCGCCCTTGTTGTCCCCTCTCTCCCGTCTATCTCTCCCTTAAACTTTTATTTCTTTATTCTTTCCAACTTTGTAATTGACCTTTCTTTTTTTGGTCTAGTAATTTACAGTCTGATTATCGTGCTGTTTACTGAATTTACGGAGATTACTACACTCCCATTTGTCCCTTGTATCCATTAGGCTCTCTCGCTCTCTCGCTCTCGCTCTCTCTCTCTCTCTCTCTCTCTCTCTCTCTCTCTCTCTCTCTCCTCTCTCTCTCTCTCTCTCTCTCTCTCTCTTCCTCTTTCCAAGCCTATGTATGTATATAATCCTCTCCTGCTTTACTCTTATGTATAGAGGTGTAGATACATAGACAGATAGACGATTACAAAATGGATGGAAGTTATAGTTACGGTGGTGTTCCTCAAGGCTCTACTCTACGCTATGAAAAGTGTTGTTTAAAATCTAATAATAATAATAATAATAATAATAATAATAGTAATAATAATAGTCATAACCTCCGCCATGACGGTCATCAGCAAACAGACAGACGCAGCAGCCTGTCCCTTCTTCATTTGGTTCAGGTAAGTTCAGGTGAATGTTACCTTATATGGACAAAAAGATGGGCGTGGGCTCTCTCTCTCTCTCTCTCTCTCTCTCTCTCTCTCTCTCTCTCTCTCTCTCTCTCTCTCTCTCTCTCTCTCTCTCTCTCTCTCTCTCTCTCTCTCTCTCTCTCTATTTTTGCTACCTGAAAGTACTCGTCTGCAACTTTCTTTTTTTCACCTTCCAACGATGAATAATTAAACACAAATGAGAAACAAGAGCAGCTCGGAAGACACTCACGGCCCCCAGACACGTGCCGTACCCTAATGTTAATAATTTTGTCCTGTGCTGTTATTACTCTTATTATTATCATTATTATTATTTTCATTATTATTATTATTATTATTATTATTATTATTATTATTATTATTGTTATTGTTATTGTTGTTGTTATTATGAGAGGAAGAGAACAAGGGGGGAAAAAATATATGACAAAAATGATGGAAAAAGTATAAAAAAGAAAGTTAGAAAATAAACCTAAAAACATAGCAACTTCAAATTGGAAAAAAATATGTATATAAAATCTGACCACAAGAACACAGTAAAATAAAAATAAATGAATAAAAACAGTAAACAAAACCAACACATACCCACACACACACACACACACACACACACCCACACACACACACACACACACACACACACACACATGTTAAACTTTCCAAAGAGGGCGTGAAGCAAGAGGCCTCATCTCTGCCCTCACACTCTTGGCCCCAGGCGGACGATGCTTCTGAACGCCTCTTTCCTGCCTCTTACACGCTCTTCGCCTCCTCCTCCACACTCGCCTCCGGGAGACACGTTCCTCCTCCTCCTCCTCCTCCTCCTCCTCCTCCTCTTCCTCCTCCTCCTCCTCCTCCCTTTCCTCCTCCTTCACAGAGGCTCCGTAATCCTTACCAGAGAGCAGAAGGACCTCTAGGGATTCTGTAGGACGGCAGCGATTTGATATATGAGAGAGAGAGAGAGAGAGAGAGAGAGAGAGAGAGAGAGAGAGAGAGAGAGAGAGAGAGAGAGAGAGAGAGAGAGAGAGAGAGAGAGAGAGAGAGAGAGAGAGAGAACATGGAGAATGGATGAAAAAAGTTATTAAAATGTTATGCCGGGAACGAAATAAATAAAGAGAAAATATAGAAAGAAAGAAAATGAATACCATTGTAAAAGAAACGAAACAGGAGACAGAAACTAACGATAATGACAACTTAGTAGTAGTAGTAGTAGTAGTAGTAGTAGTAGTAGTAGTAGTAGTAGTAGTAGTAGTAGTAGTAGTAATGTTAATAATAATAATAATAATAATGAAAAAAATAAATAAATACTAAGAACAAAAACAACAACTACAAATAACAATCAAGCTAAATTAGAAGGGCGGCAAAGCTATTATGAAGTGAGATGAAATAAGACTCATTATTTCCCCTCAAAATGACACCAAATAATAGCAATAAATTCACTCCAGCTGTCGTCAGAACCTCATCTCCCCCACCACGCCCAATTTTGCCCCCCACCCCCCCCAACACACCAATCACGCCCCTATTCCCCTCACCACCAATCACACCCTCCACCTCCTCTTCCTTCACCCACCTCCTCCTTCTTCCCTCCACACCCCCCCCCCTTCCTTATATTTTAAGAGGCCCTTCCATTAAACCCTTTTCCATTTCCCTTTCCTTGCCTCCTCGCGGGTACTCAAGACGTTAAATTTTCCCCTAAAGAAGGAAAATTATTAGTCTGGGCTCTTGTTGTCACGGCACTTTTGTTTCCTCTTGTTAAACACTGCTCTTAAGACTCTCTCTCTCTCTCTCTCTCTCTCTCTCTCTCTCTCTCTCTCTCTCTCTCTCTCTCTCTCTCTCTCTCTCTCTCTTTACATTATGTCGCTTCCTTTTTCTGATTCGTTGCATGACCTTTCCTTTCTTGCTTTGTAATTCCCAGCTATCGTCTCCTCCTCCTCCTCCTCCTCCTCCTCCTCCTCCTCCTCCTCCTCCTCCTCCTCCTCCTGCTTTTGATCTTTTTATTTCGTTTTCGCTACATCTCCTTTCCATTCCATTTCACATTTTCTCTTTTATTTCCTCTTAGCAGCATGTTTTCTTGTTCTCCTTCCTCAAGTTCTATTTTTCCAGTCTCCTCCAGTCTCTCTCACCTCTTGTGCTTCCACCATTGCTGTTCTTCCCTCCCCTCCTTCTCTCCCTTCCTCCCTCCCTCCCCTACTCAATATTACGCCTTACCTTATGTTCCCATTACAGAAACAATAGAAAAATACATTCCCTTGTTTTTCTCTCTAAAATGACCCTCCCCTTTTCCCCTTTCCCTTCCCTCACACCCTCACTCCCTCTTCCTTTACCCTCCCTCCAACCAGCACCCTCATAACCACGCCTGCCTGCTTTCCTACCTCCCTCACACCCCTCCTCCTCCACCTCCTCCTCTACCACCAGCACCATCGTCGCCTCCTGCTCCTCCTCTTCCTCCTCCTCCACAATCATCGCCTCCTCCTCCTCCTCCTCCTCCTCTCCTCCGTCGCCGCCGCCGCCAGTGACGCTGCCCCCGCCCCTCCAGAGGCCATCGCCCAGTGGAGTTATTTCAATGCGTATGGTATCGACCCTCTCAGCCCGCTGTCTCCAAGGGCGCCTAACGTGCGTAGGTCGACCTCCCTCGGCATGCAAGGAAGAAGGGAATGAGGGAAGGAAGGACGGAATGAGGGAAGAAAGGAGGGAGGAAGGGAAAGTGGAATGATTGAGTGAGTGAAATGGATTGCAGAGGTTTTTGTTGTGTGTGTGTGTGTGTGTGTGTGTGTGTGTGTGTGTGTGTGTGTGTGTGTGTGTGTGTGTGTGTGTGTGTGTGTGTGTGTGTTACGTATGTGTGTGGTATTCGCTTTTGTCAATATGAAGTATCAATATCCTCGTTATTATTTTTTTTTCTACATTTTTGTCCTCTCTCTCTCTCTCTCTCTCTCTCTCTCTCTCTCTCTCTCTCTCTCTCTCTCTCTCTCTCTCTCTCTCTCTCTCTCTCTCTCTCTCTCTCTCTCTCATTGTGGGGATGGTAATGACGTTGATTTTCTCTTTTCCTTTATCCTTTTTCTCTTCGTTCTCATGTTTCTCCTTCTCCTTCTTCTTCTTCTTCTTCTTCCCTCTACCCTCTTCCCTCCTCCTCTCTCCTCTTTGATTCCTGTCGTTATTTAATCAAGAATCCATCATCATCATCATTATCATCATCATTATCATCATCATTACTATCTTCATCCACCTCTCTTTCTCTCTCTCTCTTGCTCTTATTTCTTATTCATTCCTTTTTCCATTTTTTTTTTATTTGTCTTCCTCTTCATCTTTTTTCGATTCTTCTTCTTCCACATCTTTATCCTAATGTTCCTCATTCCTAATTTTTCTCTTGTCTTCTTCTATGTCTTCTCGTTTTGTCTTTTTGTTCTTTTACGTCGTTCTCCTCCGCTTCTTCTTCTACTTCTTCTTCTTCTTCTTCCTTCTAGTTCTTATTCTCCTACTTGTTTTATTCTACTGTCTCTCTATTCCTCTTCTTCCTCTAACTCTTCTTTTCTTTTTCTCATTCTGGTCCTCCTCCTCCTCCTCCTCCTCCTCCTCCTCCTCCTCCTCCTCCTCCTCCTCCTCCTCCTCCTCCTCCTCCTCCTCCTCCTTCTACAACTACTACTACTACTACTCCTAATAATAATAATAGTACTAATACTGCAACTTGTCTTCGTCTTCTACCCTCCTCCTTCTCCTCCACCTCCTCTTTCTCCTCCTCCTCTGCCTCTTCCTCTTCATTACAAACACGCACATTTTC
>JAPQNM010000044.1:8056999-8074499 GCA_029783475.1 Metacarcinus magister
CTTCCCATATTAAGCAAGAGCCCCTCTCAGTCCCCTTCCTCTTATCAATGCACGCCTCCCTCCTCCTCCTTCTCTCTCTCTCTCTCTCTCTCTCTCTCTCTCTCTCTCTCTCTCTCTCTCTCTCTCTCTCTCTCTCTCTCTCTCTCTCTCTCTCTCTCTCTCTCTCTCTCTCGAATTCACTTTTTCTATCTATTAACTTGTTTATCCGTTTTATTCATTAGCTTTGAAAAAAACTTCTTGGCTTACTCTATTATTTTTCCTCCTCCTCCTCCTCCTCCTCCTCCTCCTCCTCCTCCTCCTCCTCCTCCTCCTCCTCCTCTTCCCCTTGTTATAACTAATACCACTACTTTTTTTGTGAATCTACGTTAACAAGGCATCACACCCGTACACACACACACACACACACACACACACACACACACACACACACACACACACACACACACACTTCAAGGTTGAAAGCGTCTCTTTTTTTCAATATGCGTGAACGATTCTCACCTAGTGGTCGAAGGGTGTGTGCTGTGGGTGTGCTGTGGGTGTGCTGTGGGTGTGCTGTGGGTGTGCTGTGGGTGTGCTGTGGGTGTGCTGTGGGTGTGCGTGGGTGTACGTGGGTGTAGGGTGTATGGGTGTATGGGGATGAGGGTAAAAAAGGAAGAGGGAAAGAAGGTATAGGAGGAAGGAGATGGAAGGAGCGAAGGAAAGATGAGAATAAGTAGAAAAAAACACTGATGGGGACAAATTAAGGGGTGAAGGTAGGAGGGACGGAGGGAGAAAAGGAAAAAGAAAGATAGAGAGCAAGAGAGAACATTTTCTATTCCCTTCAGAAAACTGCTGTTCCATCACGTCCCTTTTCCTCTTTTTCATACTTTGTCCTCGCTTCTGCGGCGCCGTGTCCTCGCTTAGGGTGGAGGGTGGGTGGGGTGGGTGGGGGTGGATGGGCAATGGCTGTGTTAGTAGCAGTGGTGGTGGTGGTGGTGGTGGTGGTGGAAACAGCTTCAATGTACTATAGATATTGTTACTAGAATGAGTAGATGAAAAAAAAATATGTATATAACAGAAAAAAAAAAGATGTAGAATAAGAAATATAATAATGATGTTTAAGGAAAAATCAATTAAGTTTTTTCTTTTCCATTTCTGTTTATCCCATTTTTATTCATTTTCTCTATTCACTATATGTCTTGTTTTCATCTCATTTAATATAACATCCTTCTGTTTTTTCTCCCTCACCTTCCCCCCCTAACCACTAATCATCCTCCCTTTATTCCCCTTCACCACACCCTTCCTTCCCTTCACACATTACGACTAGCCATCAAAACAAAGCCCTTTTTCTCCCCTTTCCCATCCCTAACTCTTCCCCTTCCCTTCTTCCTCCACCCCACACCTCCCTACACTCACTTTAAAACCTCACCCTTTCAGTCCCCAACCTTCCATTTTCACCCCAATCCCCTCCCCACCTCCCCACCTCGTCACCTATCACGCCCATCCCCCACCCACACCCAGGACTTCCACTTAATTATTTACAGATGCATCAAAGAATGTCATTCATTAATTTGTTCGTTAATGCTTTAGTTCGCCTCTCTCTCTCTCTCTCTCTACCTCTCTCTCTCTCTCTCTCTCTCTCTCTCTCTCTCTCTCTCTCTCTCTCTCTCTCTCTCTCTCTCTCTCTCTCTCTCTCTCTCTCACACACACACATCAGTTTTCTCTTTATAACTCTCCGGATTCTTTCACCCACGTTTCACAAGCGGACGGAAAAATATGATGAATTGACCGGATGCGTAAACGAAATATCACGAGGAAAAACAGGAAGATAAGCGAAGATTTTAGAAAGCAACGCATTATCCTAATCTACACATAATTACTATCATTATCATCATTATCATTAGCATTATCATCTTATCTAAACACAAGCAAAGGGGGATTTGAATAATGGCCTTTCGCTTGTGATGTATGTAGGGCGAAGTCTCACTGTATATAAATGTTACTCTCTGCTTGGTGAGTGAACAGCAGATACAGAGAAGCAGGAAAAGGGAAAAGGTCAAAATATGTCTTCCATTGCCCGGGGATTCTAACTTCGGAGGTATGATTCCTAACTTAATGTTTCTATACTTCCATGGCTAATACTGTTACTACTACAACTACAACTACTACCACTACTACTACTACAACTACTACTACTACTACTACTACTACTACTACTACTACTACTACTACTACTATTCTCCCTCCTCCAGACGCCATAACTTCCTCCCTCGGAGCCATAGTATCTCAAAGATCTCCCTCCTTCCTCCTCCATTACCTCCCTATATCTATTCCCTCCCCTTCTCTCTCTCTCTCTCTCTCTCTCTCTCTCTCTCTCTCTCTCTCTCTCTCTCTCTCTCTCTCTCTCTCTCTCTCTCTCTCTGCCTCCTCCCCTCTACTATTTCCTCCCTCCCTTCCTCTCTCTACCTGGTTTATGCTGTGGTCGGGACGGTGAGTGCTGACTTAAGCCTCGTTCCATGTCCGTCCCTCGCGACCTGTCAGCTCTCTCTCTCTCTCTCTCTCTCTCTCTCTCACTCTCACTCTCTCTCTCTCTCTCTCTCTCTCTCTCTCTCTCTCTCTCTCTCTCTCTCTCTCTCTCTCTTATTGGTAGTCTAGTATAGTATCTTCCCCTAACTTCATTCTTAACAATAAAATTTTCATGTCCTCGTTTTCTAAAAGATCCATGGTGTTCCTTTCTAACTGTTTCCTTCCAGCACGTTGCCGGAGGGAGAGGTGGGCGGGGAGAGAGCCTTGTTCTGATCTATCCTGTTCTCTTACACGTAGTAGACTAGTAATAGTGTGTTGTAGCCGAGCAGATACCCTAACAATAGGTCTTCTGGTGTCTGTTTTTCATATCTCTCTCTCTCTCTCTCTCTCTCTCTCTCTCTCTCTCTCTCTCTCTCTCTCTCTCTCTCTCTCTCTCTCTCTCTCTCTCTCTCTCTCTCTCTCTTTTTTTTTCGTCCGTAAATCCCGGTCAAATGAAGCACCTCGAGTAAGGAGGAGGAGGAGGAGGAGGAGGAGGAGGAGGAGGAGGAGGAGGAGGAGGAGGAGGAGGAGGAGGAGGAGGAGGAGGAGGAGGAGGAGGAGGAGGAGGAGGAGGAGGAGGAGGAGGAGGAAGAAGAAGGAGGAGGTCATTTGGCCTTCCTCCATCCCTCGCTACGTCTTTGTTTCTCTATGTCATTCTGCTTGTCTTCTCTCTCTCTCTCTCTCTCTCTCTCTCTCTCTCTCTCTCTCTCTCTCTCTCTCTCTCTCTCTCTCTCTCTCTCTCTCTCTCTCTCTCTCTCTCTTTCTTTCCACCTTCAAACCTACCTTCCTCATCTCTAACACCACCACCACCACACATACTTTCCGGCAAATCCCCCTCCTAACACCCACTCCCACTCCTCCAACCTAACAAATCACTCCAACATGGGGGAAGGGGAGGGAGAGTAAATGAGACAGAGAAAGAGAGGGAGAGAGAGAGAGAGAGGGATGAGGAAGCGACAGACGAGCCAGACAGCGAGTCTCCTCACAACCTCCTCCTCCTCCTTCTCCTCCTCCTTACTGCATCTCCCTCATCCCCCTCCCCTTCACCCCTCCACTATCTGGCACCCATCAGTAGTAGTAATAGTAGTAGTAGTAGTGGGTCCAGGTGCCAAATGGTGACGTCAGTGTATGCTCCACCTGGCACCTTTACCCTGAATACCCCTTACCCTCCTGCCCTCCCTCCTTCCCCTTACCCTCCTGCCCCCCCCCCACCTCTTTCCCTCCTCCCAACAAACACACCAAGTTAGAGGAAAAAGACAAATTTAACCATGTCATCTTTTTCTGTTCTTCTTCCTCCTCCTCCTCCTCCTCCTCCTCCTCTTCTAAGGCAAAGGTCGAGGGTAACTACGTTGGTTTCCGTGGCCTGGAAGCTATGCACGACCTTTGACCTTTCAACGCCTGTAGCATATGCAAGGAGAGGGGACGAGGGTCAGCAGGAGGGACGAGGAAGGAGGGGGAGGAAGTTCAGGAAAAAGGAAGAGAAATAGAGAAAAATGGGTGGAGGTGAGGGAGATAAAAGAAAGGGACGAAGAGGAAGAGGATCAGAGAAAAGGGTGGGGGAGGGAAGAGGGGGAGAGACAAAAAAAAATAGAAGGGAAAAAAGAGGGAGAGTGAAAGGGAAAAACACAATAAAGATCTGAGAGGAGTGGAATAAAGAGAGGAGAGGAAAATAAGGGTAGAAAGCATGAGGGTGTTAGGAAAGTGAAGACAAAATGGACGAGAAAGGAAAAATTAGAACAAGAAAACACAAGAGATGATAAAAGCTATATGTAAAAATGAAAAAAAATTACAACTTACTACTAATAAAAGAAAAGAAAAGGAAAAAAGATTTATGCAAGAGAACAAAGAGAGAGTTAAAGAAAAACATAAATATTGTACACATAACCCGAACCTCCGCAAGAAAAAGAAAAATAAATAAATAAAATACAAATACATCACTCGTACGTAACTAGTGGTAATAAAATTTGCAGTTGGGATTAAAAAAAAAAATCTAAAACAAAAAATAGTTGGAAATAAATAAAATCATATGAAGAAGAAAAAAAAAATGGTCAAAAAACATCGGTGATAAAATATGACAAATAAAAATCATTACAATATATATGAAGACAACACGACAAGGACTGAAACTATTTTTTTTCTCTTTAAAAATGCATAAAAATAGTAAAACAAAAAAAATAAATAAAAATAAATGAAATAAAAATAAATGAAAACTCGGATTGAACAAATGAAAACAAAATACATCAATATAAATAAAAACAAGAATGAAACAATGAATTAAACAATACAATAATACCACAAAGCGAAGAAAAAAAAACTACTACTACAATGATTTCCAAAAAACAATCGATTACTGACGAAGAGAGAAAGAAAATAAAAGATACGTTTAAAAATATATAATCCAACAAGGTAAGTGAAGCAACAATGACCTTACAAAATAAAAAAAAATAAAAAAAACTACTACAGAAAATGTATCAAACAGAGTACAGGAGTAAAAATAGTTCAATAGATAAAATGAAAGAAAGAAAGAGAGAAAAAAAACACGAGAGTACGAATAAAGCCAGAAATAAAAATGAGAAGAAAGTACTCAGTTTAAAAAGAGAAAGTATAACGAATGAGGAAGCCTTGGGAATACATTTAAATCCTTCCTTCACGTCCCTCGTTCGCTCTTCATTTGTTTTCATCAGAGGCTGAGGAGAGGCTGCACTGTTACGGGCTTCCCCTTACAGCCGGATCACGTGTTGAAGCCCAAACCACACACACACACACACACACACACACACACACACACACACACACACACACACACACACACACACACACACGTCCCCAGTACCCCTCTCAGCACAACCTCACCTCATCGCTCTTTCTGAACATCCTACAACTCCTACCGCCACCCCCCCCCCCATCAGCATCACCTGTTTTCTGCCTATCCTTTCCCCCCTCCCTCTGTAGTCATCCAACACCCCCCTCCCCCCACTCCGCCCCCCTGAAATTCATCCCACTCGCTGCCTCTGAAGTTCTATCTCCCTCTCTCCTCTCTGCCTATTGCCACCTACTACTCTTATTCTCTCTTCTCTCTCTTCTCTCTCTTCTCTCTCTCTCTCTCTCTCTCTCTCTCTCTCTCTCTCTCTCTCTCTCCACACACACACACACACACACACACACACATACACCAGCCGGTCGGACCTCCCCCAAGCACGCTATTTTAAGCCTTCTCTGTGAGGTAACAGAAGTAGAAAACAGTACTGGTGGTGGTAATCCGATACAGATGATGATGATGATGATGATGATGATGATGATGATGATGATGATGATGATGATGATGATGATGATGATGATGATGACGATAATTATGATATAAGCTGTAGAGCGTAAACTATGATCACGAATATTTATGTTAAAGAATATATACAAGGAAATATAATAGTAAAAGAAAGTGTGTGTGTGTGTGAGAGAGAGAGAGAGAGAGAGAGAGAGAGAGAGAGAGAGAGAGAGAGAGAGAGAGAGAGAGAGAGAGAGAGAGAGAGAGAGAGAGAGAGAGAGTCCATTACCCTGAGAAGTAGTAAGCATGACCTGAGGAAAGCATGAGAGAAACACACACACACACACACACACACACACACACACACACACACACCACACACACACCACACACACACCATCAAACAGGGACGAGATGATACAGACACAAAAACAGACTAGAAAAAAAAGACAAAAAAAATATATTGAAAACCAGAAAATTTCGCGGGGTTAACTACACAAATTAGCGTGTGAATGTCTTGTTAACTTGAGTGTTATTGACAGTTTACAACGCGGCGCGAATGGCACTCTTGTTGTGACTCTGCGTTTGGCACGTGCGCGGGTCTGGCACGTTTGTGGGTGAGGGGAAAGCGACGAAAGGGGGATGATGAGTGAGGGAGAGGGCGTAGGGAGCAGTGAGAGTGAGTCAGGATGGTGTTGGAGAGGGGAAAAAGTTGAGGGGAGATGTGGGTGTCAGACAGGAATTCAGTTGAGTATAAGTGTGGAGGTGATGGGGTAGACAAGGAGGGTATGAAGGGGGTAATGCACCGGATGATGGGGGTGATGGGGTGGGGAATGGGTATTGGTACAGAAGAAAAGGAGGATGCTAGTGATGGTGCAAGTATTTGGGGGCATGAGACAAAGGGAAGGTAGGGGGCGTGGTGGTAGTGGTGGTGGTGGTGATGGTGGTGGTCTGCAGGGTGAGTGTTGGGACCCAGCAGACGAACCAAGGGGCGCCCAATGACCCTGCAGGGCCTCTTGTCACCCTCTCGAGGCTCTTCTGTGTGGCTGATAGGAAGGATGGGGGCGGGTGAAGGGGTGGCGGAAGGGGGGAATTGAAGGGGTGGAGAAGGAGAGGCTGCAAGGATGGCAAAGGGACGGGATTGTGAAAGAAGGGATAGCCTGGAGACGTGTGTGTGTGTGTGTGTGTGTGTGTGTGTGTGTGTGTGTGTGTGTGTGTGTGTGTGTGTGTGTGTGTGTGTGTGTGTGTGTGTGTGTGTGTGGGTGTCCTAAAGGAATAGAGGCTACGTAGGAGTCTTTCGAGCTAAGCGAAGTTTATTAAAATGGTCAAAGTTGAGTGTTTGGAAACGACTCAACGTGAAGAGATGGAGACTGGCAAGCCCACTGATGACACACTAACATGTTCCCTCATCCTCTAGCACCTCATTCTCCTCCTCCTTCTCCTCCTCCTCCTCCTCCTTCTTTTCCTCCTCCCAGTGTCTTGTACCTAACAGTAGAAGGGCAGTAGGAGGAGGAGAAGGAGGAGTAGGAGGAGGAGGAGTACCAATCCAGACGGTAAGGAGATAAGATCGTGAAGATGAGCTCACGAAGTGTGTGTGTGTGTGTGTGTGTGTGTGTGTGTGTGTGTGTGTGTGTGTGTGTGTGTGTGTGTGTGTGTGTGTGTGTTGATACAAAAAAGTTGCCGAAGGGGTATGAGTAAGCCAAGTGTGAGGAGGTGGTGGTGGAGGAGGAGGAAGAGGAAGAGGAGGAGGAGGAGAGAGGGAGGGAGGAGGGAATGTTGGCTGCTCGGGCAATGAGTACACGTGTGTGTGGGTGTGTGGGTGTGTGTGTGTGTGTGTGTGTGTGTGTGTGTGTGTGTGTGTGTGTGTGTGTGTGTGTGTGTGTAGGATATAATAATAGACCACTCAAAATGAAATAAAAAAACAAAAACTTTACAATACACACAACACACACACACACACACACACACACACACACACACACACACCACAGAGACAGTGTTTCATCAAGGTGTGAATAACCCTAATTCTGACAAAACTCGCACATTTGACAACCTCGCGGGTGTCATGGGGTACGAGAGAGAGAGAGAGAGAGAGAGAGAGAGAGAGAGAGAGAGAGAGAGAGAAAGTGAGAGAGGGGGACGGCTAGCAGTAGGCCTGAGGGAGAGTGAGTTCATTCGTTTCATCAATAAGTAGAGAAAAAAAAAAAAAAAAGGAATATGTAATAAGATAGATGTCCCTATGAAACCCAGGCAGTGAGTGAACTTCATAACCTGAGAGAGGAGAGTAGTGACGCATGTGTTATGATTACTACTACTACTACTACTACCGGTCACTGTCCTGTTTATTCTCTTTCATAGCAGTGACGTGGGAGGGAATGCGGAATGAAATGCAGGAAAAAAAACCTACTGGAGGGAAAAGAGGAGAGGGGAAAGAATGTATTAAAGAAGCTAGAGGGGAGAGAGAGAGGGTACGAGAAGAGAAATCATAAGAGAAGAGAAGAGAAGGAAGGAAGGAAGGAAGGAAGGAAGGCCGAGAGGGCTGACTAGTAGGGAGAAAGGGCATAGGGTAGATCTGAACACGACTAAAAATAACAATGCACACAATAGACGACGAGGCCTACGAGTCGGGGTCACTGGCTACGAGGACTAACAAGATTGACAGAGAACGTGTATGTATGATGAATGCCGCGCCTACAGGGGGGAGCTGCGGTATTTTTGTCGTGCCGCCTGACTGCTGGAGGGGGTGGAGAAGATGGGGTCGTAGCAGGAGTGGAAAATAACACACACTCGTAGAATTAACATTTTGATTCCACTACGTAGTTTTCTCTTGTCTAATTCCAGTTGAAAGAGGGGAAGAAAGGAAGGGAGAAGGGGAGTGTGTGTGTGTTGTGTGGTGTGTGTTGTGTGTGTGTGTGTGTGTGTGTGTGTGTGTGTGTTGTGTTGTGTTGTGTTGTGTTGTGTTGTGTTGTGTTGTGTTGTGTTGTGTTGTGTGTGTGTGTGTGTGTGTGTGTGTGTGTGTGTGTGTGTGTGTGTGTGTGTGTGTGTGTGTGTGTAAGAGTGTGTGTCTGTGTGCCAAAGACAACGCGTGTGCGCATTCCTTTGTGGCAGTGTGGCAGGGCATGATAGTGTTCCAAATATATACACGAAGCTGAATATATTGCATCTCATTCACTGTTTAAATAGGAGCGGGTGGCGCGGCACTCACACAGGTAAACACGCAGGTCAGACCCGCAAATAGCGCAGGAAAACCGATAAATGACAATGAAAGCGCAGAGGGGAAAGAGAGGAGCGGGTGAAGGATAGAGAGCAAGCGCTTGGTGGGGGGTGACGGCGGGGAAAGAGAGTGAGGGGCAGAGAGAGCATCATGGAGGAAGGGGGGACGAGAGCGAGAGAGAGAGAGAGAGAGAGAGAGAGAGAGAGAGAGAGAGAGAGAGAGAGAGAGAGAGAGAGAGAGAGAGGCCTTGGCAGCTAGCGCGGTCGTTCACCCAGCGTGGGCTGCTGGCACTGTTGCAAGGTTGCACTCGTGGCCCTGGCAGTGGCGTCCCGTCAAGGTTAGTGGAGGAGGAGAGAGGGGGAGGTGGTGGCGGTGGAGGCGGCGGTGGAGGCGGCGGTGGCGGTGTTGGTGGTAGTGGAGAGGGAAGGGGATGCAGGGATGAGGAGTAGGAGGATGTGTTGTTGGTGGTGGGTGGGAAGGGCGGTACAGCAGCTAGCTAGATGACACTCTCCACTCTGGCAGCAAATGAGGAGAGCTCATTAAGTCAGTTTCCGTCAGCCACATACTGAGTCCACAGCTGAGGCAAAACATGGTACCAGTCGCCCATCTGTCTAGCCGGACATAGCCAGCCACCCCGCCCAGTCAGTCAGCCAGCCAGCCATATCGACACTCTTGCAATACTCCGCCATAACGCCAAGCATCAAACCAGCCACCCAAGCAATCAGCCAGTCAGCCAGTCACACACATACACACAGATAGCCAACCACACAACCTCACAGCCAGCCAGTCAGCCACACAGCCAAACATCCAGAGTCGCACAGTCAGTCACACAACTACATACAAATAGCCAAACACCCAGCCATCCAACGGCACAACAACATTTACAACACCACCGCTAGCCACACAACCACACAACCAGCCAGCCAGCTACCGCATCACCATTCAACACCTCCGTCTGCCGCCTCGCCGCCAGACACCCAACCAGCCAGTTAGCCAGTTAGCGCACCAGTCAATCAGCAAGCCAGACGGCCAGACCAACACCAGGTCGAAGAACGAGACCGACAGTCAATTAGTCAGCCAACCAGCCAACAAACATCAATTCAACCAGTTAGCTAGTTTCCCAAAGGATTAGCCAACCGAAACGTTAGCCTGTCAACCACCTAAACCACCTAATTCAGCCAGTCATGTGACCAATCAATCATTACAATCATCCAGCCACATTGCTAGTCTTTAAGCCACCCAGCCAGCTAACCAGTGCCATAAAGGGCCATGTGGTTCTGTGGTACTGTGCTCAGCTCGTGGCCTAAGGTTTGCAAGTTCGATCTTGGCTCACAGCAGCTTCTTAGTGAGAGGAGTAGCGCGCTCTCGTAAACCCTAGCAGAACTATTAGCCAGTACCATGCTAGAATGACGTGGAAGGTGAAAACAATGAATAGGAAGAAAAAGAAAAATATATTGAGGATGAGGAAGAAATAGTGGAAGGAAAAGAAAAAGAGGAAAAGGACAAGAACGAAGAGGATTATTACGGTGACAGAAACGATGACGAATAAGACGAAGACAGCCACAAAAACGATGACCAACACGACAGAGACTATAGGAGGACAACGGAAAGGAGGAGGAGCATAAGTACGATGAGGAAGAGGAAGAGGAAGAGCAGGAGCTGATATTGTACGTGTTGCAACTGACTTCTGAATGACAACTACACGAGAGAGAGAGAGAGAGAGAGAGAGAGAGAGAGAGAGAGAGAGAGAGAGAGAGAGAGAGAGAGAGAGAGAGAGAGAGAGAGAGAGAGAGAGAGAAATCCTTTTATCTTGCATTTCATAATAAAAATGAAAACAGTAGCAAGAGACATGAACAAGGACTTAGAGAGGAAGGGACACAGGCAGAGATAGGAAGTAGGAAGGAGTAACACTAGGAGGAGGAGGAGGAGGAGGAGGAGGAGGAGGAGGAGGAGGAGGAGGAGGAGGAGGAGGAGGAGGAGGAGGAGGAAGAAGAGGAAGGAAGAGAGAAGGAAGGAAGAGAGAAGGGAGGATGTGGGGAGACGTGGGTGGAGTCAACGAATTAAAGAAGAGAACAGAAGGTAAAGGGCAAAGGGGACGAAAGCGAGGGGAAACAGAGAGAGAGAGAGAGAGAGAGAGAGAGAGAGAGAGAGAGAGAGAGAGAGAGAGAGAGAGAGAGAGAGAGAGAGAGAGAGAGAGAGAGAGAGAGAGAGAGAAATAAATAAATATACATGAACTAATAGGTGAGTGAGGCTTTGTAAAATATGAAGGAGGAGGAGGAGGAGGAGGAAAAACACAAACATAAAGTAACACAAAGGAAGAACAAAAAGCAGCTGACTATTAATGATCTTACAGTGAGTGTGAGAGAGAGATGTAATAGAATTGTCTTCTTTCACAGGGTACATTTCTCAACCTGGGAATCACCTCTATTATTCTTACAGTGAACTCTTTCTAGTTTTTTGTTCGTAATATAGGCACACAATTGTAAGCATTATTAGATTGTGTCGTACCGGGGGGAAATTATAAAGTTTTAATATATTGTTTTATCTGCTTTATATTCGAATGCATGTCCAATGAAGCCAACCAATTTGAGAGCGGTTTTTAATTACCTTTGAACAATGATGGATGGGTTTTAAATCACTAAACTATCATGATACTGAGATCCTTTTCCTTATTCACTACCCGGAAAGTTGTTGGTCATTCATTAAATACTGAAGACGATCATTGTTACTTCCCTTACATAACACTTTGCATTTGTCGATGTTGGATATAGTTTTGTCATTCGCTGGTCCAATAAGTTCATCGATTTAGATCTGACTGCAAGGAAAAGGTAGAGGGAAAGAACAGGAGGAGGTCGAGGATGAGGAAGAGAAGAACAAGAACATGAACAAGAATAACAAAGAAGAACATGATCAACAACACCAAGAAAAAGAAGGGAAACAAAGAGACATACATACATAGGAAGACAAAGACCTCCATAGATAGATATATAAAAAGGTAGATAGAAAGGTAGACTGACCTATCCCGACTTGCAAATACAGATAGATAGAAAAAAGACGCAGCAAAAATACACACACACACACCCACACACACACACCCACACACACACACACATCAAGTATTCATATAACATACACGGAACCCCCTCTAGGCTTAACTTTTCCGCAACTTTACCTTCCAATTCAGTTTATTATCAACCCTTTCCTTGCCTTGCCTTGCCTTGCCTTGCCTTGCCTTGCCTTGCCTTGCCTTGCCTTGCCTTGCCTTGCCTTGCCTTGCCTTGCCTTGCCTTGCCTTGCCTTTCTTGTGTGTGTGTATATGTGTACCTTCAATGTGCTAAAATAATAATAATAATAATAATAATAATAATAATAATACACTGTAGCTTTACTCTTATTTCCCCTACCCACACCTTTCCCTTCAGTCCACTCCCACCACCACCACCACCACCATCACCACCTCCACCTTCACCACCCACACACTCACACACACATACATACATACATACATACACAAAACACTGCCCATCTAAACCATTTTTAATAATAACTTTCACCTGTGTATTTTTCCCATTCGTTTCCTCCATCACAAACACCAACTACATCAATTTCTCCACCATCTCTTCCACCACTCACTTATACTCCACCACGGACCATGTTATTCCACCTCCTCCTCCTCCTCCTCCTCCTCCTCCTCCTCCTCCTCCTCCTCCTCCTCCTCCACCCATCACTCCACCTTGCTATCTGTTATCTTCTCGGGAGCATAAGATGATGTGGAAGTCTGTATCATCCCTTTGTTTTTACCCATTACCCTTAACAGTGTACTCAAGGGGATAAGCTAGCCACGGTCCTGTTCCTGCCTGTTCCTCTTCTTTCCTTCTATCTTTTCTTACTTACTTACTTACTTTCTATTTTTCTTTCCTACACTCTCTCTCTCTCTCTCTCCCTCTCTCTGTCTGTCTCTCTGGGTCTAAATTTTGTCCTTCCAATTTTTTTTCATCTTTGATATATCCTTTTCCTTCCTTCGTCTATCCTTGATTTCTATTTTTTGTTCTATCCTTGACTATTCTCTCTCTCTCTCTCTCTCTCTCTCTCTCTCTCTCTCTCTCTCTCTCTCTCTCTCTCTCTCTCTCTCTCTCTCTTTTGCTTTCTCCGCTCGCGCAAAGCCGCTTTCTGCGACGCCACGACTGTTCCCCCTTCACCCCCCACCCCCCTTTTCGCTCTCACCCTCGTCTACTACTCCCTTCGTCTACTAACCCTCTCCCCTCTACCCCCCTTTCCTCTCTCCCTCCCTCCAGGTGACGCCCACCCCCGCCAACCACCCTCAGACCTCCCCCAACTCGCTGTTACTAAGGGCCTCGGCGCTGCTGCTACCCCCACCACGCTCTCTCTCTCTCTCTCTCTCTCTCTCTCTCTCTCTCTCTCTCTCTCTCTCTCTCTCTCTCTCTCTCTCTCTCTCTCTCTCTCTTGCATGCTACGCCACAACCTTCTTCTGATATTTCATTGCACAATTTAGACTTCGACCCCACCTTTCTCTCTCTCTCTCTCTCTCTCTCTCTCTCTCTCTCTCTCTCTCTCTCTCTCTCTCTCTCTCTCTCTCTCTCTCTCTCTCTCTCTCTCTCTCTCTCTCTCTCTCTCTCTCTCTCAACTTCCCGCCTCGTTGAGTGAAATACAACTTGATGTTCGCGGCTACAACCTCTTCCTTCCCCAGGCCTCCACTTCCTCCCCACCACACCCACACCCCCACCAACACCCACCCCCTCCCCCTCCCCCCTCCTCCTCCTCTCACCCACCGTACCACCCTCACCACTGCGACAATGGGGATTTCCTCTAATTGTAACTCCTCTTCTCTTCCTCTTCCTATCCATCCCCTCCCCTCTCAACCTATTCTCATCACCTATCTATCTATCTATTCTACCTTCCTATCTCTCCCTCTATGAATTGTTGTCTAGGTGTGTGTGTGTGTGTGTGTGTGTGTGTGTGTGTGTGTGTGTGTGTGTGTGTGTGTGTGTGTGTGTGTGTGTGTGTGTGTGTGTTGTGTTTATTAACTCTTTCATTACTATTACCACCACCTCCTTCACCTCCTCCCCTCCCTCCTCCCCCTCCTTCTCATTCTCCTCCTCCTCCTCCTCCTCTTCCTCCTCCTCCTTTTAATCGGATCTTTCTATTTATATGTCTAGCTCTTGTCTCCACTCTCATTCGCTTGCACTTTACTCCCTCACTCTCTCCCTCCTTCTGCCTCTTCGTCTTTGTTTCACCCTTCGTCTTCAGTTACCATTCTCTCTCTCTCTCTCTCTCTCTCTCTCTCTCTCTCTCTCTCTCTCTCTCTCTCTCTCTCTCTCTCTCTCTCTCTCTCTCTCTCTCTCTCTCTCTCTCTCTCTCTTTGTTTTCCCCTCCCTCTCAGCTCCTCTCGGTAAATAAACAAAGAAACACCACAGAAGCAGCTCACTATCTCTTCATCTTCCCCTTCAGAGTCTTCTTCAGGATACTCCCAGGTTGTCGAGGCTCTGAAATGGCGTCTCCGTTCATTCCTCTTCCTTCCTGCTTGCTGCTTTCCCCTCTTTGAACCACCCGTCGCTCGCCCCCCACGTGGTCATGCCGCTCCACCCGCACCTGTGGCCCTCACCTGCGCGGCCTACCTGCCTACCTCTCGTCACTGCACAGCGCCCCTCCCTCCAGCTTCACTGTCTCTTGCACGCATTGGTCAGTTTAGTTCTCTCTCTCTCTCTCTCTCTCTCTCTCTCTCTCTCTCTCTCTCTCTCTCTCTCTCTCTCTCTCTCTCTCTCTCTCTCTCTCTCTCAACCCTACCCGCCCTCCACCCACTGCTACCACTTTTATTTTCCCCTTTTTGCTTTGCTCGCTCTGACTGTCCAGCTCTCTCTCTCTCTCTCTCTCTCTCTCTCTCTCTCTCTCTCTCTCTCTCTCTCTCTCTCTCTCTCTCTCTCTCTCTCTCTCTCTCTCTCTCACTACACTTCCAACTTCCTACACACGTCCTTCTCTCGTCCTATGTCTCTCCTCACCCTTCCCATCCCTGCCTCCTAACCTCTAATATCCGACACTGTGACCCTCGCTGTTACCAAGTGCAGAGAGTCCTCATGCCCTGAGAGCCACTGGGATATCACATGAAGGCATATAAAGCACTCGAACGTATCACCTCACCCGCCGCCACAAGAGCCGTTCACAGCCTCCTCCAGCATCGCCACACCGTCGACTATTTTGACGTTCATTGCATGTCTATCGGTGGTGTTTGTGTTCCTTTACATGTACCTAGTATTGTGAAGGGTATAGTGGCAGCGTGAGAGTGTGTTCGAGGTGTGTTCTGGTAGGTGTGTGGAGCCATGAGAGGCAGCGAGAGGGAGTGGACGTGGACGAAATGATGTGAAAAGAAAGGAGTGATGTGTTGCAGACCCGGACATCCCCAACCTCAATTTTAGGCACGGTTCAGGGTCATGGTGAGGGTCGTTGTCTAGGGTTGTGGGCGTGCGGGGGTGGCGGCGGCGGCGCTGCATGTGTGACAGCGTTGCATGTTTGCGCTGTGAGGAGGAAGTGGTGGAGTGGCGGGACTGTGGCGGAGGAACACGGGTGCGGTAAGCAATTTGCATAGTGGTTAAGAACAATCAGAACCTCGTTAGTATGAGCTGAAGGCTTGGAGGTGAGTGTGGCGAGAGGTGGCGTGGGCAGCAGGCACTCCGTGGTAATGCCAGGCACTCCGGTGGTAAGTGGGGGAGGTGGCACTGGGGCACTGTGCCAATACTGAGCCTCATAACCTAACCGGGCCAACCACAGCGTTGTATAATAGTCTCCGACACTTCCCTCCTTCAACCCTCTTCTACCTTCCTGTCTCCTCTAGCTATCACCCTCTCTCCTCCCCCCACCAGGTTTTTCATGCAGTATTTCTCCTCCAGGCGTCGTCGAGAGGTCATTGACTCCCCTCATCGCTGCTGACAACCACCAAAACTCCTACTCAGGTCACCGGCGCTAAAATCTGTGTGGCCTCAACCGGCGGAAGACATGTGTAGCGGCGTCCCCTCCTAGGTGGGGACGGGCGGGCAGCGCTGGTATGCGGTGATAAAGTGCCTCGGTTAAGCCTTCCCAAAGCAGCTAGCTGACCCACCATAAAGGGGCTCGAAGGGCACTGAGTCAAGGCTGCGATGCCACACGCGCCTTCTGCAGAATGACGTCAGTGAGGCCATATAAGGAGATACAAGGACCTGCATGATTCACACACTCGCCGCTCCGCCGGCACCTTGCCCCGCACGACGCCTTCCTTGCCGTTCCTCGGGCGATACTCAAACGACAACCACAACAAATCTTTATTTTTTGCCAGTGTAATTATGGACATTTTTCCTACACAGGATTCCCGGAAGTTGGTGCCGTGAGAAAGGCGTGTTGCTGAGTGACCAGACGAGGGGGGGGGAGTGGAGTGGCGAGGAGGGTGGCATAAGGATTGGCAGGGAGGGTGGCATGAGGAGGGACGGGGTGGGGCAGGCCAGGGTGCACAGTGTCATGAGGCGTCACGCAGAAGGGGCGGACGACGCCACACGACACGCAAACGGCACTTCATCACCACGGACACACACACGCCACCCCACACGCCCTGCCCTCCACGGCCTCACCACCGCCACCACTATACCAACACGCTGCCACCACCACCACTACCTTAGCGCCACCGTCGCCTCCACCACTATCAACACCATCATCACCATCACATACCACAGACACGCCATTACAGTCACCATCACCATCCACACACACACACACACACACACACACACACACACACACACACACACACACACACACACACACACACACACTCTACTAACGAAGGGGTTGAAACATGCAAATGAAGCTAAAAGGGAAGAGGAGGAGGAGGAAGAGGAGCAACGGAAAATACGCGTGTATATATATATATAATAAAAAAAAAACCTCTGAAACATATATATATATATATATATATATATATATATATATATATATATATATATATATATATATATATATATATATATATAACACGAAATAACGCAGAGAGAAAAATGTCGTCCCCTAATCAAGGACAATTTATCTGTCTCTTGGTTAGGTTTTCGCAAAAAGAGGAAGACTATATGACGCATGAAATAGACGTGACGAGCGCGTATAAGAGGAAACAAAGGAGGAGAAAGAACAGGAGGAAGAAGCCAGTAAAGAAGGGGGAGGAAAGACAGGGGAGAGAAGGGAGACACAATAGAAGACCGAGAGGAAGAAGAAGAAGAGGAGAGGAGATGGTAAGTAGAATAAATAGGAGGAAGATGGGAAAGAGGAAGAGACAAAAAATATTAGGGTACAGAGGAAAATAACGAAGCAGGAGTAAAGAGACATAAATTAAGAGGAACAAGAGGACATTAGAAGACTTTAGAACACACGAGGAGGAGGAGGAGGAGGAGGAGGAGGAGGAGGAGGAGGAGGAGGGAGAGATAGGGAGGGCGGAGAGGTGACGGGCG